>OX637342.1:4469764-5669764 GCA_951799405.1 Agapetus fuscipes | reverse complement strand
AGTAGCACAGAAATGTTCAGATGCAGGGGCCTGGCAGGCACTCCTGTCATGCGGGCCCGAACACTTGGCACAGGTCTCCCTAGCCGAGCAGCGATTGGCCATGTGCCCATACAGCTGGCATCGGGAGCACTTCATGGCCTCAACAAAGTCCCGGGCGCGGAAACTCTCCCAGCCGGATAGGAGATAGCCTGCACCGACTATGGAGCTCCTCACCCGAGACGGGACCGAGACCACAAAATGGCAGTTACCAGTGCGCGGTCCCGCACGATGGGAGAGACGAGACGACTTAACAATGTCCTCGACAGTCATTCCGCAGTCCAGGGAGGCCTGAGAGGCCACCGCCGCCAAAAGCTCCTCAGGGGAAGTAGCCTGGGGCAGCCCGAAGACAATTATTTTTGGTTGACGGGACCTCGCCACTTCCGTTTTGAGGCCTGAATCCCTAGGAATCGCCTCCGTGAGCCTCCTGGCGTCCTCGGGGGTCTTAAGGCGGACGACAACTCCGCCCTCCCTAGCCTTGGCCGTACCAAGCACCCTGAGGCCAATAGAACCGGGGTCCAGATGCCTCTTCAATGACGCCATTGTGGATTCATGTGTGCCGCCCTCCGCGGAAGTCCGAACAAATACGGCCGCCGTTGCCGGTCTAAGGGCCGGAAAGTCTCTGGATCCAGACTTGAGGACTTCGCTCCAGCTTCTGCTAGGCCTGAAAGGCGCAGCGGTTGGGTGAGCATGCGATGCGGGTGAAGGAGCAGCCTTGACAACAGCATCTCTTTCTCCAAGCTCGGCCCTGGCGGCCACCAGCTCAGCGCGGGTGCGCTCCAGTTCCAGCTCCGCAGCCAGTCGACCAATCTCAGCCTCCTTGGCCGCCACCACAAGCCTCGCCTGCTGCCTCTGGATAGCCAACACCAAAGAGTCGTGCAAGGCTCGCTGCCTCAAAGTAGTTTTACTATCTTTTGCGGAGTAGACGGCCTGTAATTCAGCGAGAAGCTCCTCAATCTGAACAATGGAAGTTGCATGTTCATCAGCAATGGAGTCAGCATGGCTGCCGTTGGTGGCAACATTGGCAGCAGGAATAGCAGGAGCAGTAGGACAATTTGTACTCAGAGTGTCAGCCGCCTGAGACTCCGAGGCCGAAAGAGAATCAGAGCTTTGGCCCCTTTTTGTCCGCTTCCTCAGACGTCTTTGCTGCTTCCGCGACGAAGTCTGCAAAGCTGCAGGGAGCTCTGAAAGGAGAGTCTTTGTTGGAGGAGAGGGATTCTCCTCCGAATCATTTCTCACAATCAGGGCACGCTTATAGCCTTTGTATGTCTGGGGCGAGCGATAGTCGCCACGGTCCCTCAGTTCTCCGTCCCACTCTGGTGGGGTAGAGTAGCCTTGGCCGCCATGAAGAGGTGTGCCAGGGTCACTAATGCAGCCTCGTAAATTGGACGATGCAGAAGGTGGAGAGCCAAGAGAGTCCTTTGTACCCAAAACGGGCGGAATAACGGGGTCAACTCTAAGCCTCGGAGGACGTGATGGCTTGGGTAGGCCCCTTTTCTCAGCCATGAAAAAGTCGATTATAAAAATTAAAAAAGTTCACATAAATTTTTTGCATTAAAAAAAAAAAAAACAACAACACATTGCGGGCAATAGTCAAAGTTACTTCTCACCCGCGGCCCAACTCGCGCGTACAGCACCACACAGCGGCCGGTAGAAAAAACTTTCTTTTAGATTAGCGGCGGACGACGGATCCCTCGCAGTAAAAGAAGAGGAAAGAAAGATTTATTTTTCTCTTTAAAATGAATCACCAAACAAGAATCCAAAAAGTAACATAAATAAAAATAAACAATTCAATTTTGCACGCCTTTTAAGCACAATACTTAGTCAAGTTATTCCGCCACAACACAAGAACAAAACACTCACAGACTCCCGCCAAAATGTATTTGGCGGGGATAAAAAAAAACAGTGTTCAAATGTCAAATGTTTCTAGAATATTCGCGGTCTTCTTTTTCCTTCCTCACAGATAAACAGGCCGTAGGCCCAAACCACAACCGGAGAATATTAAAAAAAAAGAAAAAACGTTCACACAAAATAATTAAAAATACTGAAGTGATATTACTGTGTTACAGAAAAAATATTCGTCGCTCAGGAGCTCAAAAAAAACGTGACCGTTCAAAGAGGGCGCTTGACGAGAACTGATATAATATAATAAATAAGTATCAGCCCTCATGTTCAAATGTATTATGCAACCGGGTTGGCGTTGGTAAAAGTGAATCAGGTTGTAGCATGAGGGGATAGTCTCATACCAACCTAACCATCATACCAATCAAAGAAGTCTCAAATATTAATATATCTTTGCAATCTACATTAAGTGTAGATAGATAGGACAGTTTTCTGAGTATTTATAAATAGTAACTGGATGTTTTAGGAGATAACTTAATTTAAACGGCACAGAATGTCTTATACAAAAAGAAAAACACTTTATGTGAGATACAAATCAGTAAAAATGCAACTACCAAACAAAAAATAATTACAATAAAGTCTACGCACAGAATTTGTTTCGTTCATTCAGCTAAAATGAGCTAATATTCGAGTTGTATTCTTAATAAATCAATGGTTGCCTTACATAACTATGCTATGCACAGTATTAGATCATCACATAAGAGATTCTGAGGGCGGGATATCCCAAACAAGCGCCCCCGCCCTACTAGGCGGTCAAGTGGGCTGCAGCAGACAGAGCAACGGCAAGACGATACGAGGGCGGGGAATCCCGAACTGATCGTTGAACCAATGCGAGTATTTTACATTCCACAAGCTCATCACATAGATTTTGAGGGCGGGATATCCCAAACAAGCGCCCC
The DNA here is from genome assembly GCA_951799405.1 of Agapetus fuscipes. Lineage (NCBI taxonomy): Eukaryota > Metazoa > Arthropoda > Insecta > Trichoptera > Glossosomatidae > Agapetus > Agapetus fuscipes. The sequence continues at coordinate 5,666,927 of OX637342.1, read as the reverse complement.
CGCCCTGCCAGGCGGTCAAGTGGGCTGCAGACAGAGCAAAACAGTACGAGGGCGGGGAATCCGTAGCTGAATGTTGAACCAGTGTGCGTGGTCAGGATGAGGCAATTGAAAGTGGTTCATGGCTAATTGATAACAAAAAATTTAATGACTTATTAATTGATCTGTCCCAACAACCTCTATCAGCCTTACTTCTTAAACGGGTTAAAATGAATACCAGTATCAAACCTTATTTTTCGTATGAAATGAGTCAATTCAACCTAAATTAAAGATCATGTAGTCCGGTCAATAGCTCAGTTGGTAGAGTGCTTGCATTCCATGCCGTGAGCTCGGGTTCGAATCCCGCCGAGGCGAGGGTGTCAGAAATGATTTCCCTTTTCGGTGTTTATTTCTAACCCCAAAATAAAAATACCGGCAAGGTTTACTCAGCCTTCACAAGAAATGAGTACCAGCCCTCTCGGGAACTGGGAAACCCCCACTTCATCTGAAGTGATTAGCGTAAGGCCGGCCCCCTTACCTGTAAAAATAAATAGGTTCAACTCGCCACATGCGACCCCCTCGGGGATAACGCGGCAAGAAGTTACACTATATGTGTAGCTTAGTTGCTTTTTTTTTTTTTTATGTACAAGGCAAAATTAACTTTCCGTTTCCAGAAACAAAGTGTCGTGTTGTTTCTATGCAGAAAGCCTGGGTTCAAACACTTTTTTTTCCAATAACCTGAAAATAAAGAATATGACGTAAAAGATCGGTCTGTTGCTTAGTGGTTGAATACTTTAAACTTCATTTTAAATAACAGAGCAAAAAAAAATGCTCTCCATTTTGACGAACCTGAGACGGATTACCAAAGGTCCAACAATAGATTGGTCTTACTTGAGAATTGGTGTCGATCATGCTTGCAGTGGGCTCTTGAGCTGTTATTCACACAAAAATCAGCGATCACCAAATTAAACTTATTATTTATTTAAGACATTGTATGCAAAACTACACCTATTTTATGCTGTCTACAAATAATACGATTGTACATCCAATCAAAAGATGGTCAAGTCATTACATAAATAGGATCAAAACAGCGTTCACGAGAATCAGCATTGACTAGGTCACGACTAATTTGACTTCCACGCTTTTTCCGAGATTCTGAAGGCGGAAACAAGTGTGACATACCACGCAGAGCACATGCCACGTTGCGTCACACTCGCAAGGATTGCCTGTGAGGGCGGGCGGATCCCAAAAACCGACAACTTGTGAGGGCGGAAGCACGCATGTGGGAGACTGTACTCTTGGATGGAATGCAGGCATGGTCAAGACACGAAGGTGACATGTACGTCATCGTGCCGTCAGCTGATCAACACAAATCAGCTGATCTAAACATGAATATATTACGTAGTTTTTATTTACTTTGTGAGATTTTTTCTAATTATATTTGGACTGGTAAATTAGATCTGCAATTTTGAAGATATGAAATGTATTCTTTGAGAGTGTCGTAGCAAAACTAAGTTGGACATACACTGCAATTTCTTGTGGGGTAGGAATCAAGGTTCAGCCCTCTGGTTTTGATACAAACGCTCTTTGAACTGAGCCATCAACCGGACATTATTTTACGTAAATGTACATAAATTAATAGGTCAACACTTTCAAACAGATTTTTGAGTTCAAATTTTGCGCCAATAAACACTCTGATACGAGTACCTACGTGTCGATTTTTAAACAATTGTTAGTCATGTTGCAGAAACACAAATAAGTTCACCATTTATTTTCAATTAAGCGTGACATGAAGCTCCATCTGAAAAAGAAATAATTTTTCCTGTAAAACTTCATATCTAAAAAAAAATATGAAGTCTGTACATTTCCGACTCTAGGGTATTAACTTCAAGTTATTTTCAGTATGCTCTAATCCTGCATAAAGCATTGTTAGCACTCTATTTCATGAGATAATTTCATATGAGATCCAAGTTTAAAATTGCACATCCAAACCCAACCAAATCGTTTACCCAAAACTGCAAGCAAAACTGAAACATCGCCTCTGTAGAGCGTTTGTATTTTTTAGTACGATGCTACGGTTGAGTTGAAACGTAAAACTTGGGGATACTGTTTACCGGATTCCTCCTGTAAATGATGACTTTCTCCCGGCTACACTGTGTGGAATAAATTTTCCGTGAGTCACGGTGAGTTATTAGCTTCTTCCTTTTTGGCACGCAGCGCCGTGGCAAGCATTTTCCCTTGGCTATATCCAACACTGACCGACTGACTAATTCTAGCGCATCGCATCGCCCCTACTATGTTGCCGAATCAACTCATCGTCATATTTTTGAACCACTTAATCTATCTATAATCTATAATCTAAGCTGCAAAGATATGTTAACATTTAAGGCTCATATTAAATGCATGCCCACAGACAGGCACATGTAGGTTCGCACTTACACATTCTGCACGTGTGCATACAAATAAGCAAAACCTCACATGAACATAAACCTTGAAACTCCTGCCACCGTTCCCTGAACCGGGATGACATTGGCAAAAGTAAACCGATTTTTACAGCACGGGTGGTCAGCCTCATACCAACCTATCAGTCAAAGAGCACAAAAAAATAAAAACAAAAAAAAATAATAATAATATTAGCATGATTTATTTGGTGAGCGCTGTTTTTGTGTGTGTAACACCTCAATAGCTCTCTGTGAGCTTGGTCTTCGCTGTAGAAAACGCCAATTCTCAAGCAAGATTCAGTTGTTGTAAGGTTGAATGGACTTTTCACCAAAAAAATTAGACCGATTTATTTGGTGAGCGCTGTTTTTGTGTGTATCACACCTCAAGAGCCCTCTGCGAGCTTGGTCGTCGCTGAAGAATGCGCCAATTCTCAAGCAAGACCCAGTTGCTGTAAAGCTGGATGAAACTTTTGATGACCGGTCTTTGGTAAAGATTTATGAATTTTTCAACCCAGCGAAGAGCACATTTGGAAATATAAATGGTATATTTTTCTGCTCCGCCGGGATTCGAATCCACAACCTTCCAATTACGAGTCCAAAGTGTTGCCACTGGACTACGGACCGGTCCAAGAAATGCCAACAACACGCGGTGTACCTAGCGGTCACCCATCCAATTAACATCCGCGCCCAATGTTGCTTAACTTCTTAACTTCTCGTGGATATTGTTTAATAAATGTAATCCGGTTCGTAGTCCAGTGGTAACACTTCGGACTCGTAAACGGAAGGTTGTGGGTTCGAATCCCGGCGGAGCACAAAAAATTTACGATTTACATTTTCAAATTTGCTCTTCGCTGGGTTGAAAACTTTATAAAAATTTACCAAAGACCGGTCATCAAAAGGTCCATCCAGCTTTACAGCAACTGGGTCTTGCTTGAGAATTGGGGCTTATTTTTCTCTGATCAGAATCAGTTTTTTTTAACTCTTTATGGCACTAACTAGTAGTATGAATGGTCAGCCTCATACCAACCTCAAAGTCTAGGAACACAAACAATAATAATATCTTCTTTTTTTATGGTTTGTGTTTTAACACTGAAAATTCACGTTGATTGATTGTTTTTTTTTAAAAAAACACTATTTTTTATATAAACACTGTTTTATTTTCACACACAATACATTTAAATTACAGGTCGAAAACGTTTGCTATATTGTGTGTGAAAATAAAACAGTTTTTATATAAAAAATAGTGTTTTTTTTAAAAAACAAATCAAATAATAATATCGTTTATTTTGGTATTAAAATACACGTAAGTACATGTATTGTCAACGAGTTCACGGCATTATTAGGTAAATTTTGGCTTCAGTACTTGAAGTAAAAAACTCTTTATTAAAACAAATTATTTAATAAAAAATATACGGAAATTAAAACATCGAATCTAGTGTGCGTTTCAGTTCCCATACATTTATTACTAAAATTATATTTGGCTTCAGATCTAGAAGTTCTAAATGTGTGACACATTACTCATCCACTGGTCGACTTGTGACAATCATCGTTATAATATCACCTACATAACACCAGCTGTGGGATAATATACGGTAAAAGCCGTCATTTTTGCATTTCATTCTTGCATGAATTGTAGTTTTAATAGAAACTTCAGCTTTTACCTATTCATTTCATGCTACCAAGGTGAACATTATTCTGTTAAACATACATAATATTTCGAAATAAAACAAATTTAATCAAAAGTGAAAGTGGGTGAGACGAATGTTGGAGTTCTTCTCTATGCTGACGATGCCGTAGTGTTGGCTGATACAGCGGAGGAGCTCCAGATGATACTCACCAAAATGAATGATGCTTTTAGTAAGAACGGTTTAAAAGTGAATGCCAGTAAGACGAAAGTATTAGTAGACTTTTTAAAGTTTGTGTATTCACACAGTGAAAATTCATTTTTATAAGTAATTATAAAAAATTATAAAAAACACAGAGTTTTATTTTCACAAATTGAGTTTTTATTTCCACCTCAAATAAAAACTCAATTTGTGAAAATAAAACTCTGTGTTTTTTATAATTTTTTATAATTACTTATATTATATGAAAGTATTAGTGTTTGACAGGACTGAGGAATGCGAGGAAATTGAGATAAGACTGAATGAAACAAGAGTGGAGGTCGTGAAAGAATTTGATTATCTGGGAAGCAAGTTTGAGTCGAATGGGAAATTGACGAAAGAATTGGAAAAGCGTGCTAGTAGAGGAAGAAGTGTAATGGGAACGATTGGAAGAATTGCAAGAAATAGGAAACTTACGAAGAATATGAGATTGGCGGTCCACAATGGTATATTGGTTCCGACATTGATGTATGGAAGTGAGGCGTGGACAGTTAATGAATGTGAGCTGAGTAAAGTATGTACGGTTGAAATGGCTTACCTGAGAGCAATGGCTGGAAAAACACTGAATGATAGAGTACGTAATGATTGGGTGATGAACGAGTGTGGTATAAAAGAGAATATGAGAATGAAAGTACAAAGAAGTACGATGAGATGGTTCGGACATCTCGAAAGAATGGATGATGAACGACTAACGAAGAAAGTGTACAAAGGAAATGTCAGAGGAAAGCGCGGAAGGGGAAGGCCGAGGAAAGAATGGTTAGACCAAATAGGTGAGATTGCGAAAGAATGGAACCTGCAGAGTGAAAATAAGAGAAGAGTATGTATGAAAAAGGTGATGAATATTGAGGAAATGAAAGTGGTTTGTAAGGACAGAAAAAAGTGGAGGCGCATCTGCGGAGGTACCGGCCACCCCTAGTGGAACGGCGGCAGGATACAGTAACAGTAACAGTAATCGCTATTCAGTAAGTCCAGAATAGCTCGGGTTTGAGCCCCACCTAGGGTGTCTGAAATGATTTCCCGTTTCGGTGTTTATTTCAAAGCCAAAATAAAATACCGGCAAGGTTTAGGTACTCATCTTTCACAAAAAATGAGTACCAGACCCTTCAGGAGCTGGGAAGCCCCCACTTCAAGTGAAGTTGTTGGCGTAAGGACGGATTAAAAATAAATAAGTCGTAAATAAGCGAACCCTTAGGAGAGAACGTGGTGACATGTTACACTATGTGTGTAGCTTAATAGCGTTTAGTCGCGTCTATGATACTAAAAATAATATCTAAGTGATGAAAATATGTCATAAAGTATTCACGCAAAAATGAGATCATGTATGAGTGACCGTCTGTAGCGAGCGTAGCACATCGTTTTCCCAAACAACCGATATAATATTATCGACGCGTAAACGTCACACGTTAACCCTAAATCGATAGTTTTCACTTTTGATAGAGTGAGTGTTGACTTAACGTATGACGCACGTACAACGTAAATATTTAATACAGTGGCCGCACTCTTCTATTATTGATGGGGGAATAAAAATAACAACCTGAATTTGTAGATAACTTTCCTATCTTTGCACTGTCAAGCCTGTTTTATGACGTAGAATGATTGATAAAAAATTGAGTCTGAAAATAGTACAGCTGTTGTTTTGAAAATATGTCATCTTTAATCTAAGTTGCAAATATATGCTACATTCGAGATTCATATAAAATGCATTCCCACAAGCAGTCGCGTATAAATTTGCGCTTGCACATGCCGCATGTGAACCTACAATATAAAAATCCAAATCTGAAATGGACATACACCCCGCAACTCTTGCCGTCCTTCCCTGAAAAAGGGGTGACATTGGCAAAGTAAACCATCTTTTTACAGTATGGGTGGTCAGCCTTATACCAACTAATAAGTATGAAATTAAAAAATAAATATTAGGATGAATGACATCTACAGACCGATCTGCGACCTTGGTGTTCGCTATTACAGGACTTCATAAGATCAGTTAAAATTAATGGTAGATCAATTTTAAACAAAAAGTGCAATTTAGTTGCATATGACAAGGCAAAATGAATTAAATTTTGACCAAAGTTCCAAAAACATATTAAACGAGTTTAAAATGGGGTAAACACTGTTTTCTGAATTTTGGGAGTTTACATAATACGCTTGATACCAGGCACAGTAAACGACAGGTTTTAGCAAAATGTGTGGCGGAAGTTGTGTCGTGAGAGCTGTATAAAATTACAAAAAATTAAACTTTTAATATTTCGAACCGTTGCAAGTTTTCCTCATTTTCTCAAGTTGATAAGTATGGCACTCAGTGCTTTTGTTATTCAACCCTCCAAATCTACTCAATTTAACTGTTTGTTCAATTAAGTACGGCAATAACTATTTGCCTCTGTTTGAGATTTCACCACTGTGATGTATTTTGCTATTTGCAAAAATGATTTTTATTATAGAAAGTACCTTATATACTTGATAATATACAAAATGCATACATAGGTAGATAGTGAAGTAATAAAATAAATAATCCCATAAACACGCACTCGTTCTCTCTAATTGAACCATAAAAACTAAATAGTTTAAAAATATCCGTGCAATTTGTATTTAATACTTTTTTTAACTCCTCAAATAAACATAAAGTTTGTATCATTATAAAGGCGTTGCACTACATTCTGGACTTAATAGTTTTTTGTTGTACCAGCCAATCTTAAATGTTCTTAATACCGGTTAGTAAAATTTTAAGTCATAATATTTGGTTAATGGAGTGGTTTTTGTTTTTGTTTTTAACCCCTAGTACCAACGAATTATTGAGTAAGATGGTTCAATTTTTTTTATTGTAGAGGCACTATTCAACATTTAATGAAAAAAAATCAGACTCTATTGTATCTAATACGTAATGAATTTCGCTGATATCACACCTCAAGGTTCCTCTCTGATCACGGATAAGACTGCCTTAAAAGGTGCGTCTTTAGTGCTCCTCTTAACACTATTGGAGGTTAGAGTACTAGATAAAGATAAGTATTCCCGATCTGTTTATGGTCTATCATTTGTTATGGCATGCTTAAAACAATTATCGTTAACTTACAAAGTTGTCCTGCAGATCGTTCCCCCAGTGCTGGTTTGGCTTATCTACCATTCGATTCGAAGATGACCTTTAAACGGAATTGCATCTGCACACTCTGAGCTAAGAAAAAAACGTAAAACATGATAATGTGAGAGTTGTTTTACATATTTTCAAAATCAATTTCCAGCATTCATAAGACACTGCTCTAGTACACATACAAATATTGCTCATGTGAAATTAACTCTATTGGAGATAAAACAAACAAGCACTAAGGGTACGAGACGAAGAGAAAGGAAGTATGTTTGCTTGCTAATTTGTACAATACAAGCCTGTGATTCAGTTCCTAATTACTTGATCACTTCCTTATTTAATTTTGCAGTTTATTGCTTGTCAATTAAGTCGTATATGGACAAAAACTGAAATCTAGGATCATGCCGAAAATTATACCTATAAATTAGTCAAGGAACTACTCAAAAACCTCATCTTTTTATTGGGTTTAAAATTCACAGCGATACCGAAAATCATTCGGTGGGGATCAAACCCGAGCTTTCGACATAAAATACAGCAAAGCTATCGACTGGACTAGGAGAAGAAATAAAGAAATAACGCTTTAACGCAAATAAGCTACGCATGTAGTGCAACTTCTTGCCGCTTTTTCCTTAGGCCAATAACTTCAGTTGAAGTGGGGGTTTCCGAGTTCCCGAGGCTGACACTGATGCTCATTTCTTGTAAAGGCTAAGTAAACCTTGCCTGTATATTTATTTTGGGTTTGAAATAAACACCGAAATGGGAAATCATTTCTGGCACCCTCGGTGGGATTCGAACCTGGGCCCTCGACATGGTTGTAAGCACTCTACTAACTGAGTTTACGACTGGACAAAGAAATATAAGCATATTGTTAGGATTTGACTTGGGGTTCTTTTAATGAAATCAAAATTTATTTCACAACATTGAGTTTGACAAAATCGTTTACAATGTAGGTACTGTTCACTCTTCACTCTCTGCTTACAGTGGTGTTCGCGCTACAATGATCTAAGCGACTCTCTATGTTCCACAGAATCTTTACTTGTATTTCTAGGCACAAAAAAGTCGATTTTGCATGTTCTAGAACATGGTAGATACTTCCTAGTAGATGGTACTAGAGAATTGTTTCACACTATACCAGATTGTTCTACACTATACCAGCGTGCCCAGGCTCACGTACGACGAATCCATAGTTTGTAACAATATTATTATCAAATGTACATGTTTCTGTCGTTGAGGGGTTGGGCACTATCACACTCTGTAGCGGAACACATTCCCAGCGAATGTTCTAGAAGGAATCCGCCAGCAGCGTTACTTCAGCGCTGCCAGGAATAGACGCGTTTGTTTTGGCCGGCCATGACGTAAAGCCGTGTTGCGTTGGCCCCAATTAAGAAATAGCTGAGAGCGCCACACGTAACAACAAACAGAGTCCCAATTCGAACCCGGTGATTCAGCCACAAAGATCTGGCAACTGACAGTGACGCGCTGAGTCGCGCGCGGGCCGCAGAATCTACCAGTGTGATCAGTAGATCTAGGAAAATATGCAGCTTAGGATAGTTTTGTATTTGACTGCTTTAAAACACCACAAAAAAGGAAAAGACTTTGTCCTAGAAGATTGTGGTGCTGAGCTTTCTAGTATTTTGTAGCCTGAGGCTCTTAGCCTCCAAGCCGATGAGAGTACATAAGACATAATATGTTTTAGACTCACGATCAACGGTTGACAATGGAGAGTTTCTTTATGGAATATGTTGCTATGGTCTATCGGAACTACAGCTTTTGGACTTACTGCCGATGCCTGTGATGAGTTTTTTTAGCGTGATGATAATGTTGATTGCGTATGCGCAACATAAAGGAACTTCTGCCAACCATTAAGCAGAGAAAGCTGATGTCCTTCGGTCATGTTTTGAGAAATAAGAAATACCACCTTCTCCATCTTATCACACAGGGTAAGATTGGTGGGAGAAGAACTCATGGACACCGAAGGATATTGTGGCTGAAAAACCTGCGACAATGGTTCAACAAAAGCTCGAAGTCCCTGTTTCGACCCGCAGCATCCTAGGTCTAAATAGCCATGATGATCGCCGATCTTTGATAGAAATGGCTCCAAAAGAAGAAGAAGATGATGTTGAAGAAACTGTTAAATTACAGCTGTTCTCAAATTTGGGACGAAGGTCCCATACAAACCTGACATTTACTCGCCGAGAAAAAAAGAAACAATTAAAAAATGTTCGGAGTCAATTTCACCAACCATACTTTCCTCAGTCCTATCCATTTCACATCTTACTAACTGGAACTGTTACTCTGTCGCCATTTCGCTAGGAGCAGCCAGAGCCTCTGCGCAATTTTGCCTCCATTTTTTCCTATCCTTACATACCTATCTCTTTCAATTAATTCATATCCATTACCTTTCTTTTCCATCTGTATATACAGAATGCCAATCTATCTTATATTATTTTGCACACTTAACTATGTATGCATATATTTGTGCATATTTTCTACCTCCACCTCGCATTTTTCCCATATGATATAACCGCCCCCGTGAAAGCGGCCGTGATATTTCTGGACCGTGACTGGGCGCTGTGATTGATTCCGGGGGCGGTGAGAACAGCACACATGGGCGGCAACATGCTGCTCGCTTCTGCACAGACCACGTGCTCCGTGCTTCTTGCTTCTCCACTGACCACGTGGTCCATGCTACGTAGGATGACGCGGCTGGGCCGGAGTGATCGATGATCTATGTACTCGATGCTGCAAGTGAATCTCTAACAGATGGCATTGACATTGGATAGGGAACTTTCGACCGAGACAAATCCACGTCAAATTTGTTTCGCTACAGTGTTCACGATTTTGATAACGTATTACTACTTATTTAGGGCCTGTTGCACCAAACTCCAATCAGACGAAAATCAAAATTAAATGTGATTTCTCCCTTTCAAATCAAACAATTGATTGCATATACGTAAGTCAGCTGATGTGAATCATATTTCCTGTTCAAATTTCATCACATTTTTACCAACTTTCGAGAAATATTTAACCGAGGTCCTTACCAGAACTAAGCAATCAAATTTGATGGTTCAATCAAATATTGATTGGAGGTTGGTGCAACAGGCCCTTAGCTTCTTGCCTGCGTTATTCTTAAAGGGGTCGCATGTGGCGATTTGGAACCTTACGCTTATCACTTCAGTTGAAGAGGGGATTTTCCAGCTCCCATAGGGGCTGGTTTTCATTTTTTATGAAGGCTGAGAACACCTTGCCGTTATTTATTTTAGACTTGGAATAAACACCGAAACGGGAAATCATTTCTGACACCCTTGGTGCAGATCGAACCCTTGCTCTCGACATGGAATGCAAGCATTCTACCAGCTGAGCTATCGATTGGGCTTAACACCATTCACCAGGCTGTTTGTCGCTACAAAGCGCCAATTTTCAGTTGCTGTAAGGCTGGATGAACTTAGGATAGACGGTCTTTGTTGAAGGTATAAGATTTTTTCAACCCAGCGAAAAGCATATTTGAAAATATAAAAGGTATATTTTTTTGAGGTCCACCGGGATTCGAACCCACGACCTTCCATTTGCGAGTCCAAAGCGTTACACCAACTACGGACCGGTCGATATTGATTCATTTGTATACAAAACTGGGAGTTCTCGATCGATAACACTGCAGAGTTGCTTCTTGGGATCTATTTAGCTGGAGCTTCCGGACGTTCCAACCATGTCTGCGATGGGTTTCTTCAGGGTGAAGATGATGATTGATGATGATGATTCGATGATGGCGGCAAAAGCAACACATGTAGGCCTATTGGAAATAATATAAAAATAACGCTTTTTGTGAACATCACATTAAATTTTAAAGAATCTTTCAGTAAAAATATTTTCATATTTGTAAAAGCTCTTGAATATGCAAAACTAAAACAATGTCACAAATTCATCTCATAATTGTCACGTAAAACAACGTGACAATTAATACAACGTTCGGCTATCATCCTATGTATACGATCTCGCTTCAAATGGTTCACGTACACGTAAACGTAGAACCATATTCTTTCATAAAATATCATCAATGGCTTTGAAAACAACAGGTGCGTTTTATTTCGTTGTATTTTCATGGCCTCTAGAAGCCTGCCTTAAACCTGCTGACCTCAATGATGTTACTCAAAGAGCTGTGTACTAAACAACCTTCTGAAGGGCAGAGGGTAAGCGTCCAGAATTGAGGTTATGAGAACTACGAGGGGTGGAAAAGTCGTGTGTGTGCTTAGCGTGCCGGCGGGACAAGGAAAGCCGTGGCGCCTGCGCACAGAGGAGGAACCAGCATGAAGGGGGCGGGGGAGGGAGTGTACGAGGAGGCGGGGTCTGCGTGACGTCACCGCTACGTCACGCTCTGCGCTCTCGCCATTGGCCCGCCTCCCGCTCGCGACTACCAAATATGGGACAGCGGGCCCATTCATAAAAGTGGTGCTGGGGCGCGCGGCGGGCAGTCCCGCAGCGACCGCCGCGGCGTAAACAGCTCCGCGACCATTACGGCTTTATTCCTGATCCCGTTGGGCGCGCGGCCCGAGGAGCAGGTGGTCCCGGGGAGCGCGTCCTCTAGCGGAGCCATGGTGATGGACGGCATGGACCTGCCCCTGCAGGCGCAGCTGCTGCTGGCGGAGCCGCCTCCTCATGTGCTGGGGTTCGACTTCCTCTGTCGCCCGCCCACCTCACCCGCCCCCGAGCAGCGGCAAGCCCCTGACCTACACACCCCTGTGACCACGGCTAGCGATGCTCCCAGCTTCTTCGGACCTGGTCTCCTCGAATGTGTGGAACCTCCTCCCATCTCAGGTACCACCTGACGCCATCAACAACAACAAAACACTTCTGAAGAAAACCCATTTCGGTCTTAACACTCATAGCAAACAAACGCAGTGATCAATTCTTTTATCTAGTTACGTGTTGTGTTTTTGAAAACATCGGTACTTCGATACGGAAAACAAACCATTCTCAAGGAAAATCCCCGCGGTCTTAACATTCATAACAAACAAACGCAGTGGTCCACTCTTTTATATAGTTACGTGTTGTGTTATTGAAAACATCGGTATTCACAACAAATCATTTTTACACGCAAACCATTCTGAAGGAAACCACGGTCCTCACACTTATGCATAGATAACAACGTAGTGATCCACTTTTTCGTGTAATTAATAACGTGTTGTGTTATTGAAAACATCGGCTCTTTTATACGGCAAACAAACCACCCTGCATCGTTTACAATGCTCATAGAAAAAAATCCAGTGAACCAGCCTGTATAGTTACGTGTGTGTTTGAAAAATCGTATTTACGTTGTTTGTTTTACGACAAATGACGCGTTTTTACGGAAACCCACCTCTTAGCAGTTTACATGCTGTGTATTCATAAGTGATCCCTTTTATAACGACGTGCTGTGGTTTTGAAGGTGAGTTCTTCAAAATACACAAATGGACTTTCATTATGGCATCAGTGACGTTTTGAAGTGACACAAATGAATTATAGTTTATTGCGTTTTACGAAAATAATGTGAAAACAACGTGCTTGAAAATTTTGGAAAATGCGTAGTTTCAGTTAACGGAAGTGCTTTTACATTCTGGTAACTTTTCAATTATTTATTAAATGTTCGGGTGTACAAAATAGTGTCAAAAACATTTTTTTTTAATTAAAACAATTGTGTTCGAAGTGGTTTTGATTAAAATCTATATATAACCTATAGGTTTTGGTGTTCTGTACATAGCGTACACATTACATAGACAAAGTGGTTGAATGAATATTCCCACAGCTATAATATCCCGAAGTTATGTACAAGTAAATATTGATTATTTCCTCTGCCACTTGACGCGCTTCTTTTCTTGCCTCGCTAGAGCTGGGTAAACATTATCTGGCGGGAACGAGCGGTCTTGTAATTTGTTTGTTTTGTAGAGAGACCGGCTCCTGTGGTCGCCCTCTCTGACACGAGAATTAAGCCAATCAAACGGGTCAGAGGGTAATTACATTAAATGAGTTTCACTTTTGATCCCTTTGACTTTTGTGGAACTCTCTTGTGCACGTCATCGCTCCTGATACTTCTAACATTTCAAAAAAAAAGTTGCTTCAAGTATAAATCTTTCTTGGCTTACAGAAATGATTAAAATTTTGATGCACCTCGTTTGATACGAAATAATAAAGGAAATGATTTTACTTTCGACTCCTATGCCTTCGTGAAATATCTCTTGGATACTTCACTTCTCCTGATACTAAATCATATTCTATACAAAGTGATGCTACATAATTCAGTCATCTTATTTTACTGCACAGAATTAATAAGGAAGTGAAGTTTTTGTTATGATTCCCTCGCAACTCAATAAAATATATCTCTTTAGCTTGTCCTTGCTCCTGATACTTTGATCTTATAAAATGAATAGTTTTCTTTTTGGCATTCAGAGTAGTTGAATTTTTTTCTATAGGAATTGAAATAGGAAGTCATATTTCCTTTGATTTCTTTAAATACAATAAAAAGCCTCTTGCATATGTAACAGCTTCCGATATATATATATATCTTACGTAACACATATTTATTGATCTTGTATTGAAGTGAGAAAAATTGTACGAATATTTGGTGCAAATTAATATTAGAATTGAGATTTTTCTTCCATCACTATTAAATCAATAATAAATATCTCTTCAAAACGTCACTGCTCCTGATACCAATCAACATTTAACACATGAAATGTGTAAAAACAATTCAAATTTTTGGTGAAAAAAAAATACTGCTGATTCTTTTGACTTCTAATAATCTCTCTGGAATACCTCATTGCTCCTGATGGCAAAAAAAAACAGTTGACAAATGAATCAATTATTAAAAAATTAAACCAATATGTCAGTACAATTGCGTCTTGCTTCAATAAAAATCTCTTTAAAACTTCTTCGCTCCTGATAACTATATACATCTGAGGTGCATCTTTTCTTACATATGAGTGAAAAAAAAATACATAAAGTTAAATCAATATTTGAGTATTGTTAAGTTTTCGTTTCGTACCTTTGTTATGGACCACTTGTTAACTATCTCGGCTTCGCGCGTCTTCCCACAGATTCTCTATTGACTTGTGAGTTTTTTTTTTCTTTATTATTTATTTGAAGTGGTGCTTCTTCAGTTTATGTTACATAATATACAGTGCCCTGAGTATAAAACATTCCTACCAGAAATACAAATATGAAAAGTTTAACGCTCACTAAAATCGCTTTTTTAGTTTCCATACTTATTTTTGATGAAACGCTACGGTTAATTTTTAACGTAGACTTGGGTTACAGATCTTGACACATTGTGTTTTCACGTATTCAACAGCAAATATATAAACATGAAGAAATTCCTTCACGTTGTATGACAACACAAGGAGCAAAACTTCAAGTCAATTCGCATGTATATCTTTTATTTGCTTTGTAAAAAAAACATTGAGTAATTTTGTAAATATATCAAGGAAACAGCTTCCATCTAAGGGTGTATTTTTTGTTTGTTTTTCTCATACAAAATATCCAATATTATTGTATCCAATATTAAGAATATGTTCTTGTACCGTCGGAAAGACAAAGTAATTAAATGATGCTTTTTTACATAGTAACGTAACAATAAATGATTAAGATAGGATAAAAATATAGTGCGTCATTAATTATCTTTAAAAAAATTATTATATTTTCTCATTGCTGATGTATTTGTCTGCATCACACTTCAAGAGCCCTGTTGAAGCTCAATCGGTGATTTTATTTTTTGCGGGTTTCTAAATGGTCCCATACACGCTCCATCCAGATTGTCAGTTTGCCTCATTAAAGCACTAAAGGGTCATATTTACGGCGCTCTCTCGCGCTTTTTGATTGGCCCGTAATTCAGCAATTGCGAAATTTCAACATTAAAACGGTTTTACAAGCATTTATTAGCCCAAGGCTGTCATCGTCGTATGGGCATTCAATTATATGCACATTTAACTACGAATGTTTTCAATAAACACGCTTACATGCGATTTTAAAGACGCGCAGTTTTTGCTCCTCTCCAACGGCCTCTTATGCTCGCTTCAAACTTTCATTTTTGTGTGTCATCTTTGGATTTAGCCACAAATCAAGATAATCAAAGATCAAATTCTGAACATTTATCTTAACAAAAATTTTCAAAATGTATACTTACCTTAAAAAAAACATTAAGTAATTAAAAATCAGTTTGAAGAATATTGCCTATTTCTTTGCCTAAAAATTCAACACCTTTGTTCCCCATTTTTGCAGATCATTGCCTGCCTTGAATGCTTATCTTAGACAGAAATATTGATATTTTTCAATTAATAACTTAGAAAAATAATACAATTTCTTTGCAAGAAATACATGCCTGCAAATTTAAATTAATTAGCCGAATCGTTCTTGACTTAATTCTCGACGTTTTGTTATTATTGTTACCAGCGTCCTCACGAGATATCCTAGTAGTGCTTTGAGTAAGGATGAACTAAATAATACAATATTTTTTTTTCACTTATTATAATGTTTATCTTAAAAATATGGATGTACATCGATATACCTAAATGCAAAAATGACACTCTGGAGTGATTGTTTCTATCAGGCATTACAGTCATTGCAGAATGATCGTTTCTACACTGAACACGTCCCACTTTCCCCTTATAAAACATTAATATAAATCCTCACAAGTTTTTACTGGACATAATTATTGTTAATCCATAACAAATCATATGTGCATCTTCTTATAACGAGCAATATGCTTAAGGAGCATAAAAACATAATTTGCAATGACCATAACTACGTTTTAATTAAATTATAATGTCAAGCGATGTTAAGAGATAAAAAATTAAAAGAAAAATCCATTTTTTTACTACCTACATACAATCCATGAGTTTTTAGGCTCAAACAACTTTTATATTTGTGTAAATGATTTTTTCCAGAACAAATAGGTACATTAAATCGTTAAATCCATTGAGATTTGATTTGGCATCATTTTTACATAATCTTTTTAAGACAATTGTCTAAGCATATCTCTATTTTCGAATTTGTAACATTTTGTAACCAGTCCGGTCGATAGTTCGCGCTTATACATGCCGCATGTGGTCCTACAATATAAAAACCCGTATCTCAAATGAACATACACCCTACAACTATTCCCTGAACCAGGGGTGACATTGACAAAGTAAACCAATATTTACAGTACGGGTAGTCAGCCTCACACCAACGTACAAGTCAATCATCATTACAATGTTAATCTACCGAAATTTACTTCAACCAAGAATGCGTAATTTCTTTACTGAATCATCAAGTTTTTCTTAATTCAATTAATGTTACAGTAAAATCACACAATTTTACGTGAATTTCAGATGGTTTGTTTCTATAGAACGACGCAATTCATTCTTCAGGCTCCACTCTACGCATGCGCACCCCCATCCCTTATTTACCCATAATATCATTCAGTTCTAGACTACAGCGCCCCCGCGGCACTCTACCGTATTTCAGGTTGATTCACAAAACCCGCCCCTAACCGTGAATCCTGTGTGCGGGTACACGTTATCGATTTTCAGTGAACTCTCTAGGACAAGGGGCGAATAAACTCGGCAGAATGTCCGTATGGATTCTCAGCATTTACGTGGTGAGAAATTGATCAGTTATTTAAAACGTAAACTTTTATTGTACCGAATTCTCGTAGGTATTTGTGTATTCAAAGTGCGTACATATTTAAAGGTAGAAAAAAAGCTACCTGTTGCGTAACCTGAAAATAAATCTACCTACCTGTTTTTCTAATAATACTAAATATTCAATTTTAAATAGATTTTATGAACCGTGATGGTAGAGAACGTTCGTATTGGTAATTATTTGTTTAAATGTCTCATCATCTATAATCTAAGTTGCAAAGATATATTAGCATTTTAAATTCACATACAGAAACGTGTAAGTTTGCACTTACAAATGCTGCATGTGTATCGTAATTTACATACAGAAAAATGTAAATACTCGTAATTTTGTATAGAAAATTGTAGTCTGTTAATAATTTTATGCACCAAAAAATTTCGATTCTCTTTTGTTTATTCTACTAACACGAGATTTTATAAATCTGATTTCAATTTGAATGCTCTCTACCGTGTTATATAGGAATTAACAAGAAAACGCTAGCTAGGTGAAAGACATTTTGAATGTCATTTTCTGTGCCCTTTAATGTATTTTGATGTCAAATGAGGCTTATAAAACATAACCCATACATCATGATTCATAAGCTTAAGTTTTTTGAATTTCTATACAAAACATGTTGTTTTTGTCAAAAACTTACGATGAAATATTAAAAGATCCCCGATATGTTTACCCAAACAAATCTGATGTAACTTTTGAATGAAATAAACAAACAAAAAAATACTCAATGAATCTGAAACAGATTTATTTATACAATTGATGAGCCCGCGCGCGCCATTTCAATTGATTGCATTTAATTAATGTATTACACGATTATCTTAAGCGATAATATTCCAGAATATAAAATGCTCAGCGGGGAGCTAAACTTACCGAATCCCCAATAAAAAGACTTAACGTTTAAACTCAACCACAAAATGTATGGAAGCTTAAACGCTTACTAGAGGTGATGTTTTGTTTTCTATGTATTTTTTTGGGAACCACTATGGTTGAGTTTTAACGTGATAAGCGCCAACCATCCTTCGGCCCTCTTTCATTAAAATGACTGAGGATAATGTAGAAAACAGATGCGTTACAAGCCATGAAGTTTTTTTTTCATTCTCGAAATATTAGACGATCCACTTTGAATCTTTGATATTACAATCTCACTTGAATTTTTCAACGCTCAACATTGTTTGTATCTTATTTGAATAAATTCCGATCGAGCTTATTCATAAAAAAAAAACAAAACAAAATTAAAGCCGTTTTTTTATCGTGTATAAAACTAGATTAATAGTTGATCCTAAACCATGAATAATATCTTAATAATTTACCCTATTCACGACGAAAAAATTGAAGATGATCTTTGTTTTAATCATGTTGAAATTGAGATTAACGCAGGATTAAAATTTTAATCTTAATTATGATTAATATTGCATGTGTTATAGTTTTTTACCTTATTTACTTAATAAAAACTTAAGTTCTTATTTATTTTTTAATGTAAAAATTGACTTTGAAACGGGATTAAAATTGTTCCTTGATCTTGAATAACATGCATATCTTTAGTTTTTTTATACCCACATTCTTCTACAGAATATTTTTACATTTTTGAATCTTCGAAAACTATGAGTTTTTTTTTATAAAAAATGCATGTACCTACATCAAATAAAATTGACAAACAGCAAGGAATAATCTTTTATGTTCAACAATATTTTTTTTAAATCTTCTTAGAAAAATTGCATTTGTTGCCAACTTCCCTTTTTTATACACTATCAATGTGTATTTCTATATAACTTTCCCACAGATTAATAATAAATTATATCAAAAAGTGAATAATTAATGTTTTAAATACGCAGTACAAAATACTGAATTTAAATCATTCAACAAATCGCACGTTTAATAATAAAGAGAAATAACTCGAAAATTGGGAAAATCGAGATTTTGTAATAAAACGCAAGAACAATGCGAGAAGAATAGATAGAATGCGACAGCCGTTCAATTTGGACGAATATGACCGAGATAAAACATCGGCCGCCTTTTTCATCCCATACAAGTTGTACTGGTTGTCTAAACTTTAAACGTGATTTCCCAACATTCATGTTTTTTGAGTTATTGCTCTTTATTATTAAACGTGCGAAATGTTTATTACAATTTTATTTTACCACTTATTAGTCAGCCGCTAAATAACCCGCAATGTCACTTTTTTAAAGAATACCTATAAGATCAAAACGTTTGTAATAATCCTAAGGCATGGTGTTACTTGGCGTTATATGAAGGAATAAATTAATGTTGAAAAATAAATCTACATTCAGTCAAAAAACAAATTTGATTTCACTTATTGCAGGCTTTTTTATTCGCTCAGTAGGTATATAATCCGAAAACATTTTCAGCAATCAAATTAATCTTCGTATAAACACTGAAAGGAGACAGCTTTCTGAACATTGTACTCAAAGAATTTCATTGCTTTCTATGAAAACAAAAACATAATTAAATCACCTTGCGGTCAATCAGCAAATTATGCCAAACATATGCTAATACAGCTATTTCATGTGCGGTATTGCAGGGAGCATCACATGTGGTTTTTGGTACAATATATTCGTTTTTTTTTACTCAAAGTGTGCGGTTTTTTCCTACAAGGTGTGCGGTTTTTTCGCTAAGATTTGCGCGCGGTTTTTGTCACAAAACGTGCGGTTTCAGGGACGTCGCTTCGGACTAGACGCTCTGCCGGTGCCGCCCCCGCTAAAATTTCAAAACAGTAAACACTAGGACTGTTAACCTCAGCAAATACTGACCAATACAACGTTAACACTACTTGAATGGACTCGGGGTATGAGTTGATGTAGATATTTTTTGTACGTCACACGACCGGGTTGCTAGGGTACAAAAAGCAAATATTGTGTTATTGGTTACTAAGGACCATTTATCTACACATGTGTGACATTTGACCACCGAAAAAAAGTCCCTTATTGATTTAAAAAAATGGCCTACTACCTATCATGTTGGTGACACTGAGAAAAAGAGGGGAAAAACATAATATTTATAAGATTTTTTTACAAGAATCAAATGCATAGAACATAGATATTTTAATGGCAAAAAGGAGTGACCTTTGAAAACGTATTTAAGAAGGTAATAAAAAATAACGAATTTTAAAGTTTGAGAATTATTATAAATAAACAATTTGAAAATAAATTGAAAGTTTTTATCGTTATCAATATTTTTTATGCTATTTTTATTTTTAAACATCAGTATTGAAATCTTTCCTTTTATAAATCAATACACTTTTTATTACCCTATAGTTCATAACGTTTTCAATAGTTATATTGAATCCCTATCCTGGTGTATTTGAATAGGAAATCTCAGAATGAATTATCTCATTTTAAAATTATTACACCCATAACGTAACAATACGACATAGATGTAAATTTATAATGCTCTTTTTCCGATATAAGTCCATCTAAAATATGGATTGTATAACCTAAGTCCACTTTTTCTAAGGCAGCGTTTACACGGGTCAAGTATTAATGCATAAATATGTGGGTGTGTGCGTGAGCCTACATGCTTACCCATACTAAGCCGACTAGAATATGTAGCTTCTATTTTTCGTGCGAGTGAGGGATACCAGCGTTAAATGTCCTCAAAGAAATGACGCATTTGGATTATATTTATTTTGTTAGAAATGGCTTTATTAAATAAATATTGTACACAGATAAAAACAAGCACTTTATTGTTCGCTTTTATCATACATGTACACGTATTGGCAACAGCAAATACTTTTGTATATTTTGAATGAAATACGTTTAGTAGAGTAACATAATATTATCTTTGTTCTGTTAGTTAACTGATTATTTGTTTAACGAAATGTAAACAGTTTTATGAAGGTACAATTTAAATGAGCAGGTGTCTCCTGAAGACGTTGGCTACGACGCCAACGATAAGGAAAGAATAATTTAAGTTCTCCTTCAACGGCCCGTCATATATCTGAACAGTGTAAATATTTTTTTATTTAAAAATACAATTTTGTGGTATTTTGTCTATCTGAAAATATATTTTACAGTAGGTTAGTTGTCTGGACACTAGAATACTAATCACTTGCTTTATAGTACTAAAGAAATCAACCCGTCTGAACAATGCATTAAAGCTATTAAGTCAAATATTTGAGGGCACTCGTTCTCCTTCTAACATTCGCTCCATCTTGCTCGCACTCGCTTGAACATTTTGAGTTATTTTTGAAGTTTTTTTCTTACTTATTTATTCCACCTTGGGGTTATATCTGACAAAAAACCATAAGGCGCCGATTCCATCCAACATACCATCAATAAATTATTTTAATCACTTGAAAAATTCATATTTTAAACAATGGTTACCTTCGCATTATATTTCTGTACCTCAAGTTTAAGCTCTACGTTCTAACTCAAACATTATTTTTACCAGAAAATATATAAAAACTAAAAACGTCACCAGATGCTCTGCTTTCATTTCAATATATATTTTTAGTAAAAAGCTATGGTTCAGTGTGAACGTTCAATTATCAGTGATTTTGGGTACTAAAACAACTTAAGCCTTTACCATAAAAATGTATGGAAACTGAAACAGCGCATCTATGGAGATTTTTACTGTTAATATATAGTTTGTTAAACGCAATAGTTTTATGCTTGCACAAAAAATCATAAAAATATTTCATTACATCATATTTGTGAAACACAGGTACGAACATGATAGATGGACAGGTGAGAAATGTACCTACAAATTAGTGTGTAGCTTGTTAAATGATCATCAGTAAAAATAACATTATTAAATCGTCATCAAAGAAGTAGGTACCTACCTAGTACCTACATTCAAAAGTAATAAAATATTTATGAATGAAGCTGCGTTTTTTTATCAATTTTGCTTTTGCAATCAAGGCAAAAATATGTTTAAAAAATCGATGTAGGTATCTTTCTGTTTTCTACGTCATATTTGAAGCATATCCAAAGTGTTAAACTTTGAAAGAATATCTATGTGTCATTGTATCTTTTATGATTTTATAGATTAATTATCTAAGAGAAGACTGAGTAAACTATGCTGCTTTACCTAAACCAAGTAATGAGAAAAGTACACTTTAACAATTGAACTATCGAGAGTACATATATACCATTTAAAAATACGATAAAATTCAAAAGTAATTAATTTTCCTGCTATTTGACGAACCTTTGTATGTGAACTAACATTATTCTTGACGTTTCATACCCAGCATTTTCAAGAGACACCCTTGTGGCTATCAAGGATGATCTAATCTAATCTAATCTAAGTTGCAAACATATGTTACATTGGAGATTCACATAACATGCATTTTCAAAACCAGACACGTACAAGTTCGCGCTTGCACATGCCTCATGTGAACCTACAACATAAAAACCAAATCTCAAATGGACATACACCCTGCAACTCTTGCCGTCCTTCCCTGAAACAGGGGTGACATTGGCAAAGTGAACCATTTTTACAGCATGGGTGGTCAGCCGCATACCAACTCTTTGTAAATTTTGGAAAAATATCAACCGATCGTAATTCGAGTTATATTTCAATGCAAACAAAAAAAAACTTTTATATGTCAAAGTATGAAGTTTTAAGCAGATGAAAATGAACAATAATTAATTGTTGTAAACACGAGCTTATAGTATTTACTGGTTTCAAATCTCCTAACCGACATTTTTTTTAATCTAACAAGCATCCTGCTTAGATAATGATTACTGTATGTGCTGAGAGGTACTTCATACGTGATTATAAACATATCATTAAGCGGCTACCAGCGCGTATTTCATTAACAAATAGTATATTTATAAATGTTTGATAAAAAGCCTGTTGTGCTTACAGAGACGCAAAATGACATCGAGGGCTCAAAGAATTAATAATTTGACTTCCCCTTGATTTAAAATTATTTTTCTCAACTATTGGCTTAGGCCCGGTATTTTCAACATTAGCATAGCTAATTTATACTGAATTAAAAGGACACACTTATGTCAATCGTGTGGGTCGTTTTTGTTTTCCGTTTAAAATGTCAAGTGAGCTACAGTAGAAAATGGCGAGCCTTAGTGACTTAAAAATAATGAAAAAGACGCAACTAATATAGTAATTTTGTTTGGTTAAAAGATACATAAGCTGTTGATTAAACAACACACCGTGATTGATGTTATTTTTTGACAGTTTTATTTTTACATTTTTTTCTTTAATTTACTACGGCTCGAAATTTATTTCTATATATGAGTCGGGTAGAACCAAAGGGGAAATTGTGTGTTTATCTGGGAAATTGTGAAAATATGGGAGAAGTAGGAAAATGGAATTCGTGAGAAAATTATTTCCCCTGATTTCATACATTTATCTCCCTTTACGACTTATTCTATGATCTAGCCAAAAGCTTCACCTTCTATTTTTTTAAGTAATATAAAATAATTTGAAACTAATGTGGATAGATAATGATGGTAATTCTATCACAAAATTTTGCTACTGGTTAATTTATTTATTGGATTATTTATAATATTAATTTAACTAGAGAAAGGGGATCGTAAAAAAAATTGACCATCCAGCTAATAGCAAACAATATAAAACCACAATACATTAAATACTGAATCAACTTTATTTTAAATTAACTACGTACAGTTAAAAAATAAATTACATATTTGAAAGCAATCAGTTAATTGGTAGCTCAGTGGAGATAATTTCAGCTTTTAAAGTATAATCCATGAGTTCGATTCCAGTTATTTATTTCATATTATAAAATAGCTTCAGCTTCCAACTTGATCACTAACAACTCGTCCATCCCGGTTGTTTATTAAATCTTTAAAAGGAACCTTCAATAGTAAGCTATTTCTTAATTATGAACAAAAAAAATTAATACGGCTAACGTATAATTTTCACTCAATCTATGTAATTTTAAAAGTAAACTAATCTTCTGAATCATAGTATTTTTCTTTTGATTATTCCTCTAACAAAGATTGGCGATTATTTCTACCTATATACTGCCTCTTTTTGGCTGAACAAATTGATTAATTTTGAGCCCAAATCTGTTTTAATTTGTGCACCTATGAAAGCTTTGAGAGAATTTGCAACAGGAAAAATTGAACAAATCTATATTATGATTAAGCCGTGAAAAAACAAGGTAGCTTTCTATGATTTTTTATGGGATTACAGAAAGGCATACCTTTCTCTAGACAACGTCTACCTTTGGTTCCATACGACTCATATTGAACATTCATACACAAACAGTTATAATATTTCGGTTCATCCTGAAATATTTCAAACCTAGCATCATGTACCTAATCTAATTTAATCTAATCTAAGCTGCAAGGATATATATATCATTTAAGATTTATATTAAATGCATTCCCACAAGCAGACATGTATAATTTTGCGCTAACACATGCCGCATGCGGACCTACATTATAAAAACCCATCTCAAATGAACATAAGCCCTGCAACTGCCAAGCAGAGACAGGGGTGACATTGGCAAAGTGAACCATTTTTTCACAGTATCTATGGGTGGTCAGCCGCATACCAACCTATAAGTCAAGGAACAGTATATATTTGTTATTGCTCCTTGACTGATAGGTTGGCATGAGGCTGACCACCCGTGCTGCAAAAATCGGTCCACTTTTGCCAATGCCACCCCGGTTCAGGGAACGGCGGCAGGAGTTGCAAGGTTTATGTTCATGTGAGGTTTTGCTTATTTGTATGCACACATGCAGAATGTGTAGGCACGAACCTACATGTACCTGTCTGTGGGCATGCATTTAATATGAACCCTAAATGTTGACATATCTTTGCAGCTTAGATTATAGATTATAGATTTATAGAAATGAATTCATTTCTTAGTCCTTGAATTATAGATGGGCTCTGAAATCATTTAAATAAAAAAAATATTCCATATATTCTGTAACTAGAAAAAGATCAATTAAAGATAAAACGTTCTTTGGTAAATTTAAACGTAAAGATTATAAAAACATGGCTCGCAAAAAACGCGATATTTTTCATTCAAATCTTTCGCAAAAAAATATTATCGTTATGTAGAGCAATCGTAAATATTTAAATGCATCTGCAATCGTGATATGTACCTACGTCTAGTACTAACAACGCGGAAATTCCCCGCCATGTAGTAAATGAATAAAAACCCAATATGAAAACTAAATCATTCAAAAGGGGTGATATTATCTCTTCCACATATTTTATATTAACGCGATAGTGATGAATTCACGTGATGTTTTATACTAGGGGTACTGATCTCATCTGTTAAGCGAAATGATAAACATAAATCTTGATATTGTGAATTGCTTAAACTTCAGCTTAAGTATAAAACTAACCGTAGTACTCAATCACAGCGTTTTACAATAAATCAATGGAAACGAAAGTCCTCATTAGAGTGATGTTTTAATTATTTGCATATACTTTTTGTTAACGCTATATCGAGTGTTAACGCAAAATTACATACTTGGGTTGGATGTCGTAATTCATTGCATTCGCCTCGTAAATTAAACAAGAACTCGGTTTTCTCCATTTTAAAACTGCTTCTGTATAAGAGTGTTACGACTTCGAAAGGTTTTCTTCAGAAATAAAACGAAATCTACTACAGACAATACGAATCAATACCGGCAATCTAGGTATTTTTCGTGAATATTAAAAATATACAGAAAGAAAGAGAATATTTTTCTCACAATTTCTATACATTTTTATTATTGTAGAAAAAATACTAGTTTACCGTGTTTGATTCTATACTCCTCATATATTTGCTTACTTCATCACTTCACAAAACACGATCTCATTTGACCTTTGCACCCCATGTATAAAACAATACATACAAACTCAGCCATAGCGTTTTAACAAAAATATATAGAAACTTAAACGGTCACTTAATGCGCTGTTTTAATTTTCATAATTTTTTTTAATAAACGCTTTGGTTAAGTTTGAGTATTAAATTTTATACTTCTGGTTTTGTCCGTCTTGCCCAAATACGGCCAAACCAAATTATTTTTCAGTTTCTAAAATGGACGTTTACAAGTCAAAAGTTATAAATTAAATGCAGTATTTTACATGAATAAATTTTAATGCTTTCGCGCTTTTTTAACACATTGTCTAACAAAGATTTATGTTCACTAACAAAACTAACACATGTAACAAAATAATATTACTTACTTAAAAAAGTAAAGGCATGTTAAAATCCTTCTTGCACACAAAAGTATTGATTTACATAGTTTTTGACAAACCAGAAACTCCTATTTTTTCCTATCTTTGAGGATAACAATTGGGGATAAATTCATGAGAATC
This sequence comes from Agapetus fuscipes, assembly GCA_951799405.1. Taxonomy (NCBI): domain Eukaryota; kingdom Metazoa; phylum Arthropoda; class Insecta; order Trichoptera; family Glossosomatidae; genus Agapetus; species Agapetus fuscipes. Next base: position 5,640,642 of record OX637342.1, on the reverse strand, counting down.
ATAGTTCATTGACTTTGAGGTTAGTATATGCCATACTGTAAAAATTTATTCACTTTTCTAATGTCACCCAAAATTCAGGGAACGGCAGCAAAAAATGATGATTTCCATCTTGAACAATTAGAAGAATTAGTGAAAGCGTTGAACTTACAAAAACATATTTAAAAACATATAAAAAAGGGTTTTCACATGGAGTACACATTGTTCCTTTGCTCTATGATGGAGCGGATTGGCATCCCTTTCTCTGTAAAAGTTGATTCACTTTTCTAATGTCACTCACCCCTAATTCAGAAAAGGGCAGAAAACATTGATGATTTCCAACTTGAACAGACAATGAGAGGAATTAGTAAAGGCGTTGAACTTACATGGTGGTGGTCTCACATGAAGTGTACAGTGTTCCTTTGCTCTACGATGGAGTAGATTGTCATTATCTTCCCTATAAAAAAATGTTCACTTTTCCCCTAACTCAGGGAAGGGCAAGACCGGTCCGTACAGCAACTGAGTCTTGCATAAGAATCGGCGCTTTGTAGCGACGACCAAGCTCGTAAAAAGTCCGGTCGATAACTCAGCTGGTAGAATGCTTTCATTCCTTGCCGAGAGCAAGGGTTCGATCCCAAGGTGTACTCAGCCTTCACAAGAAATGAGAACCAGCCCCCTTTGGGAGCTGAGAAACCCCCACTTCAACTGAAAGTGGTTGGTGTGAGGCTGGCCCCTTTACCTGTAAAATAAATAGGTCCCAAATCTCATGAAGTTACACTATATGTGTAGATTAGTTGCGTACTTGAGCAGCAAAAATGATGATTTCCAGCTTGAACAAACAATGAAAGGAATTAGTAAAGGCGTTGAACTTATTTGGTGGTGGTTTCTACATGAAGTATATATTGTTTCTTTGCTCTATGATGGAGCAGATAGTCATCCCCTTCTTTTATTTCAGATGACAGCAACCACCCACGATCTGGCTATGAGCGCGAGCGCGTAGAATGGCCGACCCACCCAGTTCTCCAACATCTAGTGCAGGATGCCTATATCCATTACGGTGCTTTGATTTCTTTCAATAATTACTTTAAAAACGTGGCCGAGATTGTAAATATTTCTAAGCTCCAAGCAAACTTATAAAGGCCTCAAGCTAAATTTAAAGGTAGTTTTCAATTTGAGGACTACAAGGGAAGAACATGGAATATCAGTTGAAGAAAATTATGAATAAATCAAAATTTGAAATTATGGATATTGCCTGTCACAAAAAACCGGAAATACCGCTTTAAACTGTGATGGCGACTGTTGTTGCATTGTATATTTTGCAGAGCTTTAGATACACACAGATGCCACTAGATTTTACATTTTTTCTTACGAACTTATTTCTTATTTTTGCTGACAGTCCTTGTTTCCCCTGTAGTCTTCATTTAGCGCCCATCGAACTCATGATTCTTCATTCAGTATAGAGGCATTCACTTTGTAATCATTCATCTTAAAAGTTAAAAAATAAAAATGTCTTTGTTTTTTATTACGGCGAGTTTATTAAATTCCACAATCGGTTTCGCAACCAATCTTTTTGCATCATCAGGTGGCTAAATACCTGAAGATGTAAACGGATTGTTTGCGAAATTGGTCGTGGAATTTAGTATATGTACTACTTGCCGTAATAAAAAACAAAGTTTTTTTTATTTGTTGTCATTATTTTTAATGAGTCTTAGGCCCAGTTTTTTCAATGTTAGCATAAAGACTTTTTACAGAATGAAAATGACGCACTTATGTCAATTGTGTGGATGGCTTTTTTCATTATTTTAAAATCGCATATGCTTACGTTAAAAAAACCGGGCCTTTAGGGTTAATTACAAGCTATCGTTTTAAATCAGAGAATGACCTTAATTTTAAATGTTTGTAGGCTTAACATGCTTGAAATTGTTCTTTCAGGTCTTGTCTTGATCGATCCATTGCTTTTCTCTTATATTTTCTGCTTGCTTGCTCAGTGTTGTAACGAAACGTTAGCAAGAAAGAGGAAGAATAAGCGATGGTCCACGGTCATGATCGGGAACAACAATTTCAAGTGATCTTTATTTTGTAAGCTTGACATTTAGGAGTGTTTATGATATTGGCCTGTAATAACATGTTATTATTAATTATTATAACAATAAGTTACTACGACTAATTGTTTTTCTCGCTAACATCATAAATATAATTCAAAAATATTTATTGTTGTGAAGGTTCCTAGTTCCTTGACTTATAGGTTGGTATGCGGCTGACCATCCATACTGTAAAAAATGGTTCACTTTGCCAATGTCACCCCTGTTTCAGGGAAGGACGGCAAGAGTTGCAGAGCTTATGTTCATTTGAGATTGGATTTTTATATTGTAGGTCCACATGCGGTATGTGTTCGCGCGAAATTATACATGTCTGCTTGTGTGAATGCATTTAATATAAATCTTAAATGATATATATCTTTGCAGCTTAGATTAGATTAGAAGGGGAATAAATACGGATTTATTCAATTCGAAAGAAAAATTAATTTCCAACGTGTTTTTGATTTTATTCGAAAATTATTTTTGTCATAAAAAAATTAAAGATCCTTGAAATGTTGTAAGCGTGGAACATAGGAGTTTTTTATTTTTCTACAACATGTATTTTTAGTATTTTTTCTGATTCATGTATTGTTTTATTTCAACTCAAACATTTTTATTTTTATTTTCTCATACATTATGTGTTTGTAATAAAAAAAACTCTCTTTAAAAACTTGCTTCCACGATGCCTTATCACTTTAAAAATAAAATCCTGATTTCAAAATTTAAATATTTTTTACATTCAAACAAAATTTACCACATAAGTATAACACTACAAACAAACATATTTTATGCAAATAAAATTGACGCTTCTATCCTATTTTCATAATAAGCATCTTCCCATATCACCGTATATGGTCCACAGCACATTTCACCATCTTACTGTCGATGTAATTTCATTGAAAGCAGTTTATTTGCATAAGGCTGCGATAGAATCTCACTAAAAACGCATACGCAGAATGCAATGAGGAAAATCGTGCATTCTCTCTCACAGCAACGCAGTGCAACTTGTATTAGAAAGTTCTCGATATGTTTTGATTCTTATAAATAATTGAATACAGAAAATCAGTTGTCTAAGCTGGATTCTCTAACTAATGAATCGATTCACATCGCAATTATGTTTAAAAAATCTTTTCTATCTGATTTTCAGCTCAAATAGTTAACCTGTTTTTTAAACCGAAGGATTGAATTGTATTTGAGGGTGCCATAGAAAATGCGTATTCTGTTTAAGTGTTTTTTCTTATTCTCCGCAGTCTTATGTGGTATAGAGATGAGTATCTTATTTGTTCAGAATCAGAAATAAACCATTGTCGTATGGCTGGTTGCCTTACCTGTGAAAAAAACATCTCCATAGTTCAAAACTATTAGTGCGTAGATGATGTGATTAGAAGTTTAATACTAAATGTTTAGATTAAAAATGCAGAGTATTTTTAGAAAACGTTATCAAAACTCTGCTGCGTTAGCTGGTAGACGATAATTTTGAATTCCGTTCCGGATATTGTTCTCCCCTAGAGCGTTATCTGTAATGTAATGGACGTTAAAAGCGAAATTATAATATTTTACGAATTACAACTCTGCTAATGGTATCAGCAAAACATAAAACCTATTCGATAACGTGTTATTTTTTGTAATTTTTAACCGATCAGTGTAATGTGACTTGATCGTTACAAAAAGGATATGTTAAAAAAACGATAATCAACTCTAAGTAAAGTCGATCGATTAAGATAAACTTGTTAGTTTGGTCAAAAGCAATCAATAACAATCACACCGTTTTCATTCCCGATAGTAAAAAAATAAACTTTGTAGCTTTAAAAGTGTTGATATAAATACGATGAAACACATTGATAGGAATTAGGAAATCTCCGATTTAAAAAATTTGAAAGGAAATAGTTAAAAATGTTTTTTTTTTTAATTCCACTTGTTGATGAGGTGGCAGGAAGTGTAACAACATATTTTTTATTGTTCCAGGTACACTCGAGGGTGAGGAATTGTCCTTGGCAGCAGGAAGTCCCAGCAGCGCGCGAGGTGCGCCAAAACATGAAGCTTCCCTCAGTCCTGGGGCGCGCGAGGAAGAAGCAAGCAATGCCAGCACGGCCAGTGCATCCATGTACCCAGCGCACCGCTCCCAACCAGACCTCCACAAGCTGGTATACAGGGGCATCTTCACAGGAGGTCCAGCCCCACCTCCGCAACCACCACCTCCTCTCACCCCACCCTCCAGTCTGGCACACTGGTCAACGGGCATCCCTAGCCCGGACAAAACCCTGTTCCAACCAATGTTCGGCTTGCAGCAATACCCAGCCACAAGTCCGCAGTACGACGACCGACCTGAGCTCCTCGGACTTGGAGAGTGCAATCTACGACCACCTCCTTCATATCAAACACTCCCACCAGAAAACAATTCAGACATGGGATACAGAACGTCGCAACCAAAGTACCAATGGCTAGAAACCCCTTCAGCACCTTCGTCACAACCTGAGCCAGATTACAGTCAACATCAGCAATTAAGTGCACCAGGACCTTCAGGGCTCGTGCCTAAACAAGAACCGTACAGTATACCGCAAGCTTGTTCGTCAGAAATTCAAGGACACCAACCTTCTGGCCATTATCCGGTCACGCTTGCAGAGTATAATCCTTCAACGAGTAAAGGCCATGAGATTTTATCGCAGGTGTATCAACAGAGCACTGTTCCTTTAAAGCTAGTCCCGGTGAAGCCGAGAAAGTACCCCAACAGACCGAGCAAGACGCCCATACATGAAAGACCGTATGCGTGCCCTGTGGAAAACTGCGATAGGAGATTCTCTAGATCAGATGAACTGACTCGGCACATCAGGATACACACGGGACAAAAGCCTTTCCAGTGCAGAATCTGTATGAGGTCTTTTAGTCGGTCGGATCATTTGACGACGCACATTCGCACTCACACTGGGGAGAAACCCTTCTCGTGTGATATCTGCGGGAGGAAGTTTGCGCGGTCAGATGAGAAGAAGAGACACGCGAAGGTGCACTTGAAGCAGAGGCTGAAGAAGGAGAAGGGCTCCAGCAGCAGTAGTGGGGGCGGAGGAGGAGCAGGGGGCGCGCCCCCCGCCCTGCTGCCCCTGCAGCTGCCGCCCTCCGCCCCCCAGTAAGCGCCCCTGTACGCGCCCCCCTGTGATCTCCGATAGACTTTAGTAGGCCGCCATAGCTAGACTAGTGCCGCATTCGCGCGAGCGCCGGACGGTCCGGACTCTTTATAGTGTTGCGTTCGAGTGAGAGAAGACTTTTATTTGTTTTAAGAAAAATGTTTCAAAAACGAAAAAAATATATGAACTGTTATTGTAGCGCCCTTCTCGTTCGGGTAGCGGCGCCGTTGTTTAACTCATACATTTAAGTTCCACTCTAAGATTTAACAAAAATGGCTTTAACTACTAAATAAATAGACGAAAGAATGGCAAGTTTAGATAGGGTATTTTGAAATAATCTATTTTACGTGTTGCCAAATAACATACGATCGTATTAACGACTTCACCGTACATTCCACGTTGTAGATTTTTTTACATAATTATCAATCGTTGGCTATTTAGAATGAATATTTAATTATTTATATCGTATCTAAATTTTAATCGTCGGATTGTTGTCCTACTCTAGATGATTACTCCAGGCACGTCATTATCCGGCCCGGGCACCTAAGCTGTCCCACAACAAGGCACAACACATGTTTGGGGTAGACTCTCCAGTTTGCCACTTCTATTTGACTCACTAGTCTGCCACATACTTGGTATAGACCCACATGCTTCCTACAAGTTTGAAAAATCCCACTAATTTGTAACATACCCACTAGCTTGTTACAAATTTTGGGTCAAACTCACTAGTTTACCTTATGTTTGGAGCAGACCCATCACTTTTTCACTTGGGTGAGACTCACCAGTCTGTCTGTTATGTTCGGCAGACCCCCTCTTTTGCCTATTTGGGACAGTCTGGGACCCGGGACTGCGGGGCCATGCCTTATTTCATGTGTCTTTTGTCTCTCTCTTCCATCACCTTCATTCACCTTCCCTTATATAACCCGCTCACATCAGATCGCGGCGCCACGTGGCATTCGCGATTTTCTATTGATCTCATTTTATATTAAAACGTAAGCGAGTAATATTCATATACATAACTACATAAACTTTATTTTTTTTACGAACGTCAACTCAATTTTTCGTAGACTTTGTTTGCAATAGATAGACAACCTTCTTTTTCTACTTGAAAATTTGTCCCGCAAAATGAGAAAATGTGTTTTTATAAAATGAAACTATGTACCTTATAATATTTATTTTTCCCATATTTTGAAGTCACAAAATAGATAACTGTTTCTTTTTCATAAATCTCTATCTATAAAATAATGATAGAAGAGTAAAATTAAAATTGTCAGGTTTATTTTTTGTATGCAATGGTACACCCGATTTAATTTGCATTTTTTCTGAACAAGGAATTTCTTTAAAAACAGATTCTTGTATCAAAAATTAATGCTAGAATTAATATTTGGTCATTCGCCCGCCTCTTGAAAAAAGGCCTCCATTTTAAATGTACGAGTACAACGATTTCTGTAAAACATTTGAACGCCTCATAAGTAGGGACTGGAAAAAAGTGGTGTTATTTTTTGCGAAATTCGCGTTATTTTTTTGGGAAATTCGCGTTATTTTTGATCAAAAACAGGGAAATTCGCGTTATTTTTTATGATAAACGGGGAGATTCGGTGTAATTTTTAGGGTTGATTTGATCGAAATAAAGGTTTATGTAATTGCAAAACTCTAGATTTTACTAATATTTACAATTTATTATATAAACAACAATATGTAGGTACCTTAAAAAACAATGAATAAACAACATCTGAATCAATACAACTTACAAAAAACCATTGATTGAAAAAGTATTAATATTTTAATGACACTCCGAATACCCTGCAATATCCTTTTAAAATATTAAATTAAGTCTCTCTAGATGAGGGTTATTTAAATTATTAAAAATTAGGTTATTTAAAAATTAGAATTTTTTCGAGGGATGTTGGCTTTTATGAAAGCTTCAAGTTGTGCTCTTGGCTAATCCAGCAGCAGCTTCACTCCTTGATGTATTTCCTATTTCATTGATGTCACGATTCAAGTCTGTTTGGATGTCCAGGACAGTTCTGCTTATCATTTATTTTTTTTAATAAAATAGATTTGTGAATTTAGGAATGCAATTCACCAACTTACTCTGCCTGGCCAGAAACAGGTATTAATATCATTAATGAAAAAATCATTACGAGTATTGTTCATTTTAATTAATTATTCATTTATAATTACCCAATTACATTTGTTGAACCAACGTTCCAGCGTGTTTCAACGTTGAAAGATCAGCCCACTTGGCCCCCTCGGCTATAACACCGATCATTTTTTCTGTACTTTGCACCTTGCAAAGGGTTTTCACAGGAATCTTTTCTTTCCCACAAAATAGTTGCGTTGCAGAAGCGACACATAACAACTTTTTCGCACAATTTCTACCAAAAGTACGAAAATTTGCGATATTTGCATAAAACTTCAAATTTCACGTTATTCGCGTAAAAACATCAAAATTCGCGAATAAATTCGTTTTATCGCGATCGCGATATTTTCCAGTCCCTACTCATAAGTCATAACCAGTCTTTACATGTTTTGTCCCACTTACACTTCTTCTTCCCCGCATTAAACGATAGAGACAGAGCATACTTTCAAATATTTTTGAAACAAAATATCTAAATTTTTATATTTAAAAAAAATGTGAATGTATCTATAATTTAAAAAAAAATACATTTTAAATATGTATTGATATTTACGATTCAAAACGCACTGATTTCTGATAAACGTATTTTTAAGATTGAATATTTTTTTCATGCCTTTTGTTACGTATGAAGGAGTTCAGAGTTTAGACATGAAATGTCCGATTTTATACAAAAAATCATTTAAAACATATTTTTACCTCAAATCACAAAAAAAAATAATACAAAATTTGGGAAACTCTGATCCCTTCAAAATATTAAAATTGTCTTAATGTTTTTTTATTGTTTACACAATTATTTTCTGTTTTGTTTTTTCTATTTAAAAAAACACATTTATCTGTGCATCTAATGCTCTCTTTTTGTGGATGCTTTCCCACTCTAAAAAGCGAACAAAATTTTAAATAATTATAAATAAATGTTTGTGGCAAGTGCCGTATTTATTATATAAAAAATATTAATGAAATTTTCTATTCTATAAAGTTTTTAAAACAAATCATCCGATCTGGTTATTCTATTTTTACTACTGTCTCATGCTATAGACTAATTTAAAAATTAAAATTATTGTACCTTTGTAAATATACATCGACTAAAACCCCCTCCCTTTAATGTGTACATATTATTATAATGAAAAAAACTATTAATTTTATTTAATAACTAAATATTATGAAAAAATAATAAAAACAAATTATAATCTTGTTGACTACACTATTTCTGCCTTTTATTTCCTTCTCCAAATTTCTGGAAAAATAGATGAAAAAACATTCGTAAGCACCTACCATTCATCTACTGTACCCTGAGTACGAGTTGCAAAACTTGAGTAAGTAAAGTTTACGGAAAGTATTAAAGAGTGGTTTTCCCCAAAATCTGCCGTTTTTGTTTGTTTGAACTTGATTTTCTTCATCACTGTAACTCTTTTGCTAAGACCATAAAGTGTGAAAAACAAAAACGGCAGATTTTGGGGAAAATCACTCTTTAATACTCGCCGTAAACTTACTTTGCTCAAGTTTTGCAACTCGTACTAGTACTAAAACAAACTAAAATGGGAAAAAAATATCTTATGTTTCTGACCATGGATGTCCAAATTAAATCATAAAAACCCATACTAGTAAAATAGGAAAAATCAATAGTAAAATAAAGTATTGGTCAATTTAAAGAAACATTAAGCACCTGACACTCAGCACCACAAGGCCAAAGGAGACCATGAAGGCCAAAAATTCGATGGATGGACGGTGCCAATATAGATGCAGTCAAGGTAGACATACGTTGCTGGAAAGCAAAGACAATGGACAGGTGAGAGTGGAGGAGTATCCTGGATTCAGCTAAAGGCCATTCAGGACTATCGAGCTCATGATGATAAGAGGTTAATGAAAAGCAAGTATTTCAAAATTTACGGAAACCATTTATGGATCATCAAGAACAATCCTTCGGAAAATGCATCTATTGTTCATTAAATTTACTTTTCAAAAACTACCCCAGTACCCCAGATAAAAAAAACAGTAAAACCTTCCAATGCGATCTTGCAGATAGAACGCCTCATGTACAGATGCATACTTCTTCTTCTTTTGGTGCCACTTCTATCAAAGATCTGCAATCATCATGGTATGTGCCATATCATGATTTATCTTGGGATGATTCTAAAAATCCTTAGTCAGGTGGCTGTCTCGCGGCCTTTCTGATCCTATGCCGTTGACCATCCAGTGGATTGGTTCATCCGTCTTCCAAGACGATTCTCATCTCCAGGGCAAGAGGGCGCCCTACCAGCTATAACTGTTTGGAATTCTCATACTGACAACTATTCAGGTATGAGGAAAGAAGGAGGGAGTGAGGAATATGATGGTATGATAGGATAAAGAAGAAGAATTGTGTTCCCCAGTTAGGAGTGGGAGATACACAATAGGTGACGGAGGCAGGATCGCTTTTCCTGAACAGATCTAACTATTACCGGAGTCGCAAAGATGTATCTGCCGCTACCGTTACCGTTGCCTTAGTGGTTTTTTGGCTTATGTCCATCAGAGCTAATTTCACATGAACAATGTTTGTATGTTTCCTGGACCAATGTGTCATGAAAACTGGAAATTGATTTTAAAAATATTTAAAACAACTCTCGCTTACCTCAGATTCTTAAGATAATTTCATTGAAACTTCATCTTTGAATCAAATGGTGGATAAGCCAAACAAACACTGGGGGGACGATATACTAGTCAGTTAATTTTATTTTCCACGGACAGTTTCACACGTCCCAGAATTTTCTCAATAATCTTTTAAGAAGGCAAACAATGCCTTGTCTAGATGGCGCGCATGGATTCATTATTTTATGCCGTTGGATTAAATATTGATTTTGGTTATTTGCATAATGAAATGTTGTTTGGGACTTTATAACGTTGCCATTACCAAAAATGAGCATTTCACGTGGGCCGGCGCTTGACCACGAGAGACATTTTGGATATCGGCTCTCTAGTTCTTGGAGTGTTGACCCCAACTGGAAGAGCCATGTACCTGGCGTTTCAAAGAAGACAAAAAAAAATAATGAAGTAATCTGGCAGCCATTTTGTGGTCAAAAACATGTTCAGTTCAATCAAATCAGATGAAGTCAAATTAAAAGACTAATCTAGTGTCCCTATTTATGGAGTTGTTTAATGAACGAAAAACACAATAGTTTGCCTTAAAAAAATTGACAGTTTCTTATTTGATTTTTACAGGTAGGTACCTGAGGCCTAAGAGCTTAATCGATAATTTCAATAACCATCTAAAACTATCGATTTAATTTATGGGTACTTTTCATTGCTTTTTAAAAGATTAATCACATTTGCCGATGTAACCCCTGTTTTTTTTTTATCATCGCCACATTCAATGATTTGAACGTGGATACTGCTTAACATCAACCAAATGGTATTTTCAGTTTTCAAAGTACTTATACTACTTTCATCAAATATGCCTGTATATGTGAGAATAAAACAGTGCGTATTATACAAAAAAAAAATAACCAAGCAATTTCACTTTATCGATACATGATTTTTTTTAAGGAATTCTGTGTGAACCGCTTTCCAGACTTCATATAATGTCTATGACACTTGTTGGAGTACCGCAGAAGTGGCAGTTGTCCTGCTGGCAGTTGTCAATGTCTTGGTTGGCGATGAGTAACCGTTGTAGCAGGGGTGTTAGGTGTGTAGTGTCGTGTTGTCTTTGTTTTGGGACACTGAGAGAAGAAGAAGCGATTGATATTTGAATAAATCCGATTTCAATTGCTTCTATAAAAAAAATATTTGCAACTAAGATCTTTCAATTAGTTAGCCTTACTTCAAAACTCATTCTAAATTTATCTATAATCTCCATTGCAAGAATATATTACACTTTGGATTCAAATTGAATGCATGCCCACAAGCAGGCATAAGTTCGCACTTACACAATACACACGCCGCATGTGAACTCACAACATAAAAACCCAAATCTCAAATGAACGTACATTCCGCAATTCTTACCGATCTTCCTTAAAACAGGAGGACATTGTCAAAGTTAACTATTTTTTTACTCTACGAGATGTCAGCCGCATACCAACCTACAAGTTAAGGAAAAAATGAATACATTAAATCAGAAATGTGTTGAGAATCACGTAGCTTTGAGTAAAAAGTGTCCACTCAAACACAGGTATAGCAAGTGCGTGCTTATATACTCACATTATAGATACCTTGAACTATAAAGGTCGCTCTAGACAGGTGTGTTCACGCTTCGAACGTGTACAAGTCACCAGAAGACACAGGCATGCCTGGGCTCTAATTTATGGTATCGGCTCATCAAGGCTACACCACGTTATCTGGTCCACGACGTAATGGATCCAGAAATGGATGACATAACCGTTGAAACGCAACCAGAACGGCTCTGTAACATTTGAAATAGAATATATCGATACCTGAAAGGTAAAACTGAATGTCTCTCAGATAAATGAAGCTTTTTCCCTATTTTCTACGAGAGAAAACACTAAAGAATTGTGAAAATCCTGTAGTTTAGAAGTATTTTCATGAGCACTTTCTTATAATTAGTTCACCTAGTATGAGAAGCTACACACAAGATAAGAACGATTTTCTCTACGTTTCATCGGAGTCATATCCGACGTCTTCAGGAGACGTGTGTCCTCTACAAAGAGGAACCACGAACTGAACAACACCGTAATCATAATTTAAAATCTTTAATTACACACAATATAAGTAATGTTTTATCTACGATTTCTTAAATAAGTGAATCAGCACTTATTCAATTTTGTGGCGATAACGAGATAGGAAGATTTAGTTTGTAAATGCTCAATACAACCCACAAACCATTCAAATTTTTGTTTTGGTTTCATGCATTTCTTATCCTTTGATTACCATCAATGCAATCGGGACGTTTTTTGCATGGGTCTCCACTTCTACGGAAGTGGTTGGTATAAGGTTAGCCCCCTTACATGTAAAAGTAAATGGGTTCCACATACGATCCATTCAGGAAGAACGCGATAAGAAGTTCATCTTTATGCGTAGCTTAGGTGTGTTTAGTTACATTTACGCTCGCGGTTTTTTTCATGACACGTAAACATCGCATAAACTAACTAGTGTCCTAGTAAGAAATCATTATTGTTAAGCCTTTTCTTAAGCAACCCGGCTGTGAGACGTCACAGTTTTTTTGAGGAAAAATGCTTCATCGATTCATTTAGTTTTTCACGATTTCCAGTAGGCAGTACCTACTGGTTTTTAACACTATTGTCACATTCATACAAGGAATGACAAAACATGATTTTTTTAAACCATGAACATACTGTCTCCTAACAGTGTACTGTATCCAAACTATAAATATTTACGTGTCAACTCAGCAAAAGTGTTTTTAAAAATGCATGGAGACTCAAACAGCGCCTGTACTGAACGTTTTACTTTACGTTCATATTTTGGTAGAACGGTGGTATGGAGTTCTTGACACACGGAGGCCTCTAAAGTCGCTAGCTGCCACACCCATTACTGGCGTACCTGAGATGAAAGAATCCAATAGGCGCGGACTCAAAATTAAAATATGTAAAATCCCATTTTGTGAGCATTGCGATAGCAAGTCCGTAGCCTTATCCACTAGACAACGAAGCGGTCTGTTTTAATAAGTGAAAATTTTGAAAGCACAAAGATAAATGGAAGTTAGGTTTACAATTGTTTCAATCTCAAATCTTAACCAAGGGATCAAACAAAAATGAAAACAAAGCAATGAATTGTTTCAAAAGTAATCAAATGAGGAAAAATACTTACCTGTTTCTTCTTCTGTTCCAAACATAAGATTTGTTTTCCGCTATGTTTAATCACTATCTTTTTCGTTCCTCTCTATCCAAGGTATAATCTTTTTGAATTCCTAAAAGGAAAAACAACATTAATCATGTAGACTCTCGGTGTGATCGTTCTTAGGTGTTTGTCCCTTGATCATTCCCTAAATTATGGTATGCAGGACACCTTCATGACCAGGAATTTTAGGCTTAAACGGCTGTTTGATTGGTCTATTAGAGCTTTATCTTACGGACGTGCCACTCAAGCCTGCAATTTGTAAAAGCTCCTATATACTGTTATGTAAATATTAGAATAGGTATTAGCTATAACTATGCAACAAGAATCCTCATAAATATGTGTGGGTAGGAATCATTGAATAGAATACTTGAAGCATCGAGAAATAATGATTACTACGCCTTTCTGGAACTGTATAGCGAATATAGATCTAGATTGTACTGTTTTGAAGAGTATAAGAAGGGTGCAAATCACTTGCAGAGCCAGTTTTCTACGAGCTTTACAACTACATTGAACTAAGTTAACCAGTGAACAGAAACCAAGTGTAATGGAATAGTCGAGACTATCTTTGTGAAAATAAATTATTAAAAGTGTAAAATAAACAACTGTATAAGAAGACCAGTATTTTTAATTGAAAGACTTTTGAACCCTAAAGTCGTAACAATACCATGGTAATAAATCCCGGCTAAAACTCTACAGTTTCCTTTACAACATTTCGCGCATCATATCCGTCTTGCACGCCTTTCGAACCAAAAGTATAAAACATTGTGTAAAGTCTCCTCGATTGTATGAATCGAAAAAATTATCGAAAACTAAATCACTCACATTGATTGGTGTCGTATTTTCGATTTACATAGAGGGGGGAGATGTTTTTATACTCGGAGTATAAATATCTTCCTATTTCTATTAAAACTTTTGCATGTTCTCGTATTTTGCTGAACATATCGCCACTTTAAAAGTCAACTGAAAAAGTGCTGATTAACTGATTTGGTAAATTAGGGATAAAACCTTTTATAGGCTGTAACTTCTCATAGTAAGTATTTAATTATAAAAAAATGCTCATGACAATTTCTAAACTACAGGATTTTCACACTTTTGTAGTGTTTTCTCGTAGAAAATATAAAAAAGATGCATTCTAAATCTAAATCTAAATCTAAGCTGCAAAGATATGTATCATTTGAGATTCATATTAAATGCATTCCCACAAGCAGACATGCATAATTTTGCGCTTACACATGCTGCATGTGGACCTACAATATAAAAACCCCAATCTCAAATGAACATAAGCCCTGCAACTCTTGCCGACCTTCCCTGAAGCAGGGGTGACATTGGCAAAGTGAACCATTTTTTACAGTATGGGTGGTCAGCCGCATACCAACCTATCAATCAAGGAGTATTTATCTGAGATCATTTATCATTTATCTGAGAAATTCATCTAAATCTAAATCTAAGTTGCAAAGATATGTATCATATGAAATTCATATAAAATGCATTCCCACAAGCAGACACGCATAATTTCGTGCTCACACATTTCGCATGTGGACCTACAATATATAAAAAAAAACTCAATCTCAAATGAACATCAGCCCTGCAACTCTTGCCGACCTTCCCTGAAACAGGGGTGACATTGGCAAAGTGAACCATTTTTTACAGTATGGGTGGTCATCCTCATACCAACGTATAAGTCAAGGAATCCATGAGAAATCCATGATAACTTAATATGCCACTTATTCAGAGTTGCCTTTAAGGTATTTATACAGAGAAACTTCTTACCATGTTGTGTTCGGAGGGATTCGCATGTGGTGTGTGGGACCAAAAAAATATTTTTGAATCTGGTTTACTTTTCGTGATTCATGCGGTCCTGGATAGAGGTGTGCTCCGTCAGAGGTATTGTTGTGAGGAATATTATTGTTGTTGCCTCTAGTCAGCTCGACACAAGACTCACTGGCACTGTGTGAGCCAGCACTTACACCCTTTCAACTCTACTCTCCTGCGAGAACCGGGCTCTAAAAATAGTGCGCGAGCCTTCAAGCTGTCGCAGAAGAGCGAGAGGTTAGTGTAAGTGGTTAGCGGTTAGTGGAAAGTGTAAAATAGTTATCAAATAAAGCGTCAGGGCATAAAACAGATGTAAAGAAACAACAAATTATTATTTAGTTCTAACACTGTTCATTTTTATTTAAAAAATACAAATCTGTCATACGAGCATCGTCGGGTAATAAAAAAGGTTTGCACTTGCACACGTTAAATGAGTATTTACAAAATAGCATCCAAACCTCAAATGAACACACACCGTGCAGGCTAGGCCGATTTTCCCTGAAATAGGATTAAAATTGACAAAATTAACCAATTTTTAGAGTAGTTTGTCTGTTCAGCCTCATACCAGTCTATAAATCAAGAAGAATTCCAGTTAAGCAAGTTAACTGATCCATTACTCTAAGCTTCCAGGAACAGTATTAAATTCAGGCATAAATAAAGTCATTAATCTAATCTAATCTAATCTAAGCTGCAAAGATATGTAACATTAGGGATTTACATTACATGCATTCTCACAAGCAGACACGTACAAGTTCGCGCTTCAGCATGCCGCATGTGAACCTACAACATAAAAACCAAATCTCAAATGGACATACACCCTGCAACTCCTGCTGACCTTCCCTGAAACAGGGGTAAAATTGGCAAAGTGAACTATTTTCTACAGCATGGGTGGTCAGCCGCATACCAACCTATAAGTCAAGGAATTATGAAAATTAAAATAAATCAGTTTTTGAAGATGTCATCAAACACCATTAAATTTTTTTTCTAAATTTGTTTATTTATTTTTTTCAAAACAGTTACAATACTTTTTAGAAAATACATCAGTAAAATTACCACTTGACTACTGTCCAGATCTGAACGAGCTCTACGAAGCATCTTATAGCATGCGCTATAAAGCAGGTATACTATACAATGTCAATTTGCATACAGATCAAAATACAACCTTATAATTTTAGTGTCGATACGATGAAGTATTTTAATACTAAAATATCCTTTTTTTATATTCTTTTTCATAAGTTATAGTGTCGTCATCCTATGAATATATATTTTTTTATCAAATTCACCTGAAAAATGAAGTTACAAAATATAAAAAGAGAAGTTAGATTAATCAAAATATAAGATAAAATTAAAATTCATCCTTAAAGTAAGACGTGAAAGAAAGTCTTCTTTGTTTTTGTCTTCTTCGTTTTCTTCTTCAATCTTTGCGAACTTACCGTATACGCCAACCTTGTCAAATATGACTTTTTCATGCAGTTGTCTTAAGAATCAAATTCTACACAATCTGAGCTAAGAAAAACCGTAAAACTCGATAATGTGAGAATCATTTTAAATATTTTTTAAATAAATTTCTTGTTTTCATAAAACACATTGGTCCAGTACACATGCAAACATTGCTCATGTAAAATTTTCTCAATGGCGGAAACGATAAACAAGAACTAAGGCAGCGATATGCCTACTTTTAGGCATGCATTAAATATGAGCCTTAGATGCCAATATATCGTTGTAACTTTGAGTATAAACATATGTAAGTTGCAAGACTGTATCAATATTCAGGATTTATATTTACAGCAAGCCTACAAATAAGCACGTGTAAATTCACGCTTAAATTTGCTGCATGTGTACCAACAAAATAAGAACATTTAATGAATCTGCAAATACTAGCGCCTTTTGAAGTTGTAATCAACATTCGATCTTGGTTAAATTGTTAAAAAAAATCCCATCAATTTATTTCTATCGAATCGATTGATATTTAGGATACATATCGAAATATGCAATTAAAACCAGAATAATAACTTCAATTTTATTTGCATATTGTATTGATTTAATAGCTTTTAATTACAAAGCGCGAACCTACCTGTATTTTTTTGTGTCTTAAATTATGTATGGCAAATTTCGAATGTGATACAAAATAAACAGTTTAGTGATTGCGCCACTGGCTACTGTTTGTAATCAAATTAAAAATATTACAATACTGTCATTGTGATTTATGTTTTATCACAATCGTATAATTTTTTTTTTTTTGTATGCAAGCCTGCAAAATGAAGACAAAAAAACTTTTATTAGAGATTTCGATTACAAAATATTGTGATGTAAATTTTCTTTTTGAGCACATATAGGGCTCTTGAGGTGTGATACACAAAAACAGCGCTCACTAAATAAATAATCCTAATATTATTATTATTATTATAGATCTCTAGGTTTCACCACAAGCTATGTGCAGCATCTTCAATAGTGCCATTCATACATTGAACCACAAGGAAATTTGAAGCCAGCCGTAAAAATAAATGCAACAAAGCTACACATGTAGTGCAATTTCTTGCCGCGTTGTCCCCGAAGGGTTTCGCATGTGGCGAGTGAAAACCTATTTATTTTTACAGGTAAGGTGGTCGGTCTTCTTCAGTTGAGTTGGGGGTTTCCCAGCTCCCGAGGGGTCTGGTACTCATTTCTTGTGAAGACTGAGTAAGCCTTGCCTGTATTTTATTTTGGGTTTGTTGAAATAAATACCTAAACGAGAAATCATTTCTGACACCCTCGGCGGTATTTGATCCCGAGCTCTCGGCATGAATGCAAGCACTCTACCAACTCAGTTATCGACCGATCGATTATATCTTAGACCTCCACCATTTTAAGCTGCATTTCTCTGTAGAAATGGGTTACTAAAAAAATGCCAAAGCTTAATTTCAATGGTACTCTGGCTGGTACTCATTTCTTGTGAAGGCTGAGTAAGCCTTGCCGGTATTTTATTTTGGGTTTTTTTTAAATAAACACCGATACTGGAAATCATTTCTGACACCTTCGAATTCGAAACCGAACTCTCGATATGAAATGCAAGCACTCTACCAACTGAGCTATCGACCGAACCTCGAGGAGGATAAAATTATATTTAAGCGAGTGCACAACAAGCCACCTTCAGTGAGCGAATCTCTGCCGCCATTGTTGCAGTGCTGCCAGCGCGAGCGGACAGAATTATTATTTACCTACCAGTTGGCCGGGAGTTTTATGGGTGGGCAACAATGACTGTATCGGATCTTCGGAGCGAGCCGCGTAAATGAGCCGTGATTTATTTCTTTTAAATTAAGCCGCATAGAACTCAATCCGGCCTCTCATTACGGATCCCCTTTATTTTTCTCTTTTTCCCTTCTTTACCGCACCCGGACCTCAAGTAAAAAACATTTATGTACCTACATAAACACCCTTCGATTGCGTAAATCGAAAATGTATGAAATATACAGTGGCACTCCTAGTGTGTGATTTAATTTCGATACATTTTTCAGATTTACTTAATCAAGAGTATTAGGGTTACCACTCGAATTCAAGTTTAACTCTAACATATCGCTTTACTAAAATATATGGAGAATTTAACGCTCACTAGAGACTGTTGATTAGTTTCAGTACCCTTTTTTGTAAAACGCTTTGGTTGAGTTTAGACGTAAGCGTTCATACTTGAGATAAAGGCTAACACTGATACGGTAATATTTCAAAATTCGTCTTTGTCTGGTGCAGCGTGTGTGCGATAAAGAATACACATTTGTGGAGCAGGGAAGGACTTTGTTAGAAAGAAAAGAAAAGGAAGAAAACTAAGAAGATTTTGCAGCTGAAATTGCATTGAAATTAAGCTTCGGCAATTTTTTTAGTAACCCATTTCTACAGAGAAATGCAGCTTATAATGGTGGATGTCTAAGATATAATCGTCCGGTCGATAACTGAGTTGGTAGAGTGCTTGCATTTATGCCGAGAGCTCGGGATCAAATACTGCCGAGGGTGTCAGAAATGATTTCTCGTTTCGATGTTCATTTCAAAATCAAAATAAAATACCGGCCAGGTTTACTCAGCCTTCATAAAATGTATCAGGTTGTATCTTGCATTTCTTTTTATTTTATTTTTTGTTGGTTTTGGTCTTAGGCTATGTGTTTCAAGGGATGCTTCACCTTTAGAGTCTTTGTTCTGGCTGACCGCATAACGCTACTAAACTGTACATACAGTGTAACGGCATGCTGTTTTTCCGCCGAGGGGTCGCATGTGGAGAGTGGAACCTGTTTATTTGTACAGGTAAGGGGGCTGGCCGTACGCCAACCATTTCAGTTGAAGTAAAAGTTTCCCAGCTCCCGAGGGGACTGGTGAAGGCTGAGTCAGTCTTGCCGGGATTTTATTTTGGGTTTGAAAAAAAACACGGAAACAGGATATCATTTCTGACATCTCAGCCGGATTCTAACCCGAGCTCTCGGCATGGAATGCAAACACTCTACAAACTGAACTATCGACCGGACGATCAAAAATATTTAGAAACTACTAAATTTTTAATACTCAATTTAAAAATAGAAATAAAGAATAATGTGATGATTTTTTGAGTGTTCATCCCTGGAGCGCTACAAAGTAAATCTCTGAGACTCCCGAATTGAATAGTGACAATGGATAATAGATCATTAGGTGCAGTATAATCTCTCTAATGAAAAGGGACCTCCTTCGTTGAGAGTGGTGCCAGGTATTGTCAGAAGCTGTACAAGTATTCTGTTTAAGGTATCAAACATTAGAATCAAGGTTAACATACTCATGTAAAAAAAACATAGGTAATTCAATTTTCAAAGAAGGTGGAGTCTATTTATTCTAATCTATAGTAATCGAGAAGGTATAAAAAATTTAAAGAGTTTTACTTTCACAAGTTGAGCATTTATTTCACCTCAAGTAGGTACGACTCGCTTGCGCCATTTTCAACTGTTACAAAATTGACAAGGCAACAAAGAAAAAGAAACATTCTCATAAAAAAAAAATCACTGTATAAATACACAAACTATCTAAAATTTCAATCGATAATCAAAGTTGCGAAGATATATTGAAATTTAAGGCTCATATTTAATGCATAAGCATAAGCAAAAGCAGTCACATTCGCGTTTACTCAAACAGAATTTGTACATACGTACAAAATAAATCAAACCTCACATGAACATAAAATTTTGTAACTCGTGCCGCCGCTCCCTGAAATCGGGTTGGCATTGGCAAAAGTGAACCAGGTTTTTTAAAACGTTGCGGGCCAACTTCATAACATCCTATTAGTGAAGGAATTTAAAAATCTTTAGAATGCCGCTTTTGATTCTGTGCAACTCATTTCACGTTGACATTTTTACACGAACTTATTAGGTACTAACCTGTGAACATTTTTTCACACTTTACATACTTTTTACATACTTCGGTTTTCAGCAATAAATCACTTTAAAAAGGCTTACTAAAATATATTAAATAAATCACGGTATTGGATTTGTTCGAACACATGGATTAAATCTACGAATCATCATTTACGCATGTTAATAGTGACAAAAAGTCAGTTAAAAATGATTTAATATTTTAATCATCACCATACATTGAAACTTACGTACACCCAACTCTCAAATCATTGAATTAAATTACCTTAAAAAAATGTATAAAGCAAGATTTAAAATAATTTAAGCGTTGATAAATAATAAGTTTTTTTTGTGGCAATTAAATGGGCATAATCGTGAAAATACGACGAAGCATTTCGTTTATAGATTTGTAAATCCAAATTGGGTATTTGGAAATTTCCTTTTCGATGTTTAACCCTACAATTGGGCAGACCTACAAAGTCTTTTTTGCGCTTAAAAAAATGTATAATTTTTGTTCTTCATGTGATATTTTATTGTCTGTTCATGAATTTTTCGAAGACAACACGTGAAATGCAGTAAGTACATAAAATGTTTACAATATTATTGGCACGTTGTAAATGGGTTCAATTGTCATTAAGTTGTTTAATAGATCTCCTCAAACTTATCGAAAGAAAACCTTTATTTATCCGAAATTTTTGTGTTTGGTAAGAAAAACGTTTGCTCGTTAATTCTACTTTGAAGCATTTTGGTACGGATGATTTCGCTGTATTTGGACAAATTTTCCTAGAAACAAAAAAAACTGTCATTAAACTGCCATACAAATCATGAATTTATATTTTTACAGTATTTAGAAATGTAACGACTATTTCTATTATTATTTTAATATACCCCTTGAAGTACAGTATGTATGTAGGTGTGGATAGACTTTTTTTGTAAAGCTTTGACTGAAAAACGACTTAACATCTTCTTCTCTTTTTCCTCTTGTTTTATATAAAGGATCTGTTAACTGTTAAACTTCCTCTTGTAATGCAGAAGGCCAGCTGTTCTTCCATCTTTTGGGAGGGCGGCCTGATAGACGCTGCCCGCCTAGTATTTCCTGTGCCATGATTTGGGTTATCCTACTTTTGCTCATGCAATCTGCATGGGTCCTTCAGAACCTTCTCCATCTTACGATTTCTTCAGTGCCTGAACATCATAGAGTCAATTCTGAAATTTAAAGAAGTTAGGAACGAGGATACCTAACTTACCTCTAACTCGGATGTGGGCGGGCGTATATGATACTGTGGAAACACAAATCGCAGTTGTTCCATAGATTAGCCCCCACTTGCCAGTATTATCTCCTAATAATACCCTAATGATGATAATATCTCAGATTTGCAATTGTTTATTGTGTGACATGTGTAAATTATCCATGTCTCTAGTCCCACTTCATGATATTATAGCTTCTTCTTATCATTTCTATGCAAGCTGTGGGTAGGAAATCATCAAAGCAAATTTGGCATTGCAGGAAGCGGTTGCTCTACACAAGAAGTCTACAACATACTACTGGAAAGTTCATAAAGTCTTACAATCCGCCCTGAAGACTTTTTCTGTTTTGACACTCAATTTTGCCGAAATTTCCCAGGTACAAAATTATATTTTATGAGTCGACACCATTTTGTATCTTGGAATGGAATGATAGACGACAGTAACTGGTGAGGTTTTCCAAAAGTTTTAAATAAAAACAAATTGATCACGAATAAACCTTGCGCCTATTGCAAAGGGTTGTAAAGGTTAGGTTGGTAAAAATATTATTGTAAGGGTATGAATAAGTCTGATGAAACCATAGGATGGAAATTTTTCAAAGAAATGCGAATGTTGACTCATTGACGAATGACTCATAAAAAAAATACAAAATGAAGAAAAACTTACCTGTATAAAACAACACATGAAATCTTCGCCCATTTGTTTGCCCACTAAATTTTCACTTTTTTTACATATTAGTGGAGCCATCTTTTAAAGTCTTGTTTATTGACAGCATTGCCCAATGGGATGCTGTAATTAGCTATGGCGCCAGCTGCGATATCTGACCGAAACTTTACGTTATAATAGGAGGATAATTAGCATAATACACGTATTACACTGTCGTCTTTAGAATATACCTACGTACATTACAGTTTACTGGCGTCTATAGGCCTCCCACACATGGACAGGTAGTATGGTTTAAGATTCCGATAAAGTTTACTCGAGTAGGTATTGGCTTGTAAGAACTTTTAGTATTCATTAAAAAAAACTCAGCTATCTATCGATTTCTGATTCATTTTTCAAATATAAACTGAAACGAATGAAAGAAGTCGTTAAAAATGGCATATTTCATTTTTGAATAATTATAAAGGCGCTTTCCAATTTTCATGCGATATTATTAAAACTTGATGACTTGGTACTTATCGAAATGTTATCAAGATATTTTGCGCTTTAAAAATTAATATTGCAAATCATCTGCTTTCTACTAAAAAACACACAACAAAAAACTACACCAGAAATATTGAACGTCATTTTTAAATAGACATGTGTTGTGTGGGTTTCAGAGAAGTGTTCAAAGTAACTTATAACTTACAGCAACATCTTAATTCTACATATCCCATGACAGCTCATATAAACAAACATGCTAACCTTCAGTTAAATCATGAATACTAGAGTCTCGTGTGTCATATCAAATGCATGTCCGCTGTATGGGCAACGAATGCAGAAAGTGCATATCGACGGTTAAAAGGCAGTAGGGCATAAGCCACATAAACTTTATTGTTCAGGAGAGCAGTTTAAAGTTTGAGATTGCAGAAAAATGTCATAACTTTTTTATTTTTTATCATATCGTTAAAATCAAAACAGCTCTAAAATTTAAAAAAATAAAGGCATTTCTTATTAATGTTGTTTTACGATTTTATTATGTCACACGCGCCTTTAGGACAAAAAAAGGCCAAAATCTTGTTGGTTACACTAAAGCCATACTTCGAAAACGCAGTTGTTTGCTTGGGCATAAACAACACAACAATCGTGGTAGAGCTATGCTGCCCTGCTAAGAAAGAAGGCAGTAACTGATTTTTTTTCTATATTGAGTTATATATGTATTTCCATATTTTCAACGACGCTGAATCCAATAAGCTCAGTAAAAAAGCAGGATCTCCTATGGTTACTGAGATATAAGCACACAGACTAGCAGTAAGTGTACTTAAAATCATACAATTCCTAAGTTTGAAGTCGATTATCTCAGAACAAACATTTTGCAGATACTGCCTTTTTGGTAAGCAGGGCAGTATGGGAGTTAGCGTATTATTACTCATATTTTACCTAAATGTCGCTTATGCCCTTACTGCCTTTTAACCGTCGATACGGAAATTATCACGAAGCCAGTACCCTATGTGTAAAACTATGTATAAATTCAAACCCAACCACAGCGTTTTGCCAAAAACTAATCATAATTTAAACACTCAGTAGAGGTGCTGTTTCGATTTCCAAAGCTATGCTTGATTTCAAACGTAATGTTTTACATGTGAGGTGTAGTCCAAGCTCAGAGAAATTGATTTTCATTCAATATTCATTCAATTTATCCGCACCCAAAGGCTGCTAGTTTCAATAATATCGATATAAGTAATAAAGTAAAATGTATGATAAACTCTTATGTTGTATAGGGCATAAACTATGCTTTCCTTTACTTGTATAAAGCTCTGAACAGAGGTAAAAAGGCAACGTAGCATGAGGAGAAAATATAAAAAAGCATGCAAACACTGGTGTCATTTTGGTTAAAGGCCGACTTGTTGTCTTTCAGAATTAAATTATCATTGTTTATAGTTTTTGAAATAAAAGTGTTCAATAAGAAATCCAGCATGGTTTTTTTCATCCCAATGTAGAATTTTTTTAGAAATTGTTGTCTTTTGTCGAGAATGGAGCCCTCGACCTAACAATTTTGTAAAGATCTGTTATGTTGATACATCTTTGTAACTAAGGTTTTATTTATTTTGTTTACATTATGGAATTTTCTATTGGATTGTCATCATCTATGTACCTTTGCTATAATAATACTATTAGGTATCAAATACAAATGTAAAACTGCAATAACGCAAAAGGTTATCGCAAACCAAACAATTAATCTTATTTAGCTACCGGCCCACAAAGTAATCAACTCACAACGTTGCCGCTTCAACTGCCGGCTTTTATGTTTAGGCGGCTATGGCGGACGTACCTACATTCAGGCTGTTGGTATAAGATATCGCCGTGTCATTCCTGAACAGTTATGAGATGTCGAGGCGCGACTTTATGGAAGCCATGGCCTCTCTGATGTAATCCGTGAACTCACTTCCGGATTATTTTGGTTTTATTCTTTACTAAGTGCTGCGCCCGTGACTGTATACTCGTATAATACGAGTACATTCACTAGGGCCCAACATTGTCTTCTGGCATTCCAAAGCATTGTTGAGTAAATTGAAGTACACAATATGAGCATGAATGAATATGAACTAAAGCCTTAAGCAAATAGAAAATAGAAAATACAACGTAACGTATAGTATTTGACTAGATAGGAAAATGACTATTTCACAAGTTTCTATTTTTGACATTTTACTTTTCAACGATTTCTAAAAGCAAAAATGAAAAGTATCCACTTAACATCATGAATGTAATGTGCCGTGTTTTACTTGAAATTGTTCACATGGTAATATTCTTTATCTTCTTCCTTCTTTCATTCAGATCTGATGGGTCTGTCCCTGTTTCAAGCCGCAGCATCCAAGGTCAAAATAGCCGTGATGATCTTCGATAGAAGTGGCATCAAAAAAAGAAGGAAAGCATATGGTTGTGCCGCTACTTTCGTCTTCTGTGAGGTGGACTACCAGTAATCATGCCATCTCTTCGGAAGTCTTCTTCCTTTGAATATCGATTCGTGGGATCCTATCATCTCCCATTCTATTTGAACCAGTATCGTCTTTGTTGTCTTCTCCATCTTTCAAATTGTTGTATTCTGCAGTTTTTCTTGATTCGTATTCTATCTAATACGGTGAAAATTATGATCGATATAAATTAACTAAGGCCCGTTTTTTTCATGTTTAGTAAAATTAGCTAAAAGCCAAGTTTAGTAAATTTTAACTTAATATTTTACTCACCAAATTTCGCCATTAAATATTCAGTAACTTTTACTACATTCAAGATGGCGTCATCTAGTCACTGAGAGCATCTGTTTGTTTTTGACGTAAGAATACATCAAAATTGCCAACAACGGAACATTTTTTGTTTCGATTTCAAGTTTTATGACGTTTAGACATTAGATTTTTATTACTAGTTGTTTGTTTTATCATTTCTAAGATTTAGAACAGTGCTTGTCACTTCAGGTATTTTAGGTTTTCAGTAAACTCGAACTGGAGTTTCTTGATTGAAATTGAAATTGAAAGAAATGGCTAGCTAAAATATTATTGAAGTTGAAAACACGGGACTAAGGAAATAAGAAGCTACACTAGAAAAGTGCATTGTGTCCCGTTAAAAGGTCACATACGAGTATAAATAAAAAAATATAAATAAATCTTCTACTTCCTCAGTCTCTTTAAATCTACATCTGCTCAAATGCCTCCATCATTTTATAATCGACAATACATCAGAGCAAATATTGGTACACCTGTGCGCAAGCTTGCAGTGATCATATTCGTGCTTCGGCAATCACAGTTTCCTCCTAAGGCGATCTACAGGAGTCTACTCTAGTACCCTGAGTATGAAACTTAACTTAAAACGTAATATAACTTAACTTAACGTAGATATATACTCTATCACAAATAAACAGTTATTCTTTCATTTTCGGAACACTTTTTGGTAAACGGATTTTGAGAGATAATTTAAGTGGAGCTAAAACTGAAAAACAACAACAACTCTTGCGCGCAATTCCCGCGCATAGATGACACTTTAGTAATGCCAACATTACAGAGAAACTTTCTGGTATAAATAATAATACTGTTATGTAAATAGTAGATCTATGGTTGGCGCTCGCGCAGCGACGATCAAATTAAAGAGGTCTGGGTTTAATATTCAAAACCTATATCAAAATCTACAGATATATGACGATGTCGGTTCCTAAAGTGTAATTTCTGTTTTTGGAATAGTATCTATGACATTATTGAGTGAAAGAAGTGTAAATTACGTGAATTGAATAGTTTTATCGGAATATATGGAGGTACCTACATGACAGTACGAAGTATTGTGAACATTTCTTGGTTTTGTTTGGCACCTGAGAAGTGAGCAGATAAGGATTAAATCAAGATATTTGTTTGAAATGGTGGAAAGGTCCTTGAAATTATGCGCATATTTAATATTGGGTCACTATTATATCACAAACAATCACAAAGTATAGTGATGTGAAGATGGACTGATAAATTTGGTATTTGCCGTTTAATACTGAGAACGGCAACCTGCTTCCCCAAATGTAGGGAAATTATAATGTGAATTTATTGATATTGATATGTTCATGATTATGTGATTGACGTTTATTATGTGCTATACTCAGAGTGAACTGATAAATATAAAACTTTCCTCTTCATGCAGTATAATTACAACTGAACTCAGGCAACTTCTAAAAAAATGCAGGCATTGAAGTCAATAATTCATACTAGATATCGGCGTACGCGTTCCAAATCCAAATAAAATTCAAGCTGTGTATTCTACTCCAAACAAAAATTCAAGTGTGAACAGTGAATTGTAGCGGGATTCTCGACATGTATTCCAACGAGAGGCAGTCTGCCCTCGCATTGATTTTTGGATGTAAAATGTGGTTTGTGTTTTCGTTCTGTGCACTGTTTACTGGAACTTGTTACGTGATTGCTGGCGCTGGACACATATCTGACACCACCGGCTGCTCCGCCCGTCAGTTCCAGTGCGCCAACGGGCGCTGCATTCCCTGCACCTGGGTGTGTGACAAGGACGACGACTGCGACGACCACTCTGATGAGAGCCCCAAGGAGTGCCAAGCTACAGGAGGCTGGGTGTTGCACGGCAAGAGGGCCCAGCGTAGAGACGCGGGCATGGGCGAGGACAGCCTGCCAGGAGCTACTCCGGCAAGGAGCTTGCCGACTCCCCCCCGATATTTGCCCGATTTATTTTATATTTATAATTTAATAATTTTTTTAATACCTTAACGATTATGATAATGATTTGATTGTTTTAAATATTTGACATTTTTATTTTGACATTTTTATGTACTTACACTTTATATAATAATTGTTATTATTTAATATAATTAATTTATTTTTGTAATTAATAAACCCCATGTTCGCCAATATAAACGCAGTTCCACTCTGCAGAAAAACCGCCATAAACTTGCTCAGAGAGAATGAATGGGTGTTTGGAACTTGGAATGTCAGAAGAATGAATGAGTGTAAGGAGAAGGAAATCGTGAATGTGATGAATGAAAAAAGAATACAAGTGATGGGTGTGACAGAGACAAAAATGAAAGGGAATGGTGAAAAAGTATTAATGAATGGTGAACTGTATATCTGGTCAGGTGTGGAAGATGGGAATGAAAGACAGGGTGTGGGTGTGGTTATAAGTGAGAATGTAAAAGGATGCATAACGGGCTACCAAAGAATCTCTCCAAGAGTTTTGACTGTTAAACTCAAAACAAACAGGATGAAAATTTTCTTGGTGGCCTGTTATGCACCTGTAGATTCAGAGTGTATGGACGTGAAAATGAGATTCTGGAATGAGTTGAATGCAGTTGTGCGCGAAAGCAAGAAGAATGAATACATTATAATTTTGGGAGATATGAATGGATGGGTAGGTACGCAAAGAGATGAGTGTGTGAAAATTGTTGGTCCTAGTGGACGAGGTGTAGTCAATGATAATGGGCGACACCTGATAGCTTTGTGTGCAGAGCACAGCCTTTTTGCATCAAACACATGGTTTCGACATAAGGATGTGCATCTGTACACAAGGCAGATTGTGGGAAGTCGCACAATCATTGACTACATCTGTGTGGATGAAAGACTGAGAGGAGCCGTAAGAGATAGCCGTGTCTATCGTGGGCCTGAAATAGGCAGTGACCACTATCTCTTATGCGCTAAAATAATGATTGGAGAAGTAAGAAAGAAGAAACGTAAGAAGAAAGTAAGAAAGCCAAGAATAAAAGTAGAAAGTCTGAGTGATGAAAATGTGAAAGTGAAGTATAAATCAGAAATACAAAAAAAGTTAAGTGTGAATGAACTTGAAAAGAATGTTAATGAAAAAGATATTGAAAGCATGTGGAAGTTTATGAAAGAAGGAATGATTGAATGTGCTCGAAAAGTATGTGGAGAAACGAAAGGTGGAAGATTGAAAGGGGATGCCTGGTGGAATGCTAAAGTAAAAGAGGCTGTGAAAGTGAAGAAGGAATGTTACAAAAAGTGGCTGAACGACAGGAATGATAGAAAGCTAGAAGATGAATATAAGATAGCCAAGCAAATGGCGAAGAATGTAGTTTATGAAAGCAAAGCGAATGAACAGAGAAAGATTGATGAAAAAATGAACAGGAGTTTCACCGACAGTAGGAAGGAATTCTGGAGATGGGTCGGTGCCAATAGGAATAAAGATTCTGCATTGACCACCCCAGGAATCAAAAGTGCTGTTGGTGAGATGGTATGGGAGAAGGATGAAGTATGTAAGAGATGGAAAGAATATTTTGAAGGGATTTTTGGTCGGGGCGAAAGAATTTTGTTTAGAAAAATGACAGAAGAGAATGAATTTAGGATTTTGAAAGAAGAAATAAAAGTATCTATTGAATGTTTGAAGAATGGAAAGTCTGCTGGGTTTGATGGAATAAATGGTGAAATGTTGAAAGCAGGAGGTGAATGCGTGATAGATTGGATGTACGAATTATGTAAGCTTTGTGTGAATGCAGGAGTAGTACCGATGGATTGGAGGAAGGCAGTCATTGTTCCCATTTACAAAGGTAAAGGGGACAAAAAAGACTGTCAGAACTTCAGACCAATCAGTCTACTCAGTATACCAGGAAAAGTCTTCTGTAAGGTGATTATAAAAAATGTGATTCTGACTACTAGTGAAAGGATTTCCGATATACAGTCCGGCTTTATGGCCGGTAGAGGCTGTGTTGATCAGATTTTTACTCTACGACAACTTGTTGAAAAACAATTGTCGGTGAGGCGGAAGCTGTTCACGGCCTTTGTAGATCTGGAAAAGGCTTTTGACTCAGTAGACAGAGGTATGTTATGGGATGTTTTGAAAGCATACGGAGTGAATGGGGCTCTCCTAGGTGCGGTGCATGCAAACTATGAAAATAGTACAGCATGTGTTCGTATTGATGATGAGTATAGTGAATGGTTTGAAGTTTTTAAGGGTGTAAGGCAAGGATGTGTGATGAGCCCATGGCTATTTAACATAGTCATGGACAAGTGTGTTCGAGATGCTAGACTTGATGATTGTGGATTAATGATAGGAGAGAGCAAAGTGAGTGTTCTACTGTATGCGGATGATGCTGTTCTTGTATCGGACTCAGCAGTAGAATTGCAAACGATGCTCTCTAGATTGAACGAAGCTCTGCTAGGTAATTATTTGAAATTGAATGCAAGTAAGACGAAAGTTTTGATTTTTGAAAGAAATGAAGAAAATACGAACTACGAATTTAGAATAAACGGAATGAATGTTGATGTGGTAAATGAGTTTGTATACTTGGGAAGTAAGTTTGAGAAAGATGGAAGAATGACAGGTGAACTTGAAAGAAGAGTAATGAAGGGCAGGTGTGTACTGGGTGCCACAGCTTGTATCGCCAAAAATCAAAACATTTCTAAAAATGCTCGATTGGCGGTACGCAGTGGCATACTTTTACCCACCTTGATGTATGGAAGCGAGGCCTGGACGGTGAATGAAAGTGAAATTAGTAAAGTCCATACTGTTGAAATGGACTTTCTAAGAAGTATGATTGGGAAAAAACGGAGTGACAGGGTGAGGAATGATTTTGTAAGAAAAGAATGTGGTGCAAAAGAAAGTGTGAAAGTGAAGATTAAAAGAAGTTTGTTAAGATGGTTTGGGCATATGGAGAGAATGAATGAGGAAAGACTGACGAAGAAAGTATATGTTGGTAGAATAGATGGATGTCGTGGTAGAGGAAGACCGAGAAAGGTATGGATGGACCAAATATCCGAAATTGCGAATGAATGGAATATCCAGAGTCATAATAAAAGAAGAGCTTGTATGAAGAAGGTTATGACTCTGGAGGAAATGAAAGAAGTATGCAAGGATAGAAAGAAATGGCGGTTGATCTGTGATGTTGGCGGCTAGGGTTTGTTAAAGTGAATTTGGTTTTATGATTTAGTTTTTTATGTCCATGTATATATTGTTATTTTTATTCTTTGATTTTAAAAAATGTAATTTGTCATGTATGTTCCTTGACTTATAGGTTGTTATGCGGCTGACCACCCATAATATAAAAATTGGTTCACTTTGCCAATGTCACCCCTGTTTCAGGGAAGGACGGCAAGAGTTGCAAGGCTTATGTTCATTTGAGATTGGGTTTTTATATTGTAGGTCCACATGCGGCATGTGTTAGCGCGAAATTATACATATCTGCTTGTGGGAATGCATTTAGTATAAATCTTAAATGATATATATCTTTGCAGCTTAGATTAGATTAGATTAGATTAGATTCATATAGGTGTACTTCGTAGGTAGTGATAGTTATTATAGTATTATGTCAAAAGTAGATTAATATAGGTGTACACCGTAGGTAGCAATAGACCTAAGAAATCTAGAAATTAAATTATCCTTTTGTACTCTTGAAGTTGGTAGAATGTTCGCGAGTTTACTGGAAAAATTAGCTCCTAGAGAGTTCTATCACTACAGTATATAAGGAGCAAAATTGAGTGCACTAAGATAGTGACAGTAAGATAGTTGCCTTTGATTGAAAGGTGTAAGCGATACTGAACTGTGAAAATAAATTTGAGTTACTAAAAGTGTTAAAAATAAATATAAATTGTACAAATAAATTAAATGAAAATAAAGAACCTGAAAGAAGACCTGTATGCTTTAATTTACAGACTTTCCAAACCCAAAAACATTACAATACTATTAGCAAGATTTATTTGGTGAGCGCTGTTTTTGTGTAAATCGCACCTCAAGAGCCCTCTGCGAGATATGCTGTTACTAAAGAAAGCGCCAATTCTCAAACAAGACCCAGTTGCTGTTAGGCTGGATGGATCTTTGGTGACAGGTCTTTGCTAAAGGTAGTAATATGAATTTTTCAACCCAGCGAAGAGCATGTTTGGTATATTTTTGTGTTCCGACGGGATTCAAACCCACGACCTTCCATTTACGAGTCTCAAGCGCTGGGCACTAAACCACGCACCGGTCGTCTCTCAAACATGCTTATTAGCAGTGAAGTCACACTAGAAGCATCTTTGTTCTCTTTCTAACTAAGGAAGATCTGTGTTGAGGTAGGGTTTTTTACTTTAAATAAGCCCTTATAGTAATAGTTCTCATATAAGTCAATGGTTAACGTTATAATTGAGTTTAAACGTAATGTTTGATACGTCTTGTGGTAGAGGCGTGTTGCATGTCGTGTGATAGCAACTCCTTATAAGCGAGGAGGTGGCGGCGCTGAGACGACCACGCATCGCCACTTCTCTTCTCACTAACTTCTCTTCCTAACAACTACTTCCATCCTAGGTGATGTCATAGGAAACAGAGAACGTCATTTTTTATAAATTGGATTGACAAACACACAGTTTTAATTCCCTTTTTATTAATTTATTCGCTCAGATGTTTTCTACCAGCAGTGACTGCCCGAAATAAATACCGGCAAGGTGTAATCAGCCTTCACAAGTATTGACAGCCAGCTTCTACTGGAGCTGGAAAACCTTCACTTCAACTAAAAGCTGTTGGTGTTATGGCCGATGAGGCCAAGTGGGCTGATCTTTCTAGCGTGTTTGGAATAGAACAGCGTTGGGACGATCCCTGCCTGGGTCATTTGGCCATAACTTTGACCCTGGTTCAACAGATGTTATTGGGTAATTATTAAGAAATAATTCATTACAATAATGAATTATTTATTGATGATATGAATACCAGTTTCTGGCCAGACAGAATAGGTTGGTAAATTGCATTCCTCTTCACAAATCTATTTTTTTTAAATAAAAATTAAAGTTGTTGGTGTGGTGCCGGCTTCCTTACCTGTAAAAACAAATAGGTCCCCAACCGCCACATGCGACCCCTTCGGGGATAACGCAGGCAAAAAGTTACTCTTTATGTGTAGTTTAGTGGCGTTTTATATACTAAGGGCCCTTACTAGTAATTTGTTTTCGAAAAACACTTGGCTACATCTGCTTTCTATCCAGCTAGCCCGCTATGAATGGAAATTTCACATAGTAACAAGTACAGAGCTATGATTTACACAGCCCCTGCCATTAGTTCTGTAGGAGCTCATGAATGGCTCTAGCTACGGCGCATTTCAATAATTCGGAGTTGCTTTTCCTTTTGTAGCGGGCAACCATTATTATTTGCGGAATACGATGTGATTTATGGAGTCGTATCTTGTTTTTGCGCTTGTCAGCCATCTTTGTCAGAGCTGTGATATAAAATTTATCATATTGCATGATATTCTGACAGTGCTATTCACCAGCATTTAATGCGTAGATTATCCACGGATCATTGAACAGGGTCTGGTCGATAGCTCAGTTGGTAGATTGCTTGCATTCCATGCCGAGAGCTCGGGTTCGAAAGCTTAAATAACTGTAAACTCAACAAAAAAATACCATTTATTATTTCCGTAAGTTTTCCTTTTATTCAGCTTGGTCTATAATAATCTATAATCTAAGTTGCAGAGATATATTAACATTTAAGGCTCTCAAATGCATGTCTACAAACAAACACGTATAGTTCGCGCTTACAAATGCTGAATGTTTACTTACAAATAAAATCTAAACCTCAAATGAACATAAGCCCTACAACTTTTGCCGACCTTCCCTGACACATGGGTAACATTGGCCAAGTGAACCATTTTTTACTGTATGCGAGGTCAGCCTCATATCAACCTATAAGTCAAGGAATACAAATAATTAATAACATTTAAAGATATACAAAACAACAACAAAACCTTAAAAAGAAATCTATACAAGAAAAGTCAATACTTTCCTTCACAAAAAATGTAACATAAATGAATGAGCCAACATTACAAATCAACATAGCAGATTATACCATTATAGAAATACCCAACATTATGGTAAAAACGGTATAAGAAGCTACTCACTAAAAAGCGTTGTGTTTTTTTTATTATTATCTTAAAGTCGTTCTATAATATTATATTCTATTAAAACGTGACTGCAAATCCAATACGTTGACATTTAATTTTATACTAATGTCATGCAGCATAAAGTGCGAGAATGTAACCTATTTAACTTTACAATATCCAAAACATTCTGACCGTGATCTACTGCCTGTTTCACAATGGTCATTGTATGGCAAATAAATTAAGTCTAAATATTGACAATCATTGCGGTTTAGCTACCTTTTAAAAGCGTTAATTTTTTTATCCTTTCTGGTGATGCAAATTTTTCACGTCTCATGTAAATGAAGTGCTACTTCGAAGGATAATATTTGTAGGAATATTTATTTGTGCATTGTGGATTGTCTGTGTCTGTGTCAACGCAACGCAAAAGCAACTGAGCTATACGTTAAGTGCAACTTCTTGCCTGCGTTATCCCCAGAGAAGTGACATGTGGCGGTTCAGGACTTATTTTTTACGGGTAACGGGGCCGGCCTCGGCCTACCACTTCAGTTGAAGTGGCTTGTTTTCATTTATTGTCAAGGCTGAATAAACCTTGCCGGTATTTATTTTGGGTTAAAAATAAACATCGAAAAGGGAAATAATTTCTCACACCCTCAGTTGGGATCGAAACCTTGCTCTGGGCATGAAATGCAAGCATTCTACCAACAGAGACATCCACCGGATTTAACGAGCTTGGTCATCGCTACAAAGCGACAATTCTCAAGCAACACCCAGTCGCTGTAAGGCTGGATGGACCTTTGATGACCGGTTGTTGGTTAAGGTATATCAATTTTTCAACACAGCGAAGAGCATAATATTTGAAAATGTAAATGGTTTATTTTTTGTGTTCCACCAGGATTCGAACCCACGACCTTCCAGAAGCGTTAGAAAAGAGAAACGTTCCAGAAGTCCGAAGCGACTGCTTCCACTAGACTACGGACTGATCCATATTTGTAAACACATTATTCAACATATTCTGTGTTACCTTATTTATTTACCTCATTTTCGTAAAATATCTTAGATCGCCACGTTTGATTCTATATGACTTGTTATGTTATTAAGTCCAAAGGTTACGCTCTATTTCGTTGAGAGCATTTTCAAGATATTTTATTTACTTTATTTCCCGATATTTGAAGGTTAAATTTTGTTTCAGACAACATCGTTTTTTTTTTAATTCAATAGTAATACTATTGTAATCTATCTGTAAAATAAGTTGACAATTTGCATTCTATCTCAATAATTTATTTCTAAAAACCGTTTAAGGAAGAATCTAGAAAATTAATTATTAATCAGTCGGAAAACATCAATCACCCTTTAAGCGCTTATCCGTGTTTGTTTCGTCTAAGATAATTTGTAATGAAATCTCCTTCTATGGTCAAATCACTTGATCTCGTTTCAATACAGAACTCCAAGTAAAATCGTGTAACACAAAATATAAGTATAAGAGAGCAACGTCTCTACTGAGCGTTTTAACTTCCATAGGTTATTTTAAATACAGTGCACTAAATCTAAATAAATCTAAATCTAAGCTGCAAAGATATGTATCATTTGAGATTCATATTAAATGCATTCCCACAAGCAGACACGCACAATTTCGCGCTCACACATGCCGCATGTGGACCTACAGTATAAAAAACCCAATCTCAAATGAACATAAGCCCTGCAACTCTTGCCGACCTTCCCTGAAACAGGGGTGACATTGGCAAAGTGAACCATTTTTTACAGTATGGGTGGTCAGCCTCATACCAACCTCACAGCTATCAACACACTGGCGTTGGGAGGAACTCATTGCTAGATTTGTAAATCTAAATAAATCTATCTATAATCTATAATCTATAATCTAAGCTGCAAGGATATGTAAGCATTTAAGGCTCATATGAAATGCATGCCTACAGACAGGCACATGTAGGTTCGCGCCTACACATTCTGCATGTGTGCATACAAATAAAGAAAACCTCACATGGACATAAACCTTGCAACTCCTGCCGCCGTTCCCTGAACCGGGGTGGCAAAAGTGAACCGATTAAAAATCTCTATATTTGATTAATACAAGAGTCAGCTTCATACAAACATATAAATCGAGAATGATCTTAATAAACTGTAAAAATTAGGACCAAGATCCCTTGGAAGGTCAGATATAAATCAACCGTCGTACTGTTTGAGTGTAAGAAACTGTCGGAACCGAAAGTGAGAAAAGAATTGTGTAAAATAAATAAACCGTCTTTTAGGAAGAAGGCAATACGGTTTTTACGCAATGGGTAAGTTGAAACGTAATGTTTCATACTTGAGGTGCAGATCTAAGGCAGATGAAAGATGGCACCGATAATGTCACACAGACAAGTAAAGTACGC
The DNA here is from genome assembly GCA_951799405.1 of Agapetus fuscipes. Classification (NCBI taxonomy): domain Eukaryota; kingdom Metazoa; phylum Arthropoda; class Insecta; order Trichoptera; family Glossosomatidae; genus Agapetus; species Agapetus fuscipes. The sequence continues at coordinate 5,604,788 of OX637342.1, read as the reverse complement.
GCTACATTTGCATATCAAAATAATTTGCATACAAGATAGCAACCTTTATAATTTCAAGGATATTAATTTATAATATTGCAAGTAAGCCCTATAACTATTATTCTTTTAGTAAACAGTAACCTTAGTACGAGTTGCAAAACTTGAGTTATGTAAAGTTTACGGCAATTATTAAAGAATGATCTCCCCCAAAATCTGCGGTTTTTGTTTGTTTGAACTTGATTTTCTTCATCACTGTAACTCTTTTGCTAAGACCACAAAGTGTAAGAAACAAAAACGGCAGATTTTGGGCGAAATCACGCCTTTAATATTTTCCGTAAACTTTACTTTTCTCAAGTTTTGCAACTCGTACTAAGGGTACTGATCATTAGCTTAATGATTAATGGGTAATTATTATTTGTAATTAAAAAAATATATACATGGCTAGGGGAAATAGGTAGGTAAATTGCATCTATAATCTAACCTGCAAAGATATGTTAACATTCAAGGCTCATATTAAATGCATGCCCACAGACAGGCACATGTACATAGGTTCGCGCCTACACATTCTGCATGTGTGCATACAAATAAACAAAACCTCACATGAACATAAACATTGCAACTCCTGCCGCCTTTAGCTGAAACCGGGGTGGCATTAGAAAAATTGAATCAATTTTTACAGCACGGAGGGTCAGCCTCATACCAGCCTAGGAGCATAATCTATTTTATAGAAAGAGAAAAATATACCGGTGCGGGGTTTACTCAGCCACCTCAAAGAATATGAAGTATTCAAATTTTAGCTTCCTCAGGAATTCAATTAATCCTTTGTGCGCGTGCGCGGTGTGTTGGTATGGCTCGTTAATGGATACAATTAATTAATGTGTTTCTGTGGCTGTGACCGCTGAGCGCTAGCCCTAACGGGACTGCTCGCTCGCCGCGCGCGCACAGCCTATCTGCCATATAATCCTCACGCAAGCTCTCCGCCATGGAGGCTGGGAGATATTTTCTAGGAGAGTGGTCCAGATGCCTTGTTGTCAAGTCAATCGGTGTAAGTTAACACGCATCACATTGAAAATATACGTTAAACTGTAACTGTAACTGTAACTGTAACTCTGTCCCATTCCGCTAGGGGTGGCCAGAGCCTCTGCAGAGTTGCCTCCATTTTTTCCTATCCTTACATACCTCTTTCAATTCATTCATATCCATCACCTTTTTCATGCATTTTCTTCTTTTACGCTCACTTTGTATATCCCATTCTTTCACAATCTCCTCAATCTGATCACTCCATACTTTTCTCGGTCGTCCCTTCCCTCTTTTTCCTTTCACACTTTCTTTGTATACATACTTTGTCAGTCTATCATCATTCATTCTTTCCACATGCCCAAACCATCTCATCACATTCTTTTGTACCTTAACTTTCACATCCTCTTTCAAATTACATTCTTTTTTTACCCATTCATTCCTAACTCTATCCCTCAGAGTTTTTCCTGTTTTAATATTGCGTTCCACAGCACTCATTTTGTATCATGGTGACCTTGACTTATAGGTTGATATGAGGCTGACCACCCATACTGTAAAAATTGCTCACTTTTCTAATGTCATCCCTGTTTTAGGATAGGTCGGCAAAAGTTGCAGGGTGTATGTTCATTTGAGGATTGTATTTATTTTGTAAGTACACATTCAGCATTTGTTAGCGCTAACTTACACGTGTTTGTTTGTGGGCATGCATTTGATATGAGCTTTAAATGTTAATTATATTGAGGGCCGCAAAGGACCGAAAACTAAATGTTTTTATCACCGCAACCTACGTGTTGAATTTCTAATTATCAGTCCTCGTTGACGATTGCCTGGGAATTGTTATACCCCAAGGCCTCGCTGATGTCTTGTGGCGTCGGCGATTTAGCACACCAAACGGCTCTAGTAATTTAAAATCTAAGTTGCACAGACATATCAACTTTTAAAATGATCAAAAATTTTACATTATTTACTGTACCTGTGGTCAGCCTCATATCAAACACATAGTCGAGGAACTAACAGAAAAACTAAAGATTGTGAAATGTGAAATCCTTATTATCTTTTGCTCATTTAAGGAAAATTGGAGGTAATTATATGGAAGATTTTCTACCGCGATACTAATTGTATTACATTTTCAATTAAGTTATCATTATTTTGTAAACGCATGGACACAATGGAAACCCATTTTACAGTTTGGAACAATTGTAAAAGTCATGACTATTAGCAAACCAACATATTTTTGCCTATTCGTTAGCAATCCGACCGTGTTACATTATAATTTGGTTGTCTATGGAATTTGTGTCGAGCCAATTCTGCTTGGATTATTTTGATCTGGTGCGGAATGGTGTTTCTTTGATTTAGTCAGGCACTCGGCAGGTAATCCTATTTATTGCGACGGTGATCCCATTGCAGCGGCGATCAATCAATCTAGGCACAAACGTGCGACACAGTCATGCGCGACATGTGCTCATGCACGCACATGTGTGCGTGTGACGTGTGCAGCATGTGACGTGCGACACTTCAAGGCATGTTAATGAAAACACTGCTTCACTTTATACGACCACCATATCCGTCTATAGCTTAGTTGGTAGAGTGCTTGCATTACATGTCAAAGCGCTCGAATTCGAATCCCTCTGATGGTGTGTGAAATGATTTTCCGTGTCGGTATATATTTCAAAACCAAAATAAAATACCGGAATGGTTTACTCAGCCTTCACAAGAAATGAGTACCAGCCCCTCTTGGAAGCTGGGAAACTCCCACTTCAACTGAAGTGGTTGGCATAAGGCCGGCTCCCTTACCGGTACAAATAAATAGGTTCCACTTGCTACATAAGCGGAAAACGCGGCAAGAAATTGCTCTACATGTGTAGCTTAGTAGCGTTTTTTTTCGTAATATTAAGAAAACGAGATGGTCTCTTGATAATGGAGTGATAACATCGAATGCGCTCAAAGAAATTAATCAACTCGTGAAGAAAAACTTCCTGCTTTATTTTTCAATTACGATTTTTTATTGTTTGTCTTCCATACATTATACGGCTAAGCTCATTTCCTCGATTGTCGACAATCTTAGACTTATTATCAGATTGTAAATGTGCTCCGTGTGACAATACCGGGCCTTAAAAAGGGAGTATGTACAAATCTTCATCTCATTAGGGCTATCAATACCGGTTTACAAAAATAACTTCTTCTTTGTTTCACCCTGCTGCTTTTCCCGTTTTTTCGGAGCTTCCTCTCTCCTAGTTGTTTTGTTTATCTTTTGGTATTGGAAATATCTCACATTGCTCTCATCGAAGAGATTTGTTTTTCGAAATCGATTTCTTTTTTGCTCCTTAGTAAGGATTCAGCCATCTTTGAACCAGCACCTTGTTATTTGGAAACATTTTTTTTCTACGAGGACACTTTTATATATATTTGTTATAACTAAGCCAACGATTTGGTGACCGGTTCGTAGTTTAGTAATTAACGCTACAGATTTTAAAACGGAACGTAAGTTACAAAAAAAAACAATTGCACTGAGATTAAATATTCATCCGTTTTTCCTAAAAGAACAGAAGTACATCCAACCTTACAGCAACTGCATTTTACTTTGCAGAATTGGAGCTGACTAGCGACAAACAAACATGTTAGAGAGCTCTTGAGGTGGGATTCATAGAAAACAGTATCAATTTATAAAGCATCCTGAAGTTGAATTATTTTTCTTTACCAATTTATGAAACAATTCAAAGTGCCTTTTTTCTTAAATTACAAAGAAAATCAGTATATTTCCATGTTTTTGAGAACCCGGTATTCATTCATTAGGTTTTTCTACTTCCATTCTTAGCGTTCCTATTTTAGAGATGTACAACAAAAGCAACATTCTTAAGAGCTGCCATTTGTTATTCAAATGTTCATACATGGACTAATTGTAAAATAATTGTATGCATTCCTTACAAAAATTAACATCAAGGAATTGTTCCTTCAAAGGACTTTGTCTTTTAGACTTACATTTTATCGGATGCAAGCAATATAATATGTAAATATTCAAACATTTACATTTTATAAAATTCGAATCGAATAACTTTATTCCATCAATCGTATTTTTATTTAAATTTCGAATTTAAATTTTTATAAAAAGAATATTTTTATTGCTGTGTTTTGATCTCGTAAGATTCGATGTTATTTATTTTACTCTCTGAGTTCAAATCATTCATAAGATTCAATTCAAGTTTTGAAAAAATAATATCGCTCTGAATATTTATTATTTTAAGCTTGAAGCGTGTTCGACTCGAACATCCACTAGTGTAGATCTCAAGTGGAGGTATAAATTCGAATATCTTTCATTCGAATTGCACAAATTTATTTGGATTTTTAAATTTAGATTTGATATATTTTTTATTCATAAATTCCAACATGATGATTGAAATTTTTGATTATTATCTTTTAAATATATATTTATATGAAACTAAGCTCTCAATTAATATTATTTTATTTTGCATTTTCTCATAGGTAAATTATTTATTTTATACCTTTCAATATTTTGACGAATTGCGTACTTACAATCTAAATAATAATGCACTTTTATCATTAAACATAGATTAAAATCATAAACATAAGTATTTTATCGTTTCAAATAATTTTCATTCCACAAAATTCAAATAACAACTACCTATTCATTTACAATGCTTACATTTTGAATAGCAATAAAAAAATATTTTTTCTTAAAGAAATCTTGCACCTGCACTTATTATAATGTTTACTAAAAATTAGTCAGACTTATTTCTTGTCGATTTTTTTCAACTTTCGAATAACAAATATTTGGGTACTTGTTGTTTGTACTGCCTACACATCGTTTTTACAAAGGCATTACACGTTCACTTACGTTCATAATTTTTATTATTGTCATCAACTCAGAAATTGACCATACTATTTCGAGTATCTTTGGTTTTTTGCCATTTTCAAATATAAAATATTGGATTACAATTATTGATATTCCCTACATATATTATTTATAGAGGCTTTACACCTCTACTTATGCTCATAAACACAAATCCGGTATCGAATTATTCTCTTCAACTTAGGAATAAATCACGATTTTTTTTTTTCGAATATCTTTGTATTTTGCAATGTTCGAATAAAAAATATTCGTTTGCAATTATTTGTAATCCCTACACATCGTCAGAAAGGCCTTGCACCTACACTTACGTTCATAAACACAAATCAGTCAGTGAATTATTGTCCACAATTATATTTGAATAAAATAACAACGCCATTACCATGCAGCATGTCGATGCGGGCTGGATTAAATCGTATTAGCGCTCAACGTCAAACAACTTGTATTTATTCATTTCATTTTCATATCTGCATTATAGTCATACCGACTTATTTCATCAATCTGCAAGACTTTTTAACCAAACTAGTATAAAGTTACGTAAAAAAAAGAAATATTTTTCAGGATATAGATAGATGTAACATAAAAAAAACGAGGATAAATTTAGCCAACTTTAAGGTCAAACTGAATAAGTGCTGATTTTTTGATGTGAGAAATCTTGGATAAAACATTTTATTATGTATATCTTCTCATAGTACCTACGTGAACTGATTACAAGGGAGTGGTCATGAAAAACTTTTACACTAAAGGATTTTCACACTTTCATAGTGTTTTTTCTCGTAGAAAATAGGAAAAATGGTGCATTTATCTGAGAAAATCATGTTAGCTTATACATCACTCATTCAGTATGCTCTATTCATTCATATTTATTTTCGTGAACAAAGTACGGAAAATATAAGTATTTGGTACCCTTATCGGAATAGCAACAGAGCTACAGAGATTTTTTTATAAATATCACCTAGAAGTTAGATTAAATCCACCAAAATGAGTTCTAAACGAAATCTTATAAAACTTTTAAGAAATCTTTTTATGATGAATTCGGACTTTTTTGCAATATTTTCTATTAAAAAAAAACATTTATTCTCCTTCTGGCGAAAATATGATCTGACATACATATGAACTGTGGACAGTTTGTCCGTATAATATATTTTTTTTAATCGTAAAAAACTCTAAGTATATGTATTTTAAAAAACTGATCTAAAATTATTGACCTTTTCCTTTGATAAATAAAAACATTAAATAATCCAAAGCGCTTACACATAATTTCATATATTTACGTTATTAGTTTACATAATTTCCATACAGCTTACATAACATATCATTAGATCTTTCCAGAACTTCAATTCTTTTTCAAAGCCACAGCGTTTTACCCAAAAATACAAGTAAACTAAAACATTCACTACATGCGCTTTTTAAGTTTTCATAAATTTATTTGTGAAACGCTTTGGTTTAGTTTCAGTGTAAGGTTTTATACTTGGGGTGTTTGACTCGAGTTGACGTCACCGTACCTTTATAATTAAATTGACTCGAAAAACACGGTTTCGCAAATTAAACATAAATAACGTATTATTATGTCTCTGGTATCGGCATGGCGCCCACATCCATAGAGAAGTGATCTTGAAATCTCGGAGCGTGCAGTGGAGTTTTATTTTACACATAATATCAAGCACCTGAGATATGGAGCCGAATCGTTTGTCAGCATTATCCACTTTATAGCTAAAACAATATTTCGTAACTTCCTATGCCTGAACCCTTTGACTGCCAGAGATGAAATCGTCATCATTTTCTAAAGACAGTCTTGTTTTACTAGCCATCTGTCGCTCTGTTGGTCGCTATGCTTTTGAGCTGCGGATAATAAACCCGTAATCTTCCATTTACGAATCAGAGTGTTAACCACTAGACTACGGACAGACGACAGACAGAAAGAGATATCCATGAGCTGCTTCAAATCCTGGAAGTATGAAGTGCATGGGTTACCTCTTGTTTGTATTTACTAGATTTTCAAGAAGAGCTCACCTCCAATGGAGAATGGTATTCTGTTTACCAGTAGATGGTAGATTTGTAAATTTATTGTTACCTAATTTTTTAAACAAATTCACTCACTTGTATCAATTTACGCTTCAGAAAAAAGGATTGTTAACTTGAAACTCAACAAAAAAAAATAAAAAATCCATGATTTCCGTAAGTCCTCCTTTTATTCAGCTTGGTCTCATTAAACCATTTTCGAAATATCCACCATTATACAAAATTAAGCTCTAATGTGTAAACCATCTTCTTTTTATGGATAGATTTAATTTTGTAGATTTAGTGTTTCACACTAAACTTCTATTATTCTAACAGAGGTGTTTGTTTCTTTATTTGGTGTCGGATATGGATAGACGAGTATACAAGCTTTTATACGATTTATCAAGCAATCCATCGACTAACCATAGACGAACACTTTGCAATGAAAAGGCTTTCATTTGACTGATAATTATTTTACATATTATGAGTCGTAAGGACAACGTTTGTTTATATTTTTGCAGCTGTGATAGAGGTGGAGCATACATTTTCCACCGGCAGCTAAAGGGTTAATAAGCCGAAGGTTCGGCCGGCCCACGACTGCGCCCACGACTGCCGTACATTTGTCAATGAAGAGAGAGTACCAGGCTGGAGGCTTTACTGCGGCATACAACCTGAGCAACCATATCGAGGCGATGATGGGCCAACATCTGTCACGAGTAACGGAAATCCACCTGGAAATTAAAAACCAATGAAAAACAATACATGAAGACATTCAAATACTTAAATCCACAGAAGTAGGGAGACTCAAAAAAGGACATCTGGTCTAAAAATGGTCTAAACTGGTTCGGATGTCGGAATCAGAAAGGATGGTAGGGAAGAGGGAAATCCTGGGCAAAAGTGGAGAGGACTACAACTTGCAGAAATCAAACTCGATATTTTTCAATACGCTATTTATTTGGCTCACTGCCGCAAACACATGTTGACGGTCGTAAGGCCGGAACACAAGAAAATTTTACAACTAAAATGACATAAGACGTCAGACAAGTCTTCTTCCTCTTTTATCTTTTGAGTTGTTAGACTAAATTATGTTAAATTTCATCTGTTCATAGAGTCGCCCATATGAATAAATCAAATAAATACCCGAAGAATATTGTTGTTAAATTCCATAATAAGAATGTTCGCGATACTTTTTTAAAGGGTTCGAAGCTCAAACGTGGTTTAACAACTCAAGATTTGGGTATTTCAGACTCAAAAAGAAATATCTATGTGCACGAACATCTAACTCCAAGGCTGAAATATTTATACAAATTAGCAAGATCCACAGCAAAAGAGAGACAGTTTCAATTTACATGGGTAAAAAACTCGAAGATATACACTCGCAAAGAGTCTCAGAGTCCTGTCATTCTTATCAAAACAGAAGAAGATCTTCGCAAAGTTATTTAATCCTAACTTATCTATATTCTAATACTTTGTTTTATTATCATTTGTTTTTTCGTATATTTTATCTTTTTCTTATACTAGGTTACTTGCCCTTATTTTTCTTATTTTTCTTTTTACTCCTACATATTGTAAGCACTATATTTGCACCCCGATACTCTCCTATACTCTATGAATTTCTTTATTGCCGAATTTGTGATGTACCCAGTTACTATTTATTATATTATGTTACTGTGGTAATGAATAATTTGATTTTTTTAATGTGGTCATATAATAGCGATAAAAAATGTCACATAATAAATATACGTCCATGCCCCATTGGTTTCGATCAAGCACTTCATCATCCTTTGGTATTTTTTATACGATTAACATTAATAATTCAATTGAAAAAGGTTCTATAAAGGTGTTTTATCAAAACTGTCGTGGCTTAAAATCAAAACTTATTGATTTCAGAGAAAATTTGTTAACAAATAACTATGATATTGTGGTTTTGACGGAGACTTGGTTGAATGAGGGTGTGTTTGATAATGAACTCTTTTTTAACGAATATACTGTCTACCGTAGAGACAGAGATTTTGTTTCTAGTGGTAAGAAGGATGGTGGCGGAGTACTACTGGCTGTAAATCGTGCTTTGGGTTGTGTATGCTCATCTATTTGGAATGGTATTGCTGAGAGTTTATTTATTGATTTATGTTTTTCAGCTTCAGGCTCTCGTTCTAACGGTTCACCCTCTTTATTACTTGGTGTGGTGTACATACCACCTTCTTCATCATTTGAGCTTTATGACAATTTTTTTAGAGACTTGACTGAGCGTTATATTGGGTTCAATCACAAGAAAAACATTTGCCTTATTGGTGACTTTAATGTTCCATCAATTCAATGGACTAGAGGTACTGACAATAATTCATTTTTTGTTCCTGGTTCTTATTCTGGACCTATAGCTCAACTTTTAATTGAGTCTATTTCATTTCTAAATTTGTCCCAATACAATGAAATTTTAAATGACAACGGGATAATGCTGGACTTGATTTTATCTTCTATTCCATGTTCAGTGTCTAGGTGTGACTCTCCTTTGGTGAGTGAGGACTCGCACCATCCATCGCTTTTAATAGGATTTTACTTTTTTAATGTCAACGATTTGTCTCATAGTGAGTTACCGAGATTAAATTACTTCAAATCCAATTTTTCTGAGATTAATTTCGAACTTCAGAGCGTTGATTGGAGTGTGATTTTGGGCGATGGTTCAGTTGATGAGATGGTAGATTTATTCTATAAATTTATACTCAATATTATAGAAAAACACACTCCTGTTAAAAAAACATCATGTAGAAAATTTCCAAAGTGGTTTTCATCTAAAACCATTGATTTATTCAGAAAGAAAGGTAGAGCTTGGTACAAATGGAAAAAATATAATAATTCATTTGATCGCAACTTATTTTCTCAACTGAGAGCTCAGTTCAAGTCATCTCAGGCAAATGATTTTAAATTGTATATTAACAACATTGAGTGTTCTCTCAAGAATAATGTAAAATCCTTCTTTTCATATGTAAATTCTTTAAAACAATCTACAGGCTATCCGAAAAGTATGAACAATGGTGATTTGACTTGCAATGAACCGGAGGGTATAGCAAATTTATTCTCTGCTTTTTTTAGCTCTGTTTTTTCGCCAAACGATTTACCCGACCAAACTTCAATCGATTTTCAACCAACAGGTACTAATTCGTGTCTTTCTTCTATCAAAATTCTTAAATATGAAATTTACAAAATTTTATCTAATGTTGATGAAACAAAGGGTGTTGGCCCAGACAGAATTGCTCCAATTTTCTTGAAAAGATGTGCTAGTCATATTGTTAAGCCTTTATATATTATATTTAAAAAAAGTATCGATGAAGGCTATTTTCCACGTAAATGGAAAGCAGCTAATGTGACTCCTTTGTACAAGTCAGGTGACAGATCAGACGTAAGGAATTATAGGCCTATATCAATTTTATCTTCCATATCAAAGATTTTCGAATCTATTGTTAGAGAACAAATGACATTCTTTCTTAAGCCGTATCTGCTGATTGAACAGCATGGTTTTATACGAGGTAGATCGACGGTCACTAATCTTATCTCATACTGTGACTATCTGTTTTCTGCGTTGGACGGTCGAGTTCAGGTAGATGCAATTTATACAGATTTCCAAAAGGCTTTCGACAAAGTTGATCATCGTATATTATTGAGAAAGTTGGAAACTCATGGTATACATGGAAGCCTTTTGAGATGGATTTCATCTTATATTTCTAATAGACTAATGACTGTCAAACTAAATGGATACTCATCGGAAAGCATCGTTATTACTTCTGGTGTTCCACAGGGCTCTGTTTTGGGTCCATTGTTGTTTACTATATTCGTTAATGATATTGGTAGCTGCTTTAGACATTCTGAGTTCCTATTATTTGCAGATGATCTCAAAATTTTCCGCCAAATTCGATCATCATACGACTGTGAATTGCTTAATGAGGATTTAAATAGATTACATGATTATTGTTTTAATAATAATTTGTTTTTGAACCTCAATAAGTGTAATTCAATTACATTTACAAAAAATAAAGTGAAAATTGACCACAATTACAAAATAAATGGCTACAGTTTATTGAGGGTTCATAGGATTAGGGATTTGGGTATCACATTTGATTCTAAACTTAACTTCGACGAACATGTAAATAAAATCACTGAGGAAAGTAATAAATTACTGGGTTTCATCTTGAGGACTACTAAACCTTTCAAATTTGGTGAATCTTCTTTGTTTTTGTACATGTCACTTATTCGTTCTAAGCTTGAATACTGTTCGACCGTGTGGAATCCACATTTTAAGAAATATATTGATCAGATTGAAAGAACTCAAACACGTTTTATTAAATTGATGAAGAAAAGACTCCCCAATAGTACTTTATTTGAAACACTACCTAAACTTGAATCAAGAAGAACTTTAATAGATGTTTGTAATCTCAGAAAGGTGTGTGTATCTGAGTTTGACGCGCCCAATATTTTAAATAAAATCAATTTTAGATTACCTAATCTCACTAGGTCTTGTTTTCCATTTTATCTCCATAAAACCAATACCTTTGCAGGTTCGAGAAATCCAACCTATAGAATGTGTGATGTTTATAATAAGAGCTTTTCGCAGTGTGAACTATTTGAGACCACTAAATATAAATTCAAAAAACAAATACGTTTACTTATTTTTGGATCTGATATTGTTTCTGGGGTGGGTTGAGTATCGTGCTATTTTTCTATTTTCTATTTTTTATTTTTCATTTTCACTTTCTATTTTTATTTTTTATTTTATTTTTATTTTGTTTTTTTTTTTTTTTTTTTTGTTCTTTTTTTTTTTTAATTCTTTGGGGGCAAGTGACAAATTTATGTGTGTATTAGATTTATTTTAAAGAAATATTGTAATGGTGTGAATGCTGTGTATGCTTCTAGTGTTGTATAGCTGTGATTGCCTGCGTGATGTTTGTGTGAAGATGTATGCTTGTGTCTATTGATGTTGTGTGCATAGTTTGGATGATTGGTTATTTGTGTTACTGTTGCTTATTATTATTTTTTTATTGTTTATATGTACCAATTGTCTGTATTGCACCTCTTAATAAATAAATAAATAAATAAATAAATAAGACGTCAGAATCGTCTTCTTCTTTTTTTCAATATTAGTTATCATATAAAATTCAGACCAACATCAAAATGCTTGAATTCATCAAAGCTCTGTAGGTGTCTGGTCAATAGTTCAGATAGTAGGTAGAGTTCGATGCCAGGAAGGCTAAGGTTCAATCCCCACGAACCTCACAACACAAGGATGTCCGAATTTTAAACCGAAACCAATTAAAACATAGCTAATCAAAAAATGAAACCCTGCTCCAATCTAGCAAGGGGTTGACGTTGGGCCGGCTCTTTTCCCTCAGAAAAATTAAAAAATATAACAAAAAATAAAACAAAGATACGAATTATATGATTGGCTTTAATTCATAATCGAAGTTGCAAAAATATATTAACATTTCATATAAATTGCACGCACACAAACAGGCACGCTTAAGTTCACGCTTACAAATTCTGTATGTGTACTAACAAATTATTATGCAAACCATAAATGATGACATTGGCAAAGTGAATATTTTTTACAGTATGGAGGGTCGGTCTCATAACAACCTATGAGGAAGAAAAGAAACATGAAGAGGAATAAGAAAAGGTAGCAGAAGTCACAGAAGTATGGTGAACCACATCTCGCCTAGTCATTTAACCTCTCGTAGTGCAACAGTCAAATAGCTGGCTCGGTGTGAATCAACTTCCATATGAGTCGCATAGAATCAAAAGCAACAATCTAGGGTGATTTCAAAAGTTAAATAAATATACGGAAACAATGGGAATCACTTTCTCATAATTACTGTATATTTATCACATTTAAAAAAAAAGACCCTAGATTGCCGACTCTGATTTTATACGATTCATATAGTAGGCTAGTCTACGCTTGACTTTATCAATGAACTCTAAGCTGTTCTCTAAGTATATAACTGCACGTTTTAATTCAACCTAGAAGCTTAAAAAAAATGTATGAATACTTGAACACCGCCTCTATTGAGCGCTTATATTTTTGGTAAAACGCTTAAACTTCATACTTGAGGTGTTTAATATTCAAAATAGTCATTTAATGTCCGGTTCCTACACTTCACATTAAAAATAGCTGGCCACGAAAATTTGTCCACAATCCAAAGAATACATTTGGAATAAATTACGCATACATACAAAAATCATTAAGGAAAAATGCTAATATGGGTTATAATCACTAAAATCGTAGACTCGCCTTCATTCAACTTTACAGCTACCGACCTCAGTGATATTATGATACGGCAATGAGGTCCGTACATTCAAAATATCCCTCCGCTGTGTGACGTCACCCACGGTAAGTTCCACAAATGAATGGTAAAATGATCATCCAATATTGAGAAACACTGATAAATTTATCTTTCAAGAACTTTATGATATGTTGAAATGCGGCTGACCACCCATACTGTAAAAAATTGGTTCACTTTGCCAATTTCACCCCTGTTTCAGGGAAGGACGGCAAGAGTTGCAAGGCTTATGTTCATTTGAGATTGGGTTTTTATATTGTAGGTCCACATGCGGCATGTGTTAGCGCGAAATTATACAAATCTGCTTGTGGGAATGCATTTAATATAAATCTTAAATGATATATATCTTTGCAGCTTAGATTAGATTAGATTGTAAGCACCTTTTTGTGTCACCTTGTCACTCCAAGGACTTTTTTATTTTGAAGTTGAACCATTAATAAACACGTAATTATTTGCCCTTCTTTTTTTCAATTGATTTGTGAAGAGAAATGCAATTCACCAACTTATTCTGCCTCAGGTCCAGAAACAGGTATTACAACAATCAGTTTATAATTAATTATTGTATAATTTAATGAATTATTTATTAAAAAATACCCAATGACATCTGTTGAACCAGCGTCAAAGTTATGGTCAACCCACCCAGGCGGGGATCAAACCAGCGTTATTCTATTCCAAGCACTCTAGAAAGATCGTCTACTTGACCCCTCAGTCATAAAACCGACACTGTGTTCTACGGAAATTGAAAGAATAGCAAACAGAATTGGAGATCAAGAACTTGTAGGATTTGGGTATGAGATACATGGAATTCTAGCACTCTACCAACTGAGCTATCGACCGGACTAGAAGTCGAATCTACTAATCCATAAGCAACAAAATATTGCACCATGTGAATTGCAACAATGTGCCATTAACGATACAAGTAGCTTATTCTTACAGCTAAATTTCCTTTGTCATTTGCAACCAGGATTGCTTAGACACCTGGACCGCGGGGTAATTATAAACCAGCTTATGTAAATCACTCGTATTATCATGTTATGCAGAAACCGAGTTGATTTGCATATTTATATTGAGACATGAAGGATCACGTCGTAAATCCGCCGATATAAATGCACCAGGCCGAATAAGTATGCGCAGTCATTATTATTTAAACAATAAAACTTCAGCCCGGCAATATATCCTTGCGCGCGACAATTGTTGCAGCTCCGCTCTACAGACGGGTCACTACAATTTGTTAGTGAGAGAATCATTTTTGGTGTAACACTGGCGCTTAACGCACATCAGTTTAAAGTCTGCTTTAATTTAAGTTTTAGGGCAGATCGGCTTCTTTTTAATGATAGTCTCAGACGGTAAACACTACCCTTTCTGAATTCGAATCGGTTTTAAATCCAAAAAAAAATGTTTTTTCATCCCAAACGCGGCAAAAGGAAAGATTTATCCAAACGCAACTAAACGCAACTAAGCTACACATAGTGTAACTTCTTGCCACGTTATTCCCGAAGGGGTCGCATGTGGCGAGTTGAACCTATTTATTTTTACAGGTAAGGGAGCCGGCCTTACGCCAATCACTTGGGTTTTCCCAGCTCCCGGGCTAGTACTCATTGCTTGTGAAGGCTGAGTAAGCCTTGCCGGTAATTTATTTTGAGGTTTGAAATAAACACCGAAATGGGAAATCATATCCGTCACCCTCGGTGGGATTCGAACCCGAGCTCACGGGATGGAATGCAAGCACTCTACCAACTGAGCTATCGATCGGACATCCAATTTTTCAATAAATTCCTAGATTGCTGTCTTTCGTTTCAAGCGACGCAATTGCATTGAATAGTGAAAGATAAATAGAAATGAGCATGCGGCATCTACTCACTATTGTTTTTTTTTTAAGAAAAGATGATAGACAACTTGCGTCACTGTTCAATTATTTCACTCAAAAATTATTTCAGTTCTGTCTAAAATTTTATGTGCAGATCCATATCTCTGCAATACGCCGGTCCAAATATGCATGCTCAGTCATTATAATTTAAACAATAAAATTTCAGACTGGCGATATATCTTCGGTGCACGACCATTGTTAACGAATTGGTGTTCGAGGGGAAGTGTTGTATGAAGTATAAATGTACTACAAAGTATAGAGATGTGGAAGTACGAGATCAAGTACTAGAGTGTGGCTCACGCCAAACTACAGAGCAAAGCAATGCGGACATCGAATCGTGTATGAGTGATAAAAAAAGTGTAAAACTATACCAACAAAATAAATGTATTTTTAAATTGTTAACGAACCACAGAAATGTTGAAAGAATTGCATTTGTGAATTAATACTTACGGTGCTATTAATACACAAAAAAATTATGGCTCATCCTCCACCTAAGCCAAATTTTTCACATAATAAAACCATGATCCATGGATCAGCTATGAATTAAATGTTTTGAACTGAAAAAGAATAAATATAAACTCATAACTCTTCTTGATTTCTAGGAAGGGCTTACATTTGATGACTTTAACTGATAAAAAATACAATAAAAATATATTTTTTGAAAAAGCATTTCCGGATTTCTAGATTGATGGGGAAAAAATTAAAACTAAATTACTCGATAGGGGGTGATGTTGTATCTTCCATTTAATTTTCATTGACGTGATGGTGAGAAATGTACGTGATGTTTACACAATGCTATTTTACTTAATATGTAAAATATTTATTTCATATGTAAAAAACTCTTGATTTATCCAAGGATGAAGACATTTTTAAGAGGTTTTAGAGCTTGGCGTTGATTGACCTCTCATTAACTGCGATGTTTGCGAGTATTTCATGGCTCATTGTGGATACATGATCACTCCCGAATTGTCTCCTTAATCTACTTCTCTAAATTTGTCCTCTACGAGTATTTTACAGGTTTTTTTTATGACAGCACTCACAATCTAATCTACATCTTTATAAAATAGGAAGAGCCTCCCCATACAAAATTAATGTTGGTTTATTCTTATTCAACTCAAGAACGAACAGATGCACATCTTTTTTAGAACCTTAGATGTTTTCTCCTCTCATCAAGTTTTACAAATTATGTTTTTTTACCAAGTAACTGTGATCGATTAGGACACATTTTTTATGTGAAGCTAATCAAGCAGTGACATTTCATTATCTAATACTCGTTTAATTATATTATTAAACCTATGGACGCGAATTGTTGTGAAGTGTGCAACTTAGTGTGGTTTTCTTATTGTCGCCCACACGCTCATGCCACCGCACGCCCAGCGCTGGCACGGGCCATCATTAGCTGGGGCAGGGCTACCACTAGGGTGGACCTATTTATTGACATATTTTTTGGTTATTTTAGTTTAGTACGAGGCTGCTAAATATTTGTACCTGATGCTATCAGTAATGGTCACTGCAACTGCAACTCAAGCCTTATCTGAAATAAACATTTGTTCTGCAACTTTGGCCGGCCTACCCTGGTGTCTTTGGTGACTTTGGCAAAGTGAAGCAACGTTTAAAGCATGGGTATTCAATTACCATGTATATTTTTGTACACATGGTTGGATATTATCAATCAAAAGCGGAGATATTAGCGGTAGAATTTAAGATGAATATATACATGTAAATGATGAGTGAATGGTTTTCTGAGCTTTCCAGTATGAATGTAAATTTCGGAAAAAATCCTTAATTGCATCCTTCAATTTAATTATTTCTTTGGCAATTTATAAAAAATATTTTCGTTTATAAAATGTTGATTGATCAAAACTAATTTTCAATATTGAAATTAATAAAACCCAACCGATATTGATTTAATTTTTCTTACAAAAGGTTGTATTATTTGTAGAAATTTGATTCTTGTGTGAATAAATATGTTTTTCTGGCGCCAAAACCGAGACTGTTGTTACAAGAACTAAATTGACTCATCTGTTCACATAATGGAATTCGATTTGCGAGAAACATTTTTTTTTTATGAAATTTTCTATCTTCCGGGAAGATACAAATTATCGTTCAATTTATTTAATATTTTTTAAGGTTTATAAATGCGCACACGCACACAATGTTTTGCAATCAGCTTTTATTTAAAATAAACTTTTTGAAAATTGGTACACCTTACTGGTCACATAACCGCCAGTCTGTTGGCCACATCACCCAAACCTGTTCCCGGACAAATTAGCGACGCTGTAAAAAATCATGGCGACAACGAGATATTCCAGTTTTATATGTGTAGATACACGGCTTTTTGTGGATTATTCATATTATAAACTAATCTGTCGATCAATGAACGGTGCTCGGACGTAAAACCAATCAGCCTTTGAAATGAGCTGTAGGAAGCGAGATATGATAGGTTACTTATAAAACTTGAAGAAAAGAAACAATGTAAATATATTTTTAAACTAAATTTCAATTTCAATGTTTACAAAGTTCTAGTTGCTTCAAGTTAGCTTAATAAATGTTTTGGAGGTTCTCCTCCGAAAACATTAATAACGGCGAAAAATTTCACAAAAAAACTTTCGTTTTTTTTAAATAGATTTGTGGAAAGGAATGCAATCCACCAACCTATTTTGCCTGGCCAGTTGTCTTAATGCGAAAGCAGAAGCTTGTGGGCATACAACGGCATCTGTTGAACCAGGGTCGAAGTTATCGTCGCGGGATTCGAACCAATGTTATCCGGTTCCAAATAACCCGACTTGATCCCCGCGGCCATAACACCGACTACACAAATATTTTCTGAGTTTTTATTTGAATTTGAAAAAATGATTTATCTAATCTAAGCTGCAAAGATATATATCATTTAAGATTTATATTAAATGCATTCCCACAAGCAGACATGTATAATTTCGCGCTAACACATGCCGCATGTGGACCTACAATTTAAAAACCCAATCTCAAATGAACATAAGCTCTGCAACTCTTGCCGTCCTTCCCTGAAACAGGGGTGATATTGGCAAAGTGAACCATTTTTTACAGTATGGGTGGTCAGCCGCATACCAACCTATAAGTCAAGGAACAAACATCACGAATTACATTTTTTAAATCAATAAACAATAATATAAACATGGACACTAAAAAAAACTAAATCATTGAACCAATTTCACTTTAATAAACCCTAGCCGGCAACATTACAGATCAACCGCCATTTCTTTCTATCCTTACATACTTCTTTCATTTCCTCCAGAGTCATAACCTTCTTCATACAAGCTCTTCTTTTGTTATGACTCTGTTTATTCCATTCATTCGCAATTTCGGATATTTGGTCCATCCATACCTTTCTGGGTCTTCCTCTACCACGACATCCATCTATTCTACCAACATGTACTTTCTTCGTCAGTCTTTCCTCATTCATTCTCTCCATATGCCCAAACCATCTTTGATAACAACAAATATTTTTATGTAAAGCAGTACAATATATTTTCTTTTTTTTCGTGGATTTTTTTAAATTTTGATTGAAATTAGATATCTGAAAAATTTAATTCAATAAATAGAAATTTATAAATGTGGAAATAAATCTTTCGCCCAAAACTAGCGTGGAAACTGTATTTACTCTGCAGCTTTACTTTAGAGCAGGATTAGATTAATTTCTCACAGAGTACTTGAAATCAAAATAAATTTGATTTACAAGCATAACATCAAATATATGCTTTTAAAATGAGAGATATTAAATTATGACATAAAGTTGTTTTGAATGAGAGTATCAGAAGCAAAATATGAGGCCTATGTCTAGTATTGGATTCAAACAGAGAGACAAAAAATACATTTTATTACAAAGTATTTATTTTCTTCCTTCAACCTTTCGTTTCTGGTCATTGTTATTAAAAATGTAATTAATTGTTTAATTTCAAATCTAAAACATTCCTCTTCATAACGACTGCCTTGACTACACTTGATCTCTGTCCCTTTTTGTGAACCCTTATTGTGAGCACGTCACTAACACACACAAAGGCCACGCTCAAGTCTCTCCACTCAGGCCTAGATAAATTTATTACGAAATATATTAAGATATACCCGCGCATGTTTCCTCATTTCATTCATTAATTCAATTCATTCATAAAAAGCGAGCCGAACCAGAACTCAAAGTATAAAACGCAACCACAGTATTTGACAAAAAATGTTTAGAAACAAAAACGCTCATAGCAGGCTCTGTTTTAATTTCGTTTAATTTTTTGGTACAGCCTAATGTCAGAGTTTTAATGTCAATGCTTAGACTCCGGGCTCAGGCACGTAGTGGGCTTCGTTCGATACACGAAATCCAACAGACCTAGACGTTTCGTTAATTTTTCATTGTAAAGCTACAAATTTGTTTTACGTTCATTATGTGAGGCCCTTTGTGGATGAAGACATTTCGTTTGTCTCTGGATACATAATACACCTTGAATGGATTACATACACTTTGCTTGTACAATTATTTTGGATGCTGGAATATTTGTCTTGTTTTCGTCTAATTCCATTACGTTCATTATTCTACCCACACATATTTGAGAAATCCTTGAAATTTACACAGTACGTATTTACTAACTTTACTGAATAATATTGTCTTTAGCTTACAACAAAAATATACTCATGAATTACAGGTATCCGTGATATTTTATTAACCTTTTATTCAAATAACTTCTTAAATTCTGACTACAGGGTAAATGTTAAAGAGGGTTCAAAGGTAAAATTAAAAGGGTAAAAATTTAAAAATAAATTAAACGCTCATGTTTAATGCTAAACCACAAGCATGCACATGTAAGTTCGTGCTTACACATGCTCCATGTGTACACACAAAATAAAACCAAACCTCACACGAAAATAAACTTTGTCATTCCTGCCGCTTTTCCCTGAAATCAGGGTGGCATTGGCAAAAGTGAACCAAGTTTTTACAACAAGAGAGGTCAGCCCATAGGTCAGCCACATACCAACCTATTAGTTAGTAAAGTGATTAATATCTTATTTTAAGTTTATACATGTCTAGATACTGTTTTTAATTTCTGGAAAATATCAATACGTTATTTTGAACCATTTTGGCAAGTTAACATAAAAACTCTATATTTTTTTTTCATATAAATACATCAAAAACACAAATAAAACCAACACAAAATTAAGAAAAAATAATTTTTGCATTATTTTTTTCAATCGTTGTATTTTTGATTTTATAAGCTTCCAGCTTTGACTTTGTTTTTAAATCATTTTTTAAACATTTTCCTCAAAATGCTGACCTCCTACACATTACGTATTATATATATTTTTCGCGAATATCATCAATCCCTGAAATTCGGAGCCTAATTGTTTTTGATCAAAGATTTTAGCGAAAAAGTGCGTTGGCGAAATAATTAGCAAAGAATTGATGGAATATTTGTCGTAAAGATAAAAATCTAATCACTTTTAGAAAATCACATTAAGCCTATTTTCTAATTACAATAAATTGATATGAAACTGTGATAAGAAAAATATTTGTTACGTTGAATTTAATTTAGCAATTATACACGTTTATAGCTACCCTAATAATTGTTTTATCTTTTACTTAACATCTTAAAAAGAGATTCTCAAACAAAGTGACGTGAAAAACCTATTTTAAAGGTCACAAGTTTAGCAAAATAACTAAATTAATTAAAAGTACAAGAAGTTGTATTAACCTCACAATTCTCTGAAATCTACAGTCTCCCACATAGGATTCCTACAAAATAACAACTAAGAATCAAGAAAAACACTCCAAAATGAGTATTAAAATTCTAAGAAAAACCACCGAAAGCCCTAGCAACGAAAAATTAAATATTGGCTAACCCTGGGGAATCCAAGCGGTAATTGTGACAAAAATCGGGGATATTTTGTGCCAACGCCATTAGACACAACTCTTAGCCAGATATGTAAAACCCAGACCTGTCAAACGCAGTAGAACACTTAATAATCATGTTATAACCTACATATGTTTTCTCTATATTGTGTTTCGACACCCATCAATTACGTATGCTGTGAACTTTTCTTCCTTTTAAAAATGATAAATTCCCCGAACAGAAAAGGTTTAAAAAAAGTGTGGCACGATTTCCGCGGATAGATGATATTTTAGTACAGCCAAAAAGAGAAAAAAAAACTTGGCGTCTCTCACACTTGCCTGTTAATAGTGAAGTCACACCCGAAGCATATTTTTTATCTTTCTGATTAAGGAAGATGAGTTGATGTTGAATATGAAATTGAGGTAGGTTTTAAAGGACATGGCATGCATTTGTGTTAACATAGTTTCGGGTTCTTAAATTTTTAATCAAAGAGATTTTGAATCTGGGCCGTGTTGATAGTTTGGCAGGCGCTGAGTTTAAGGAATTCCTTGACAGATTGATTTAACAGAAGTGTGAAATTGTCCCAGCTGAGGTATCCAGAGGCGGCCATCTTGTGACTGCCTATACCGCGCTGACAGTCGGCCCGATTTTATCGCCGACCCAACAAATTGGATCCGACAAGCCATTACAATAAATTTAAATGTAGAATTTGCGGCTGCGCGTAAGGCTACGGCGCACATAGTCAAAGCGGAAATATTTTCTATTGTAACAAGGTGCTATACCTCGAGTGCAACTCCTGATTGTACCAAATTTAACGGTCCTTGCCATTGCGCAGTCGATACCAAAAAAATATGGAAACTTTAATAACGCCTCTGCATAGGAAACATTCGAGTTAACATAGAGTAGACAAGCTCATGACAAACAATAAAGAAGACAAGCTATTTTTATTTAGCGAATGAATGGGATATCCAGAGTCATAATAAAAGGAGAGCTTGTATGAAAAAGGTTATGGCTCTGGATGAAATGAAAGAAGTATGCAAGGATCGAAAGAAATGGCGGTTGATCTGTAATGCTGGCGGTTAAAGCTGAGGCTTTTAAATTTTTTAATTATTTTTTTTAAATATGTTTTGTAGTTTTTATTTTTTACTGTTTAATTGTTTAGAGTTTATTTGCTTTATATATTTGAATGTATTAATTACTTGTATTCCTTGACTGATAGGTTGGTATGCGACTGACCACTCATACTGTAAAAAATGGTTCACTTTGCCAATGTCACCCCTGCTTCAGGGAAGGTCGGCAAGAGTTGCAGGGCTTATGTTCATTTGAGATTGGGTTTTTTATATTGTAGGTCTACATGCGGCATGTGTAACCGCGAAATTGTGCATATCTGCTTGTGGGAATGCATTTAATAAGAATCTCAAATGATACATATCTTTGCAGCTTAGATTTAGATTTAGATTTTAGAAAGCATCACAAGCGCTCATGGAGTGCCTTCATCACAAAACGGTGTCTTACATTTCACAAGCCTTGAAGATTTAGGGCCACCCGCGCCACAATCCTTCAAGACTTTTTGTCTTGTATGTGAACCTGCAAGAAGACTGTCAAAGTTGAGGTGGGGGGGGGGGCATGTTCACAGAATGCCAGGCACACGGATTCCCAAAAGAATGATGACCAGGAGAAGGATGAAGATTGGAAAGACCCAGATTGAGATGGAGGGATGAAGTGAAAAATGGATGCAGTTCACATTCTGCAGGTTGCGAAGTCAACGACGGCGTCAGAGGTCGGATGGAATTGGAGGCAGAAGTTAAAGGGGGTCAGCGCTTCTGTAGGGCTTAAGCGCCGTTTAAGTAAAAGAAGAATTAGTAAAAGCTGTGCCCCATTATACAGCTTTTACTTGAAGTGCCTTAAAGGGGATTGGAAGAGTACTTAGAAGGACTTGGAAGAATTCTTAGAAAATTTGATAATTTTATGTATATGAGAAAAACTGTCAAATCGCCACCTTAAAGGTAAAACTGAATTATTTCTGATTCATTTATATGAGAAATCACGGAACATTGTGTTGGGTGAAACTTCTCATTAAGGAAGTGCTCATGACAAACTTCTAAATTATACGAATTTCATACTTTTGTGGTGTTTTCTCTTGTAGAAAGTAGGAAAAAAGGTGGATACATCTAATAAACCCATGTTAGCTTCATATTTCACATATTCAGTGTTATCTTTCAGGTATCAAAATAATAATTAACACCTAAAATATTTTATACCGTGAACTTAGAGTTTAAAGTTTCGACATGTTTTTCAATTGCATAAAAAACTTGGCATTATTATTTGCTAACTAATTTTACAAATAAAATAACAATTTACAAGTTGAGATATTCCTTTGATAAAAAAAAATGTTAATTCAAGTACAAATCAATTCAACTTTTTTTTATTGAACCAATGTGTGAATGTTGAATGTGTGAAAGCGTGCAATCAAAAGGCTTACGATTGAAAAAGTTGGTTTACTAGCAGTATGTTACATTGTTACATACAGGTAGCTATATATTTATACGATAATAATATTAACTTTTGTGATTTTGCAATCACCTTATCTGCTCGAAAATTTAACAGCAATACATAAAAATCACTTTAAAATATCCAAATTATCAATTACATAATTTAAAAAATGTAGGCAGATATTTGGTTCACTAACGTAAGTTACAAACGTAATACAAACTCTTTTGCGGGCATTCCCTGAAACAGGGGTGACACTGGTAAAGTGAACTTATTTTCGCTGTCAAGGTGGTCAACCTCATACCAACCTAAAAGTCAAGAAGACATCATATTTTGTTAAATAAGAATTGATGAATTTTCAAGCCTATGGTTTCCTGAAAAATTGAATGTGATATAATGTTCCTTCGCAGGATTTGAAGTCTGAAATAAGTTTTAAGGTTATTAAGTCACTTTACCACTAAGCAGTGAGTGACGAACATACCAATACCACTAGTATATAAATATGTCTAGATAAGCTCCCTTCGATTGCGTAAATCGAAAACAAAATGAAAACTAAATCACTCGTTAGGGGTGCTGTCGTATTTTCGCTCCGTTTTTTATTTCCGCTGAAGAGTTTATTTAAATTTTGTATACTTGAGTAACTGGATAGTAGAAGCAGGACATAAATGGGAGATGAAGCCATTCCATCACAAGAAGGACCGGTATCCTAACCGAGTACACAGCATTACACTCAAACTTAACCAAACTCAAACTTGTTTGAAAACTAAAGCAGCGCCATGCGTGAGCGTTTTAGATTCCTTTCATTTTTGGTAGACGCTATGGTTGAGCTTAAACGTAACGCTGTATAGTTGTGGTTAGGGAAAAGCAATTAAACCGATAGAGGTGTTAACCCCACGACGAGATAAGGGCAAGAGGTAGTGTTACTTTAAATCAGAGCCCTCCAAACTTTAATAATAAACTTAAATGGACTCAGCGGAAATTTGATTGTAGAACTTTTTTCTTGGTCGGCAAACGTTATACTTGTATGGGACAACGGTCTTTGGCAACCGATAACAAAATATTTGTTAGGTTTAAGCCAGAATTACAGTCGTTTGACCTATTTACAATTATAATAACTGCATAGTTGGGTAATTTAACTTTTCGGATATTACACGAACCGTTATGGGAGAACTAACATCGTTCTCGACATTTCTGTTGGTGACATGGACAACGTCTTCAGGAGACCCTCTTTTGTACGACGACTGAGGAAGAACTGATTTTTTATTAATATAATTGTCACAAATCAGTGTCAATCAGCGCGAACTTACACATGTCTGTTTGTGGTCTTGCATTAATTATAAATTTTGAATATTAATGTATCTTCGTTAATAGATATAAGAAACGAATGGTTGATTTTAAAAAGGCGTTTAGTGACTAAAAACTGCATAGTAAGAAAAAGAGAAGAGGAAAAGGAAGTGTGTTAAGACTTATATAAGACTTAAATAATTAAATTTATAATTAAATTTATAACTTAAATAATAAAGTGGAGAGACATCTGCGGAAGTATTGGACACACCTAGCGAAATGGCAGTTGCATACAAGTACTAAGAAAGAAAATATTTAGTTTGTATGCAGTTGAATTCTATGCAAGGCAAATAAATAGCTTGAGACGTTGAAAACTGTTTTAAACATGGCGAGCTGGATTTTGAAAATTTAAAAATTACACTAAAAATCACGCACGGTAAAAGGAAGTTAGCAAAGCAGGGATTAGCGCGCAAAATGAATAGGTAAGTGTGTTAATTTTTAAACAAAAATCTAATGTATATTTGTAGCCATCTTTTTTACGTTTTTCTTGATTTCTCAGTTTGACCTCTACGATAGCTCATTTTTTTCATCCACCATTACATTGAGAAGTTTTAGAAATATTTATTTATTTTCATTCGATCAGGATTTCCTTGGTGGCCGAGATTCGGAGATTGGGGTCTAGATATCTAGATGAACAAATAAAATACCATGCAACACTCCAAATTATACGAGTGTGCGTGTTCAAAGGTAAAATCTGATAAGAAATTGTGACAAAACCCAACCAAAACTCTACCTTTGCGTTTTACCAAAAACGCACAGAAACTAAAAATCTCATAGATAGCTCTGTTTCAGTTTATGTAGATTTTTTGGTGAACGCTATGGTGTAGTTTAATGGTAAGTTTTATACTTCGGGTATTGACCACGAATGGTGACGGGTTCAAGCCTTAGAGTCACACATAATGAGACACGAACCAATTATTTCACTATCTGACACGTTAGAGAGCTCAATATTATTGTAGTTTGAACATTTACTTGATTTTACTATCTCGGAGATAGTGTGGCTTTGACTTTTGATATCAAGACATTAAATTTTACTCTTATTCCCCTTTTACGATATACTGAATGAGAAGAAGGTATCAAAATAGGTGTGTTCTTAGATTCGAAAATAGGCAGTTCTTTTTTTTTGTAATATTTTTTATTTCAAAACTGAAAAAGCTTTTAAGTAGTAGATAAAAATATTAGAACCAAGAATTTGCGTTCCTTTTATTTTTAGAAAGCAAGCATTAATCTATAGAGGGATCAAAGTGAATTACTATTTGGAAAGCATTTTTTTCTAAGAAATTTATAAGTTCAATAAATAAGTTGCTACATTTTAAAAATGATCAAAAACATATTAAAATAACGTTACACCACAGGTAGCCAACTAGAACCTTTACTATTTGTATATTACAAGTAGGTAGGTGACTCGAAGGGGTACGTCACAATATTTTCTTCAACTTTTTTGTTCCGACTCCATGGTATTTTATTTTAATTTTAAAGATTTAAAGTAAATCAATTTCATTCAAATATGTATCATTAATTATGTTAGTCAATAAACCATTCAAAGTATAAATACTTCCTTTAATACCTGCTTACCTCAAACCCATGTCTCAACGATCAACAAATCACATCTCGTTCACGAGAGCCTTACCTTACATGAACACGTGTCAGTGTCCAAGAAAAATGGCTTTACACTTTGACTTTTGGTCCCAAGCAACGCCGAGTGGACTGAATACCTCCGGTCTAACATATCACTCGAGCCCGGAGCACAGCTGTCAAGTGCAGGCATATTCATTAGCTGTGTCTTGTAAGGGTTAAACATAGAGCCTTACAACTAAATAACGATGTGCTAGAAGAAGCTTAGTTGTAGCAGTCATTCATGGGAGTATTAAACGTCTACCACATCGTCCCCTTAGTGCTTGTTTGTCTTTGTCCATCAGAGGTAATTTCACATGAGCAATGCTTGTTTGTGTACTGAACCAATGTGTCTAATGAAAACTGGAATTTAATTGTAAAAATATATCTTATATTATCACCAATGTCACCCCTGTTTCAGGGAATGTCGGCAAGAGTTGCAGGGCTTATGTTCATTTGAGTTTGGATTTTATTTGTATGTACACAATCAGCATTTGTAAGCGCGAACTACACGTGTTTGTTTGTGGGCATACATCTGAGAGCTTTGAATGAATATATCCTTGCAACTTCGATTCTAGATTATAGATCAAATTTTACGTCTTTTTCTTAGCTCTGTTTTCTTAGCATTGTGAAATATTCGTACAGTGACATCTGATGACGAATGGGACAAATATAGTACACAGAGCTTAGGCATCTCTTCAGGCATCTACATTTTGCCACCTTAAAGGTAAAACTCAATAAAAATGGTGTTATAGCCGAGAGGGCCAAGTGGGCTGATCTTTCTAGCGTGCTTGGAATAGAACAACGTTGGTGCGTAAACCTTGCCGGTATTAATTTTGGGGTTTGAAATAAACATTACTGTTCACAAATCTTTTTTGTTTTTTTAAATAGTCTTCTTTATTCTATAACTATAATGGCCGAAAACGATCGTCCAGTGGCGGCCCAGGATGTCGGAGTGGGGAGACCCCAACTGAGATGGCTGGACGACATCAAGGGGACTGCTGGCAAAGCATGGCTGAACACAGCAGCCGATTGACAAACATGTAGAAGATCGGAGGAGGCCTATGTCCAAGAATGGACTGAGAAAGGCTGAGTAAGAAGAAATAAGCAATTGTATAACTAAATGCCAACACAGATTCGTCCTGATATTATGTGAGAAACCACATAAAATGTAACAGTGAAGTTACGCAATATCTTGACTTTGTAAGAGGGCACACGGTACTCTGGATGACTCGTAAAAAACGTTACGTTTAAAGACAACCACAGCTTTTACGTAAAAATATATCGAACCGTAAAAAGGGCCTCTAGAAAGCGTTTAAGTTCCCATAAACTTTTGGTATAGCAACATGGTTGCACTGAAGTTGAAACGTTTTTACTTGTTGGAGGACGTTCAATATTTATCTTTCCTCTGAGAGTCTATACTTAACAATAATATGAAGAGAAAAGTGCATGCTTTGCTTAAATACAGAGCGTAAACAGAAGCAATATTTCAGCATCGCCTTATCGCGTGAACTCAACATATCTTCGAGCAGAATCTTAAAAAATCCAGAAGAGTCATGATCCGTAATATTGAAGCAAGTGAGAACATACAGGTTGATTTAAATTAGACACATGCGGGGCTATTCTTAGACATTTTAGTCGTCGGTTGAGCTCACGCTTTGACAAACTAATAATGCATTTGTATGAAGTCCTACATATCAATCCAAGATGGCCGCAAGTGAACAGCTGATTTGTCTTCATACAAATATAACAAAATTCGGTAGGTAAGAATGACCGTGCCGATGAAACTTCCAGCGCAGCCACCATTAGTTTGTCAAAGCGTGGGCTCAACCGACGACTAAAATGTCTAAGAATAGCCCCGATGGACTTCATCGTAAATATCGTCACAGTAAGTATGTATTTAGTTGATCACCCATACTGTAAAAAATGGTTCACTTTTCCAATTTCACCCGTATTTTCATTTGAGGTTTGAGTATTGCAAGTTGAATTGCGGTATATGCAAGCGTGAATTTAAGCATGTCTACTGGCGGGCATGCATTAAATTTGAATCTTCAGTGTAATATATCCTTCCATCTTAGATTATTATAGATCATAGGCATGTCACTGAAAATATTTTATTGTATAAAATCCTGCCATATATAGTATATACCTACTATAAATTGTATTTAAATAAAAATTAAAACGCACTAAATAGTGCAAGGTATACATAATACATATTTCACGGTTGTTTTTTTATTGTTTTTATTTGACTTGCTAATAATGCAAAAAAAAAACAATTTAAAAAAAACAAACGCATAGTTCACATTTTTTACGAGTGCAATTTACTGCCAATCACTCAATTCATAAGTTACAAGCTCGCAAACAAATTTAAAGCTATTACCGTATAACTCTATGCTATAAACCATAAAAAATAATTTCATTATCAACATAAACATGTCTCAAATCTGTATTTCAACTTCCTGATCTAGCTAAAATGTGTATAAAAAAACACTTTGAAGCTTTAGAAGTAAAAAACAAAACACTTACATTCTGACCTTTACGACAGTTATTAAATTAAACATATTGACGGGTTGTTTAAAATAGATCGACCGCTGCAGGCATTTGAGAAAATACACACTTCGTATGCAAACTAGAGTTGGAACGAAGTTTCGACCATAATTTGGTATTCGGTTTTTTTCTTACATGCGTATTCGGCATGACACCATCTAATTGCATATCAGTCAAATAAAAATAAGATTTTTTTGATCTTTTTTCCTTGACTTGTAGGTTGGTATGAGGCTGATTACCCTGCTGTATAAAATGGTTCACTTTGCCAATGTCACCCCTATTTCAGAGAAGGTCCAGTATGTGCAAGGGCGAACTTATACGTGTCTGCTTGTGAGAATGCATATAATGTAAATCCCCAATGTGACATATCTTTGAATCTTAGATTTGATTAGATGGACCAGAGATAGCTGTTTCGACGGCCGTCGGTATATCTTACCGTAGGTATCTATTTGAAGGGAAAACGAAATAAAACATGGCAGCGTATCAACAGCTGATCCATTTTATATGAAACAACGATCAGCTGCACAGTCACCGCCATGTTTTATGCCGTTCTATCTTCAAAAAGGTACGGTTATATCTATTGACCATCGAGACTTCCGCCCCAGGGCTGGCAGTCTCGTCACCACGGTAATTCTTACCTTCCGAATATCGATAATATTTTTATGAAGACCGATCAGCTTGGATTGACAGGTCTTCATACAAATATTACCGGGGGGATGAGACTGCCAGCCCAGCTTTGATCTCAACTGGCTATTCGTCGTCTCATGGCGGAATATTCGCTCACTATTCCAGGAATCACTCCCGCTAGCCATGATTGTCGCTGTGCTTCACGTTAGCGGGACATTTGATATGGCAGGGGGGCACTAATGCAGCCGTGCGGTACGACGTGTCCTTGGCTTATCAGTGAGAAATAACCCATAATTGTTTATCAATTCCTCGTGGAGCTTTGAGTGCAGCGCCTCGGGCTGGTAACAACGGGGCAGACCCGCCATCAACACTAGAATAAGATTTTTGCTTAAACCAACATATTAAAAAATATTAGTCCCTTGACTTATAGGTTAAAATGTAGCTGACCACCCATGCTGTAAAAAATTATTCACTTTACCAATGTCACCCTTGTATCAGGGAAGGACGGAAAGAGTTGCAGGGTCCATTTGAGATTTGGATTTTTATATTGTAGGTCCACATGCGGCATGTGTGAGCGAACTACACGTGTTTGTTTGTGGGCATGTATTTGAGAACTTAAATGAATATATCCTTGCAACCTAGATTATATTATAGGTATCAGGCTGACCACCCATGCTGTAAAAATGGTTCGCTTTGCCTATGTCACCCCTGTTTCAGGGATAAGGCCCATTTGAGATATGGGTTTTTATGTTGTAGGTTCACATGCGGCATGTGCAAGCGCGAACTTGTACGTGTCTGCTTGTGAGAATGCATATAACGTGAATCCCCAATGTAAAATATATTTGCAACTCAGATAAGATTAGATTAGATTAGTGTTTGTATGAGAAAATACAAAGGCTTTCAACGGGCTAGAGTATCCAAACAGGCTTAATTAGTTTATCACAAAACTAAAGCATTATTTTAACATCACCGTGTGTGATTTTCACATACAAATTATGCTTCTTTAGATGACACAGTAAACTCAAGAGCAAAAGGGTTTTACTTGTATTATTTTTTGATTAAAAGGTTGGTATGAGTTAAATCTTACATATTACTGTAAAAAATAGTACAGGCTTGCAAATGCAGCCCATATTTCATGAAAAGCATTACAGTCAAATAGGAATACGATTCCGGATTCTTTTTAAAATATTCACAAAGAAACCTACAAACGCTTTTGTAAGAAATTATACAACTTACGTAATATGTAACATAATTGTTTACAATCGTTTGCAATCTCAGTTAATCAATCGACATACAAATTGACAAACAAATAGAGTCGGAGCAAGGTTCTCAGCTTCCAATTTGTCTCTCGAAGGGTCTCAAGTCTGTGTGACTTGAACCCCTTTAATTTCAGATACTCGGAAGGTTGATGTCACATTTCTTTGGTTTGTGTTTAGATCATAAGGTGACGGTGCAATTTGTATTAGTTTTAAGTAATGCTGGAGTGATGCTTTGGATGAAAATGATGAAATGGCGGTTGATCTGTAATGTTGGCGGCTAGGGTTTATTAAAATGAAATTTGTTTTATGTCTTTGATGTCCATGTATATTATTATTTATTGATTTAAAAAATGTAATTTGTCGTGTATGTTCCTTGACTTATAGGTTGGTATGCGGCTGACCACCCATGCTGTAAAAATGGTTCACTTTGCCAATGTTACCCCTGTTACAGGGAAGGACGGCAAGAGTTGCAGGGTGTATGTCCATTTGAGATTGGTTTTTATGATGTAGGCTCACATGAGGCACGTGCAAGCGCGAACTTGTACGTGTCTGCGGTTGTGGGAATGCATGTAATGTGAATCTCCAATGTAACATATCTTTGCAACTTAGATTAGATTAGATTAGATTAGATGCTTTCCGGGATCTGTTGCCGTGGTCTTTGGGAGCTAGAGCTTCCGGACGTTTTGCCCATTTCTACGATGGGCTTCTTCAGCGTGAAGTATGATGATGATGATGATCTTGATGAGAACTGTGAGTTTTTAGTAAGTCGCAACGCTTCTGTATCTTCACAAGTCTAAGATGAATTGGACCCTTTTATCCTAGAAGCTCAGTAGGTTGATGTCACATTTCTTTTGTCAAAAGTCCGTACAGGCTTATAAGGTGACAGTGCAATTTTTATAAGTTTTTTTGTAAGTCACAACGGTCCTGTATCTTAGTATGCCGACCAAGCAGTGTACTTACTAGTGGAATTACTTCAAGCCGGTCCTCGCCTATGATCTATATCTTTGTGAATTCATTACGTACAAAACAGTCCTGAGCGGTAAGCGGCAACAGTATTCCCAAGTAAACAACGTTACATTTAAACTCTAGCATATCGTTAACGAAAATACATATGAATAATAAAATAGCACGTTAGTGAGCGTTTAAGGTTTGGTTATAAGTTGGAACATTTTTACTTGATATACAGTAATAGACCTCAAAACAGTCGGACACGCCCTTGACATAAGTCTGCTCAGACCTTCCGGTTAAAGAAAACGACATGCTGGATTGTGAACTACGAATAAAATAAAATAACTTATATTAGAGACTACTAAGCTAAAGCGTCATTGAAATATGTCTCCGTTGAACGTCCTCGATGAGCCTCACATCGGTTAATGAAAATCAAATGATCATTTATGAGACATAATATCTGCTCAATAGCCTTCTGAATCTTGTTCATCTCATTACGCCTTCTGTTACACAGGATATTTGTATGTGGTCATTGAGGATGCGATCTCTCAATGTTCTGCCTGTTACTATTCTAATAGCTTCCATTTTGGATGTTCTGAGAAGTCCTTTGGTTCTTTTTGAGTCCGATCTAGCTTCTGCACCGTAGATGATAAAAGGTCTTAGACATATGTAGAAATAAGCTTGTATAAATTATTATAATAAGTCAATAGCCGGATATTTTATGAACCGTTAGTGGAGAACTCAGTGGTCTAGGGCCTAGAAACGCCTAGGCTCTAGGCGTTTCGTTGGATTCTATCCAACATCATCAGGACACACATCCTTGTTTGTCGGAGGGCAAGGATGAACGGCAATCAATAACGTATATTGATTAGCCTTTTCCCTAACAAGCTGTCAGTGGGACGTATTTTTTTTTTGATGCTTTGGTATGAACATACCTCAGTAGAGTTAAAAACACTGCCTTTGACCACTTTACCAATTCCCTGGACTAATAGGTTGGTATGAGGCTGACCCCCCCAATGCAGTAAAAAATTGATTAAATTTTTCCAAAGACACCATGGTTTCAGAGAAAGACGGCAGAAGCTGCAAAGCTTACGTTCATATGAGGCTTGGTTTATTTTGTTTATACACATGCGGCATATGCAAGCGTGATTGTGGGAATGCATTAAATATGAGCCTTAAATGACAATATTATACATGCCCAACATAGATTATAGACTCCGAAAGAGTGATTTAGTGTTTGTACATTTTTTCGATGTACATACATTCAACGAATACATTCAACATATATGTAAATTCAAATTCAACGAGACATTTAACGAAATCAACCAATTTTTTTCACATATTTTCTTGCAACACATAAAACAAACCAGCTGCACATATAAGGTACATAAAAAATACACAACACAATGACAATTTAAACAAGAAAAAAATAAAGCAATTAATTTATGTTTTGATTCGTTCAAAGTGTACAATAAAATTCCTGCTTTTGATAAAAGCCAACAGATCTTGTTACCTGGGCCTGATTTGGAGATACACCCATAAAGGTGTCACTTCCACGTAATTTACTATGGTGATATCAAACGGTCATACTCGTGACATTTATCGTATGAGACAACATACGAATCGACATACCTACATGCGTGCTTATAAAAACATACACACAATATTGAATAATAATTCATTCTACTTTTGATGATAATGATAAAGACAGCGCCGTTTCGTGACTCAATGTTACTCCAAGGGCGCTTGGTAGCTTACTGGGCAAAAAAGTATGTCTTCATCTTCCTTGGATTTCTGATGGCAGTTGATTCAAGGTCGCAGGGCCGACCACCGCAAAAGCACGGTCTCCAAAAACAGGGGCAATTTTCTTTCTATATAGGTTCATATAGCTGGGTTTCCGCTCCGTTCTCTGATGATTTTTGTGTTTACAATATACAAGGAATTGCCGGGGGGGTTGTGTTGCGTGTTTTACTCCTTGGGAATATCTTTTTTGTCATAATTTCATGTACCTTCTTGTTTTAAGTTGTTATTTTTTCGATCAACCACAATGTAGATATTGGTTCACTTTGCCAATGTCACCCTTGGTTAAAGATAAATGCGGAAAAGCCAGATTTATGTTCATTAGACATTTCTTTTGTGCGGCATGTGCAGGCGAGATTTACGCTATCGAGGTGAGATTTACGCAATTAAGGTAAGATTTCCGCAACCGAGGTAAGATTTACGCAATTGAGGTAAGATTTACGCAATCGAGGTAAGATTTACGCAATCGAGGGGAGATTTACGCAATGATTTAAACTCGGAGTACCTACCTACAGATAACTTCTTAGTTTAAGTTACTTACCACAATGCAGTTGTCCTTTCGCAAGTATAACCACCTTTCAGTGTTTACTAGTAATTGTAATAGCCGATGCAATGATCATAACTTGCTATTGCTTTTGTTTCACTTGTAATAAATTTACTGTGCCACTGTTTTGCAAATAAATAACTATTGGTGGATTTTAATTGAATGAATGCAAAATTAATTATCGTTATGAGCATACCTTCAAATATAATGGTTATCTTAATAATACAGTCTTACTTTATGTTTATTAACTTATTTATTCGAGAAGTTACCAACAGAACGTTGATAGAAATTTTTACACAACAATACACTTGCTCAACAAATGCTACAACAAATGCTCCGGAGATGGCATACATCGCATAATCTATAATCCAAGTTGCAAAGATATATTAACATTCAAAACTCATATCAAAGCATGCCCACAAACAGGTATGTGTAAGTTTGTGCTTAAAAATGCTGAATGTCTACTTATAAATTAAACCAAACCTCAAATGAACATTAACCCGGCTTTTGCAGACCTTCCCTGAAACAGAGGTGACATTGGCAAAGTGACCATTTTTTACAGTATCGGTGGTCAGCCTCATACCGAACTATAAGTCAAGGAACAGGTCTCTCCATATAATTATTTTATTGAATTATCTTAATTATATATCATCTATAATCTTATTTGCCAAAATAAATAAACACTTAATTATCATATTTAATGCATACCCACAAAGTCATGCATGCAATATGAATGCATTAGACAATTTTAATTTCGAATGTTAATTTCAAGCCTACACATGCTGCATGTGTTCGTACAAAATAAAATCTCAAATAAACATAAACCCTCTATCGCCGTTCCCTGAAACAGGAGTGAAATTGGTAAAGTAAAACAGTTTTTATTTGAAATGCAACTTTTTTTTCTTTTCTTTCACACTGAATGAATTTTAGTTCCAGTTATTCAAATCAAATCATAATTTCAAGTTTAGATGCACTGCACCATATTATGTTGCCTACCTTCGAGATACATTTACCAATACGGGATGCTCGACCCTGATGTTTAGTCTACAAGCGACTCTGAACAACTCTGCTAGAGTACACCAAGATGCAAGATAAAGTTCATCTAGGTCGTTTATCAAGTCACTCCGGCTACCAGCACAAGCTACGCACTGCAAGAAAATGCATGCGCCAGCCGGCTGTGAATCTTATGCCTATCTGGCTTTGTCATCAGAGCATGTAATGGATTTCTCGTATCACTCGCATTAAGAAATTTAGCGACGCTTTTGTGATAAACACAATGCGCGGTATTAATATTGATCATATCCATAAACAAAACAATCAGTTCCGGCGCTAGGGTAGGGAGCGGTAGGGTGTCCGCCCAGGGCGCCAAGTACAATGGGCGCCGTAGTTTAGGTATCAGGACGCCTCTGTGTGCACAATGCTGGTACATAAAAATCTGGGCTTGTCCCTAAATTAATATATGGTTTGTACAAAAACATTTAATTTTTTTTTCAGAACTTGATCACGCATAACATTTTTGTTCACACTTCCATTTCAGAGAAAAAAATTAAATTCAAATTGGAAAAAGAAGGTCAGTTTATTTTTTATTTTTTCATGGGAGCTATTTTGAATTTTCAGGTTGGTTCCATGCTGGCACATAAAAATCTGTGCTTGTCCCTAAATCCAAAAATCGCTGTGTCTGCGATCAGCAGTTTCACTTTTATTTTTTTGTAGAAAAAGAGCCTTAAATATGAATAGCGCGAATGACGCACTCACAACAGTTAAACGCAGCGCAACACTGGAGTGGTCAAAATTAATTGTAAACCAATCAGATATTCAACCCGGTAGGTACAAATTCAATAAGAAAAAAAAAACAATTATAACCATGAAAATTATATTAGTTTTGCGATTGGGATAGGCCAGGGATCGGCAACCTGCGGCGAGCCACACGCGGCTCTTTGCGTGTGAAGTTGCGGCTGTTTAGTAACGCAAATATTATAAAAAATATCAAAGAAAACACTTCTGATCGAAAACCTGAAATTTATTTTGTGGAAATTTGTGAAAATTGCCAAAAATTGCCTCCCCCCCCGTCGACAGAATTTTTGTTATGTTGCCCATTTTATTTGAGCACACACTACATTGATATCGTCGTGATATCAAAAATAGCGTTTTTTTTGGAAATGCCTACCCCTTACCCCCGCCGTCAACGATGATTTTGGGACATGAAATATGAACATGTTCTCCGATAGCAACTTTGCTTTTTTTCTGGAAATACGTTTCTATCACGTCAATGATATTTTAAAACGAAATTATGAGACATACCTGTCCACATCTGTTGTAAAAAAACGTCGATAATGTCGAAATTTTATTTTTATTTGCGCATCCCTGAGTCCCTTTATATGTTTTTAGTATGGATTTGAATGGATATGGATAGGGGCGCCTTAGAAATCTCGCCCAAGGCGCTGCGCTGGTAGTGCTAAAACCGTCACTGAAAACCATGTAAGATTATCTTTGTGTTACGAAAAATAACAAATGACAGGAATTTCAACATGTGACTAATTGTGTTTTCGGTATTTATTTTTTCATTGAAAATTGCAGAAAAAAACGTGGTTTAGTTGACGTCGATATTTGTCTCTATTTTCGCTTAACATGTCCCATCGTAGACTTAAAGGATATCAACGCACCGTCAACGTAAAACCCAAGCACTGAAGCGTATTTTCGTTTGATTTCAATCTGATCTAATCTAATCCCCCTAGTAAGATATTCTACCTGGTAGGTAAAAAATTTAAAATATTTTTTAGGTTGGTGCCATGCTGGCACATAAAAATCTGTGCTTGTGGCTAAATCCAAAAATTATTGTCTCTGCGATCAGTAGTTTCACTTTTATTTTTGTGTAGGAAAAGAGCCTTACATATGAATAGCGTAAATGACGCACTTACAGCAGTTAAACGCAGCGCAACACTGGAGTGGTAACAAGTGATTACAAAACAATCAGACATTCTTCCTGGTAGGTAATAATTCAATCAGAAAAAAAACAATAACATTCAATACCTTTAGCTTTAGAACAAGGATTAAACCTGTTGTCCAAATACTACAAATAAAACTACCTTAAACCTAACCCATCAAAAACCCAGGTCTCCTACTTCCATCTAAAGAATAAGTTTGCATCAAGGAAACCAGTAATCAGATGGGAAGACCAAGTGCTGCCTCCCAGCGATAACCCCAAATACCTGGGAGTTACCCTTGACCGGTCGCTCACATATAGAGCCCACTGCAACAACACAAAAATGAAAGTGGCTACCCGTAATAATCTACTCCGGAAGCTCGTGGGCACCAACTGGGGTGCGCAGCCACAAGTAATACGTGTAACTGCAATGGCTTTGTGTTTCTCAGCCGGAGAGTACGCAGCCCCGGTATGGGAGCGCTCCGCACATGCAAAGCAAGTTGATGTCGCGCTGAATGATACCTGCCGTATTGTATCAGGATGCCTCAAGCCAACGCCCATGGAGAAGTTATATCCTCTTGCAGGCATAGCCCCACCCCACATCAGACGCAAGGTGGCTTCGAGAGTCGAGAGGCAGAAGGCTCTAACGTGCACACAGCACTGCATTTACGGAAGTGGTATTTCATCACAGCAGCGCCTGAAGTCGAGACAATGCTTTCTTAGTTCCGTGCCGCCCTTGTCTACGGATCCAGTGGCGGAGAGATTGCGAATATGGAAAGAGGAATGCCCTGAGAGCTTTGTGCAGCCTGCAGAGAGCCTACCTCCAGAAAAGAATCTCGAGTGGCCCGTGTGAAAATCTATGAACAGATTGAGAACCAATGTTGGAAGAGCCCGGGTCAACATGTTGACCTGGGAATTTCTGGGACAGAAGGACTCTACACTATGTGAGTGTGGAGCTCAGCAAACTATGGAGCACATGCGGTGTTGTCCCTCCTGTCCGACAAGCTGCTCCATGGATGATCTCTTTGCGGGAAACCAAAGAGCTGTAGACATTGCTCGTTACTGGACCAATACGGTGTGAAGCTGACACGAAGAAGAAGAAGAGTACTGAGTTGTTTTGTTAAAAGATAGAGGAGTATATTTATAACGTACAGTCAAATGTATCTTTTTCGGTGTTACAGAACAGTAGCTGGCCGTAGAAGTCAGGACAGCTACTGGGCGGGGAAACAGCAGTTCATTACGGAGCCAGGAGAGTTATCGCCGACCCCACTAATAATCAATTTGAACAAAAAATGTTCAATTAAAGCGGAGCACCTGTGAATCAAAGAACTCCGATAAAAAAATCAAAGAACGCGCTAGAGCTTAATGTGATATCAGACGGTTCAATTTTTTTGTTCATTCAACTCAACTAAGCTACACATATAGTGTAACATTTTGCCGCGTTTTCCCCGAAGGGGTCGCATGTGTCGAATGGAACCTATTTATTTTTACATGAAAGAGGGCCAGCCTTACGCCAGCCACTTCAGTTGAAGTGGGAGTTTTCTACCTCCCGAGGGGGCTGGTACTCATGTCTTGTGAAGCCTAAGGTCAGAAATAAACACCGAAACAAGAAACCATCTCTGAAACCCTCGGTGGGATTTGAACCCGAGCTCACGGCATGGAATACAAGCACTCTACCAACTGAGCTATCGACCGGTGGGTATTGACATGGGAATGGATTTGATGTATATGAACAAATAGCGCGCTGACAGCGTTGTAGTCAAAAGGGTTGCATGTGGCGTGTGTAACCTATTTATTTTCAAAGGTAATGGGTCCAGCCTTACGCCATCCAACTCATTTGAAGTTTCACAAATCTGAGGGGCTGGTTTTTAAAGCTTACCCAGCCTCCACAAGAAATGAGTACCCCCTCGGGAGCTGGGAAACCCCTCCTTCAACTGAAGTGGCTGGCGCGCTTAGAGTAACTACATCACGAAATGGTGCTATAAAGAAAACACCAACTCATCATCATCTGGCGTAAGGGCGGCCTCTTTACCTGTAAAAATAAATAGGTTGCACCCGCCACGTGTGACCCATTCGAGGAAAACGCGGCAAGAAGTTACACTATATGTGTAGCTTAGTAGCGTAGCGTAATAGCGTTTTAATTATTGAAAATAGACCATTTAATAATGAATGACAAGCCGTTCTTAATTAATTAAAAAAATTGTAATGACCTTTGTCCATTTTTAAATGAACATTTAGTCAAACCTTCAGTTGTTTCATTCATTCATAATATATTTTCTTTTCTTGGTATAAATATCAACAAAAAAAATTAACAAAGTCTACCGAATGTCACATTTACATTCGTGTCGGACAATTTGCTTTTCGATCATTTGCGTTTCGATTCACACGAACAAAACATGTTTGGACCGTTCAATTTTCGTTCACGTCTGAATGGTTCATTTCCACGACAATTTTGAATCGTCTGACTTCGTCTTTAAACAGAAGCTGTGCATGAAAATAAATCCAAGTGTTCCCGCCCCTTTTTGGACAGAAAATATGTTTCGGGATAATTAATCACATCTTAATACGAGAAATCTCGGCTCCTCGGCGTCACCGCAAAGGGCCCATGATTAGCTTTTTTGTTTATGGTTTGATATTCAGTTACAAATGAATTTCAAAATCGTTTCTCGGAATACCATCAATGTGATAATTTATTCGGTATGCATTTTTGTAACTAGATTTGACTTTTTATAGTTTAGTGATAGGTAAATTGAAACAATCTTATTGGATGAGAGGATGGCAATACCTTGACTTATAGCTTGGTATGAGGCTGAACCCCAATACTTTAAAATAAAAACACTTTGCCAATGTCCCTTCGGTTTCAAAGAAGTGAGAGTTGCATGGCTTATTTTCTTTTGTGATTGGATTTTTTTGTTGTATGTGCAATCGTGAACTTATACCTACATGTTTTCTTAGGAAATGCATGTAATTTGAATCTTAAGTCTAACCTACCTATCTTTGCATACCCATCTTCTGCATTTATAGAAACGAATAAATTCAACGTATTCCACAAAAGATTGCGATGTCATACAACTGATTCAATTGTTTACAAAAGATCTTTGACGTCACCAAAAAAACAAACTCAAAACAAAAAAACAAATCATTCTATCTTTACCGCTCAATTATGCGATTCGAGTCAATTTGTCCGATACGATTTGTCCATACTCGACAAGCGGCGGTGCCTTTTCTGACAGGGGTCCATAAAAACAATATGAAAGGAGGGCAAGACCCACCAGGGACGACGCGCCAGACCTCAAAGATGTAAAAGACATAAAAAGATTCCACACGGCAACATACATTAGTCCGGTCGATAGCTCAGGTGGTAGAGTGCTTGCATTCCATGCCGAAAGCTCGGGTTCGAATCCCACCGACGCGACGGTGTCAGAAATGATTTCCCGTTTCGGTGTTTATTTAAAAAACCCAAAATAAAATACCGGCAAGGTTTACTCAGCCTTCACAAGAAATGAGTACCAGCACTCTCGGGAGCTGGGAAACCTCCACTTCAACTGAAGTGGTTGGCGTAAGGCCGGCCCCCTTACCTGTAAAAATAAATAGGTTCAACTCGCCACATGCGACCCCTTCGGGGATAACGCGGCAAGAAGTTACACTATATGTGTAGCTTAGTTGCGTTTTTTTTGCGTTGCGTTACGGCCGGGCGAACTCCATCTGTGTTTACTTACAATAAAATAATGTGAGTCATGAGCGGTGTAAACACGCTCCAAGTGGATAGTTACTGTAACAGTAACTGTGTTGTCGTTCCTTTAGCGGTGGATAGTGCCTGTGCAGAGCTGTCTTCACTTCTTACTATCCTTCCGTAGTCTATTGGTAACGCTTATAACTCGTAAATAGAAGGATGTCGGAATCCCGGAGGAGCACAACAAATATAACATCTTTATTTTCAAATATGTTTTCCGGTAAGTTCCGACCGGTCTGTAGTCTAATGGCAACACTTCGGGCTCGTAAATGGAAAGTTGTGGGTTTGAATCCTGGTGGAGTACAAAAAAATATACCATTTATATTTTGTGTGAAAGTCGTGTAGATAAGAACTTTATAATGAAAACTTTATTATAATAACTTCTCTTACTATGAGAAGCTACGCACAATTAATCCAGGAATTATTCAGTTTTACATTTAAAGTGGTGATATATTCTTTGTCAGTCTAACATCGCATCATCCATTCTTTCTACATGTCGCATTTCCAGAAATATGAAAAGGACCACCTAGAGACATACGAATTGTGGATTAGGAGGAAGACGACTAAGACTTCATGGGCCGAAAGTAAGTCCAATAAAAACGTTTCGTAAAAAGCAGAAGAAAGAAAAGATGACTCACATTTTGAAGAGGAAAACGTCCAGTCGATAGCTCAGAGTGCTTGCATTCCATGCCGAGAGCTCGGGTTCGAATCCCGACGAGGGCGTCAGAAACAATTTCCCGATCCGGAGTTTATTTCAAAACCCGTCACAAAATACCGCCAGGGTTTACTCAGCCTTCACTAAAAATGACTACCAGCGTCATGGGGAGCTGGGACACCCTCACTTTAACTGATGGGGTTGGTGTAAGGCCGGCCCTCTTACTTGTAAAATAAATAGGTCTAGAAATCCTTTGGGCTTGACGCGGTAAGAAGTTACACTACATGTGTAGCTTAGTTGCGTTAAACCAAACTTAAACTTATTATTATAGACACGCCACATTTCTTTGTAAAATCTTTGAAGGAGATATCTTAGGACGATGAACAAAAAGTCGCCCAAAAATTTCTTACACCCAGAATTTGAAGTGGCTCAAAGATGTCTCCTTTAATTCGCAGCTCAAGAGGATGACAACCAACAAAGACAGCTGGCACAACAAGGCATTACCTTCAGAAGTTGATAATGCTGATGAGATCAACACTTGCACACTGTCTCCGTGTGAACAGTACAATGAATCAAGCTACTTGCTTCAATTAGCAATATTTACTAAGTTCAATGGCTACTGAGTACTGACCATGCATGTTAGTTGACTAACCCACGCAACACAAGCGAGCTGTGGATTTAGTAAAGTTGTTAAAAACCTATTTGCTTTTATTCTAAATGTCAAACGTTGACCTATTGGTTATTTTGTTGTTGTTGTTTTGTCTTCAACCATCGACTAACAAAATGGCGGGATTCTAGAAGCAACGTTGCGTGATGAAACACCATCAGAGGATAAACTGTTTGGTTAATTAAATATCAATAATGATTTAATTTTTAATCCAAGGGAGATAAATTTAAAATATGTGTCTATTAATTCTGAATGAAATGGATCGCTTAGAAAATGAAATGTTGTGTTAATCTACTTTGAAATATATTTTTGTTGATACCTACTGTAATCTATAATCTATAATCTAAGTTGCAAGGATATATTCATTCAAAGCTCTCAGATGTATGCCCACAAACAAACACGTGTAGTTCGCGCTTACAAATGCTGATTGTGTACTTACAAATGAAATCCAAACCTCAAATGAACATGAGCCCTCCAACTCTTGCCGACATTCCCTGAAACAGGGGTGACATTGGCAAAGTGAACCATTTTTTACAGTATGGGTGGTCAGCCTCATACCAACCTATAAGTCAAGGAATACGAGCAATAAATAACATTTAAGTATAAAAAAAAAACAACAACAAAACCATAAAAAGAAATCTATACAAAAAAAGTCAAAAATTTCTTATATGCAGAAAAAGTAGAAACTGCATTAAGAAAAAAATACAAATACTGGTCCCCTATTTAGATTTTTTAACATTCTGATTTTTTTTACTCATAATTATATTAAGTCAAACGAAAGAACAAGTTTGAAAAAATATGCAAGATAGTTTTTGATACCTACAATATTAATTGCAAAAAAAATGCACTAGTGTTTAATGAGAAAGCTGGGATTTGAAAGTAAATGTAACACATTCTTGCCTAACGTGAAAAATATAATAATATGTCTCGAGCAATATATTATTCCTTGAGTTATAGGTTAGTATGAGACTGACACGTGTAAGTGCGCGCTTACAAATGCTGCATGTGTAGTGTGTACTTGCAAATTAAAATCCAAACCTCAAATGAAACCTGCAACCTGCAACCTTTGCCGACCTTTTCTGAAACAGGGGTGACACCGGCAAAGTGAACCATTTTTTACAGTGTGGGTAGTCAGTCTCATACCAACCTACAAACCAAGGAATCACATTACTAATACATATTTTCAGTATTGTCAGCAAATAAATACAAATAAAAGCCATGAAGAAATTTTACTTTAAGCTCAAATTAGTGCAAGACTTCTTGCTGCGAATGATTAAGATGCCACCCACTGTCAAAAAAAAAAAGCTTCAATACAAAATGAGATTCAGTATTCCATTCTCGTGCGCACATCGATTACAATAAACATTTTTGTTCAATCAATTACCAGTACTCAGAGTATTAAGGCTTACACGTGAGTTCCACCATAGCGTTTCACCAAAAATATATGGACATGTGAAACAGCGAATCTAGTGAACGTTTAAGTTTGCATCAATTGTTGGAGTGCGCTAAGTATACAGATCCCCGTGTAGGTTTTAAATTAGTATGAATCTCGCGTACTGGTAGGTTCGGTAGGGACTTTTGATATTGTGGCACGAGCCATAGTTTTGTGTCGCCACTACTGTAACTGTAGCTCTGTCACCATTCCACTAGGGGTGGCCAGAGCCTCTGTAGAGCTGCCTCCATTTCTTCCTATCCTTACATACCTGCCTCTTTGAATTCATTCATATCCATCACCTTTTTCATTCATTTAGTTCTTTTACGCTCGCTTTGTAGGTATATCCCATTATTTCACAATCTCCTCACTCCTCCATATTCATCTCTTCATCAGCATTTGATACAATTCATACGAAGGTATGTACTTTCTAATACAATTATACACAACTATTTTCTTCGGTATTTTCTTGGTATGACGCTGACCCCCCGTGCTGTAAAAATTAGTTTACTTATGCCAATGCCACCCTGGTTTCAGGTAAGGGCGGCAGGAGTTGCAAGGTTAGTGTTCATGTGATGTTTTGTTTATTTATATGCTTACATGCATAATGTGTTGGCGTGAACCTACATGTGCCTGTATGTGGGCATGCATTTAATATAAAATATCTTTGCAGCTTAGAATATAGATAGACTTAAGATAGAAGCCCTTATTACGAGGAAAAATAACGAATAAAAAGTAAAACAATTGTGAAGTATAGGTACCTTCATTATGTAAATAAGTAGTATCTTCTCATTATATAAATAACGATAAATGTAGATGGCATACGCATATGCAAAATGATATAGGTAGGTACATAAATACAGTTGTTCACGTCAATGAATAAATATTATCCACACGTTTCCCTACCTGGTACATTTATTGTATTGTAGAATGATGTTCATCAACACCTGCTATCACAGG
The DNA here is from genome assembly GCA_951799405.1 of Agapetus fuscipes. Taxonomy (NCBI): domain Eukaryota; kingdom Metazoa; phylum Arthropoda; class Insecta; order Trichoptera; family Glossosomatidae; genus Agapetus; species Agapetus fuscipes. The sequence goes on along the minus strand of OX637342.1, from coordinate 5,560,341 downwards.
TTTCTTCACTGACGTCACTAAAAGTAGGCGGATAAATGATGTTATGTTATTATACAAAGAAGAACATAAATAAAATTAAAAAGACATTGCCATGACGTCAGTGCGTGATGACTTGTGAGGGTGCCGCAGTCGTTAGCCGAAGGACTGCGGAAATAGTCGTGTTCCTTCGGCACAACCCGAAGTCTCCCGAAGCTGCACGTTGGCTGAGCTCCGACACGGGGAGTCTTGATCGAGAAGTGACCGAAAGCAGACTTACCCCACAGTTCTGTGAGGCACAGGATGAACAGAGTTATGACTGAACATGAGGTGGGAGGACGGAGTGAAAAGGGATGTAGCGCAGCCTCTTTTAAGGTGACAAGTTGAAAGTCGGCCACTGAGGACAGTAGGAGCTGAAGGCGAACGTCTAAGAGGGCATGGAGAAATAATATGGACTGGAGCGCCATCGAGCGAAAAATAAATGAGATGTACTGAAATTATAAATAATTCAGCGAAAAAAGTGGTCACTTTATTTATATTTGGATGATGACGTGTACCTTGAAAGCTAAGAGTATTGTTATTTTCATACAACTGACAAAAATAATGACGGTCAAGACAATAAGAAAGCTGTTAAAGCTATTGTTTTCTAGGTGGGATGCGTATTCTTTATTCCAAAGTTATTATCAAAAATGATTTTCTCTCTAAATGTTTGAAAAAAATATGAAAACATATTTCAGTCACCAACAATCTAACTGCTTCAAATGCAAGTTTTGACTTATAGATGGTCAATTTATTTAGAAAAATTGCATATCATCTTTTTTATTGATAAAGATGCAAAACATTTTCGAAAGAAAAATAACAATTTAAATACCTTTTTTTACGAATAATAAAATTTAAGTGAACTCGCCTACCTTTACCATCATCATAGTCGTGAAGCCTGCAGTGATGGAAGGTATTGGATTCATCTTAATGCATTCAAGGCTATCATCCATTACATCAGTTTTCTCCAGCATCCAATATTGAATTAGACTTTACGGCTGAAACGCGACCTGGCCATTTACGGCGATGCAATTTTCATAAGCAAACGAATTCATTAGGTGACGTCGGTTTTTTAATGCATCTCCGTATCCCAAGTATAACAAATTACTATCTCAACCATAGAAAAATATCTGAAAACTAAAACGCTCACAAGAGCAGCTTTTTTAGTTTTCATCATTTTCCTGTTGGTACGTTATAATTGTGTGTAAACGTATTGTTTTATACTTGAGTATTTAAGCAACTGGTTTTCTGCGGGTATGCCACGATCCTCGTTAAAACATTACATTAATTATTTTATGTATATGTTGTGTTATTATCATATTATGTTCATAAATGTTAACACACTGTTTTAATTATATTCACATGTAGGGAATAAAATAAAATATCATTTACTTAATCGTGTTATGTTTTTAATGTTTTTTCCAGTTAAACTTAAAATAATTTTTACTCGATTACCTTCCAACTTATTGCATAAATATTTTATTTTTTTAAAGTTTAAAAAATGAACAAGGTTTATTATATCTATCTGTAAAATATATAAGATAAGTTGCAAAATATACTAACATTTAATATTCATATTAAATGCATGCATGCAATTCAAAAACCAAACCTCAAATGAACATTAACCCTGCAACTTTTGCCGACCATCCCTGAAACAGGGGTGACATTGGCACAGTGAACTATTGTTAACAGCATGGGTTCTCAACCTCATACCAACCTATATGTCAAGGAAATTCCTTGTCATTGATTATTCTGGTGAAAATAATTGAGGTGTGGGTTGGTATGACGCTAACAACTGACAAGGTAAAAATCGTATTTTTGACAATGTCTCCCCTGTTTCATGGAAGGGCGGCACGAGTTGCAGGGTTGCATAGTTTCATTTGAGTTTTGGGTTTTTATTTTGTAAGGGCGTATGCAGCATGTAGAAATGCGAACTTACACGTGTCTACTTATGGGCGTGCAATATGAATCGTAAATTTGAATATATACTTATAATTCAGATTATAGATTATAGAAAATGGCATAATTTTGCGGTAATGATTTTCTTGGTTTGAATGTATTTTCTAAAAAACTTCAGAATCATTAAATCTTTCTTTTAATTAGTACATACCTTAAATTAAACAAGAATTTTGAAGTGACGTTTTATTTTCAAAATTAAATTTTATTCAAAATAGATCAATTAATATGAGCTATCTCAGTTAACTCGAATATCTTATAATTAATTATCAAACCATTAAATAAAACAAGAGCAATACATTAATTATGCTTAAAACATTTACAAAAAATAAACCTTGATACTTTGTAAGATCAGCTGATTACATAATTAAATTTAATGGCGACATAAATAAATTTTGCACAAGGCGCCACTTCGCGTAAAATTAAAAAATATATATATATAATTCAAGAAATAATTATGTCGGTATCATTTTTTAAATATATTTTTTAACATGTTATTCTTCATGTAAAAAGCATATATAAAAGTAAAGAAAAGTTGGATATATATATTTTTTGTATTGAAAATAATGAGATAAACATTTTTATTGCTGCTATTGATTTACTTCGTCAAAAGCTTTCCTTCTTTCGGTTACAGTAATTTCCTATTTTTTTTTTCTTTTTAAGAAAGCCTATGCGGGAGACTCCCTAGATTCGAGAGACTCTTAGGGTTAATGACACTTGTTATAGTGCCGCAGAGGTGTTGGTGATGTGGCAGTTGTCCATGTCTGGTTGCAGGATTGTTAGCTGCGCAGCGCTGTGGTGTGTGTGGCGTTGCTTTGTTTTGAGACACTGAGAGGAAATGGCGATTGATATTGAATTTGAAAAGGGCAAGGTTAAATTGGGATGGAAACACAGATACCGGTAACTCATTCCATAAGCGGGCAGTTTGGCAGAGGAATGAGTTGTGAAAACACCAAGTTCTCATAGTTTTGATATCGACTGCAAATGGTTGAATGTGAGCCGTTCTACGAGTTGCCCTTGTTGTGACGAGAGGAGGGGGTATAAGTGAGGATATTTCATCAGAGCAGACGCCATTGTAGTACCTATAAAAGAGACTCAACATTTTACAAATAGCTGTACGATTCTAGAAGAAAATGAAATTATCGGTAAAATTTACAGTTGACAACGTAAAGTTTCACTTTTATACAAATACCACAAGTCAGTTTTGAATACTTAATTAGCCCTACGATGTTCAAGCATTTTTCAACCACAAACATTCCTTAACTTATAGGATGGTATGAGGCTGACCACCTATACTGTAAAAATGGTTCTCTTTGCCAATGTCACCCCTATTTCAAGGAAGGTCGGCAAGATTTGCAGGGCTTATGGCCATTTGATATTGTTTTTTATTTAATTGTAGGTCCACATGGGCATGTGTGAGCGCAAAATTATGCGTGTGTGCTTGTGGGAATGCATTTAATTATGAATCTCAAATGATACATATCTTTGCAACTTAGATTTAGATTTATAATGATTTTGTCTATGAAGGGCTCTGAGAAAGTCATGAAATAATTCTATTCCACCGCAAAACAAGAAAAGAAAATACACATAATTCGAGTGCCACATATGCATGCTTGCTTGAACAGTGAACATCTTAGGGTTAACTACACATGAACATTTTACGATTCATAAACTTCATCTCTCATGTCAATAATTATGTAAACAGAAGTACACACAGCTTTATAGTATACGAGTATTACTCGTATTTACAAAAAACAAGTCTTATTGACATCGTTTCGCTTTTCAAAAAGCTCTTATGACTCATCGATTCATTAGCAAATGTTATTATTTTCTGAAGTACTCGTCCGCGTACAGAATTTTACTTCATTAAAATGCATTACAATCTGCATCAAGGTAGGTACAATTTTGTTTTTTTTTTACTCTCAAATAATGTTTTCTTCATTTTTTTCATAGATCCTTGAAAAATTGACAATGTATTGTATCTCTTCCTGAATGGTTAAAAATGTAAGTCATAGCATAGGTATTTTAGATCAATTTTTTTCTTCTTTTTTTTCAATAGACGCTCACAATTTTTTAAGCACAAAAATATTATAGTCAAATAACATTTCTTTTTAATATTCAATAGCTGTTTTATGATTTTTTTAGTAAAATCATCTTAAGACGTTTCAAATTTTCTGTATCATTCAACATTTATGTTTCCTTAACTTATAGGTTAGTATGAGGCTGACTACGCATACTGTCAAAAATGGAACACTTTTCCAATGTCACCTCTGTTTCAGGGAAGGTCGGCAAAAGGTTTAAAATGTCAGCAAGATTTTTTTCATTTGAGGTTTGGAGTTTAATTTGAATTGAAATTTCAATTTTGTTAAAAAAAAAAAGACACCTAATCCTTAATGAAATAAGTGACAAGATTCAAGTAAAACTTGTAGAAATGGAAGATGATTGACCAAAAGAAAGTAGATAAAAAAAGAAAGGAAATATGTAAGCAATAAAAAAAGTAGATCAGTAAGAGTATTTTTGTGGAAATCTTGCAGCCATAAATCTACTTATCAATAAGTTTCGATAGTACAAAAATGAGCATTATAAATAAAGTACCCATTCATGTTTAAATACCAACACTGAAAATAGATTCAAATATCTGACGTAGGTTCAATCAATATATTAAAAATCAGCATTCAATGATGAAACACAAATGTCACAATACGAGTATCACAAATTGCAACGAAAACTTGAAACGATCATCTGTTATGACATGGCTGAGGTATTTCTTGTGGTTCCGTGTTAGCACAGCACAGTGACAAAACAACAAATGACATAACACCACTTGACTCAGCATCACATGACAGAACAACAAATTATAGTACGTCACAAATGACGACGCAATGACGAAACATAACAGAAAAGTTCATCCCAGGACAAAACAACACATAACTTAAACAGACAATACCATAAACGGCACATGAAAAAACATCGCATAACGCAAAAAAATGGAATAGAACACATGTTGGGTTATGCCGCCTTTACCTTCAATCAGGGGTGACAACGGCGTAGTATCTAATCTAATCTAAGTTGAAAAGATATGTAACATTGGAGATTCACATTACATGCATTCTCACAAGCAGGCACTTACAAGTTCGCGCTTGCGCATGCCGCATGTGAACCTACAACATAAAAATCCAAATGGACAAATACCCTGCAACTCCTGCCGACCTTCCCTGAAACAGAGGTGACATTGGCCAAGTGAAAAAAATTCTACAGCATGGGTGGTCAGCCGCATACCAGCCTGCATTAATTAATCAATGTTTGTGTTGTTTGCGATGTTTTGTCATGTGATGATTTTACATGTGCCATTTATGGTATGTTCTGTTTGAGGTATCTGAGTTTATGTCATCTGATGTTTTGTCCTTGTCTTGTTTTGTCATTGTGATGTAATTTCATGTGATGTTTATTCATTAAATGTTTTTTCATGCGATGTAAAGTCATATAACTCTAACTAAGTCATATTTTTTCACTGCGCCAAATAAAGGCGATTAGAAAGTGTCTTCCGTCAGATGCGGTTAAGACCCTGGTGAGTGCGTTTGTAATATCTTGGATTGATTATTGCTCAACGCTTTATAGTGGTCAGCCAAAGAAGCATTTCAACCGCTTTCAATCTGTGTTAAATTCAGCAGCAAGGCTCATATTCGGGATATCCAAATTCGCTCACATCACTCCGCTGTTAAAAAAACTACACTGGCTTCGTTTCCCGGAGAGGGTGGTCTACCGTGTTTGTCTGATGGTATATAAAGCCATCAATGGCTTGGCTCCACCTTATCTGACTGACATGATTTCGCCTGTTGAGATGGGTGTTAGGAGGCAGACACTCAGATCTGCGGGCGATGGTGCAATCAATTTGGTTCAGCCGCACCGTCAGATCCGTACAAATTTTGGAGACCGTGCTTTCTGTGTTGCGGGTCCGGTGGAGTGGAACAGACTGCCACCCGGAGTGAAGAACTCCAAATCTATGGGTATATTTCGCGGAGCTCTCAAGACGCACCTTTTCAAAAAGTCTTATCCGTGATCGGAGAGGGCCCTTGAGGTGTGACACACACAAAAACGGTGCTCTCTTATCATGTGTAATTAAAAATAAATAAGCCTGATATATATTTATATATATATATATATAACGTTATGTCATGTGTTTTTTTGTCATTGTGCTATTCTACCCTATCACAATTTCTTGTACATTACCTAAATACATAAAAGTATCGTGTACTTACATAATATTTAACGACATTTTCTGACGTTTAAGCAAATTTACGACGATAATATTTCATATTGATTGATCTGCTATGTTTCCCATCTTGAGATACCTGTAATACTCTTTGCATAACAACACATTCAAGGGTTGTCGTGTAACGAGGATTGTCCTCGTTACAAAGAGAGGTCGTTATAAAAAGATCCAACAAGATTTGATGAAAAAAAACAAAAACAAAAATTAACCATCGTAATGCAAAAGTAGAACGATATCAATTCACGTAAAGAGAGTGATTCATTTGTTAGGTGCTTTATCCAACGTTCTCAGGAGATACCCTTTTTGTGTGGCAACAGTTCATGTACAGTTCGTTCTTGTTCGCGTTAAACAAGGGTGTCTCCTGAGGACGTGGGTTACGAGTGTTATGACACTAGCAAAACGTCTAGAATAAATCTAAGACATAAAGTGAAATATTTCTACGTACAACATAAAAACCAAATCTCAAATGGACATGCACCCTGCAACTCTTGCCGACCTTCCCTGAAACAGAGGTGACATTGGCCTAGTGAACCATTTTTTACAGTATGGGCCTCATACCAACCTATAAGTCAAGGAACTTAGACGATGGTCTTGGTCCTGATGACGTTGGATAAAGCACCAAACAAATTAATGACTGTTTCCGTGAAGTTGCGTATCGTTTATTTTATCGTAACATAGCGACACTCGTTACAAGGAGAATAGTTATAAAGAGAAACCACTAGAGTTGAATGTTACATTATCTTATGAAATGTCGAAGTGAGTTTAAATAATTTCTGCAGACCGATGACTGAATATCTATTTATAGAACTCACACTCGACGGAAACCTTAGTTTGTTTCTCTTTCAGTTGCACTCGAAACGACAGAGACACAACTACGTAATGTTGTACTTTTCAGAGAGGGGATAATCCCATTTTAGGATTTTAGTAAGCCGTGTTGAAAATCGGTAAAACATTTGCGTGAATAGTAAAATGTATGAAAACGTGGTCGTTGCAGTAGAGCCTTGATAATCCGATTTTATTTTTTTTAAATACTGTTCGGACCGGAGATTTCTTGAATAGGAAATTTAAAGAATAGACTTATTTTGTTGTTTGGTGCATTTTTAATTAATCTATTTGGAGTTAATTGTGTACCTGCTAAGAAATTTATACCTGCTAAGAAATTTAGCGAACTGTTGTACAAAAAATCAGAAACCTCTCGGACAATGTATGTACGGAATTTGTTTATTACGTAAAAGAGTAAAAAAATATTTCCCGTTTCAACGTCTTTTTCTAACCAATACGTTCAAGTATATATAAATTTATACTGTCTTGGAACGTTCACTAGAGATAAGAGCTTTCTGTTTCAATAAAAATGGAAAAATGCACACGTTCAATAAAGTGGTTGACGTAAGATTGTCTGCTTTACCTGTTATAAAAAGGTTACAGAATTGCTACCTTATCGAAAAGGTACCAAAAATTTGCAATCATGATTCGAAGAACCAAAATAATAGGACACTCAATTAGACATAGCACCTTTCTTAGCAACATCTGAAGAATAAACTGAAGGAATAAACTTGGGACCACGACAGGAGGTCGCCCAAAAACTTCATTCTTCCAGGATGTGATGCGGTGGATGAAAGTCTCTTCCTATTTGCAGCAGCTAAAGAGGATGACAACCAACAGTGATAGATGACTGGCATAACAGACACTGCTTTCAAAAGAGGATTCCAAAATTTACAATAAAATGGTTACTTGACTTATAAGTCGGTATAACACTGACCAATAAGTGGCTTTGCCAATGTTACCCTACGATAATTTCAGGAAAGATCGGCAAAAGTTGCAGGGCTATGTTCATTTTTATTCGGGTCTTTATAATTGCACATTCAGCATTTATAAGCGCGTCTCTGTTTGTGCGCATAAATAATGATGATTCGATTGTTTTAGTCAGATAGAAGAGTCGTTTATTTTTGTAGATTGTTTCATCGTTCGGATAATCGATGCTCTACCATCCTAAGGTTGCATAAGGCTGTATGAGAATAATTATTTGCAGGTACTTGTGGTGGTGACGCCGTTTAATGAATGAATAGTTACTTAATTGAAAGGCCATTACATTCTACCTATAATATATCCACGCTGGCTCTTTTATGTTTGCATTTAAAGCATAAATAATCGATTCATTCAAGTCAGCCAGCGCACATAATGATCTTTTGAAAGTGAATGGCAGTAAGTAAACAGAAGCAATACAACACTCTTCACTTGTCCTGTGACTGTAATTCTGCAAGGGGTGGCCAGAGCCTATGCAGACCAGTCCGTAGTCTAGTGGTAACGCCTCGGACTCGTAAATGGAAGGTCGTGAGCTTGAATCCTGGCTTCCTAATCTTCAAAGATACGTTTTTCTCTTTTTCTTAATTTGACCACTATCGTACTTAGTTCTTTTTTTAATCAACCATTTAGCTATGAAGCACAATAACTAGGTGCGTTAAATAAAAAGCAACAAAATGGAGAAAACTTTTAAAAAAAACTCATTTGCGCGAGAATCTTCTTTCAGCTAATATGAAGAAATCCTTCTGCAACATATAATTGGTTATCATGTTGCAAATTAATATTATTCCAGAGAAACGCATTTCCACAGTGCATCTATATGCGTACACGGTCCCCTTGCACGGGTTACATATTGCGCTGAAGTTCAGAGGTGAAGGTGAATGAAGCTGCGTCTACCCCTAGTATAATACTTTACGATTAAACTAAACCATTGCGTTTACCAAAAAACTATCTGCAATCTGGTGATAACAAGGGTTTGTCTCGTCAATACAACAAAGATATATACTGAATATACAAAGAGACCAACGTCAACGTCATAGTCAACGACGTTAGCCATGTTGAAAGCACCGGTTCCCATAGATCACCGAAGTTAAGCAATATTGGGCGTGGTCAGTGCTTGGATGGGTAACCGCTCAGGTACACCGCGTGTCGTTGGCATCTTGGACCGGTCCGTAGTCCGTAGTGGCAACACTTCGGACTCGTAAATGGAAGGTTGTGGATTCGGATCCCGGCGGAGCACAAAAAATATACCATTTATATTTCGAATGTGCTCTTCGCTGGGTTGAAAAATTCATAAAAACCTTTACCAATGACCGGTCACCAAAGGTCCATCCAGCCTTACAGCAACTGGGTCTTGCTTGAGTATTGGCGCTTTGTAGCGACGACCAAGCTCGTACACCTCTGCGGCACTACAACAAGTGTCATAGACCCCTAGAATCTTTAGAATCTAGGGAGTCTCCCGCACAGGATTTCTTAAAAAAAAAAAAAAAAAATCAGCTAAGATAGACAGAGAGCAAAAGACAGGCGAGAGTTGAGAACAATCCTGGATTCAGCCAAGGTCCACCTAGGGCTGTCGAGCTCATGATGATGATGCCGTTTACCAAAAGCAAAAGCAATTTCTTTAGTGAGCGCTTCAGTGATGCTACATCTTTCTAATGTTACTAGATGTCTTGGAAAGATGGACACTAACACAGTGCCTCGAGAATAAAATCGCTGCCTTTAAAATATGGGTAGGTATATTGTCGATTTCTACAAATTTCCTGGATTGATCCGTTCCCAAATTCCGAGGTCTTCTGCCATATTAAAACCAGAGCCAAATCGACTGCCATCGAAAGGCAAAAATTATTTTATTTGTTCGACGTGATACGAAATGAGAAATATTTTCTTCTACATCACATCATTCAGAGAAAAATTGAAAGACCACGCGCTCCAAGTCCAAAGAGAACATCTTGATTTACAAACCTGATTAATCCACCCTCGCGGATGAGCGTCTAAAATGTGGAAAGACAGCAGGGAATCTTTATTGCGGGAAAAGCAGTTCTCTGAAGAAGCAGACCAAACTGGCCTGCCATGAAGGAACAAGCGCGAGATTCGTGTATCAAAAGTACAAGTTGCTATGTGATATTAATAAAGAGGCACAAGAAGAGTGTTTCGGTATCCTCACATTTTTGGTAGAACGCAATGTTTGAGTTTGAACGGAATATTGTATAGTTGGTTTTAGTGCAGCTGCGCCTATTGATTATGCAATCCGTACAGCGTACAAGCCGGCCGGGCTGAGGGCAAGGTCAATGTCAGGCGAAACACAGAGAGCTGCGTCGAGATCAGACGTTTTACTTTCATAACTTTTGTAAATTACTTCCACGAGAAAAATGGGAAATTCTCAAAATAATATACTTTGTGATGATATATTTCGATGAGGATATTCAAAGAGGTGTTTATTTAAAATCTGCTTCAAGATTCAAGCGAGAATAATATCACTTATAGGTAAAAACCACGTAAAATCAGATAATGGATCAAAACTTTTATACTATAACCTTTTATTTATCCACAATATGTAATAAACCACAACAATATTAACTGTCGGTGTTATGGCCGAGGGGGTAGAGGCGCATGTTCGACTAGCGTAAATACGGAACAGAATAACGTTGGTTCGAATCTGCGTCTGACCCACTTGACCATAACTTCGACCCTGGTACAACAGATGCCATTGCATGCACACAAGCTTCTGCTTTCACATGAAGATAACTGGCCAGGCAAAATAGGTTTGTGACTTGCATTCCTCTTCACAAATCTATTTTTTTTTTTTAAATAATAATAAAATTCACATGCTTGGCTCTGAGGCCAGGGAAGCAATTATTTTTTTCCTCTCAAGGTCGATCCTCCTTTGTTTTCTCCATTCCATATTCAAATTCAATTCCATATTTAAAAAACTCATGTTCTTTATTTTTCCTACAGATCTATTTAAATCCTTTCGTTATAGCTTTTGGACAAAATGTACCATGAAGGAACTGATATACTTGTTAATTCTCATCATTATTTTTTTTTTTACTTTAACCGACCATGATATTCAGAGCTAGCTGGTCGTATACTTGGTTCTCTCTATTCAAGTGTGCACAGATATAATATTAACATGCAAGATTTCTATAAATGCACGCACACAAGCAGGCACATGAAAATTCGCACTTTCTATGACAAACATAAACTTCGCACCTCTTGCCAGCTTCCCTGAAACATGAGTGGCATTAGCGAAAGTGAATCAATTTTGACGGTTGATTAGGGGTAGTCAGCCTCATACCAACTCATTAAACAAAGTTTTTTTTTCGAGTTCAGCTGTGTTACTCGAAAAATTTGAGACTATTATTCTACAATTTACTTTTGTATCCAACGGGATTTTTAAGAGATCTTTTTATTATCTAGTTTTCAGCGTCCATTTTTTTTTTATTTGAGTAGGTACAAAATAATTTATTTCGAAGTATCCTAAATCATCGTTTTCTTTTACTTTTACTTCACATTCACATGCGTTACATCCTTTCTTCTTCATTGATAAAAAAAAATACACTCATTTGTCGTTTGAGGTGATTTAAAGGATAAAATATATTTTTTCCAAATGCCTATCTAAGATTTTCTTCCAATTTACATACTTAATATCCTTTCTTCTTCATTAATAAAAAAAATAGATAAATTCGTCGTTTGAGATGATTTTAAGGATAAAATAATTTTATTCAAAACAGCCTTAAAGACAGATTTTCTTAATAAACATTTAATTATTCAACAGATAATCCGTTTCGGCGCTCTCTTCCCTTTTCGTTATCTCTCGCTAGTACATCCGCAACCAGAGCAGTAATCGATGCAGCGATACCGGGGAGAGAGGGACGCCGATATGGCGAACCCTGCGAGGGAGAGAGGGAGGGCGATAGGGGAGCGGCCGGGAAATGCGACCGCTCTCTGTATGAAGGAAAAAGCAAATTCTACGTCAGCTAGGATTTTTTCATAAATATTCTGTGACGAGATGAATTGGTTATGTAGGTAGAATGGAACATGTAAAAATTTGAATTTGAATTTAAAAAAACAAAGGAACGCAGAAAAGGGTGTTGAAAAAAAGGCAGAGAAAGAAGGGAGACGGAATTGCAAGCCATCGTGTTAAATTATTAAATTGTAAAATTAATTATATTATGTGTGTGTGTATATGCAAATAGTATATCTTATATATAAAAAAGGAGAGGGTATTTGCGTCTGTTTTTTTCGAATTTGCAAAAATGTTTTTCTAACAAGTGTTTCTATTGACAAACTGAACTAACGCTACGTTCCAGAATTTTTGGTGTTTGTTTGTCCGTTTGTTTGTTTGTCCGTTTGTTTGTTTGTATATTTGTACCATTATAGGCGCCCAGACCGTTTGCAGCACGATGCTGAAATTTTGCACACCCCCATAAAGTGTTAGTGGCTAAACAACTATCAGGGTCCGGATGCCGTCACGTGCATATTTCGCATACCTGCCATACAAACTGAACATTAAAATCATGCCGCTGGCGGCCATTTTGAATAAACAGACTTGATATTCGAAACAGTCATGTCTCTTAGTTATTTAAACAACTTTTGGAAGAAATTTTTTCGCAAAAAGTAAATTGTTCAAACAAAATTTGTAAATACCTACATAGAAAAAAATAACAAATAATAACTTTCAGGTTGCACAACAGGCGCATGCATAAAGTTGGAACATTGAAATTTGGCGTGCTATCTGAACATAAACAGACTTAAATATTTTTAAAAGAACAACGAAATACATGAAGGATTAAGAGTAGCTGCCATACATTTTTTTGGTTTCTTCAATATTTAACACTCTCCTGGCGTTCATTTTAAAATTCTGAAGGTTTTTTCTCAATGATCAATTTGGTTTTACTTATTTCAACATGTTTTGAAAGAAAACTTTTTTTAATGACAATTTTTTTCCAACAAAATTTTGAAAAACCAGATTTTCACAAAAAAGTCAAATTTATAAGTAAAAAAATCAACTATTTTGATGCTACACAAACAATTATAATTAAGCGAAATGTAATGATATGTAATAGGACAATCCCGCCAAGTGTATATTTTGCATAACCGCCATTCCAACTAAAAAAATATATTGCTCTGCAGGCGGCCATTTTGAATGTCTAGGCCTCATACTCGAATTTAAAATGCATTTTAGTAAACCCCATAAATGTTGGAAGAAACTTTTTTTCTACGGCAAATTTCTTTGAACAAATATTTAAAAAGTAAAATTTCATACAAAGTGTCATATATAAAAATGAAAAAAGTTAAAAAGTTTTTTTTTTTTTAATTTTCAAAAGTCATTTTTTTCTTAGAGTTCTGTCGATGGGTTGAACGTTTTCCCATACTTAGATTTTTTGTAGATTGTGAGTTTAGGCATTTTAAGGTATCTTCAGGTACCAAGCAGTATCAGACACTAAAATATCGTGAAAAGTATCACAAGCAGTTTAAAGATGTCAAAAGATAACTCAGAGCAGGACGAGCAGTTTGAAGGCATTTCATGATAATAAGAGCAGCTGGAACTATCTAAAAACAAAAGCACCAGTACCAACAAAACAATGCCGTATGGCAAACGCAGTCATGTTTCATGCCACAGGTACGCTTAAGATACTATTACCAGCAAAACGAAAAAGAGCAGAAAATACAAGTTATACACTTAATTGATAATGATCGTGTCGAGCATCATTATAAACTATCACCAGAAAAATAAAGAGCAGAAATAAAAAGCAGGATAAAGACTTCAGCACCTGCACAACAATAGAAAATAGCACGATCAGGCCTGGGATTCTACCGTAAAACTGTCCACTTTTTGTTGTTGTTGTTGGTCAGTTCTCATGGATCTTTTAAAAATCAGAGCAGGGGTAAATTGTGCTGGCGAAGCCGGACTTCAAACTGCCCGTAGGGCCTAGCAGCCAACCGTGCGAGAGCGCGGTTTGGTCTGCTAGTCTATTATATAAAAATCTAGGGGGTATTTGCGTCTGTTTTTTTCGAATTTGCAAAAATGTTTTTCTAAAAAGTGTTTCTCTTGATAAACTGAACTAACGCTCGATTCCAGAATTTTTGGTGTATGTTTGTTTGTTTGTCCGTTTGTCCGTTTGTTTGTATATTTGTACCATTATAGGCGCCCAGACCGTTCGCAGCACGATGCTGAAATTTTGCATACCCCCATAAAGGGTCAGTGGCTAAACAACTGTCAGGGTCCGGATGACGTCACGTGCATATTTCGCATACCTGCCATACAAACTGAACATTAAAATCATGCCGCTGGCGGCCATTTTGAATTTAAAGACTTCATATTCGAAACAGTCATGTCTCTTAGTAATTTTAACATCTTTTGGAAGAAACTTTTTCGCAAAAAGTAAATTCTTCAAACAAAATTTGTAAATACCTACATAGAAAAAAATAAAAAATTCTATCTTTCAAGTCGCACAATAGGCGCATGTATCAAGTTAGAACATTGATATTAGGCTTACATATTTTCAAAAGAACAACAAAATACATGAAGTATTAAGAGTAGCTGCCATACACTTTTTTTGGTTTTTTCAATATTTAACATTCTCCTGGCGGTCATTTTAAAATTCTGAAGGTTTTTTCTTAATGATCAAGTTTTTTTAGCTAACTTAAACATTTTTTGAAAGAAAACTTTTTTCAATGACAAATTTTTTTGAACAAAATTTTGAAAAACCTGATTTTCACAAAAAAGTCAAATTTATAAGTAAAAAAATCAACTATTTTGATGCTACACAAAGAATTATAATTTAGCGAAATGTAATGATATGTAATAGGACAATCACGCCGAGTATATATTTTGCATACCCGCCATACCAACTAAAAAAATACATTGCTCTGCAGGCGGCCATTTTGAATGTCTAGGCCTCATACTCGAATATAAAATGCATTTTAATAAACCCCATAAATGTTGGAAGAAACTTTTTTTCTACGGCAAATTTCTTTGAACAAATATTTAAAAAGTAAAATTTCATTCAAAATGTCTTTTATATAAAAATAAAAAAAGTTAAAAAGTTTTTTTTTTTAATTTTCAAAAGTCATTTTTTTCTTAGAGTTCTGTCGATGGGTCGAACGTTTTCCCATACTTAGATTTTTTATAGATTGTGAATTTAGGCATTTTAAGGTATCTTCAGGTACCAAGCAGTATCAGACACTAAAATATCGTGAAAAGTATCACAAGCAGTTTTAAGATGTCAAAAGATAATTCAGAGCAGGACGAGCAGTTTGAAGGCATTTCATGACAATAAGAGCAGCTGGAACAATCTAAAAACAAAAGCACCAGTACCAACAAAACAATGCCGTATGGCAAACGCAGTCATGTTTCATGCCACTATAAGACAATTGCAAGCAACACAGGTACGCTTAAGATACTATTACCTTAAAGCATTCAATGAAATAAAGAACATATGGGCAAAAAATTATGGCGAAGCCAGACTAAAACCTGCCCGGAGGGTCTAGCAGCCAACCGTGCGAGAGCGCGGTTTGGTCTGCTAGTCTTATATATAAAAAAGGAAGGGGTATTTGCGTCTGTTTTTTTCGAATTTGCAAAAATGTTTTTCTACAAAGTGTTTCTATTGACAAACTGAACTAACGCTATGTTCCAGAATTTTTGGTGTTTGTTTGTTTGTCCGTTTGTTTGTATATTTGTACCATTATAGGCGCCCAGACCGTTCGCAGCACGATGCTGAAATTTTGCACACTCCCATAAAATGTCAGTGGCTAAACAACTGTCAGAGTCCGGATGACGTCACGTGCATATTTCGCATACCTGCCATACAGACTGAAAATTGAAATCTTGCCGCTGGCGGCCATTTTAAATTTACAGGCTTGATATTCGAAACAGTCATGTCTCTTAGTAATTTTAACAACTTTTGGAAGAAATTTTTTCGCAAAAAGTAAATTCTTCAAACAAAATTTGTAAATACCTACAGAGAAAAAAATAAAAAACAATAACTTTCAGGAGGCACATCGGGCGCATGCATAAAGTTGGAACATTGAAATTAGGCATGGTATCTGCACATAAACAGACTTAAATATTTTCAAAAGAACAACGAAATACATGAAGGTTTAAGAGTAGCTGCCATACATTTTTTTTGGTTTCTTCAATATTTAACATTCTCCTGGCGTTCATTTTAAAAGTCTGAAGGTTTTTACTTAATGATCAATTTGGTTTTGCTTATGTCAACATTTTTTGAAAGAAAACTTTTTTCAATGACAATTTTTTTCCAACAAAGTTTTGAAAAACCTGATTTTCACAAAAAAGTCAAATTTATAAGTAAAAAAATCAACTATTTTGATGCTACACAAACAATTATAATTTAGCGAAATGTAATGATATGTAATAGGACAATCCCGCCAAGTGTATATTTTACATACCCGCGATACAAACTAAAAAAATATATTGCTCTGCAGGCGGCCATTTTAAATTCATAGGCCTCATACTCGAATTTTGAATGCATTTTAGTAAACCCCATAAAAGTTGGAAGAAACTTTTTTTCTACGGCAAATTTCTTTGAACAAATATTTAAAAAGTAAAATTTCATACAAAGTGTCATATATAAAAATGAAAAAAGTTAAAAAGTTTTTTTTTTTTTAATTTTCAAGTCATTTTTTTCTTAGAGTTCTGTCGATGGGTCGAACGTTTTCCCATACTTAGATTTTTTGTAGATTGTGAGTTTAGGCATTTTAAGGTATCTTCAGGTACCAAGCAGTATCAGACACTAAAATATCGTGAAAAGTATCACAAGCAGTTTAAAGATGTCAAAAGATAATTCAGCGCAGGACGAGCAGTTTGAAGGCATTTCATGACAATAAGAGCAGCTGGAACAATCTACAAACAAAAGCACCAGTACCAACAAAACAATGCCGTATGGCAAACGCAGTCATGTTTCATGCCACTATAAGACAATTGCAAGCAACACAGGTACGCTTAAGATACTATTACCAGCAAAACGAAAAAGAGCACAAAAGACAAGTTATACACTTAATTGATTATGATCGTGTCGAGCATCATTATAAACCATCACCAGAAAAATAAAGAGCAGAAATAAAAAGCAGGATAAAGACTTCAGCACCTGCACAACAATAGAAAATAGCACGATCAGGCCTGGGATTCTACCGTAAAACTGTCCACTTTTTGTTGTTGTTGTTGGTCAGTTCTCATGGATCTTTTAAAAATCAGAGCAGCGGTAAAGTGTGCTGGCGAAGCCGGACTTCAAACTGCCCGTAGGGCCTAGCAGCCAACCGTGCGAGAGCGCGGTTTGGTCTGCTAGTCTTATATATAAAAAAGGAAGGGGTATTTGCGTCTGTTTTTTTCGAATTTGCAAAATTGTTTTTCTACAAAGTGTTTCTATTGACAAACTGAACTAACGCTAGATTCCAGAATTTTTGGTGTTTGTCCGTTTGTTTGTTTGTTTGTTTGTATATTTGTACCATTATAGGCGCCCAGACCGTTCGCAGCACGATGCTGAAATTTTGCATACCCCCATAAAACGTTAATGGCTAAACAACTGTTAGGGTCCGGATGACGTCACGTGCATATTTCGCATACGTGCCATACAGACTGAAAATGTAAATCATACCGCTGGCGGCCATTTTGAATTAACAGACTTGATATTCGAAACAGTCATGCTTCTCAGTAATTTTAACAACTTTTGGAAGAAACTTTTTCGCAAAAAGTAAATTCTTTAAACAAAATTTGTAAATACCTACATAGAAAAAAATAAAAAACAATAACTTTCAGGTGGCACAACGGGCGCATGCATTAAGTTGGAACATTGAAATTAAGCATGCCACCTAAACATAAACAGACTTACATATTTTCAAAAAAAAACAAAAAATACATGAAGGATTAAGAGTAGCTGCCATACGTTTTTTTTGGTTTCTCCAATATTAAACATTCTCCTGGCGTTCATTTTAAAAGTCTGAAGGTTTTTTCTCAATGATCAATTTGGTTTTGTTTATGTCAACATTTTTTGAAAGAAAACTTTTTTCAATGACAATTTTTTTCCAACAAAATTTTGAAAAACCTGATTTTTACAAAAAAGTCAAATTTATAAGTAAAAAAATCAACTGTTTTGATGCTACACAAACAATTATAATTTAGCGAAATGTAATGATATGTAATAGGACAATCCCGCCAAGTGTATATTTTGCATACCCGCTATACCAACTAAAAAAATACATTGCTCTGCAGGCGGCCATTTTTAATGTCTAGACCTCATACTCGAATTTAAAATGCATTTAAGTAAACCCCATAAATGTTGGAAGAAACTTTTTTTCTACGGCAAATTTCTTTGAACAAATATTTAAAAAGTAAAATTTCATACAAAGTGTCTTATATATAAAAATAAAAAAAAGTTAAAAAGTTTCTTTTTTTTTAATTTTCAAAAGTCATTTTTTCTTAGAGTTCTGTCGATGGGTCGAACGTTTTCCCATACTTAGATTTTTTGTAGATTGTGAGTTTAGGCATTTTAAGGTATCTTCAGGAACCAATATCGTGAAAAGTATAACAAGCAGTTATAAGATGGCAAAAGGTAATTCAGAGCAGCACGAGCAGTCTGAAGACATTTCATGCCAATTGTAGCAGCTTGAACAATGTAAAAACAAAAGCACCGTTTCCAACAAAACAATGCCGTATGGCAAACGCAGTCATGTTTCATGCCACTATAAGACAATTGCAAGCAACACAGGTACGCTTAAGATACTATTACCAGCAAAACGAAAAAGAGCAGAAAAGACAAGTTATACACTTAAATGATAATGAACGGGTCGAGCATCATTATAAACCATCACCAGAAAAATAAAGAGCAGAAATAAAAAGCAGAATAAAGACTTCAGCACCTGCACAACAATAGGAAGTAGCACGATCAGGCCTGAGATTCTACCATAAAATTGTTCACTTTTTGTTGTTGTTGTTGGTCAGTTCTCATGGATCTTTTAAAAATCAGAGCAGGGGTAAAGTGTGCTGGTGAAGCCGGACTTCAAACTAAAATGCCGTTATCGTGCGCAGCACGAGTAGGCAGGTTATTTAACTTAAATTCGTCTTTCGTGGATTAAAGATATTCGGAACATGAAAAGAATTCAATTACCTTTTCATCACAAAATTTATTAAATTATATCTAAAAGCATTCAATGAAATAAAGAACATATGGGTAAAAAATTATAACGAAGCCAGACTAAAAACTGCCCGTAGGGCCTAGCAGCCAACCGTGCGAGAGCGCGGTTTGGTCTGCTAGTGAAATATAAATATTTAGATAGGTTTAGGTATTAGTTATCGCTGATAGGAATTCTGTATAATATTTGAGGGTAGGATTAATGACTGTTGAGTACATAGAGAACTCACTAGATTGTTATAATAATGTACTTCGAGAAGCTTCTGGCAAAATTTACCTTTAGAAGCTTCCATCGCTGGACGCTGGTGTATATAAGCCGCGAACAGATTGCAGGAGATTGCATATACCTGTTAAGACTAACAGCATAAGTTAACACAAACCATCTGTGAAATAAATAAATGTAAATTGCAAAATTCAATGTAAAAGTGTATAAATAAATCTAACTGTAAAATTAATTTCCTAAAAGAAGACCATTGCTTAATTTAAAGACTATTAGAATCCTAAATTCATAACAATATAATTAATAAATGTCAGACTTCACACTTCAAACCGAGTTAACATATCTTAAACTCTTTAACTCTGAATTCACAATTTATCCATCGTTCAATGCCAATGTTACTCAATAATGGCGCCGGGACTCGAAACGAAGCCTGCACGTGTGTTAGCGTGACATTGAACCAGAAACCACCTGGGATTTCATTGCCAATGCTACGAATCCCGGGGAAATGAGGTCACCGGGTCACTCGCCTACTAATGCACAGATTTTCTAGGCAATGTCAAAGTTACGCTGAATGCCGGTAACGATATTCATCTAACCTGAAAATATGAGTATGTGGATTGTAATTGATTTGGTACTTGTAAAATTTTGGTTGAAGTAAAAACTATAAAAAACTAATAATTTATTATAAAATCATCACTTAAAATACAATGTGACCAATTTGGTAACTTTTGAAATCAAAGAGTTTCATGTCAGAATAATCCTTGGATTTTTTTTATGAAGTACCAACCACGTAGCTTCATTTTTTATTAAATTATTTGAATCTCAGACAATGATTGTTCAATTTGAATTAATTTCAAAGGCAAAAGGTTTGTGATTAAATAAATTAGTTCCAATAATAATAAAAACATTAGAACATTCTTGATATGAACTTAATCTCTTGGTCTGGACTTAAAGCTGTATCTCTGTATCGAAATATATGCCTGCAATCATCTAATATGAATCAAATGTTTTAAAAAAAGTAACTTCTAAATTACTAGTTGGTTTATTCATTCAAGAGCTTTTTGAAAAAAAGTTTGAATTCCATATTGTGAGGACCTTCACTTTATTTTATCCTTTAGTCAACTTCATACCAGCTAAGAATAAGTCAAGAGTCACGCTCTTTGAAATGTAAAAAAAAATGCTTGAAACATTAAAAATCACGAAAACTGAAAAAAAAAATATATAAAACTATGTTATATTTTCATTCATAACATTAAACGACATTTTAAATTATAAATTTGTAATTGAAATTTCTCCTACCCAGATAGCTACACGTTTCTTCCATTAAGTGAGTAACTTTATTAACATTTTGATATCAGAAAATCTATTCCAAGAATCGACTTACAGATGAAAGCGATTCCTAGAATCATCTCCCTTGCGATGCGAAATATTTTCACGCGATTCCAGCTTTTAAGTGACAGGTTTATAAGGCTTGGTTTGGCATGAGATGAAATTTAAATCAAGGCGGGATATTGATCGTGCCTGTTGCCATGGCACTTGTTGCTTTAACTTTTAACTTTGGGAAAAGTGGGAATAAAGAAAATGAACGCTGAGTGAGTCTGAAAATTAAAAAAAATATATGTTTAAAAAAATATATGAAGGTCAAACGGGATGAGTGGATAGTTGGGTGTCAAATAAGCTTTAAGCACTAAAATTTGTTTTAGAAAAAAATGATTTTTTTTTTCTTTTAATTAAAAAAATATGTTTGAACGAAACATTATGATCCATAAATTGTTTTGTTTTAAAGATAAAAATTGGAGTTTTTGGTTAGCGTAAAAAATCAACACTGTAAAAAGAGGCCATTGAAATTTATAAAATAATAAAATAAATAAAAGAAAAGAGGAGGGTTGAAAACTGAAATGCGGTTTCCGTCGATAAATGGTATGAACTGGAGTATTTTTCCACCAGGAATTCAAGCCTCGCCTCTTTTGTTGAAAGAGCAACAGATAGACGGTAAAAATGAATTAAATCAAAAACTCAGAAGAAGTTACTTACAGTATAGAAGCGAAACGTTAGTTAAGAAAAAAAGAATAAAGCAATGGACTACAGTCAAGGCCTATAAGAAAAATTTCAAAAAAATGTTTTTTTTTTTATTTTATGCCGATTCATTTAAGCAAAAAAAAAAATAGTAAATAAGATTTACTCACCTACTCCAATTTTTTGCAAAATATGCAATTTAAAACAATACTTCTTTTCTGGCCCTTCTGGGCCGCAAGAAAATAACAGTACCTAGGTGGTTTCTCTTAATAAATCTGAAATAAAAACGTGTTATATTGTTTATTATAATTAATTGAAAATGGAAGTTGCATTTGTATAAAGCCATATTATATTTACAGGAACTTATGAATTTTATGATTAAAAATACATTAACTCGATTGCATAGTACCTACTTTTTTTTGAACGTTTTAAATATTTTCATCTAAAATAGATCGACAACAATGTGTTAAAAATATAAACAAAAACGTGAACGTATTTCGTAACAAAATTACCCACGAACAAAAAAAGTTTGTTAATGAATTCATGTAACAACACCAACGTAATAACAAAAGTTTTTTCTGTTGTTGCAAAAATAAACTCATCAGGAATAACAAAAATAAAAATAAAAATTTATGTAATTTGTTACTAAAGTATTATGACTACCCTAAAGTAAAAATACTCAAAAACGTGACTTCTTGTTACATTATATAAACGTAATCAAACATTACACTTCTTTTACATAACGTTTTAAAATTACAAATATTCTATTATCCAAATTGTACGGATAGGTACGTATGTTTGCTTTTAAAATTCATCCTCTTTACAAACATTTACGTCTTATCGGATAACGCAGGCAAGAAGTTACACTATAATTGTAGCTTAGTTGCGTTTGCGTTTTCTATCGGTACTGGCACGGTGCTTGTACTGATGAAATATCTTCAGGAATTCCTCCTCGTCTAAAAACTAAGAGAGCTTGGTATTTGAACGACTCATTATTTTGACGTGTATTCGTTTATAAAACGAGTGACAGGTATATATGTTCCCGCTCTAAAGTAACTCTTTTCTATATTAACAACCAACATCAATCGTCACTTACTTTCAGTGTCTCAAATAAAAGCCGACACAACACACAACACAGCACTACACAACTAACATCCTTGCTACAAAATATCAGGATATTAACCGACACCTCTCAAAACTCACTCGTACCTCTACAGCTCTCCAACAAGTGCCATAAACCTCATGATTATATGAAATCTGGCGACAGTGGGAATCGAACTGACGATTTTCTTTGTCCGGTCGATAAATCAGTTGGTAGAGTGCTTGCATTCTATGCCGAAAGCTCGTGTTCGAATCCCACCAAGGGTGTCTTAAATGATTTCTCGTTTCGGTGTTTGTTGAAAAACAGAAAATATAATACCGGCAGGGTGTATTCAGCCTTTCCAAGAAATGAGTATCAGCCCCCTCAGGAGCGGTGGAAACCTCCACTTCAACTGAAATGGTTGGCACAAGGCTGGCCTCCTTACCTGTAAAAATAAAAAAAATGTTCCACTCGCTACATGTAACCCCTTGGGGGGACACGCGGAAAGGAGTTACACTACATATGTAGTTTAGTGGTTAACGCTATGGACTTGGTAGGTTGAGGGTTCGATTCCCAGCGTAATATTCTTTCCTTATCCCATCATGAGGACGAGATTTTTTTATTTTTTATTTTTTATTCTATTTTGATTTTTATATTTATTTATTTTTGGTTTTGGGTGTTGCTTCTTTTTGTTTTTCTTTACTTTTTACTTATTTACCTGGCATGATTTGTAAGTTGAAATACACAATTGTAGAATACAGTAATAGGCGACATGAAATGTAAAAAATATCTTATATAGGTATTTACAAAATTCTATTTAATGCTGTTGTATTCTTGTTTTAAATAAAAAAAACATTTTTAATTTTCAAAATACATTTTGTTGTGTGTAACTTCTCACAGAAAATGAACTAATTATAACGAAGCACTCATGACAAACTTTAAGGCTGGTTTTAGTGTCGCGCTGACAACGCGCTGACCGTCAGCGCTGACCGTTTAAAATATATGAACTTGTAGGAAGCGTTTTAGAATGGCGCGTAGCTGTCAGCGCGACAAGTTCATATATTTGGCTGTCAGCGCTGACGGTCAGCGTGTTGTCAGCGCGACACTAAAACCAGCCTTAAACTACAAGATTTATACAGTATTTCAGTGTTATCTTACGTAAAATACTCGTATAGAAAAAAAAATGCAAATATCTGAGAAACCCAAATAAGTTCAATATGTAACTTATTCAGTTTTACCTTTAAAAGACGTCGATTTATTAACATCAGCCGTTAAAAAAAAGAAACAAAAAATGACGGTTGCCTGGAAACAGATTATAACAAGACCTCGTTTGTATTAAGATGACGCCCTTGGGCTCACTTTTTTTTGATACTCAAAACGGCTCAGATGCTTCATCTATATCTTTTATGTTGGTCGATGAATCTATCAAGGCAAAAAAGGGCACACACCCTTATCACGATTAATCGAAATAATATTTAAAAAAACTTCTCGCTAAGCAATTTCCACGGCGCTATGTCGGCGTCTCTTTCTCGCTTCATTCATGTTTAGGTGGCGTCGCTAACGCCGCGCGTTGCCTAGCAACCGCTGACGTCACACGAGAACAAGATGGCGGCGATGACGTCAGGGAAAGTTTGGCGTCACGGGCGGGAAAGCAGAATTTCCGTGGAAAAGCGTGGGCGGTCGGCGGAAAACCCGTATTATGTAATATGATAATTGCACGGTGGGAAAATGCATAGCTTTAGTAAAACAAACACGCAGACATTGTGATGTTTTGTTGACAAATAATCCAAGATCAAAACACGGCAGGCGCGTGCATAGGGTATAGGCAAATAATCTAATCCAAGTTGCAGAGATATGTCTTTTTTTGCGCGAAATTATGCGTGTCTGCTTGTGGGAATGCATTTAAAATGAAACTCAAATGATACATATCTTTGCAACTTAGATTAAGATTTAGATTTTAGACAGGTATAAGTTCGCGCTTGCACATTCCGCATGTGAACCTACAATATAAAAACCCAAATCTCAAATGAACATACACTCTGCAACTCTTGCCGAACTTCCGTGAAACAGAGGTGACGCTGGCAGAGTGAAACATTTTTTACAATATGAGTGGTCAGCGGCATACCAACCTATAAGTTAAGAAACATAATTCACAAATAATAATCAGTATTATACGTAGACATTTTAGAATAATAAAATAAATCCCATCCCTTTGTTCAAATAACTCATATGAAAGTGACTGAAGTGCTAACGATGGCTCTAAGCCCCATCAAGCTTTTAAATGCGTTTTTATCATATATATTGCCTGCATATCAGGCGCATGTACTTGTACTGAATGCACGCCCCTGAAACACAGGCACTTACAGAGAAAGTTATTTTAACAAAAAACAGAAATTGAAAATTCTTACAAGGTTACCTTTTTTGTATGCATGTGATAATATAATACCCATTTTCTATCCACCATATTTTATTTCAATCATTTCATCCTATTCTGTAAAAATAAAAAAGTTTTCTCACGCCACATGCGAACCTTTCGGGCAAAAAGCGTTAAGTATTTGCACTATATGTGAAGCTTAGTTGCGTTTTCAGGTCTCTATTGCGAAACTTTGAGCATGGTAAAATTCAATAAGTATTAAAAAAAATCGTTCAGATTATTCTGATTTAACTTACAAGCCCTGAAAAATATTTTCACTTATTTTCTCACCAGTATATAGTGTGTTTATCTGAATCTGTGAATTTATTCAAAATGACTTAAAAGAAAGATAGAAAAAAGAAGCGTTGAGAAGTATTCCAGCGTTGCTCCATCTCGTCACATTCGTGCTTGTTATTCTTATTTCCAACAGTGGAAATTTCACATGAGCAACCTTTTACTGGATTATTATTTACTGGACCCAGTTGCAGGGCTTATGTCCATTTGAGAATTGGGTTTTTATATTGTAGGTCCACATGCGGCATGTGTGAGCGTGAAATTATGCGTGTCTGCTTGTGGGAATGCATTTAATATGAATCTTAAATGATACATATCCTTGCAGCTTAGATTTAGTTTTAGATTAAGAATGTATCTAGTAAAAGGTTATGAATTTTTGGAATTGATTGATTGTAGAGGCATTAACTTTGTAATCGTTCATCATTAAGGATAAAAGAAAAACAGCTTTGTTTTCGATTACATGAGTATATATATTTTTATACCACAACCGGTTTCGCAAATCCGGTTTGCATCGTCAGGTGGTATTTTTATTAGTATTAATTTAACCACCTGACGATGCAAACGGATGTTTGCGAAACCGATTGTGGTATAAAAATATCGATACTCATGTAATCGAAAACAAAGCTGTTTTTCTTTTACCCTTCTTGAAATTGATTTTGAAAATATTCAAAACAACCTGCCATATTGTCGAATTATACATTTTTTTCTTAGCCCAGATTATATAGAATGTGATTCTTGGGAAAATTTTGTCATCTTTGAATCAAATGGTAGATAAGCCAAACAAGCACTGGATCTGTTATTCGGGCAGTTTTCATTCAATATCAAAGCGCCCCTCCTACCAGCATTGTATAATATACTCCGAGTATAAAGCGTTTTATCGTTTTACCAAAAAATGTACAGAACCAACAACACTCGCTAGAGACGCTGTTTTACTTCTCATACTTTTTTGGTAACTTGTTATGGTAGAGTTTGCGTATGATGTTTTATGCTTGGAGTTTTGGTACTCATTGAGTAATAACATAGAGGAGCAGAAACTAACTTACTGCATTGATACATCCTATAGACCACATTTGTTTCAGTCCTATCAAACGTTGCAGTGGTATAGTCACACAAAATATGTTTAACGTGTCAAATTCTATACTACTTTACTTTACGCATGGCCGTCAAATTCTTTGTTTTCTTGCTTTCTCCATTTTTTGTTTTGACACCTAATTATAACACATGCCATAATGTCTTAAATTAATGCCCTTTTCCTTAAACATTCGTCAATTTTGTTGATCACAAGATTTATAACCAGTCGAACATAGTACTCGTACGTACGCGACAATGTTACCACCTTTCTTGAAACATTTTTACATTCGCCCAAATCTTTTTGTACACATGGAAATGCAACTCTGTTCTTTGTTCTCTTTTTTGTAACACATGGAAAATTGGAAATGCAACTGTGTTCTTTGCTCTCTTTCTTCGTTTTCTTCATTTTCGTTAGCAAGTTGAAACTATAATGTCTATTGTCGAATAACTTCTTATCCACAGATATCGTAAGTAACTGGGTAGACTGGTGGAGTGAGGTTCGCTCCATTCATGCCGCCATAGATAAGTATACTATAATGCTACGTATTATATGCCTCCTCAATGGCAGAACATTTTCCAGGAATGGAGCCAGCGTTCCGAGAACTCCCTGTTCCGATCGATGCGTTTAGATGCAGATGTGCACACGCATGCGTGTTCTGGATTCTCTTGAAAAGGACGCAACATCCAGAATGTTATATACCAGTAAGTGTTTTTATAGGAAGGTATTATTATCGCTAGCATAGTGACTTTATACTGAATGAAAACGATGCACTCATGTCAATCGTGTGGGTAGTATTTTTATCAGTTTTCTAATCTAATCTTATCTATTCTAAGTTGCAAAGATATGTTACATTGGAGATTCACATTACATGCATTCTCTCAACCAAACACATACAAGTTCACGCTTGCACATGCTTCATGTGAGCCTACAACATAAAAACCAAATCTCAAATGGGCATACTCCCTGCCACTCTTGCCGTCCTTCCCTGAGACAGGGGTGACATTGGCAAAGTGAACCATTTTTACAGCATGGGTGGTCAACCGCATACTAACCTGTAAGTCAAGGAATTACACGACAAATAACATTTTATACATCACTAAATAATAATATCTATGGACAACAAGCAGAAAACAAATTCCAATTTAATAAACCCTAGCCGCCAACATTACAGATCAACCGCCATTTCGTTTTAAGTCGCATAATATGCTAACGTTGAAAATAACGGGCCCAAGTGAAGAAAAGTTAGTGAATTGATTTGTAATGATATCATACTTATCCAAAAAATAAATTAAATAATTGCGGAGCACCAAAAATATACCATTTATGTTTTCAAATTTGCTCTTTGCTGGGTTGAAAAATTAAAATTAACGCAAACGCAAACGCAAACGCAAACGCAAACGCAACGCAACTAAGCTACACGTATAGTGTAACTTCTTGCCGCGTTATCCCCGAAGGGGTCGCATGTGGCGAGTTGAACCTTTTTATTTTTACAGGTAAGCCAACCACTTCAGTTGAAGTGGGGGTTTCCCAGCTCCCGAGAGGGCTGGTACTCATTTCTTGTGAAGGCTGAGTAAACCTTGCCGGTATTTTATTTCGGGGTTTGAAATAAACACCGAAACGGGAAATCATTTCTGACACCCTCGGTGGGATTCGAACCCGAACTCACGGCATGGAATGCAAGCACTCTACCAACTGAGCTATCGACCGGACTAAAATTACATTTAAAAAAAAATCATAAAATGTAATACTATATCATTGCACACCGACCATGAAAGTGGAAGTGAAAGTTTGAAACTTTATGTAAAATTAGATGTTTCCAAATCAATTACCATTTTATTCAACAACAATTTCACAACCCCAATTTTTTATGAAATGAAATTTCATAAAAAAAACTTTTATGTAAATTCAATGCAAACTTTTCAACAAAAATACAAGCTTCAATGCGAGATGAATCAATGGCTGGAAGGTTGCTCGGGTTCCCCTTGCACTTGGCTTTGAGGTCCCGGTTGGAGGTCACTGGGGGGAGTTGGGTGGTAAGCGGAGGGGAGGCCCGGAGCCGCCCGCCCTTACTACGCCCCGCCTACCTGTGGATGCCGGGCTGGGCGGGAAATCGATACAGACTCTGCTCCCGCAAATCGTGAGGCACGTGGCATAGGACAAGGTAAAATGGCGTAAAATAAAAATAATGTTTTTTTTCACGAGTTTTTAAAAAAATGGTTCACTTTGCTAATGTCACCCCTGTTTCAGGGGAGGTCGGCGAGAGTTGCAGGGCTTATGTTCATTTGATATTGGGTTTTAAATTGTAAGTCCGCATGTTAAAGCGTAAAATTATACATGTCTGCTTATGGGATTGCATTTAATATGAATCTTTAATGTAATATATCTTTGGAACAATGAAAAATAATTAAGAAAAGCAATTCAACTTTAGTGGTTGGCGTAAGGACGGCCCCCTTACCCGTACAAATAAATAGGTCCCAAAGCGCCACATACGAGCCCGTCAAGGATAACAACGTAGGCACAATTTTTTTCCCTATATGTTTAGCTAAATAGCGTTTAAGTTGCGTTAAATTCTGAAATTGTAATTCAAATTGATAATACTCAAAAAAAATGAGAGCCCCTTTTCATAAAAATGTACACCTCAAGGTTATCGATGTTTCAAACGATCTGAAAAAAAAACATTCATATTATTGTTAACAACACGTAACGTGAATTAAAATTTTCCCCAACATTTTTATGTGAACTATCCAACGCTGTTTCTTATATATGTATAAGAGTGTGTAATTTCGCCCCTTGAAACTTTGAATGAAACCAATTTTCCGAGTTCACACAGTTTAAGCACGCTTTCCCCTTTACACTCCTAGATACAGGTAAGTATACTCAAAGTATAGACTCAACCACTGCGTTTCCCCAACAATGAATGGACACTCGCAAAGCGCTGTTCTCGTTTAAATACATTTTTGGTAAACGTTGTGATTAAGTTTACAAGAAATAACTGTTACTTGGGGTGCACGATGAACTTTTTATTTGCCCTCATTCTTTCCGGGAACTCGTGGGCGTCCGCAAACATGAAATCTCCAAATTCGCAAAGGGCTTATACTTTATCCACAGCGTTTACTCGGATAAAAGGTCACTTTGCGGAATTTATTGGTCTTTCAACCTTCTAACAGGCGATTCTCGGAAACACAAAAGTATTTTAATAACCAACATATCATCATCATGATTTCCAAGGGTGTAGCTTTGCTGAATCCAGGATTCTCCTCCACTCTAGCCTGTCCATCGCCTTTGCTCTCCAGCTACGTAATTCGTCACCTTAGTGCTTGTTTTTCTTATCTCCAACAGAGGTAATTTCACACGAGGTGTATGGCCGAGGGGTTAAGTGGCTGATCTTTCTAGCGTATTTGGAATAGAATACCGCTGGTTCGATCCCCACTTGGGTTATTTGACTATAATTTGGATCATTTGGTATGCGGCTGACCACCCATGCTGTAAAAATGGTTCACTTTGCCAATGTCACCCCTGTCTCAGGGAAGGACGGCAAGAGTTGCAGGGTGTATGTCCATTTGAGATTTGATTTTTATGTTGTAGGTTCACATGAGGCATGTGCAAGCGCGAACTTGTACGTGTCTGGTTGTGAGAATGCATGTAATGTGAATCTTCAATGTAACATATCCTTGCAACTTAGATTAGATTAGATTAGATGGTTCTAATTTTTACAATAATTAATTATTTATTTATATAGAAATGTCATAGAGCCATGTTGAAACGACAACGCCAACCATTGTTATCTCTCACTGGAGCTTAGATGGTTCTGATAATCCTCCTTTCGAATTTTGCATTAGAGGTCCCAGTTTTTTTCATTATCAAGGTTTCAGAGGCATATTAAGTTAAGACTGACTCAGTTAATGCTCTGATAAATAAATAATTAAACTACACATACCTACCTGAGTTTTTGATTATTTATTTTACTAAGTATCCACCTGAAGCATACAAAGACATCATTGTTAATTTTAATGAATTAATTAATAAATACCCAATAACATCTGTTGAACCAGGATCAAAGTTATGGTCAAATGATCTAAGCGGGGATCGAACCAACGTTATTCTATTCCAAATACGCTAGAAAGATCTGCCCTCTTGGCCCCCTCTGCCATAACACCGACATTTTAACTGTGGGTAGTCAAAAATATGTCATTTTTCAGTTTTCGTACAGCAGAGATTCAATTTTCGAAAAAAAAAACTGTCCTTACTAGTATACATTCATGCATTTAACATGTAGGTAAGTATACCACAGTATTCTCAGTATAAAATCATTTCAATCACATCATACTTTATTACATTTTTCTCTTACATTAAATCTCATTTTTCTAATATTATCCACCTACTTCAAGGATTTCCTTTCAAGGAGTGTCTTCGTAGAAAATCCGACATTGAATTTCATCATTTCTTTGACGGAAAGGTTGTGAGCGATTATAATCTGAGTACATAAATCGTATTGCGTTGTAGGTACACTTCAAACGAAATTCTCTGATCGTACTTTGATCCCTCCATCATTTCAGATGGGCGTTATGTAACGTAGGTAAAATATGAGTAGGTATCTCCCATCTCCCTCCGGCATATGGGAAAATCAATAATTTCCAAGGCCGTTGGCTTTTCATTCATGAAAAGAGCAAGACGGCTATAGGTGCTACAGATTTCAAGGTGCTCTATACATTAAGGTGGATCGCTGTATGTATGGAAAAAATTAAAAATATTTTTTTCGTAATTGCGTTATGCAGAACAGTTGCTCTATGGGGTGAGTATCTGATATAAAAAAAAATCTTATCAAAATATTAATTTATTATACTGCCCCAAGTCATCAGAATAATTACAAAAATACATAAAACTATTCATTTTTACCCTTGTGTTTAAGAATCAAGTATTCGATAAAATCAAACGAAAGATAATTATGTTTTTTTAAAATGAATGAAATAGTTATCATTACGTGTTTGGTATCTTGTAATTTGACACGGATGGGTGGAGGCACCCCCTAACTTTGTTACTCCGCGCAGACGCGCGTCACCAATTCGGTGCTCTCAGAGATGTAACTATAATTGTACGCTACTCATATTTTTTAAATTACGAGAGATCTTAAGTGTATTTTTAATATATCAGCGTGTTAATGCAACAGATTGGCTTCATTTAACTATGCAAAACATCTTAAAGTACCGATAACTGAAAAATATTCTGATTGATCAAAGAACCAAAAGATAAATGATCATAAGGAGTGTTGATTTGAAAACTGCTGCGGGAAATTAAAAAAAAGCTGAACCGGAAACAGAAATATTAACCATACAAAGAAAAAGCTACAAGTTCATTGCCAAATCGATCTGACCTATCAACTGATGTCTCTCAACAACCAGTCTCAACAGTAATAGTAAAACTAGAACTTCAGAGACCGCTTCCTCAAATTTCGTATTCATATTCATTAAAAAATATTGACCTTGACATACTGGAAAAACCTGTGGATAAATTTGGCATTTCCAATAAGGCTGAAGCTGCTCTTGTTTTGGCAACAAAGCGTTGGTATTATTTCAGACAAATATTCATCCAAAGTTTTCGATCAAAATAAAATTAGAAGAGCCCGTGAAAAGCAAATAACTAAGTTCACCGGTGTGACCATTGATTCTGATTACTAAGATTTGGGTTTATACTTTGATGGACGTAAAAATAAAACTTTTAATATAGTGGATCATAGGAGAAATATAATTATAGAGGAGCGTATTAGTTTACTGAAGGACGCAAGGTCACAGTACATTGGTCATATTTCTTTAAGCACTGGAAAAGCAGCAATAATAAAAAGAAAAATTATGGATATTTTAATCAGTAAAGATATCAATGTCATCCTTTTTGCTGTAATCGGACGTGATAGAACTATTGTTAATACAGATGGAATTGGTAAATTCATTCCAAAAACCTTAAAATATCTAGTAAAACCGCTGCAGTGGTGTATTTGTCAACTCCATGCCAACGAACTGCCGCGCCAATTATTTGAATAGATTATGGTTGTACAATTGGACTAAGAAGTTACTCTGGACCCATAGAAAAGGTATTAAAAAGTTGTGGAGAGCTTCCAATAGTCTCGATTCTAACTATCCAATGTGATCTACCTATTAAACGGAGAATAACTATAAAGTCTGGATATTGTTCTTAAAGTTTATTAAAAAGAAACACTGGAAAACTAGTGCATTCAAGATGGCTCACAGAATACTACGGCTTTATGTTTTTTTTTTTAACCATTTGACAAGCTGTTAATATTATCAATTATATAATGAAAGTGGATGCTCTTATGTGGTCTTACATCAAAACTAACCACATTGCATTAATGGTGCTAGACACTTACACAAGACAATCTAAATGTCACGATATTTGACAGATAATTTAAAGCAATATACTTGAACTACCACTTAACACCAACAAACAAAAAACTCTTTAAACAGGTCAGGGAATTGGCCAAGGCCAAAGAGTACCAATTTGTGTGGATTAAACAATGTCGAATATATACCAGGAAAGATAGCAGTTCGAGGGCTATCCTCGTCAGAAACGAATCTGACCTTAAGAAGATATTCTGACTATTTATAAAAAGTACCCATCATATTGTTACGATTTGCTTTTCTTTTTCTTTTTCATTAGTGTCTTTTTTTCTCTATACATGTTACAGAGTTATGTTCTACACTTCTGTAATAATCGATTTTGTTATTAATTTGTCTACGACTACAACATCACTATCCACCTCTCATATTCCAGTCCTTCTTACCTCTTTAGCAGCATCCATGGTTGCCCCATTAATACTCATTGAATTCTATTGTTTTTCTAAACTTTCTCCACTATGAACCTGATAACATACTACCAAAACGTCAGGGGTCTTAGGACTAAAACACATCTATTTTATAGCAATATTTTGTGCAATGATTTTGATATAATTTGCCTTACAGAATCTTGGCTGAATGAAAATTTTTATGATCACGAACTCTTTGACAGCCGATACTGTGTTTACAGACTTGACAGAGATTACCATACAACTGAACAAAAATTGGGAGGAGGAGTCCTTATTGCGGTTAAGTCTAGTTTAACATCATCTATCAGAACGGGCTGGGCTTCAGACTCAAAAGCGGAAGAGTTATGGATAACCATTACCTTGTCAACATCAACGAAATTGAATTTGTGCTGCGTATACCTGCCTCAGGGTCAAAACCACTCACAAAGACTAAGTAAGTTCTTTGAAAATGCATCGCAACTAGTATTAAATAATGTAGATGACAAATTTATATTGCTAGGTGATTTCAATTTGCCTGGAATATGCTGGGAGCCGACAGATGAACCAAATTCTTTTAGTGTAACTAATCATAGTTCCCACGATTCCCCTATGATCGATTTCATGTCATTCACGGATTTCAAACAATATAACGGCATTACAAACGTCAATGGTCGAATACTTGACCTCATATTAAGTAACATTGAAAGTTGTAACGTGTCTCACTGCACAGACTCCCTGGTTAGTGAAGATTCTCACCACAAATCTTTACTGTTACAACTTGACAATGTCAGCATTCCATACATAAAACTGGATCCGAGACGAGTAAAATTATTTTATAGAGCAAACTACGATCATATTAAACAGCATCTGGTAAATGTTGACTGGGGTAGCATTCTTTCGGGTAGGACTATTGATGAAGCATTGGACCGTTTCTATGAAATTTTGTATAATTGTATACAACTGTTCGTCCCATCAAAAATACGTACAAGTTCTCAAAGATTTCCCGTTTGGTATTCACACCCATTGGTCAAAGTTATAAGGGAAAAACTAAAGGTTCATAAGAAATGGAAAAAATCAGGCCTACTTCAGGACTATGATGAATATTCCTTACTTAGAGAACGCCAAAAAAAAAATGCAACTCGAATGTTACAGAACCTTTATTAATAGAACAGAGTTAAATATTAAAAATGACCCAAAGAATATCCATAGCTACGTTAAATGTATGAAATCACAATCAGGTTTCCCACAAAACATGTATTATAAAAACACTGTAACTAACGAAATGGAACAGGTATGCGAGATGTTCAGTGACTTCTTTCAGTCATCGTTTACATCGAGTGCTTGTCCAGTACCAGACGTGGTGAGCCCTGGAGAGATTGATATCGCCCGCATTTCTTTTGAACCATCTGATATTTTGAAAAATCTCAAACAAATGGACTTGAATAAAAGTCCGGGCCCCGATGGAATTCCCCCGCTATTCATAGTTAAATGCGCAGAGGAATTGGTCGCTCCGCTTTCCATTTTATTTAATTTGTCATTTACAACTGGAGTATTCCCGGATACTTGGAAGAGATCCTTTGTGACTCCCATCCATAAATCGGGGCCAAAGCATAACGTAGAGAACTATAGGCCTATCTCCAAACTCTCCTTGTTCAGCAAATTGATGGAGAAAATCGTGGTAGAGCAACTGACTCCAGCATTTAAGAGTTTTATTCTTCCAAATCAACATGGATTTTTTAAAGGCAGATCGGCTGACTCGAATTTGGTTGAATTCACTGACTACTTACACAATTCAATGAGTGGTGGGGGACAGGTTGATGCCGTGTATACGGACTTCTCGAAAGCCTTCGACAAAATTAACCATGAAATATTAATCCATAAGCTCGGGAGGTATGGAGTGCACGGCAACCTGCTACGATGGTTATCTTCTTACATTATTAATAGACTCCAAGCAGTAACGGTAGAGGGTAATACTTCTCCATTTCAACAATGTCCATCTGGCGTTCCACAGGGCTCACATTTGGGGCCTGTATTATTTATTTTGTACATAAATGATATTCAGCATTGTTTCAGATCATCTTCTTTCTTGATCTATGCTGACGACATTAAAATATACAAAGGAATTAAATGCTCCAAAGATTCCGAACAACTTCAGTTTGATTTACAGAGTTTGTCCCACTATTGCTCAAGAAGTAGCCTATTTCTGAACGTTGCTAAGTGCTGCTCAATATCTTTTACTCGTCGCAATACCCCTTACTATTTTAACTATACAATAGACGGTATATCCCTTAGAAAGTGTAGTGAGGTAAAGGACTTGGGTGTTGTTCTGGACAGCAAAATGACGTACAGGGCTCATATCAATTGGAGAGTGAGTGGGGCCCTTAGGCAGCTGGGATTTATTCTGAGAATCTCTAAGCCATTTAAACTACTAAATACAATAAAATTGCTCTATTATACGTACGTAAGGACATGTCTGGAATATGCCACGGTTGTTTGGAATCCTCAATATACTACGTATATTGATAGACTAGAGAGGGTCCAGAACAAATTTTTAAAGTCTCTTAATTATAGATGTCGTGTCACATTTGACAACTACCGCCTTTCTGCCAAATATCATCAATTAATGACCTTAGAAAATAGACGTACCGTTACTGACATGAAATTTCTACATAAAATAGTGAACAATACAATCGATTCACCCGACTTGCTTAAAAAAATTTTTTTGAACTGTCCTATACGACGAACTAGATCCTTGCTTACATTTAAACAACCTACCTGTGCAACTAATTATTTACAGAGCGCATTCATATACCGGGCCTGCAATAACTACAATATTTTTTTTGTCAACATTGATCTGTTTAACACCACCATACTGCAATTCAATGAAGCTGTAAAAAGATCCCTTATGACAGCGGGGGCTCATGGGGTTTAATCGTTGGATGCTTTTCCTTTTCCTTTCCTTTTCCTTTTCCTTTTCTTTTTCCTTCCCTTTCCTATTCTTCCCCCCATTCCTTTTCCTCTCTTTATGTGATGATTAAGTTAATAGTCGTTTTCTCTTTGTTTTTTTCTTTCTTCTTCTTCATTTTTCTCATATTACTTTCCAAATTTTTCTTGTTTCTCCTTCTTAATTAAGCTGTAAACTAAATTATACTACATTATGTTTGCAAACTTTGCTGGTTTTTGAAATTGTATAACTATGTTGTTTATCCCATATATTACATGTATAACTGTTTGTTTGTCTAATAAAATAAAAAAAAATAAAAAATAAAAAAAAAAAAAAAAAAATAAAATAAAAAAAAAAAAAAAAAAAAAAAAAAAAAGCAGATACTACATCCTGTTATACAGAGAAATGGATATTTCAATCATATAAAAAATATCTTACTTGCTTTTCCTTTTTATGAGTTCTAGCCTTGTGAACAATATTGAAACGCGGCAGGAAATAATTTTGAGAATTCGAACTACGATCGGCCAAAACTTGATTTTGATGCAGACAATTATACAAAACCTTATAAACTGGCACGAAAATAATGTGGCCAAGCCGCCTGTTACAAAATTTATGAACGGTGAATTAACATCACGTTGTTAAGACAATCCACCGCTTGTTGACGAACTTATCTCAAGCCATTTCCAATTTTCTTTCTACACCTTAGCCACTGAAAGATTAGTAAAAATTGTAACAAAAACTTCAGCTGCTGTTTGCGGTCTTATTAGAAGAGATGAATTCATTAAAAGAAACCTGGAATCGGGACAAATAATGCCTTTTTCAATTTAAAGAAAGATTACCAATTCTCTTAAAATCACTAATTTCTAGACTTGTGTTGATGGCCATTTTTTAATATTTTTTTGCCATAAAAGGGTCTTTTTTCTATCATTTATAGAAAATCATGCTTTGAGCTTAAATTTGAACTTCATTTTACTACAATTATTTTTTTCTTAATGAACAAAAAAAAATGTTAAGTATATAGCAGTTTTTATGATTTTTATTAACTTTCCGAGGCTTTGGGGCAGTATAAGATCAAATATTTCGACCTTATGGTGGTACAATTTATTGTTTGTATTGATATAGAGCAGCTTTTGGCCAAACGCAAAATCGAAATTCCCAAAAAAACGATTTCGATCCACCTTACTATACATTGTTGTGGTTCCATGAAAATGTGGGTAAACTGCCATCTAACGGTGGAAAATGAAAGCTTTATACAGTAAAGAAAGCTTTTCGTGAAAATGTCCAAAAAATTCACATTTTATTTGAATAGAAAAATGCGCAGCTTTTTTAATATTTTCAAAAATAATTAAAAATTACATCAAATATTGTATCTAAAATAAAAATGCGTATTTATAATGGAAGGCATGCAATTTATTTCAGCTTTGTCCTGAAATTTTGGCATAGGTGTGCAAGTTTATTTTTCATGAAAAAATCCGAAATGAGATTTTTTGTTGCGGAAGGAAGAGGTTCTCAATTTTTTTTTGTGAAGACCATGTTTGAAATTTGAGATTTTTAGACCTGAAAAAGAGAACAGCAGAAGAGTATACTGTATCACAATCATATGGTATAGTTGTTTTCGGGTTAGACCATGTTCTACTTGCAGTTATTATATCTGCCGACGTTTCATTCCCTCGAGCGGGGAACATTATCAAGGCTCGTAGCGACGGGGGACCTTTATCCTCCGTTTACTTTTGGCAACTGGCTGGCTGCTGATGCTCTTCTCATCTCTGTCATCATGTATCTTTGTTGTGTTTCGTTCACAATCGTTCATTTTCAATCAAGACGTTCTGCATGATAAGCGACCACTTTGACGGCTGGACTGGATAAATTTATGAAGATTCTTGAATATATCGCCACCTTAAAGGTAAAACTGAATAAATGCTGATTCACTGATTTGAGAAATTGTGGACTAACCATTTTATTGGGTGTAACTTCTCACAATAAGTGAACTCATTATAAGGCAGTGCTCATAAAAAAACTTCTACTAATCTAATCTAATCTAAGCTGCAAAGATATAATATATCATTTAAGATTTACACTAAATGCATTCCCACAAGCAGATATGTATAATTTCACGCTAACACATGCCGCATGTGGACCTACAATATAAAAACCCAATCTCAAATGAACATAAGCCTTGCAACTCTTGCCGTCCTTCCCTGAAACAGGGGTGACATTGGCAAAGTGAACCAATTTTTATATTATGGGTGGTCAGCCGCATAACAACCTATAAGTCAAGGAACATACATGACAGGATTACTACACTACAGGACACTACAGGATTTTCGCCTTTTTAATATTTTCTCTCGTAGAAAGTAGAAAAAAAGGTGTATTTATCTAAGAAACCAATGTTAGCTTTGTATTTGACTTATTTAGTTTTACCTTTAAGGCAGCGTTTTTCAACCTGTGGGTCGCGACCCCCTGGGGGGTCAACACTGCTTTAAGGTATCGATGTACGCGAAATAAAACACCAATCAAAATTTATTGTTTACAAATTTATTTACAAATCAGTATGAAAACTAGTATTTTTAATCTATAAATAAATTATCACAAATATTGGATTTAAAACAAAAAAACAATGTCCAAAAAAATGCAAACCTTTTTATGCTAAATGTCATTTTATACACTGCGATGATACGTGAGAGAAATTTGTAGTATTTTCTAAGGGAAATTGATTTTATTTGGTTTGTAGGAATATAGGTAGCTTATGGAAAGAAACAAATATTTGGACAAAAGGTTAAAGACCGTTTTTCAATTGGCCACTCCAAACCACATATAAGCTTTCAAGATTGCCTAAAATTATTAGCAAACAGGGCTATTGATCCAAAGCTTATCTACGGGTCATCAACTTTTTAAACTGAAAATTCACTGTAGACTGCGGATGAGCCATGGCTTTGCTGTTTGAGAATGACACTGAATGTGCTGAACTTATTTTTGCTTATTTAGTGTGAACAAATCGCTCATATATGCTTTAAAACTTCCAAGTAAATAAGGAACACAAAAACTAATCCTAAAAATAGTAATAAACAAACAAAATGATAAATATATCAAATCCCTGTAACAAGACCTTACTAATTTTGTCAAGAGGGTTGGACCCATACTGTAAAAAATGGTTCACTTTGCCAATGTCACCCCTGTTTCAGGGAAGGTCGGCAAGAGTTGCATTTGAGATTGGGTTTTTATATTGTACTTAGGTCCACATGCCGCATGTGTGAGCACAAAATTATGCGTGTCTGCTTGTGGGAATGCATTTAATATGAATCTCAAATGATACATATCTTTGCAACTTAGATTTAGATTTAGATTAGATTGCAGGTCACAAATTTATTTCTGCTAGCATTGGAAAGTAAACAATTTCATTTAATCTTCAGAAAAATCCATCGTAGTTACCATCTAGTCAGCCTTTGGACAAAAAGCAGTAATCCTTGCTCACTTCACTTTAAACCGATAGGCAATAGTATTTGTTTTTTAATTCCTCTGTTGTAATATCAGGCGCATGCATAAACTATAGGCAAATACATTTCAGAATAAACATTTTCTCCCATTCCTTTAAAATACACATTTGAAATTGACTGAAGTGCTAACGATGGCTCCAATCAAACTTCAATTTTGAATTTTACATGTCAATATCAAGTTTAAATGTGTTTTTTACCGTATATTGCCTACCAATGCGTGCATCCCATACAGGCCCATGCGCCTAATCTTCTTCTATAGTTCAATCCTGGGATTGGTTTGCAGCAATTTCTTTCATTCTTCTCCTCCATTCTTCCCTGTCTTGTGTGGCTCTTTTAAGGTCTGCATATGATGAGCAGCGCACCTCCACCAACAGGTAGCGCTTAATAGGTAGGCAATATACGGTAAAAAAACATTTAAGCTTAATATTCAGATTTAAAATTCAAAATGTATATTCGATTGGAGCCATCGTTAGCATTTCAGTCAATTTCAAATGAGTTTTTGTTAACGGGGGCGTGTGCGTTTCGGAGAAAACGGCACATGTTTGGGATGTACTTTAGCATACAAACGATGGAATAGAAAAAAAATAAAAAATCACATTATTTAGAAAAAGTCTTCATTTACTTTTGTTGAATGCTAAAACTGTAAAAATAAATACTTCACAATACAAAAAAAGAAGCTCAAGATTATCATTTCCTCAAAATTGCATGAAAAAGGGTGTTATTGTGGACGTTTTTTTTGGTCTCCACGCTAAACAAAATAAATTTAAAAAATAACTGACCTATTGTTTAACTTGTGATCTCAATTTATAGAGTCTTAAATTTTGTTTTTTAGAGCCGTAATAATTACAAAAAAATATATTTCAAATTAAAGTGATTCTCTCCATATAAATAACCAAGCAAACGCTGCCGTTCGGCATCTCATTTCAGTTGTGAGACATCTTTCAAGGTGAACGCACGTCAAATCTACGTGCGCTCTAAAATGCATCAAAATTGTATAAAATCTTGAATTTACTGTTACAAAAATAAAAAATATGTAAAATTGTTTAAAAGAAATCATGTTTACAACCTTTATTCTTCATTTTTACTTTTATTTTGTACAGTTTTTCGATTTTCAGAGAATTTCGTGGTGCTGCCAGGGCTATCGTATATTCGTATATAAGTATAAAAAAAGTATACCAATACGGCTTAGTTGACTTGCTTCAATTGCCAACTTTGTGAAAGTGTTTTTTTTTTATTTAAATAAAAAAAACTGTATTATTATTCTCTTTGAGTTTTATTTATTTTATAGACTATTTACTTGTTTTGGGAAAAACAGTAGGTACCTCCCATCAATTAGTAATGTCGATTTTCTATTTATATGTATAGAATAATTTAATTTTGATAGGCCTTGAGTTACTTGTCCTAAAGAATTGTAAATTTCATGTTTGAAATACGCCTTTACTTTATTTTGTATTTGATTCGTGAAAGTTCTAATTAAAAAAGTAAAACGAAAAGTTTAACTTTGTTTTAAGTAGAAAAAGTATATTTTCATACATTTTTATCCAAATTCTCATTTTTTTAGTTTGAGTAATTCTTTACTAAAATATTGTAAGTTTATCCATACTCATTTTGTCATAATTTTTTTGAAAATTCATTATTCCATACATTTTTCTTGTGTGTAAGACTGTAAGTAACACAAATACCACACTCGTCTGAGAAGTAAAATGGAATAAGTACTTTTTATGTTTTTATCGCTGAAAAAAAAGTGCGTGTTAATCAAATCAGACAAAATGATTACAATCATTGCTAAATTGACCAAAAAAATCAGTTCATTCTGATGATTGGTTACCGAACTAGGAGAAGAAATACACATTACAATCTTCTTTCTGCGATATCTCAAAACAAAGAATCTGTACTTATTTAGTTTTACCTTTTAGGTAGCGATATGAAATATTAAAAAAAAGCAGAATGTACATGCTGGATAAACTAAATGGATTTTAAGTTTCACCTCGAAACGAAAAAAAATATAAAAACGCCTATATGGCCAGTTGGCCACACTGAAGTCCACGGTTCTAATGATTAACGTTAGCACACTCTGCCGGCGATGTGATCGCCCGCAGCGGTGTTTTGCATTGGCGCTGGCGGCCCTTAAGTAACAGGAGAAAATATTTATTCTGAAATGTATTTGCCTATGCCTTATGCACATGCTTGTTGCCTACCTATTAGGCGCATGTGCCTGTATGGGATGCATGCCCCTGAGTAATATACGTGTAGCAGGAGTGATAAATGGGTGGAGGCAAATATATTTCACAAAAAGTTTTTGCCTTTTGTCTTAAAAATAATTTTATGTTCTAACAGTGATTAAAGTTGAATCAAATATATTTTTATTTTTTTTGTCTACCTTATAGGTACATTAGCCTGTATAGGATGTTCCCCCCTGCCATGTACCGAAAAAATAATATCATGAACACAGATAGTATGACCTTAAAATAATAAGGGAGTACATTCAAATCAAAAAGGAAAAAAAATAGTATTTTTAAAATCCATACTTTAAATAAATACTTAAAAATAAAACCAAGGGAACATTAATACTTAAACTATAATTTGGTCTACAATACTATTTTATGTATAATATTTTTAGATTACACAAATTGAATTGTTTATATATTTTTTTTATTATTCAGGCACATTCACGAGTGGGTATAAAATATAAGGAATGTTTTTCAACATGGGAAGGCAACTTTTGAAAAGTTATTAACTAGAAATCATGAGAAAAACGATTTTGATTAAATCAATGAAACTTCAGGAATACTATTTTATGTAAAAATGATTTTAAGAACAGTACAGAGAATATTTGAATAGTTAATTTAAATAAGACATTAAGTACCAAACTATTCAATTTTCAATTGCAGAGCTAGTATGCATTTGTAGTTTTCTTATATATTTTTTTCAGTGTGACTACTATGGTACTGCCTTTTTGAAATCAACAACTATTCACATTATGAAATAAGGATAAATATTTTTAAAAATCAATGGGGTATTATTACCCCAAAATTAAGATCTAAAATAAAGATTTAACCAAGAAAAACAAATTACATAAATAAAAGGGTATAATGTAAAATAATAAATATAAAATAGTGAAGACTGGAGTTGAAGAGAGCGGATTTAATAATAATAAAATTAAGCACAACACAGCACCGCCATTTCTTTAGGCCCAGTATTTTCAAGTAGGTACAGCAAAGTTACTAAAATGCAATTTTAGTTAACGCAACTCAACGCAACTAAGCTACACATATAGTGTAACTTCTTGCCGCGTTATCCCCGAAGGGGTCGCATGTGGCGAGTTGAACCTATTTACACTTTCAGTTACATTTTCATAATATTTTACGAACCTTACGAATTTCACCAGTAAATATTGAGTTACTTTATTAGATAGAGAGTTAATATTTAGTTAGATAGAGAAGATTCATTTCGATTTTACCAGAAAAAGCAATAAATGGTATTGTGAGGCACAATACCTTTATTCCTTTTTCGGGGAAAATCGAGATGAGTCTTCTCTATCCCCTATCGTGAATAGACACCCTGTTCTTTTTAATGTAAGGATACCTACATCAAAATTGTTGCAAACTGAACATTTTTTGTGTCATTTTCCAGCTTAATTTTTTAGGCATTTTATTTTTATAACCAGTTGTTTGTTTTAAAGCTTTTGAATGGCATTGTAATTATTTCCAAGATTTTGGGGCGGGGCTTGTCACTTCGGTAATTCATGGTTTAAGTGAACTCGAACTGGAGTATTTTGAATAACAGTTCAAGTAAAAGTTAACTAAACTTGAACATACCGGACCGGGCCTTACAGTTACTTAATAAAAATAGATTTATCTAAGGCAGGATGTGAAAAGTGCTTACCTAATATTCTCATAAGCTCAAAGCATCAAAATAATCATCTATGCTTTTTAATTTGCAGCTCAAAACAGTATTTTTACAACTTTTAACAATCAAAATCGAATTCGGGATGTCCAATGATTAAGAATTTCACAATAAATTTCAATACTTTTTGTATAGAAATATTTATATAGCGGTAATACTGACCGTACATGAGCAATAATCTTTTGATCCTTTCAAGAATACCAATTCTGTTTCCGTTCTAATACGAATAGCGATGATAAAGCAGTTGACTTTATCATTTGTACCGTATCGTGGCATTATCACTCCAAGGGCACCAGTGAACATATCGGTTTTGAGACGTCTCTTGAAGTGGCTGCTATTAGTAATCTCTCAACCATAGGTTGCAGTCGGTTCCATCCCCTTGGAACCGCCACTGCTAAAGCACACTCACCAAGCACTTTTGGCGACTTGCACAAAAACTCATTGATGAATCCTCTAGCTTCACTTTCCGCAAAGCACAAAGTTAACTGTCAGATATTCATACAAGTTTATTTGATGAGGTCCTTGAGATACAGACATGTCCTCTGCTCTAAGTGTCACTCAGAACTTTAAGTGATTAGTTTTTAACTGTTTGTGTTTCCAAGTATAGATGAATACCCAAACTAGCAATAGCATTTGCGAAATAACGTTATGTATGTACTAGCAAACATTCATTGGCGGCCAAAGACTATTATAACGATATTCACAAACGAAGCTATGAGACCTTA
This sequence comes from Agapetus fuscipes, assembly GCA_951799405.1. Classification (NCBI taxonomy): domain Eukaryota; kingdom Metazoa; phylum Arthropoda; class Insecta; order Trichoptera; family Glossosomatidae; genus Agapetus; species Agapetus fuscipes. The sequence goes on along the minus strand of OX637342.1, from coordinate 5,516,189 downwards.
CAATTCTGTACATGAATTCTTAGCATCTAATTTGAAAACAACCAATCAGATGCTCAGAATCTACCCATAGAATCGCAAGTTCTCATACTTTTGTTTGTAAGTATGGTGTAAGTGTACGTATATTGAATTATATTTTATTTAAAAAACTGACAAATTCTATAATTCTAATTGTGTTGAGCTCAATCAAAAGCATACTGTTACTGTATCTTGCCGCTGTATCCTACCGCCACTAGGGGTGGCCAGTACCTTCCAAATGCGTCTCCACTTTTTTCCGTCCTTGCATACCTCTTTCATCTCTTCAACATTCATCACTTTCTTCATACATACTCTTCTCTTATTCTCACTCTGCAGGTTCCATTCTTTCGCAATCTCACCTATTTGGACAATCCATTCCTTCCTCGGCCTTCTCTTCCACGCTTTCCTCCGACATTTCCTCTGTACACTTTCTTCATTAAGTTTCTTCAATTCACTTTCATGATTCGTCTTGGCTCTCTTCCCCCGCATTCAGCAAGTTGGGCTCCGACTCTGATCTCCGCTTAATCCTAGCTCCCTCTTCAGACATTGGTTCTACTGGAGTGGGAACAGGCACCGGACTACAAGTTCCAACATTCCCCTTCAGTTCTCTCCAAGCTTTCTCGATGTCCGGGACACTCCTACTGACGGAAGACAAGTCCTGGATCATCTCATCAATCGAGGATTGCTCCGCAGCTTCCCTCTTTATTTGGTTCTCAGATAAAAGCTGCTCGTTTAAGCAAACTCCGTTTAAATCAACGGCGCTGTTTGAAAATATGGCAGCTGGACCAGTGATGGCCTCTGGCAATAGTACCTGGAAATAAAGTAATGCTTTTTAGCACATAAATAAATGTGAATGACTGGAATCTGCAGAATTAATAAAAGAGAAGAATATGAATAAAAAGTGATTAACATATTATGTTGATGAAATCTGAAGCATGAAAGGACAGAGTAAAGTGGAAACATATTGGCAGAGGTAATGGTCAACCGTAGTGAAATAAATTAATAGGTACTAAATTCAAAATTAACTAAATTCTTAAATATTTGACGAATCATTGAACTTCTTTCATGTCTCAACGACTTCAGGATGCATCTTTGCCTTGTGACGATCAAGGATAAACCTGCTTTCAAGGATGAATTATTCTTCACCAGTTCATCAAACATCCAAAAAACTTAATCAATTTTAAAGTTAAGTATAATTTGTTAACTTGTCAAACGAAAAAATAAAACAAAAGAAGAAGACATTTTCTCTAAATGAAGAAGCAAAAATTATACTCACATCATGGAGCGAAGTCTTTTGAATATTCTGTTTTGGACTTGACAAGTCAGCTGCAGATTTTACATTGCCCCAACTACCCGGCTTTGAAGGACTAGTTGCTGAATCCCGACTCACAAAACTCTCCCTAAAATAATTAACAAACAAATTCGTTTTCATTAATCAAATTAACAAAGTTCCAATTCACTTTTTACAATTTTATTTCTGTCTAGCACTTTCGCCTACAAGGCATCATCAGGACAATAAATTCATTTCCCATAATAGTACAGTAGAACTTCAAAGCAAGGCCGTTTCAACTCCTTGTTCTATAGATGGGGATAAGCTTCATCTCCGGGGTGTGACTGTGGGACGGAGAACCAGACTGTTCGGCACATAGTGGAGGAGTGCCCCATCAGAAGACACCCTCCTGGCCTGAAAGACCTGCACGAAGCCAAGCCAGGAGCAGTGAAGTAGATGGAGGGCCTGGATCTTCACCTCTGGCGTGGCCCAATGGCCAAGAAACTTATTGCACTTGCCGGCCATATGCAAAGTAAAGTAAGTAGAACTTAATTATCCAGACACCGGAATCAACAAAATAACAAAAATGAAAATTGACAGAAAAGTACTGGGATTCAAAAACTATTTATTCTACTGTTCTTTCCTCGGTGAAGCTAGTGTAGGTGCACCATGAACATTACATGAATAATGAGTCACTGCTTATAGTTTAATATAGGTACACAATCGAGGGGACGTTTTGTAATGTTTAATCCTCGGGATATAGTTCCAATATTGACCCCATCTTCCTTAACTCCTTACTTAATTTAACTAGTTTGTCTAATAGGAGAAAAATTATTGATTTACTCACACTCTATAAAATTAAGAATGGTCTAATAGATTGCCCGATGTTGCTTGAAACTATTAATTTTTTTGTTCCGCGACAGGGATCTCGTCAGATAGTTCCTTATCGCCCTGTAGCTTCCAATACAAATGCACAATATAACAGTTGCATAAATCGCCTTCAACGTAGTGGTAATACCTGTACACTGGACTTTGACCCACCCAACAATAACTTTGATAGGTATAGAGCTGGTCTATTGAGGTACTTTTTGGATGAATAGTGTTTTTATTTCTGTTGCTTGTATATTTCATTTGATTTTTGATTTATATTTTTTGATTTATATTTTTTCTCTAGATAGTAACTTTGATTTTTATTCTTATTTTTATATAGTTTTTGTTATTGTGTTTATTTGTTTCATTTTACTTTCATATACTTTACATCTTTTTGGTATTTTTATGTATTTGTGTTATTTTTGAAACTATGTAACCATTTCATGTAAAAGGCACTAAGTGCCGTTAATAAATAAATAAATAAATATTGGCTGTCGTCTAACAAAATTCCAAATCCAAAAATCTAGATTTTTTATTATCCAAATGGAGACTGATCTCAATCTATTCAGATAATTGGAGTTCTATAGTACGTTTTTTTATTTTAATATAATTAAAATGAAGAGTATTTACTTCTTTGGTGTGGTCGGAGATGGAGTAGTGGTGTTTGCCTGCTTGTCTGTTTGATGCTGGGCTATGAGATCACAGGCTTTACCGAGAATAACAATGGACACCAAAACTCGCAGAGACATCAGACAAATGTATGCTACGATGATCAGAAGAAACGGCGCCATTCTGAAAACAATTATTAACATGTACGTTTATTTTTTCAGTTTGAATGGCATGCGTAAATGATGAACAGACATGCTCTACGTAGGGTTTGTATTTATGCATATCATTCAAGTTTGAACCTCTATTATCTGTCATGGTAGAAAAAAGTGTGAACATAGGAAATCATTAATAAGACCGGTCCATAGTCACATAGCCACACTACGAACTCGTAATTGGAACGCCGTGGATTTGATTCCCGGTGGAGCACAAAAATAATTATCATTTAATTTTCAAAATATGCTATTACCAAAGGTCCATCCAGCCTTACAGGAACAGGTATTTGCTTCATCACTATCCTAATATTTATTTATTTACATTTAATTTTACCTACCTACTTTACTATACTTTATGCGGTGAGAAACATTTGTAGCGAATGATTTAAAAATGTGCGATGAATCTTTGTTATGTTTATGGTACAATAAAGGGTACGAGTATATGACGATGTAAGATACAACACGGAATTAGAAGTCGTCAATGTGGTCTGGTCAATAAAAGTCAATGAACTAAATTGGCTGGATCAAATTCAGAAATAAGATCATCAAATCCTCAAAAGATAAGTGTGGTAACTAATCCAAAACAATGCAAGACATAGGGAAGACTAGAGCAAGATGGCTGGACAAAGTAGTGGTAGGCTCCTTTGCAATAGGTGTATAGGTCTAGAGAAGAAATGAGTTGGACAGCCAACACTGGCAACAGTTAATCAAGGAGGCTAGGACCTATCCCAAGTGGTCATATGGGCATGTGATGACAAAGGTGTTGATGAATAAAAATAAAGAAATCATTGAAAAATTCTTACCCTTCAAATCTCATGGCTTGGAGGATGACTCTGGTGATGACAACTCCTAGAGGCAGTGGTATGAAGCCCATTCTCCGAGCTACCAAATCTGAATGATCAGAGAAGGCATACTTCTGCCGTGTCTGCGCCATATCGTATGCAAGACTCAAAGTGTATTCACGGTAAACACTGAATGGTATCTCGTTGAACCTGTCAAAAAACCAAGGAAATTTAAGAAATGAGGTAGATACAATGCAAAAAAGATGGCTAGAGAAATATTATAGCAGTTAAAAGTTTAGTATGAAGATAAGCATCAGTACTTTAAAAATGTTTAGCTTTTGCCAATGCCCCCCCCCTCCCCCCCCCCAACTGGAGGCGAAACTTTATCTTCAAATGTGGATAAACCAATCTGTGGGATGGTCAATGACATGGGATTAGAAAAGAGAATGAAAACATTTAAGAGGAGTTGTAGAACAAATATTATGCCTTCTCTGTTTCAGAGAAAAGGGACAAGAATCGCTAAGTTTATGTTCATTTGCGAACATAAATTTGCAGTTATTATTATTGTTTTACATACATATAAGTACACATGCAGCATGTGTAAACATTGAGAAATAAAAATCTGAAATTACCTTGTGATGAAGGCATGCTTGATCCAATCTATGATAACTTCAAATCCTAAAACCATAATGCAGTCGGGAACCAAAACCCAAAATCTTTCTTCCTTCCATGAATATTCCTTCATAGTTTGAAGAACGACGATGAAGAGAAGAACAAACAAATGCAAGCGCTCTCTCACATCACTACAGGACACTTGAAACAAATTATTCTTGTCAAACTTTTTGAAGACGCTGCCTTTTAGTTCAACAAACTGAAAAAAAAATTGTGTTTTTTAAGTTCAATATTAATGATAACATTTTGTTTAAAATGTAAGGAGTACATTGTTTAATATACTTACATTATTTGACATAACAATGATAAGGAGGGATTTATTGTTTGAATTAAATGCTACATTTAATGTTGTCGCTTGAAATAAGACTAGAAGGCTGTGGAAGACTGAATATTACTATTAAGGAAAATAAAACAATTAAAAATGACACAAAAACATAACTGTAACTGTAACTGTAACTCTGTCGCCATTCCGCTAGGGGTGGCCAGAGCCTCTGCAGAGTTGCCTCCATTTTTTCCTATCCTGACATACCTCTTTCAATTCCTTCATATCCATCACCTTTTTCATGCATTTTCTTCTTTTACGCTCACTTTGTATATCCCATTCTTTCACAATCTCCTCAATCTGATCACTCCATACTTTTCTCGGTCGTCCCTTCCCTCTTTTTCCTTTCACACTTTCTTTGTATACATACTTTGTCAGTCTATCATCTTTCATTCTTTCCACATGCCCAAACCATCTCATCACATTCTTTTGTACTTTAACTTTCACATCCTCTTTCAAATTAAATTCTTTTTTTACCCATTCATTCCTAACTCTATCCCTCAAAGTTTTTCCTGTCATACTTCTCAAATGCTTCATTTCCACCGTACATACTTTACTCATTTCGCTAAAAAACATAAATTAATCTTTTATCACTTTATGCAATATAATAAGCATTTAACACTTGTACATGGATATTAATGAATTTAGATGGCAGCTAAATGAGGGCGCTATTACGACTTTAGAGGCTTTCAACTGCTATACTCAAATGTTTATTATTTTTCATTTCTTCAACAAAATACTTCTTGTATTTATCAATTCAGCTATTTGTTTTTATTTCAGTAATTTTCCATCAATTAATTAAAAAGGTAAATAGCACGGAATAAACATGTAGGTACTTTTCTAGACACACTAAAAATTGAATTGAATTTAACAGTGAATCATTTGAAAAAGTCATTTGCAATTTTTGATTTTCAAAGGATACAGACATAAACTAAGGCAAACAGCAAATGCGGCAGCAACCCAAGATGTTCTCTCCTCCTGTCTCTTGGTTCAGTGGCCGTCCAGAACAAGGCATCGATGGTGTCCTGTCCAAACGCAGAGAACAACCTGTCTCCCACTTCCAGCATATTGTAGAAGATGTAGAGCTTCATCACGCTTTGGCTCTTAACCAGGTGGTACATCATGTTAGTGTCAATGTAACACATCAGGATACTGCAGACTATGAGGATTAAGCCCTTCAAGAGATCACAGACTTCCGCCGGCTTAAGAATACCTGTGGAATTTCTATTTCTTAACCTGGAAAGTGAAAGAAATAAACTTCACAGATTGATTTTTCATATATTATTAGGCAAAAACGTTTAGCAAAAAAGAATTAAACTTTGTTTTTCCTATTGAATTTATAAAAAATACAATGGATTTTCACTGTGTAAACAGAAATACCCTTAAAAATATAATTCACATATTGATATTGTCAGGTTTTTATAACAGGACATAAGAGATATGGATTTTTATCAGTGTGAATTGTTCATCTCATAAACAGATGTGTACAATATTGTTTATACAAACTATTGTGACTTATTTATTGCCTAAAAACCATTTAAATTTTTATTCCTCTTATCTAATTATAATCTCAAGTTTGGGATTACTTGGCATGTATACAATTAATGGAAAATTGACGATGAAAACAAACTTTGCCACATGAAACATGTTTTACTTCACAAAAATAGAATTTGTACATGCATACATTGTTACTGTTTTTGGTAAGCTATGGCTCAATTGCTTTGAGAGATTCTTCTGATATGAGACAGTTTGAAAGGCTGGAAAATAGGCAGCTGGATTGGTGTTTTCCTAGGGAATACGAAAATAACAAACTCCAACCATCTTTATCTTGAGTGAGATAAGGTACAGGTAAAGTAGGATAATTTGGCTTTCAGTTGCGCTGGTCCGACTTGCTGGAACAATCTGCCTCTGGAGTTGAGAACAAGGCTGCTATTCCCATTTGTCCCATGGACAATAATCTTCTAGAATTTCGGATAATCTGTCAAAAAAGTCATAAACGGTATTCCGTAAGGTCTCACCTCGATTCTTCTCATTAGAGAAGACTCACGAGCCATTTTGCCTGTGAGATGCATCTCGAGCGCTCAAAATGTATGAAGATCTATGTAACAGAGGTTATGTTGCGAAGATTTTGAGAACTATTTATTTTTTAAAGGGTGAAAATATCATCATCATATTCTTCCGTTAATTAACATACCATAATATCAATAAGTACTTCAGTATCATATTTTTAATTAGGAATTGGTCGTTCTAAGGTTAAAAACTTGGTTGATGAAAACATTATAAGTACTTTTATTGCAATTTCAATGAATTGATGCAAACAAATACATAAATTACTAAGCTGTTTTGAAAGTCAAACTTATCATACACATATTTATATGTTTTCTTTGAGTTATTTCAGCATAGTTATTTGACACGATAATAATATAAGAAAATTATAAATTTTTCCAAATTACGGAAATAATAATATACTTTTTAAATTCCCCGCTGATTTTTGCGAGAGCGCATACAAAGATATGATTAAGAGTGAGAAAGCATGATCAAAAACAATGTTGCCAAGTCATTTTGATAGAATCGAATTAGATAGAAACACTTGCGTTGCAGAATACGAGGCGGCCATTTTTTATGAATTTTGATTTAGGGGACTCGAGATTTTTGTGACAATTGGGAATAGCAATCCTGAGACCAGTGTTGTCAGTTTCAGGAAGTTACTCAAGGAAACATTTTTTAATAGAAGCAACACATAAAGCGCTCTTAGGGTAGCTACTGCACACTAAACGGCGCTATATACATTTTTCCAATTATTTTTAAGATAAAACAATCTGACATAATGATGTCAGTCATCTCTTGTTTTATACACAAGAATACAAAACAAAATCTTTTAGCAGCTAGTAAAAGCTTATTACATGATAAGCAAGGCTTAGGCATAAACAAAAATAAACTTGTTTGCATGTGCTCTTTTGTATTTGCAATCTTGCAGGTCGCTGACTCACATTATCATTTCTTTGGTAAAGTAAAAGCTGACATAGAAACATTAAGAACAAAAATACAGGTTACTATCTTATCTTATCACACAAGGATGAACGGCTAGGAGAAGGACTCCAGTATTTCAACTGATATTATAGTTGATGAACCAGGTTTTAAACAAAAGCACCTTATTAAGCATCTGAATAGAAAACAGCAATAATGATTGCTGACCTTCAATAGCAGAGGCTGAAAAAAGTGTATGTGACATCAGTGTACCTCGTGTGGCAAGTATCTTGCTGAAGTTTTCCAAGCCGCAGGTAGCTGAAGCGGGTCCTGTGACATCATAGCCTATCTAACCAGTAGCACGGCGTTTTAACTGGGCTCAAGTTCTCGGCATTTTCTTTTATAAAATGATAAATGGAATCTTTCATTTTACTTCTCAAAAAATATATGGTTGCAATCCTTAGTATTTCAAACAAACGTAGTATTTTCAACTACATTCTCCACTACGGCAATTACCCTAATCTAATCTAATTTAATCTAATCTAAGCTGCAAATATATATATCATTTAAGATTTATATTAAATGCATTCCCACAAGCAGACATGTATAATTTCGCGCTAACACATGCCGCATGTGGACCTGCAATATAAAAACCCAATCTCAAATGAACATAAGCCCTGCAACTCTTGCCGTCCTTCCCTGAAACAGGCATTGGCAAAGTGAACCATTTTTTTACAGTATGGGTGGTCAGCCGCATACCAACCTATAAGTCAAGGAACAAATAATCTTCTAATATATAAAATCAAACAAATGTATGTATGTTTGTCTTGTATGGACTTCTAAACTATTGAACCGATTGCGATGAAATTTACATGAGTAATTCTTTACATGCCAACTAAGTCTTCTGTATAAAAAAAACTGGAGCGAAATGAGAGCAGAAATATGCTTAGACTATTTTCACTTTATGAGAGGGTTTTTTTAGACTAAAACAAGTGTGCAAAGATACAACACAGTGGAGATACTGGTCACCCGTAACAGAATTAGGGAATGACACAGTACGACAGGTAAGATGGGCCACCACAAGGGGTAGCAGAGTACAGCTAGCAGTGGCAAAGGGTGCCATACAAGCCGGTTTCCATCGGTTTCCCGTTAAAAATGAGGCAGAAATAATAATAAAGTAGACTGCATGGTTTCAATGGAGAAAAAATATGTTTTGTTTCTTTGGTTTTAAATGTATTTTTTTACTTTGTGCCTATATTTTTTAACTACTTTGTTACATCATTTTAAAAGGGAAGCCAATAGGAACCGGCTTGTATGGCACGCTTCGCCACTGACAGCTAGTTATCTAATCTAATCTAAGTTGCAAAATATATGTAACATTAGAGATTCGCATTATTGCATTATATTGCACAATTATATGCATTTTCACAAACAGGTACGTACAAGTTCGCGCTTAAACATGCCGCATGTGGTCCTACAATGTAAAAACCCGAATCTCAAATGAACATACACCCTGCAACTCCTGCCGACCTTCCTTAAAACAGGGGTGACATTGGCAAAGTGAACCATTTCCTATTGAATGGGTGGTCAGCCGCATACCAACCTATAAGTCAAGGAACATACACAACTAGTAAAGTATAAATAAGTAAATAATTTAGCTTACCTTAAACATTTGGCGATTGGCCGACTGAGCAATGACCAGAGCGCCATTGCAAATCTAATGGGTAGAAATGTGTAGACAAACAGAAAGGAGTCCACGCATTGGAAGAAGCCGTACGCCATGAACTTCTCCACTTCCTGCGGTATCTTCATGAAGGAGTACACCTTCTCTCTGCGAGCCGAAAACCTCTCTTCATCGTGCTCCAGCAGATACCCGCGGGTCAGTTCCACTTGTAAAAACGCAAGAAGCGATGAGCTCCTCTCAACTGAAACTAAAATGGACAAATTATATGATATGGATCAACGGAGTTGTAACAAAGTAACAATGGAATTTTAACAAAGTTCTGACCAGTCCGTAGACTCGTGGTTAACACTTCTGACTCGTAAATGGAAGGTTGTGGGTTCGGATCCCGGCGGAGCATAAAAAAAATTCCATTTATATTTTCATATATGTTCATATACATTTACCAAAGACTTAGAAAACCTAACGGTACACTCCATACATTGTGAGATCCATTGACGTCACATCCGCCTAAATAAAAAAAAAAACTGTTTTAGCGGAAATCGAAAATGAGCGAATTTTACCGAGTTGTAGTTTAAAAACTATGCCAGATATTATTTTTTTAAAAACGCAGATGCATTTTTTAAAAGGTAGTCTGTCATTTTATGAAATAAAAAAATACGTGAAATTACCCTATTGTAACGAGTGGAACTTATTTATTTTCACATGCAAGGAGCAGCCTTACGCCAACCACTTAACATGATGAGGGGCTACGGGGCTACTGAAAGTTGAGTAAACTTTGTTGACATTATGATTTTGGCTTTAAAATTAATTTCCAGCAATCTTGGTGGGAATGACACCCAAGCCTTTAGCTATGAACGCAAGCGATCTACCATCTGAGCTATCACGGAGGTAGACATTATCAATCAAAGACAAAAATAAAACACATTTTTTATCAACCCACTCAAGTAAAAATGCATTTTTTTCACTGGTTCTTTTTGCCGACTCCATTTTATTAGGAAAGTTGAAAGTTCACAAAACAACAGGTAAGATGCAAGAAAAAAAAACTAACCTGGTTTCCTAGTATCTTTGTCATCATTATGGAAATCTTCTCTTTTCAATGACTTCATTTCGAACCTATTAAACTCTTCAAATGCGGTGTCATTCGTAAAGTGCACCCTCTCAGATGTCCTGAATCTTAGTTTTTTCTCGGTCGGAGAAGAAAACTCATTTCCACCTTCCAACATGTTGAATTTCACAGAATTTAATTCACATAGTCCATTTTCCGATTCTAAATGACAGGTACATGACAACGCTGTCAAAATAATGCCAAATTCAAAGTGCTATTCACACATCAAAAAAAATTAACTTTGGAAGGTACAATAAAACAACAACAACCACCCAACATTTTTGATCGCTTCTACTTATTTAAAGTTTACGCAATAAAATACAAATATCTATAATCTAAGTTACAAATGTATTTTAATATTTAGGATTTGACATTGTGAATATTTGGGATAATTTTACAATTTATATTTATTTAATCAACATAAATCGCATTGGCATAAACCCTCCAACTTTGGCCAACCTTTTGTGAAAAAGGGGTGGCATTGGCAATGTGAACTATTTTTGACAGTTAAGTTGGTCAGTCTAATATCGATCTGCAAGCAGGCCCGGATGAAGGGCGGTTCGAGTGGTGCGGTCGAACCAGGGCCCTAGCGTCTTAGGAGCCCCCAAGACATTAAATAAAAATATTCTTAAATAACTTATATTATATTATTTACTTTCGTTGTCTATACTCGTTTTTATGGTAGGCCAGGATGAAGCGGTGGGAGTAGGGGAGAAGGGAGTTGGGGTCTCTCATGACTTTCCCCGCACCAGGGCCCCCAGTGGTCTTAATCCGGGTCTGGCGGTACTTTTATCAAAGACCAGCCTTATAGCAAATTGGCCTTGATTGAGAAATATGCCCGTGACGATCAAGCACGAAGAGAGTTCTTGATTTTATCAATTTATCTTCGTATTGATTGTCCGGTCGACAGCGCAGTTGGTAAAGTACTTGCATTTCATACATAAGAGCTCGGGTCCGAATCACACCGAGGGTGTCAGAAAGAATTTCCCGTTTCCGTGTTTATTTCAAACCCAAAATAAAATACCTGTAAGGTTTACACAGCCTTCACAAAAAATGAGTGCCAGCCCCAACGGTAGCTAGGAAACACCCACTTCAACTGAAGTGATTGGCGTTGGCTCCGGCCCCCTTACCTGTAAAAATAAAAAGATTCGACTCGCTACATGTGATAACGCATTATGTGTATATTAGAAACGTTCGGATCATTGTGATGATTTGTAAGTACTGAGTTCGGTGACAAGGAAAATAAGTTACTTTTGCTAAGCAACTGACTTTGGTTCTTTAGTGGGACAATATCGACTGTTGATCTCTTTGATCAGCTTGAAAGAAGTAAGCGAGCCCTTTGGCGTGTAGGAATGACAAATTAAAACTCTCCCACCATGACAGATATCAACCCCGCACTCTCAAGACACGCCCCCAACCAATCGCAGTAAGAGAAAGTCGCTGAGCAAGAGAAAGTACTTATTAGATCGCATTATCATCAGTCTGTGACGGTATGTCAAACAAGTACAATGTGTTCTCGCGCTCGATTTCGTAAATTTAAAGTTCACGGGTAAATGTTCTTTGAAAAATTTTAACTCGTGTTTTGAAATATTGAAAAGTGATCTAAAATTAAAGTGTTAATCAAATGAAACAAAAATTATGAAATAAACTTATTTTAAGAATAGATGTCATTTCATTTCATTAAAAAGAGCAGAGCATCATTTTCTTCTTCATTCAACTGAGCATCATCATGAGAAAGCCTGCAAAAATGCGATATTAATATTTTTATGTTAAAATAAGAGCTATAAAATATTTTATATCCTAAATCAAAGTGATGGGAATTAAGTGTGCTAAAATATTTTCAATGGATTACTTAATTTATTAATACAAGAAAGTGCCATGTGAAAGCCAAGACAGGAGTAGCAGCCGGGAGCTTGCGCTAACACATATAAATTACCATTTATTAATACTTGCGTAAAGTATATAGTGGGTTCCAGAGGCGGTTTCAGAATAATGTAAGTCATTTTGAATTAACAAAATGTTTTTATGACATTAACATTGTATTTGATTATGTGTTGACATTTTTGTTTTTATTTATCTTTATATTATGAAGGTTTTGTTAAGGAATCCTGTGCGGGAGGCTCCCAACTCAATTTTTTGTCAATTTTTTCAATCATTAATTAATTTACTGATGTTATTGTAATTACCTGAAGAAATTTGTTGTTTTTTTCCTGAATAAAATAAAATAAAGTAAACGTTTTGAGAAACTGTGTGCATTAAAATGCTGCTAGTACAAAAAAATATTTTCCCACTCGCCATATTTAGATCCAGATTTTTTTCAAAGCTCGTTCTTTGCAAATGTGACATGTGGAGTCGAAATCTGTCATTTTGGAATTTTGTAAATTTATTTCCGAGCCCCAATCGCGTTTCAAGATTAAGCAACCAAAGAACGCACATTAAATATATTATGACGTCTGCAGTTAATATGGATAACCTCCAAGCGAAAGCTGAACTAGCTAACAAGCTTTTGGAAAACTTGAAAAAAGAGGTAAATATTGGTCAACAACTTATTGCATAAACTTTGTTTACTTTTTAAAGTTGACCTTTAAATAAAATACCTGAAATGAAATACTTGCGTACTAAAAAATAATATTTGCACACTGTTACTGTCATTCCTTTTGGGGTGGCCAGTACCGCCGCAGATGTGTCTCCACTTTCTCCTGTCCTTGCACACTTCCTTCATCCCCTCAATATTCTCTCACTCTCTTTTCTTTTTCGCTATCTTAAGATTCCAGTCATTTGCAGATTGACATCTCCCTTATTTGATCCTTCCGTGTTTTCCCATTTGAAAGTTGTTCAATACCCATTCTTTCTACATGCTCGGACCATCCGATTGTACTCTTGTGTAGCTTCCCTCTCATATTCTTGTTTATACCGCACTCATTCTTTACGTACCTTCCCTATCATTCAGGATATTAACAGTCCTTCCTCTAAAGTATACATTTTCTACTGTATTTACTTTACTCAGTTTGCTTGAATTCACCATCTATGTGGGTATCGCCGTCGAAATTTGTACCTTTTGTCTTGTGCGTGTGTCCCCTAATGATTTTCAGCTTTTTCATAAAAACTGGTGATCTCTACTGAACTCTAAAATTATCAGAGTAAAGTAAATAAAAAGCGTATCGAAATACAAAAAAAACTGCAAAAAGCATTAAGTGGCGATGTAATTAAAAAATAAAACAAAAACGCATTTTTTCCATTCCCATACAAATTTTACATGTCCGCAACCCGTTTTTGACCCTTTGATGGCATGATACGATCAAAATAGTCAAACGTTTTAAAAGTTGAGTATTTTTGCATATACCTTAGTAACGTATCTTTCATTTTCTGTACTAGCCACAATAATATTTACTTATTTAAACACGAAATATTGATTGCTAAGGGTTGTCTCCATTTTTGGCTCCGAAATTTTTCTTTTAGTATGTTACCAATTCCATTGGAACTGACAAAAATCTTGCAATCTTAAGTATTTGTTCACGTATGGTAACTCTTTGATTCAGTGTGGACAACACAAAAAAACTCATTCGATACCTTCATTTTCTTCTGAGAACGTTTACATCAGACTCGGGAATTTGTCGTGAGTGTTTTGAGTGGAAGTTAGCTTGGCATTATTAAGGTATGTATTCGAATATGTTGTCAGTTGTATATTTTTTACTTAGATCCATTAATTCTTCTAATGATTGTATGTTTTTATCATTGCTGACAGTATTATTTTTCAAATGGCACAAGTTTAAGGTAATGTCGGGCGGTTTTTTATTTACAATCTTTACCGTATGTTACCAGTATTAAGGTGTATTCACGTAGGTTTAAAAAAATACACCTACTTACCGTTAATTTATGGTTGACTAACAAAGAACATTTACGTACCTAATTGAAACATAAAACTATCTAATCAACCTTACTACATGCTATTAATATTTTAAATGCACCGTTTGATGCTTGTTATTCAAAATAGCAAAAAGGTTAATCCGTGATCTGTGGGCTAAACGATTAAATGAAATTTGGACCACAGAGGTACCTAATTTTTATATCGGTGCTGGATACTGTGAAAAATGTACGCAAAAAAAACATTGCCTATCTATCTAAATCTATGATAATCTATAATCTAAGTTACAAAAATATATTGCATTTAAGACTTTAAGTTCGTACTTAAACATGCTGCATGTGAACCTACAATATAAAACCCAATCTCAAATGAACATAAACCCTGCAACTCTTGCCGACCTTACCTGACACAATGGTAACATTGGTAAAGTGAACCATTTTTTACAGTATGAGTGGTCAGCTTCATACTAACCTATAAGTCAAGGAAACTTATTGAAATACAATAAACAAACGATTTTAGGTAGTTATTAAATGTGCGTATTCATATTTTTATTAAACATTCATAGACAAACAACATTCATATTTATAGACATTCAAAATGGTGCTCTTATATTTTTACTGAACAGTGTTTACGAACTGCTATAAAATCTTGTATTCGTTGTTGAAAAAAGAAATGAGATATCGAAATGTAAAAAAACCTAATTTTTCGAACCTGTCCGTCATTTTGAATAGACCTTAATTTAACTCACGATGTTTTCGTTTTCTTGAATCTTGCCGGTCGACAGTTATGGTACAAATTTAAACGGCGTTACCCATGTCTCACTTCCATGCATCGGAGGCGCTAACAATATCCAATTGCGTACTGTCAGTTTCATATTCTTCAAGAGTCTGACATTCCTTGCAAATTTCCATCCTCTCAATGCGCTAACACTCATCTGCCTTTACTTGCAAGCTTTTCGAGTTCTTTCATATCTGAAACCTATTTCCTAAATATATAATAAGTAAAAAATCTATTGTTTACTTTTCAGCTGGTTGACATCAAAAATATAAAAATAGAAAACCGCATCAAAGAACTCTCGGTAGAAAATGAGAGCCTTCGCAATGAAGTCGCCACAGCTTTGATAGAACTTGTGAAATTAGAAACCATAAATGGAAAACCACAAATTCCGATACCTGGTCAGGAATCGTGTGCACCCCAATCCGTTACGCCGGTTTTGAAATCCGAACCTATTGTAGAAAAAAGTAATGTACCTGAAGGAAAGCCTGCTAAAGAGCCTAAGCAGCCAAAGGAACCTAAAGCCAAGGCTCCAGCTAAGAAGACTGCTCCAGAAGAAACTGAATTGCCCATCGATGTTGGAAGGCTTGATATGAGGATAGGTCGGATTGTGGAGATTGCCAAGCATCCGGATGCAGACAGCTTATACGTGGAGAAGATAGATTGTGGGGAGGCTGCCCCCAGGACAGTTGTTTCTGGGCTGGTCAAGCATGTCCCCATTGAAGAAATGCAAAACAGACTTGTAGTTGTTTTGTGTAATTTGAAGCCTGCGAAAGTAAGCATAAATTACTGTTTCCCTCATTTATGTAATTGAGAAGTTATGTTTTAAATCTTCCAAATATGTATTATCGATAGGTACAAAATGTAAAACAATTTTAATAGTGCGAGGCAGAAAAAATCCTCATCATCAGATGACCTATGTGCCAGTACATTCATACATGCCAAAATGGAAAAGTAGTAGTGATTTATTTATCTGCCGAGACATGTATTTTATAAATTTCGAATAAATAACTTCGTTTGAATGTTAGATGAATTGCTATCAGAGAACTAACTTTTCTTGGCGTTTCATGTACTGACAACTTCACACTGTCCTGTGCAAAAAATCATGATGTGATTTTCAATTTATCCTCGCTCATCACTTGAAGATGCAACCTGAGGACATTGATTAATTATTACATCAGCAAAATTACGAAAATAAATCAATTCTTCAACAACACTGACTGATATTCAATTAAAAAAAAAAAAGATGTTTATTCATGCCAAATTACCGCAGTTCCAGCTTGAATTCAAGCATTTACGTCTTTACATCTGCAAATTTTTCCCCTTCTTTTGTTGTACTTGCATACCTACAAATTCAAGTATCTTTCTCATTGAAAACTTCTATTATCCAGATGCGAGGTGTCACATCTGAAGCAATGGTAATGTGCGCATCATCTGCTGAGAAAGTTGAAGTTCTTTCCCCGCCCGAAGGAGCCATACCCGGAGATCTGGTGCATTGTGACGGGTTCACGAGGAATCCCGATGCACAACTTAACCCCAAGAAGAAAATATTTGAAACCTGCGCTCCCGATCTTCTCACCAACGACAGCAAAGAGGCCTGCTTCAAAGGAGCTAATCTCAATGTTCCTGGAAAGGGAAAAATAATTGCGCAAACATTGGCTGGAGTCAATGTCCGCTGATTTAGCAATGTACAAAAGAAAAATACAAGGTTTTGAATTATATATTTTTTTGTTTTATTAGTGTGTACCTTTTACATTAGGATAAAGCTTGATATTATCCTACCTGAGGAGTTATTATCAAATACTGGTGTCAATGAGTTAGGGTGGCAATTTGTTAAAGCATTTTGCATTTGTTTAAAATATAAAATTGCAAGTATAAAATATGTTTAAGTAGACTGCCACAAAAGTAGGGACAAATTACAAAAAATGGATACCAGTATCTCACGTATACAACTGTACATTCTAACTCAGCCATAGCGTTAACCAAAAAAAATGTAAAAAGAACATGAAACAGCCAGTGAGCTTTTCCACTTCCATACATTACGCTATGATTGAGCTAAAACATTTATACTCGTGGCACAATTTTAAATAGCTCGGTGTGCAGCTTAATCTCATTACTTCAATGGGAATTTGATTGATGGATGCGTGTGAAAAACAAATGTGACTAAATTTAAATTAATGGTAATTAGAAGCAATACAAAATGGTGATGTTTTATATCTATGATTCATCATCGCTGTTGTGCCCGCCTGCCTTGGGCTTGGGTCCCCCGGCCCTCTTAGCCATGATAATCTGGTCTATCTTGAGAATCGTGCAAGCGGCCTCTACTGCATACTTCAGTCCCCACATTTTGGCCAGGTACATGTCGAGGATCTTCTTCTCTTTAGCATCACAGTAAGAGTTGTTGTCGGATTCGATATCAAAGCCGACGTTCTTTTTGCCCTCCTGTGTGAAACAATGAGAAATAAGTTACAATACATCATATTCAACTTTCACAATAGTTAATGAAGATGCTTTTCTGATGACTCAAGTCTAATTTTCTGAAGACTACGGCCTAATTTTCTGAGGACTACGGTTTAATTTTCTGAGGACAAGGGCGTACTTTTCAATGAAAGCCTCTCACGGCTAACATAAAAAAACCTATTTTCCAACATGGCTGTAGAGCTAAGGCGATGGACAGGCAAGAGTGGAGGAGAATCCTGGATTCAGTCAAGGCCCACCCAGGGCTGTCGAGCTTATGATGACAATGATTGGTCCCTATTGATGTAAATGACAAGCGACAATATGAGGCCAATATTTGAGAGATGATACCAAACTGTGATATTCCTACTTGTCATTTGGTCATAAAATAATAATGCGGCTAATTAGTCTGAGCTCAAAGTAGAACTCAATGAAATTGTATGTTTTGATTCCGGTAGATGTTGCAGTCTACTATAAGATAATCAAATTATCACTATTTTACATCTGTTCAAGGTTGTATTTCTTTCAAAATTCTGTCTTATGAAAAGGGGGTAAGTTGCTCGTTTTGGTAATAAGAACATAATACGTCAATGAAACAAGAGAATATTTTCCTTTACCTGATGAGCGACATGTATGTTTCCCAAGACTTGCGTAGCGTTGGCTCCGCTGTTCTCAGCCAGGGCCTTGGGGAAGGCCTCCAGGGCAAAGGCAAACTTCCTCACGGCGTACTGCTCCAGTCCGGGCAGCGTGTCGGCGTACCTCGCCAACTGCTGCGACAGCTCAATCTCCACTGCGCCCGCACCAGGTAAAAATCTGGACAAAGAAATTGTGTCATCAGTTGACTTTACCTTAAAACCACAGCATATTACCAAGAAATGTATGAACTAAAACAGCACATCCTATGAGGATTTTAGATTCCAAACAACACTACACTGTAAAAAAAATGGTTCACTTTGCCAACGTCACCCGTTTTAGGGAAGGTGGGTAAAAGCAGCAGGGTTTATGTTCATTTGAGGCTTGGTTTTAATTTGTAAGTACTAATTCCGCATTTGTAAGCTCAAACTTACATGTGTCTGTTTGTGGGGATGCATTTGATAAAAGTTTTTAATTAAAATTTGAAAAATAAAACAAGTTTTTCTTCACGAGTTGAGTTTTATTCCTTCGAGCACTTTCAATGTTATCACATCATTATCAAGAAGAGAACTGAAGTTCTAAAATTATAAATGTGCATTCTGGAGAAAGTTTTAGGTATCGGAGCTATGGGGGGTGAGGGAAGGGGTGAGGAAAGGGTAAACATAACATTAAAAATAAATACAATGGGCATTCAAGAGAAAGTTTTGTTAGACAGCAGGGCTATGACAGGGTGTGGAAAGGGGTAATTAGTAGGGGGGAAGCTGGAGGGATTTGTATATTTACATTATGGCTTTTTCGTTTCAATTTATAGATTTCTATTGTTTTTAGGGCATTTCAATGTCAACACACAAACCCTTAACCTTTTATGTTTTGAATGCTAATATATATTTGCAACTTAGATTATTATGGACCACAGTCGGGCTTTGTGCTTGGGATACAGGCAATTGAACAGGCAATACAACTTTACTGCTGCTTCAAAATAAAGAACTTGGATCTAGTTTACAGTAATATGTATAAGTAACAAATATTAGGCTCTTCAAGAGTATTCTGAGTATTCCAAGCTCAGCAATACGCCCCCTTACTGCATGTTTGTCTTATGTCCATCTTTTTCACATGAGCAATGTTTGTATGTGTCTTATGAAAACTGGAAATTGATTTAAAAATATTTAAAACAACTCTCACATCATTGTGTTGTACGTTTTTTTCTTAGCTCAGATTGTGTAAAATGTAATTCTTCAGGCAATTTCACTGAAAGGTAAATTTTGATTCAAATCGCCGATAAGCTAAACAAGCACTGGGGGGGACAAATAGTATTTAAGCTTTATTACAACAAAAACTGACAGTTTTAGACATCATCATCACTGGCATTATAACCATGGTAATATGAATCTGTGCGTCTTTGATCAATCTCAACCAGCGTTGCTAGTTCAACGCCTTTTTTGTTAAGTTCCATACTTCTAACCTACAGAAGTCTACTACTAATCTAATCTAAGTTACAAAGATATGCAACATTGAGGATTCACATTATATGCATTCTCACAAGCAGACACGTATAAGTTCACGCTTGCACCTTCCGCATGTGAACCTACAACATGAAAACTTAAATCTCAAATGAACATACACTCTGTAACTCTTGCTGACCTCCTTTGAAACGGGGTGACACTGGCAAAGTGAACCATTTTCTACAGCATGGGTGGTCAGCCGCATACCAACCTATAAGTTAACGAACATACACAATAAATAACATTTTTACAATCGACAAATAATTCATATACACACCAGAACAAATACCAAATTCCAATTTGAAAAACCCTAATCTTAGCCGCCAACATTTCAGATCAACCACTATTTTTTTCTGTCCTTACACACTTCTTTCATTTCATCTGAAGAGTTTTAAACAAAAAATAAGTAACATGAAGTAGCAGTATACCTGCCATCCCTTGCGATGCCCTTGAAAGTGTTGACTCCATCATCGATTGCGCGCTCAATGTCATCCATGTAGTTGTCGGTGGCGCCACGGATCACGATGGTGGCGATCCGGGACTGCTTTCCCTCCAGGCAGAAGACTACGGTGTCGGTGCCACCAAACTCCTCAACGCTCACGGAGTCGCAGTAGCCCAACTCTTGCGCTGTTGGGGGCATCATGCGGGGTAGAACCTGGGGGATGAATAAAGATTTGAGAACCGGCGATATTATTAACACAGAATAATGTAATGTTCTAAGACTTTTTGTGAATCGTAATTATGGGTCAAAATAAGAAAGAAGCAAGATACGTGGTCTGTTAAAAAAGTATCGCGCATTTTGTATTTTTTTTAAATGTATTTATTTATTCATAAATATCTTTTTTGTTCCCTTCAAAATAATCCTACCTCCGATATGATACACTTATTCCAACATTTCTTTCAATCTCCAAAGTGCTAACAAAAATTTTGTGATCTAGTTCAGCTCCTCCTTTGATGCTGTATTTATCTCCTAAATTGTGGCGTAGCGTCTCTTATTCTCACTCAGAAGATTTTATTCTTTTGCAATCTCACCTAGTTGGTTGATCCATTCGTTCCTCGGTCGTCCCCTTTCACGCAAATATTGTTATTATTTTGTTACATAATTTATTTACGAGATAATGTAATAAACTAAATTTTCTAAAAGTAAGCAAGGGAAAAAATATGAATAACTTACCACACCACCAACAGCTTTACTCAATCTTCTCAAGTCAAACTTGGAGTTGAGCCTGACTGCCATCAGTTGGTATTTGTTTATGAAATGCAGAGCCATATCGCCAAACTTTCCCCCTGCCACAATGACCTTGGCACCGGTTTCCGCAATGGCTTTGATCTGGCTCTCGAGGAGGGATTCCTCTCCTCTGCTGAAGTTCAACAATTCGTCGGCAGATTTGATGAGGACAGTTCCCTTTGTTTCCGTTTGTGTGATGTCAATTGGGCAAGAGTACAGGGCAACTTTGACTTTGGCCATTTTGGAGATGTCGCCTTCAACCTGACGCTTGAAAACCATGCCTTGCACAACGCTGGACTGCAGCAGGCCTGATCCCACAATCTGGAAGTAAGAAAAGGAGACAACTCTACAGAGGATCTGCCCACGCCATGCGGAACAGCGAGAGAGTTACATTTTAAGTTAAAAATTAATAAATGAACACTCGAAAAAAGAGAAGAGCCTGCATGAAGAGAGTGATGTGTCGAGATTAAAGGAATTTGCAAGGGCAGAACAAAGTGGAGAGGCAGCTGCAGAGATACTGGCCACCTCTGGTGGAATGGCGGCTGGATAATGAAGCCAGATAGTCACTTTTTTTTTCAGTTTGTATGGATCCATCTCAATGTGAACATTGAAATACAAAAGGAAGCTTTACAATACTTTTACCTCTAGTATAAACCACGGCATAAATTCCCCTAGTGTAAATAGAAAATGTAGAAAAACTAAATCACTCACTGGAGGTTTTATTGTATCTTCCAAAAAAATATAATAAAAATATTAATTCACACAATCATAGGAAATTGACGCTATGTTTTATAGAGTAGGTACTTATGATTACCCTGCTTGGAGTACTGGTCTACAATAAATGAATGAAGGACACTTCAGCTGATTTTCTATGAAATAGAGATGTCAAACAAAAGTATTTTTGAAAATAAACAATCAAAGTAGGTACTTGAAGGGACTGTGCATTTTAAAAAAAATTATATATTCACCTTGCAAACCCTTATATTATCCACATTGAAGGTGGTTTGTTCTGGTAGGATGGACACACAAGCCCTGGTGATGAGATCAGACAAGAACTCTTCCTGGCCATACTGCTTCGACATAATGGAAGCCCTCATGGCGTCTTTCACAGCTTTGATGTCTTTGTGGTCTTTCACCTCTTCACACACAAGTCCAGGAAGGATCTCCAAGCATTTGTTCAGGGCTCTCTCATATCCATCAGCAATTTCTGAAGTAGTGATCCCAAGACGTAGTAGTTCTTCCGCTGACTCTAAGAGCGCTCCAGCTAGGATTATGACAAAGTTTGTCCCGTCGCCATTTTCCGCATCTTGCATTTGGCTGGCCAGCACCATCAACTTGGCTGCGGGATGCTCCACATCCAGCTCCCTGATTATGGTCCCAGCGTCACTGGTGACGAATTGTTTATCAATGTGGTTGATGATCATCTTATTCATGCCATTTGGTCCGTACGCAGATCGGACGCTGTTTGCAAACTGTTTACAAGCAGTTATATTTCTGAATACAGCTTCTTCCAAACCGGAATACATCTACAAGACAAATAAATAATCATTTAGCTGGAAATTACTCATTTGCAGACCACATGATACATTCAAAGGGAAATAAAGGATTGAACTTACGCGAGCACCATCTTTTAACATTTGAGCCACACCGGGCGCCTTGGGAACGTGGAGAGCCATGATTATTGTGGAGGTTTAGAAGTTATTTAATTAAGTAAATGAATGAAAACCACGTTTTGATGTACAACTTCAAATACCGGCCCACGAGTTTTGGAGATTATCCGTGACTGCAGACGCCGCCTTGCAATAGTTTGTTCAACAGTTTGACCAACTTTATTTATTTTAACTGTCAAATTTAAGAGGGAGCCTAAAAACAAACTGTAAAAAAATATTTTTCATGGCTCCCATCCCGTTCAAAGGCTCAAATTAAATTAAAATCGTGTAATCTACATACGTTTTAGTTTTATAACACACTATGGACTGGCATTTATCTTAAAATAATAATAAAAAATATGTTGAAAGTTCTAGAAGTGATCTACAGTCACGGAGAAAAATAAAAATCACAAGCAACAGTTGGTAAGCGTGATCAGATCAGCCATTGCTATTATTGAAAATTGTCCGTCGCTGTCAGAAAATTTTTCGAAGTAATATTTCGGCAGGAACGAGAAGTTTAAAGTGCTTATTCAGCGCATCTACCGCAACATTTACCACCGGGAAAAGTAGGTGCGGAATAAAGCTGCAGGGAGCCAAAGCGAAGGAAAGTATTCCCTCGCCCCACCCAATCGTCTCGCACAAGTTTGAGGACTTCCTTTCATCATAGGCCTATCAGATACCGCCGTCATGGACTTGAATGTGTCCACGCTGCAGCAACAGCGTGCTGTCACCGAACAGCTACGCAGAGAAGCTGCTATAAAGCGCATCCCCGTCTCCCAGGCGGTGGCGGACATTGTGAAATTCATCACGGACCACGAGCAGGAAGATTGCCTCCTGGTGGGATTCACAAGCCAAAAAGTCAACCCGTTCCGCGAGAAGAGCTCGTGTATTGTGTTGTAAAATGTAAATCATATGTATTAATGTAACTTATCTACGCTCTAATGATTATTATGTGTGACTGGTTTAGTTTATTTTATATGAAAAAAAAAATACCTATTGATAATATAAAATTATGAAATTTTTGTTACTTCTATATTGAAAAAATAATGAATGTGTTTATCTGGAATGATTGTTTCTCATATCGTATTATGCCGCTGTTCATTGTGAATTCTATTTTACTGTCAATAAATTAATTATTTCACAAAAACTATTGTTTATTTATAACCTACCCACTTTGTCGATGCGACGTCAAGCCATCAATAGATAGAACGCTGGAGCCGGTGCTGTAGATTCTGCTTCGGAAAGCTGGTGGAAGAATTGTAATGTTACCTTTCCTGGAAGAAATGACTAGCCAATATTTTGTTACAGAATTTAATGGACCTTATCAAGGCGAATTTTAAACGGTGAGCAAACTCGTGTTAAGTGCGATAGCGATCATTACTACCTGCGTGTCTCTCAATCATAGTCTGCCGCCGTACCAACACTGCTTGCAGCGCCTGAGCAAAAGGGAAACAACTGATCTTTCTTATTACGACATGGACCATTCGGTGTGCAACATTTTTTGGCAGTCATCAATCTTGCACACTTTAAAGAGAGGCAGACCACAATCCACCAAAACTGTCTAGTGTACATACCTTCTGAAATCCACCTTGGACCCTGGGCTGAAAGTCTCATCACCACGGTAATTCTTACCTACCGAATATCGGTGATATTTGTATGAAGAGCTGTCAATCCAAGATGGCCGCAAGTGAATTGCTGATTACAATATAGTCTTCATACAAATATTACCAATATTCGGTAGGTAAGAATTACCGTGGTGATGAGACTTCTAGTTCTGGTAACCTAGACATATGGAGAGAAATTAGGATCTAAAATTTTGTTTTGACTCTATTATAATGTCCGCAAGAATGCAGATCTTCGCAAAGTGAAAACACAAATATTTGCAAGAATATTGCAATGAATGAGCCAGCAAACAGGTCAGCTTGATGTTATTCCTCACAGCCAAGCACCTTGTCTTGTTCCACAAAATACCAAGGAATTAGAGAGATTTCATGAATGTATTTGATACTTTAATAATGTGCGAGGATCGCAAATTAAAAGTATTTTTCTTAAGGCTCAAAGCAATAAAAACAGTAATTTTATTCTTCTCGTCCAATGGCAGTGTCCTGTTCTATATAGACATATTTTGTCTCTGTTGGTCCCTTCTTGTGTATCCTGAGGGTATAACGTTCTTGACCAACATGCCCCTCCTCTTACTAAGATTCTTCTTTTAAAAATGTTGCTGAGGAAGTCGTTGTCTTTAGTTTTATCAATACTTTGATATCAATGAAATAATTAGTTAACAGGAAGTAGTACACAAATAAAACTATATACTTACTTATTGTCTTATCAAATCAGTTGCTTGAATTTCCTAGAAATAAAGCAAGGTGTCATACATTATAACTTTTATTCATACCTGGTTACAAATGAGTAATACCATAGAGTTTATTACTCTATGAGTAATACCAATCTATTATAATAGTAATTAATTATCAAACATTTTGGTTTGGCCACATATGAAAATTTTCTTTGAAATTCACTCTGCAGTTCAATTATATTCCAATCAATTTTCAGGTCAATTCCTTTAAAAGTTAGTTGGGATCCTGGATGCACCACAAGCAGACTTATCTTGTAATCGTCAATCAATATAAAAGAAATACATGGAGACTTAGAGCAGTTCGATTGACCAAATCACTGGTGCCTTGGACAGTAGTGAGGTATTGCTACAATCAGTTCCCAGGCAACCATCAACGAGATTGTCTTAGCTCTTTGTTTGGCCGTATGCTGTGCCATAATATTTTACAAGGTTTATTTCATAGTTTATTAACACATGTAACTAAAATGTCAGTAATGTGAAGCCTCTTTATGTTTGACACACGGTTATCTTATGTCTTTTTTCTTCATTGCATGTACATTATTTTGTTCCGCGACACATTCCATATAATATTTCTTTGACTTGATAAATGCTTGCGATACATCCATAGGGGTGGAAGCTGTTGGAATTGTGCTGAAATAACATCCCTTGGGGTAGACACTAGTTAGTGATAATATAATAATAATAATTAGCCACTTAGTGATAATTTTATAAAGGGTAATAACATTAATCTAGGGTTTTACATACTTACATAGGGTTCACACATTTTACTAATATAATTATCATGAATGTGTAAATAGCATAAGAATATCATATTACATTGGTGTCCAATATTCGTAAGGTTTACCACCCATTAAAAACCATTACAAAGGCCTGACTAATTTTAGACAAACATCTGCCTTCAAAGATCGCATTAACAGAGATTGATTTGACTCGGTGTCAATATTTGAAAAGTGAAATAATTCTTTTCCAATCTACTAGTGAAAAATTGACTGTTACGCTGAATAAAACACTTGTAGAATTATACGTACAGCTTCCAATTCTGTTTTAATTGAGTCATAGAGAATCAAAGGCGGCAATCAAGTTTTTTTTTTTACCAAAAATGAGATGAATATAATAAAATTACTGAAAATAACATCATCTGTTTTTCCATATAATTTTATTTTAGGCAAAAATCCCAGATTGCCTTTTTTGATTGAATCGACTCGTTCACAATATTTTTACTTATTTCAGATTAAACATGATTTATTTTCATTGTTTTTCTGTATCCATTTGCAAAGCATTTTTGACATTTGCTTAATACATAGTTATTCTGTTCACTAAAATACAGTAGGTACATATCTTCCATTGCGATCCATGTGAGACAGAAACATGTCTTTAAAAGAAGTCTCCTCAAGTAATTTTGCTTTAAGTAAAAAAAAATATTTGCGAGTGATGTGAAAGATGATAAAGTGAAATGGGATGGAAGTGAGAGGGTGAGTGATGGAATGTGCGTATAGATAGATAGGCCATACTTACCAAAAACCCAATAAGGTTCTACAAGCTTCTACAGGCGAGTAGATACTTCTGCCATGCTCGCAGATTATATCAAAACATTCACGGCTTATCAATCTTACAAAGGCCAGAGAGATGCTATAAAAAACTTGCACAGATACTTAAAATTACTTTCATATAGAATTGAAAACAGATTTTACACATCATTTTGAAGAGAAGATTGAATTTCTCATTGATTGAGTCGTATGCAACGTAATTAGGAGATGTGTCTCTTCCTCACTAAAAAATAAACTAAAATTGAATTGACAGAAAGAAGTTGTCGCTCGAGATTGTAGCTACATGACGTGAGCTTTGACGATGTACCTACTAACAGAGGGAGCAAAAGCTCCATTAGTGCAAAAGGTACTATTCGTACATTTACTGATAAAGGGTGGAACATGGCTGTGAGTACTGGCCTCCATTTACTGAACAAATTGTAGCTGTTGCCTCTAATGAAGTTCGAGTGTATCTTGAAGGACTCTCTCACGAGCCTTTGGTAAAATGATGACTACTGAAAAGACTGACAAAACGTTCAGAAATCTGATCTCTTCTACTCCACGTTTAATAAAATTTGTTTTAAATTCTATATAAAATTTCTAATGACCATAATTCCAATTTAAAAAATTAGTTTAAATTCATTTGTGGGGGGAAAGGGGGGGGGGGGGGGGGGGCAGAATCTTAGTTTTATGTATAGATCTAAAAATATTTCTGTTCTAGTTAAAAACTTGTGAGAATGACAAATGGTTATTTATTACAGGGTGCTATATTATTTTTCTGAATGACTCCTCTATTCTCTAGTCGGGATAAAATTCGCTTGCTCGGGGATGAAAGTACACACCAAAAGAATGAGCTTGTTACTCACTATTTTATAATTATTATTGAGCAATTATTACTTCCATTGTTTTGGGGTTTACTCTTCAGTAATGACTCTAATGTCTAAATGCGACAACTTAAAGCAAAATATTTTAACAACTATCAGTCTTGAAAATTAATGACCACTCCCAATATTAAAATATTAAAGATATAAAACGGCTTTAGTAGATTTTTGGATCAGAAAATCAACACATACTTAAAATAAAACTTAGAAACATCAACTTATCATTTTACTATAAAAAAAATCTGTTCACTCACATATCGTAGAGAATAAAAAATGTATGGAAGTTTGCGTTTCCATTTATGCTCACTGGAGGTACTTTTGAATCTGTTGGAACATTTAACAGGGCCTCCAGTAAGCGTAAATGGCAACGCAAGCATCTATACATTTTTACTCTCAACGACATGTGAACGTAAACTTGTATTTTTTAATACTGGGGTACTTAAAATATTTTACAAACAATGATTACAACAACTGATTTTGAAATATTTTTTTAACATAGGATAATTTTTTCAAAAGCTGATGATACAATAATAACCTATAGAATGATCTTTTTCGTATATTTTTTATTTGTAATTTTAATTTATAATTGGTTCATAAGTAATGGGTGTAGAATGATAACATAAGTACATATTTTAAAACAATTATATATGAGAAATAAACAATGGTGTTAGTATAAAATAAACAAAACTTAAAAAAGATAGAAGGAATTTGAAAAGTTGTTAAAAAAATATAAAAAATATTAACGTTTAAGATAAAAATCGTCATTACAAGACTCCTTACATTCAAATTATTTTATTAGACTCAGTGCTGGTGACAATGTGCACAGATATTCAAGAATAAAGTTTAACACTTAAACTTTATCATAGAGTTCCCCGAAAATTTATGGAAACAAAAACGACACTTCTAGTGAGTGTTTAAGTTTCCATACATTTATCGGTAGATCACTTAAAAAATGTTTAAATGTCAAGTTTTATACTTGAAATACTGGTGATGAAATATAAATTCAACTACAGGATTGTGCTTAAAGTCTCAATTCTTCAATTAGTTTTTTTTTTAAATAAGTTATTGAATTAAATATCAAAATGGAATGATCAAAATTGAAAGGAAGGGTCCAAAAACGTACCAAAGTTAATTTATATCTTTCTAGTGAAACAAAAAGAGGGGTGGGGGGTTTGTGGTGCCGGGATTTTAGGTCTAAACTCTTTCCTGCTTGGCCGGCGACAATTCCTCGTTGCAGTTGGAGACACTCTGGTGATACAGCTTCAGCAATTCCATGGCGTCATGTGCCTGACGTTTCTCCAACAGGATCCTGAAAAGATCAAAGCAATAGATTGATTAATCGAGGCCGAGAGATAAAATTGAACACTTGGTCGAGTCCTGGGAGTAAGGGGACCATAGAGAGGGTTGAATGGTTGAAGGTTGAAAGGTATATGAATTTTTCAACCCAATGAAGAGCATTTTTGAAAATATAAATGATATATTTTTTGTGCTCCGCCGAGATTCAAACCCAAGATCTGCCATTTACGAGTCTGAAGTTTTACCACTATACTACAGATTGGTCTAGTAAGTAACATTTTTTGGGATATTTTTTTTTTAAATATAGGGTTATTTAAAAATAGAACCCCGACTGAGGTGGCTGGATGACATCAAGAGAACTGCAGACATACGATGGCTGAACACAGCAGCCGATAGACAAACGTGGAGAGGATTGGACGAGACTTACGTCCAGGAGTGGACTGAGAAAGGCTGAGGAGGAAGAAGAAGAAATATAGAGTTTCAAAGTATTAAGTATGATACTATCAGTGGCGTGCATCTCATACAGTTCAATAGTTGTTGCCGAACTGAATTAAACACGCAATTAATCCAACAATATTAATGTTATGTTCTTTTAAAAATTCAAATTCCGCGCGGTATCGCTCATTTCTGCTCGTCGCATGTCACTTCGCTCCACTCCACCTCATTCCGCTTCTCTCCCCCTTACTCCGGCTGTGTCCGTCTCTTTCCGCCTCTCTCCGGCTCTTTCCGCCCCACCCCGCGTATCGCGCGCTAGCGGCCAGTGACTCTCGCTGTCATTATTATCATCATAATATCTTAGGCACATTTTCATTTGCCTTTCGTGCAGAGTGTGTAAAAACTTGTAAAAAACACAACTCTCAGCCCAGTGCATGCATAAAAAGCGTCGCAAAATTATTTTGCCGAATAGGCGCGCCTAATAAGGGACGACGCAATGCGTTAGAAAGAGTAAATAGAAGAATGAGACAAAGCTATGCAATATTGTGAGAGAAATGTACCACTTGTTAACTGAGTAGGTACCTTTTGTTTTATTGTATATTTTAGATTGATGTTTACTGTTGTTTACACAAGTCAATGGTTTACACTTATAAGTTGTGTTAAACGAGCCGCAAATTTATATATTTCGGGTTTTTGTTAAAAAAAAATTCTGAATGAAAAAAAACAGTGCTTATAGTATTTATTGAGGATATATTTGTGATAATTCCCTCAATGGATAATTCTTAATAACTGTTTGTCGTTAAATTATTTTCTTTAACATAAATTAACCTAAAAAAATTCAGCGCTTCTAATAAACAATGAAAACGTTCAATTGAAATATTATTGGTGCTTCTGCTTGATAAAACCAAGGTTCATCTTTCGATTCAAACTGATTGAAAATAGTTTTGAGCTTTAAAAGTCGATGATACTGTATCGTATGTACATAATTATGTAATAGAATATTTTTTACGATACATTTACATCTGGAAATCCCAAATTGTTGCCTACCCATGGCTAAAAAGTAATGCACGCCACTGGATACTATGACATCTTAAGTCTTGAAAATTATAATTAAGAATTGCATAATGAATTTGAATATATTTTCTAATAAATAAAATGATGTATCATGTCTACGCTTTTGATAAATTATTTGCTGCAAGAATAAGAGCTTTCTGACTTTGAAACTAACTTAATGAAAAGGCATTAAAGGATATGCGAAAATAAGGATACACAACATTATTATTATTATACTATGTGCTCAAAATAACTAGGCAATATGTTCATACTAAAACAATACTTTGAATGGAACCAAATAACCATTAGCCGCCACTAGCCATGCTCAGTTATAACAGGTCATTAATTTAAATTAGTAGAGGCAGAGTGTGCTATGTGCTTATGGACGTGTGAACAATATGTGCAAGCATAGGTGTATGTGCGGAGAAATTTGTAAAACACGGTCTTACAATGTGCTATTTGAAAGTTGGAAGGCCTTTGTAAGTTATAATGAAGCTTTTGGGTTCCATTGACTTTAAATAAATGAAAGTCTAGAATGATGATCAAAACAGTAATAATTTAATCATAAATTAAACAGAAAATTCCTTATTTGTAACCGTAATTAAGAGTATGGTCTATGAGACTTAAATTTGTATTTATTTTCACAACAAGAAATTTTAAATTGAAAAGAAAAACACTAATATACCTACCTAATTTGTTCTCCTGTTTCTATGAGATGACAAACGGCAGTCGATAAAGGAGATCTCTATTTGCCATAAGAACTGAGTCAATCTTGGTTTGATTGAGTTCTAATATTAAAAACAGATTAGGATGGTAGGTACTTAAATGCTTTACTTCACACTATGGCTAAAATGTATTATTTTGGAAAAACTAATTAAAAAGTCACGTGTGTGAAACTAACAACCTCAATGATAAATCATAAGTTTGATTTTCAATGTCAACCCTGTTAAATGGGTATGCAGCATAATCTAAAATCTAAGCTGCAAAGATATACCTATATTATTTAAGATTAATATTAAATGCATTCCCACAAGCAGGCATGTATAAGTTCGCGCTAACACATGCCGCATGTGGACCTACAATATAAACACCCAATCTCAAATGAACATAAGCCCTGCAACTCTTGCCGGCCTTCCCTGAAACAGGGGTGACATATATATACAGCATAGTTGCACATTTTTAGGAATTTAAAATTTGACAATGTAAATGCACTTGTAACACTGTTTATGTGAGAACTCATAGGCTTCCTACTTGGATTTATACAAAACAATGAATAATATCAATGAATTGACATGTATTAAAAAATGGTGATGGATACGAACAAATTGAATGAGTTGTGCAATGATTGGAACAAATGGAGACAACTCTGCAGACTTTGGCTCTCCTAGCAGAATGGTGACAGAGTTACAGTAACAATTAAAAAAAAATAACATGGATGCACACTTGGAAATAAGTTAAAAAGAAAGTACTTAATTAAATTGTGAAACATTCCTTGTTTTCTTTTCATCAAAAACTTCCCAAAAGCCCTGCCCTTAGTGGGCATAACGTAAGGTTAACTCATAATAATGTGAGTCCCATGAGGTCTGACCTAATTATGCTCTCAATGTTTATGTTATTGTAGGTAACACACTCTAAATGTATGGCTAGCTCTGCTGTATACTTGGTTCACAACCTATACGGCTTGACCTTTGTACTGAAATTATTATAGCACATGCACAACAAAAATAAAGAGAAAATATAGCTGTTTGTTAGTAGTTACTTACAAACTTTTGCATTAGAATCATGCTCGAGTTTCCTTGCAAACTTTTCAACATGCAAAGTTAGATAGTTTGAGAACAGGTGTTGGCTATTCCAGGCAAGAAGCACTCTTAATAACTATCATAACAAAGAAATATAGTGCAAGTAATAAGAGAAGGATATGCAAAGAGCTCTTTTAGTCAGCTCATTAAAAATATACAGCAGGTACTTAAACCAGTTCTACTAAACTGTTTCATACTTTTTTTTAAAGGTTTAATTTTTCTTTGTTAAGTTAAGATGTGAGTCGAATAACTGCAAACACCGTCATCTCCAAATTTTATGATTTTTGAGATAATTATTGAATTTGATTCTGCGTAGTGTAACAGATCATTTGCTGTGTGCTATCTATAATATATCTATAATCTAAGTTGCAAGGATATATTAATTTAAAGCTCTCAGATGTATGCCCACAAACCAACAAGTGTAGTTCGCGCTTACAACTGCTGAATGTGTACTTACAAATAAAATCCAAACCTCAAATGAACATAAGCCCCACAACTTTTGCCGACCTTCCCTGAAACAGGGGTGACATTGGCAAAGTGAACCATTTTTTACAGTATGGGTGGTCAGCCTCATACCAACCTATAAGTCAAGGAATGTGATGAAAACCTCACTTAATCCTTCGTAATTTTAATTGAAAAAGTATGATTTGGTGCAAACACTGTCATCTCCAACTGGTTCCAAATTGCGTTCAGAACACAAGTTTATTTTACTCAAAATCATAGCGTAAGGAGTTGACGGCGTTTGCATTTATACAACTCATGTATTGCTTCATTAATTTATACCTCAAAGTACTTTTATATGAATGCGTTTTCATTTGTGAATGCTCAGTGATACAAAACTAAATCAGTTTGAATATTTACCTGATGATGTTTGATTGACCTAAAATGTTTATTTTAATTTTATGGTAAGATGAAAGTAGTGAAAAAACAACAGTATTAAAAATTTACTTTTATTTTCCATATCTTTATTTTCTGCATCTTTTAAAAAAAAGAAAAGCTTTAACATAGTTCAGTTGCTATAACTTGTAAGTAAGGAAAACTACAAAAAGTATTTGCAGTCATAATTTTTTCAAAAAACAAAGCACTGTGTAGGTATCTACCGCAATATCTCAAGAATTCTAAAACTTTTAGTTATAGCTAAGTTAAAACAACTGGTAGAAAGTTGAAACGTTATTTAACTTTCAATATTTTCACTTAATAAGTACTGGACCGGGCCGTAGTGCAGAGGCTACACTTCGGACTCGTAAATGGAAGGTTGTGGATTCGAATCCCGGCGGAGCACAAAAAATATACCATTTATATTTCAAAATATGCTCTTCGCTGGGTTAAAAAAATCATAAACCTTTACCAAAGACCGGTCACTGAAAGGTCCATCCAATCTTACAACAACTGGGTCTTGCTTGAGAATTGGCGCTTTCTACAGCGACGACTAAGCTCGCAGAGGGCTCTTGAGGTGTGATACACACAAAAACAGCGCTCACCAAATAAATCATCCTAATATATATATATATTGATTTTTATATTTTTTCTTTTAATAAAGATAATTAGATATTATTTTTATTATTAGGATGATTTATTTGGTGAGCGCTGTTTTTGTGTGTATCACACCTCAAGAGCCCTCTGCGAGCTTGGTCGTCGCTGTAGAAAGCGCCAATTCTCAAGCAAGACCCAGTTGTTGTAAGGTTGGATGGACCTTTCAGTGACCGGTCATTGGTAAAGGTTTATGAATTTTTCAACCCAGCGAAGAGCACATTCGAAATATGAATGGTATATTTTTGTGTGCTCCGCCGGGATCCGAATCCACAACCTTCCATTTACGAGTCCGAAGTGTTGCCACTACGGACTACGGACCGGTCCAAGATACCTTTATTATAAGGAAATTTCTATGATAAAAATTATTTCTGTCCGTATCAGCTTAGTACAAAATGGTCAATGAAGCTGTTTAAAAACACTGTGATTATGGAGCCCACACAAATTTTAATTAAGAACTTTTTCTCAGTGGGCAAACATCACAAAAAAATATTTGAAAAAAATGTGTATACATATCAATGTATAGGGCATAAGCGACAACAACTAAATTGTTCAGGAGAGCAGTATAAAGTTTGAGATTGCAGAAAAATGGCATAACGTTTTTTATTTTTTATTATATCGTTAAAATCAAAACAGCTCTTAAATTAAAGAAATAATGACATTTATTGGCATTCGTATTAATGTGGTTTTATGATGTTCTATGATTTTTTTTATGTCACGTTTAGGACAAAAAATTCCAAAACTTTGTCGGTTACACCAAAACCATCCTTCGAAAACATGGTTGTTTGCTTGGGCATAAACAAAAAAAAATCATCATAGAGCTATGGGAGTTAGCACATTAGAAAGAGCGGAAAAGTTAAAGTAGAATAGCATTCATAACTCATTTTTGACCAAAACTTATGCCCTACTTCCTTTTAACCGTCAATATTGTATCAAATAAAAAATATGATAAATACATTTGAATAGACTGTATTTAAACAGTAATTTCATAAGCATGTAGTGAGGAACAGAGACGCGTCGAGCAAGAAAGATTTAGCGTTAGGCTCAAAGAATTCACTAAAAAAATGTAGAATTTACACCGCACCTAAAATACTTTTTTGTGCACCATGATTTTAAGGTTTCATAAAGAAGACTTAAACTTATACACTTGATTAGACTCAAAACTTGTCCTAAATGCTACAATCACTGTTCACTACGAGCTCCTTGAAACTTCAGAGTTGTTGGTGAAATAGGGCATAAAACTGATATTAAAATGAACAAGAAGGAATAAAATGACAAACATCGCAACTTTACTTACCGTCCCGATGCTTCTTTCAGCTGCTCCAAGAATATTTTGTTGTCCTTCTCCGACACAATATCGGCAAGGCTATCCGGATCCATGTCGGAAAGCAG
Source organism: Agapetus fuscipes (assembly GCA_951799405.1). Classification (NCBI taxonomy): domain Eukaryota; kingdom Metazoa; phylum Arthropoda; class Insecta; order Trichoptera; family Glossosomatidae; genus Agapetus; species Agapetus fuscipes. Next base: position 5,481,305 of record OX637342.1, on the reverse strand, counting down.
TTCCAAGTCTTGCCCGCCCAGGAGAGAAATGTGACAAAGATTGTGCTGCAGGCGACCCACTAGACTCGCCACCTGTCCTTTATCATCAAAAGCGATGTCATCCGTTTGGTCCAAAGATATATGGCACTTCGGGACATTAGGACACCATTTCTCTGTTCCACGAAGCGCCATCAAACTTGTGTCAGGCTCTAGAGTAGCAAAATACTCTTCATCATCAACCTCTGTCCCATCAGATTCCAGCACCACTGTCAGAGGCTCGTTATTCCCTGGAAATTCTAGTTTATCTGGAATCTTTGACATCAGATCTTCCAGCGAACTCGCCACTACACCTTTGCGTTTTTCGCGATCTAAATCGCAAATTTTGTATGGTTTGCTTATGTCATTTTCCATTGTGAAAACTAAAATGAAAACAAAGTAGGTAATTCAATAACAAACTGATTAAAATCTCTTCAAGTCAATCAAGGCAAAGAAATAACAGCACTGCTCGTTATTCCCTGGAAATTCTAGTTTATCTGGAATCTTTGACATCAGATCTTCCAGCGAACTCGCCACTACACCTTTGCGTTTTTCGCGATCTAAATCGCAAATTTTGTATGGTTTGCTTATGTCATTTTCCATTGTGAAAACTAAAATGAAAACAAAGTAGGTAATTCAATAACAAACTGATTAAAATCTCTTCAAGTCAATCAAGGCAAAGAAATAACAGCACTGTTCAACTAAAATGTTGGCAACTTTTAAGATATCTAGGTTTTTTTTTTGAAAATTTGAATTTAGAATGATTTAGGTGAGAGATGTCAATTTTTTTATATTTTGACGTTTAGTGTACCAAAGACAATTAGACAAAATTCGAGACTCACGTTGTGTGATAATTTATGGTTAACTTCGATATGAAAATAAATAAAGTATGGAAAATGAAGGAGACTCCTCGGAGGAAACTGTCTGTCTGGCACCGCCTCCCAGACTGCGATGAAAACAAATAAGTCCCGCCCAAAGAGCGTCCCGTTTGGATGTGCTCTCTGGCGGCGCGGCGCGGTACTAAGCGGGCGGGGGCCGTCTAGACGCGGCGCGCGACGATCTCTACAGACGCTTTGCAATCATACAACTCTGACAGTGTAGGATAAATCAATAGTTTTTTTTATGTTCCACAACCATCCACCTGCGATCTCTTATTTTCAGTTGGTTTAAATAGCCATCCTGAACTTATGGCTTGAAAGCGCCCATACTAATGTTTTTTTCAGCCCATACATTTTAGTATAGATAGGTACCTACAGCCTCAGGCACATTTTATTTTATCTATGCTCAGGCATTTTTCAGAATCCATAAAAAAATTAACTTTAAACGAGTCAAAAATTAAAAGTTGTGTCCCCTTAATCAAAAAAAAGTTTTAATTTTTTATCCGGCTCAGAGTCAACTTTACCACACATAGAAAATTGACTCTTTTTAGAAATTAAAAAAATAAGAACTTTTTTCATTTATTCCTGAAGGCCGTAGATAAATAAAAAGGATTAAGTACCTACTTCATTAGTAAGTCCTAGTATGATCCATGCTGTTTCTCATTTTATATGCGCACTTAGGTACAATAGTTGATAATAAAATATTTGCATAAGTATACTTTTGGTGTCTACCTATTTGGCAATCACTTTTCTCGTTGCACTTTTTATTGTAAGCCGGTAACGGTAAAAAGTAATCTAATCTGCAACTTTCTACATTACTTACCATCCCACCATAGGTACCTACTTGAGTAAAAAGAAGTACGAGTACGTACTGCTATACTTGAAGGCAAATTTAAATTCATGAAGGATTAAAATTTATCAATTGCATTCCACCACTGCACCAAACTTGAATCTTATGGCAAGCTTAAGTTATATGACTCGACTTAAGCCAATGGACACCATCGCAGTGCTAATAATAATATTATATAGAACTTCTGCTCTCTAGAAGTTTCTCTGTGTCCCAGACAGTTCAATAATACCCAGAATTAATATCTGCACTAACCACATTAAAGCCCACGTAAAGCTCGGTTTAGTATAGAATTACCTCTAGACACATAAAATTTGCTGCTATACTGAATATTATACCTTTTTCACATACTGAAGTAAAGAATTTAGTACCCGATTCCACCAACAATATTACTATAGGTATTTTTATTTATTTATACTGCTATCTCAAGGGAAAATAATTGTTTGAGTCTCCATAACACTCAAGACTCTCAGTGTCTTGTAAAAGCAGATAATATCTACTTTGACAAACTCAAATTTTCTTTCATGTGAAAGCCAAGATTAGAGTAGCGGCCAAGCACTTGTGCTAACAGTTTTGAATCAAGTATCCCTTTCTGGCATTGCCTTCTAGCCCTAGAAATAGGACTTAGACCCCACGAAAAGTTGGAACCCACCTACTTCTTCGAGAGCAGTAGATCCCTACTTTAAAAAAAGTTATTACAGAGTTAAGCAAATATAATTTGATATGCCCGAATCTGCTCTGATGTGAAAGCCAAGATAAGAGTATGGGCAATGAGAAACTACTTCTTTGGGATCCCTACTTCAATAAAAAGAGTGACGGAAAAGTTAAGCAGATATAATTTGATATGCATAAATCTTCTGTCATGTGAAAGCCAAGATTAGAGAAACGGCCATGAGCTTGTGCAAAACAATTTTTAATCAAGTATTTTGTTTTTCATTTGCTTTTAGTTCACGTCATACCAGCAAGGAATAGGTACACGAGAAACTACTCTTTCTGGAGCAGTGGATCTCTATTTCAATAAAAAAAGTTATGAACGTTTATCTGTCGTCTTTACATGTGAAAATAGAAGTGAAAAAAACAAATGCTATCTCCTTGGAGACAGCGTGGTAAATAATAATAATAATAATTGGACAATTTGTATACAGCGCCGTTTAGTGTGCAGTAGCTACCCCAAGGGCGCTTTTATGTGTTTTTTTTTTTTTTTTTTTTTATTGTTTAAACAAGAATACAACAGCATTGAATATAATTTTGTATACATATATATGATATTTTTTACAATTCATGTCGCCTATTACTGTATTCTACAAATTAATATTTTAAATTACAAATCATGCCAGGTAAATAAATAAAAAGTAAAGAAAAACAAAAAGAAGCAGCATCCAAAACCAAAAAAAAAAGAAATACACAAATCAAAACAGAATAAAAAAAAAAAAAAAAAAAAAAAAAAAAATCTCGTCCTCATGATGGGATAAGGAAAGAAAGGTCAGGAGAAAGGAAAGGGAGTAGAAAAACAATGCGCACACCAAACACGTCAATGATGATTAATAAGCAATAAAAACAAAATAGGAATTGAGAATGATTAAAGAAATTAGAAATGAGATTCAAAAATGAAAGAAGAAAAATGTTGAAGCTTCTGTTAAACAAATGTGTCTTAAGCAACTTCCTGAAACTGCCAACACTGGTCTCTGTTCTCAACTCCAGAGGTAGACTATTCCAGCAGGATGAACCAGCCGAACTAAAAGCCTTGTCTCCAAAACCGGTTCTGTTCCGTCGAAGTGGCAGTTGAAGCCTGTTTACGGCGTCACTCTGTGCAGAACGAAGAGTGCGTCGTTTTCCACATATCTGGTCGACTCTGCATAATTCACACAAGTATGATGGGGTAACTCCTCTGAGGGCATTAAAAACAGAAACACATATTTTGTACTCAATCCCCTCTGGGACCCGTAAAAGTTGCATACTTACTAAAACTTAGATAGATCTTGATTTTGATAATAGTAGAAAATAAAGCAGATTAAATAGGGATCATAAAACGTTTTGTATTTTTCTAGGTAATGTTTAATAACATTGTCTACCCTTGTGGGCTTGTTTGCTTGTTTGTTTGTTTGTTTGTTTATTTGGCTGTAGGTCACTAGAGGGCAGACTGGTGCGCCGTGCAGCTCTAGGCATGCAGACGGGGTCAGGCGCGGTCATGGCGCTCCCACCCCTTCCCATCTCTTCTGCACCCTCTCTCTCCAAGCCTGGTGAATCAATAGCAAAGCCTGGATGCAGGGATGGAATGCCATCTCGAATATTGTATTTCTGATTGTTTTTTTTACAGAATGGAGGGATGGACGCTCAGACAAGCAGTAGAGAGCAGTATAAAAATGTTTGAAAAGAGTAATCATGAGCTCGAATTGGCTGAATCAAGGGTTCTCCTTTACTCTAACCTGCACATCGCCTTTACTCTTCAGCTACGTATGTCTGCCTTGGCTGCATCTGCTTGAACACTGTGCATCCATCGCATTTTTTTTGCCTTCCTGGTCTCATCCGGCCTTGGGGTGCTGAAGGTGTTAGGTGTTTAATGCAGTTGGCGTCGTTCATTCTTATTATGGGACTAACTCATTGCAGGTGCATCACATCGGGCTCTCTCTAGGTGTCATAGAGCTCAGTGTTGAATCAACGATTCCAACAACTGTTATCTCTCACCGGACCGTAGATGGTTCTGAGAACCCTCCTTTTGCATGTTACAATCGAGGGTTTGCTTTTTGTCATTACATACCCTTCTACCCAAGTTTTAGAAGTGAGCTTGTCAGAAAATGATTTAGATCTCATGATTTGTAACTCATGATCATCAATTGAAAGTCTTCCAAATATTTAAAAGAGAAACTGATATTCATCGGGCAGGTTATGGGAAACCTTTTGTGTAGCTATCTTCATTAAAACAGTACCTAAGTAATGTTACGTTTTTACTGACGTCATTTTTAATCTGGTAATTGCGGCAATCATCCGCACTGGGTAATTCGTCCCAAAGGTAGAATACATATCAGCTTGCCCTTTAGTAATGTGTATATGAATCTATTCCACAAGATTGGATGTTTCAGCCCTGTTCTATGTCAGTGTAGTTGCGCTGAGAGATTACGACAGGCATGCAGCAGTAGCGTATGCATTTATGAGCTAAAGGCTTCCAAACTACGAAAAAAAGTTTGGCGCATTAAAAGTGTGATTTTTTGGTAATTTCTATTGCGCCGTCATGTGACACTTCACCTCGAGGGCGCTTAAAATGATGCTGATGCTTAAAGTGATGCTGCAAGAAGATGCTGGCAGTTACATGATTAAATTTATAATGTATCGATCCTGCGTTTGTTAGATTTCATGAATCATGTCAACTAAGCGTCCAACCTTGATAAATCGGGCAATAATTGTGTTTGCTCTCCAATTCCATGGAATTGTAATACGAGTATTTGACAAATGGCAAAAATGTCCACCTTTTCATCGATGCGATCATGAAACAGCTTTGACAAGAAGTTAGCCAATTGGCAAAAATGTTATTGCTCTGGCCTCTGACTATCCTGGGAAAAGGTATCTGAAGATCTTTTACTTGATGCTTATCGGTCTTTTAATGATAGCAATTGACCCGAGTTTTCTGTAGAAAAGATTCGAACTCTTTAATTTTTTCACATTGTAGGTAGACAGAAAGTTAAGAAGATCAACAAGCCAAAGTTAAATCTTTAAGTAGAAGGATTAACCAAGTAAAAAATAACACCATCTTAATTGCAGGATTTTTTAAGGAAACAACAGACAGACATTGATTATGGGATATTGTCTAAGGTCTGAGAAGAATCCAACAGAAGGACACTTACTATCTTCAGAAGTGAGTTGAAACCTTCTGATTCAATCCTAGGATTGGTTTGCAATAGTGTTCTAGGAAATCCTTTTGAGTACCTCGGAAGTCCAAATTTCTACCATTGTATCCTGTAGGAACTGCCGGAGTGGCATTTTCGACAGAGTTTTAAGCAAATGTGTAAAAACTGGATAAGAGAAAAAGGGAACAAAGTTTCTGAACACCTGTCACAAATGCTAAACTTATTGTCCCAGCAACATGCGTCTTCGCGGACTATGTTTGTAGTAAAATAGAAACAATCTTATTGTCTTTCAAAACTTTAATATTATCCTGGAGCACTATTTTGGACGTTTTATTTCAATAGAACATTATAGATAAATTTACTCCCCGGTGAATTACAGTTTGGGGATTTAAAATTGCTTGAAGAGAGAGTACAATGTTATGCTTTTTCTGTCTGTAAAAGACCAGAATACGCCTCTGCTTTTGGGGTAGTGGGAGATGGAAATGGGTTATTATGGAGGTAGACTTACACAGTATGCAACTACAACCACTAATGCACGAATTAAAACCTTTTTACCACTAAATGGAGGGATTGCATGTGCTTGGGATTTTACAAACGGTACATCCGAGCTTTCGAGATGAAATGAAAAACATTTGGTGTTCAGTTTTTTACTGAATGTAAATGCATAGGAGAGCACATACAAGTTCACGCTCACATATGTATATTGCAGAAGGACATACAAAAAATAATTTTACGACTTGTAATAACATTATTATGTGGTTGGGTCATTAAAAGGTAACATACTGCATTGGCTGGGTCACATCCAGCTAATGGACTGTCGGAGTCTGAAAAAGATGGTTGTGATGACGGACCCAAAGGGACGCAAGACAGTGGGAAGACCTAAGTTAAGGTGGCTGAATGGAATGACCTGCTGTGCCATAGGAGTACGGGACTGAAGGAGAAAAACGTTGAAAAGGTTCTGCGGTTGATCAAGGAGGTCAAAACCCACCCCGGGGCTTCGTACAATTGATGAGTATGATGACTTACACTAGAAAATCTTAACCAGAAGTACCATAAAGTCTTTATCATCTTTTTGGATATAATTTTACATTTTTATTGAGCCTCCTCTAAGTTAAAGGTACGTAAGAATATATTTTTTCAACCCATATAAAATATGGAAACCTTGACCTTTAAAAAGCGTTTTTCTTTTTCATTTTACATTTGCAATATAAGTAATTGGTGAAAACTTTATATCGACGGTTAAAAGACAAGGGCATAAGCGACAAAAATTAAATTGTTCAGGAGAGCAGTATAGGGATGGATATCAAGGGTTTTTGAGACGATCTTGTAACAATATGAGGAATTTCTGTATTGAATGTGATCCCACTTGAAAAATAAAGTGAGTACCTACACTATTAACATATTCCAAGATAAAAAAAATTCAAAATACATTTCATCAAGATTTCAAAGGTTCACAAATTTATTCAGATCGTTGTATACTTATCGACGGTTAAAAGGAAGTAGGGCATAATCGACAAAAACTAAATGGTTCAGGAGAGTAGTTTAAAGTTTGAGATTGCGAAAAAATGGCATAACTTTTTATATTTTTTATCGTATCGTTTGAATCAAAACAGCTCTAAAATTAAAACAATAAAGGCATTTACTGGTATTCCTATTAATGCGGTTTTACGATGTTTTACGTTTTTTTTATGTCACAAGCGCTTTTAGAACAAAAAAGGCCAAAATCTGGTCGATTACACCAAAATCATACTTCGAAAACGCAGTTGTTTGCTTAGGCATAAACAACAAAAAAAAACATCGTAGAGCTATGGTAGTTAGCGCATTAGAAAGAGCGGAAAATTTAAAGTAGGATAGCATTCATAACTCATTTTTGAAAAAATGTCGCTTATGCCCTACTTCCTTTTAACCGTCGATATAATGTAAAATTGTACGTATTTATGAATATATTCGCAAACCACAATGACCAAATATTCGGTTTGTGAAAAGCCATGTATATTCCATTGCCTAAACAAATATGCATTTTCTGAAATTCATGAAAATACTTGTAGTTGTATTTTATTTGCATACTTGCCTATTTTTGCTCTTATTCTTTCAAGATTACATAAGGACTGTAGTTTGATATAGGAGGCCATTCATACGACGTAAGTAAGTCTGATTTTTTTAGGCTAGTAAGGTATTGCCATTGGTCGCGTACGGAAAAAAATACGAATGTTAAAACTGAATATTCGTACATGATAGAAAATTGTTATTAATTATTTTTTTCGGTTTATATAACCACAAATATTCCACGAAATAAAAAAGTAAAGGATGTTCTTTTTATATTTAATGGTAGACTATACTTGATTACTTTTTTTGTTAAAATAATTCGTTTGAAAGCATTTTGATTTTTTTTTCCGTACACCAAATCAATGATCGTCATATTTTTAGTTTTTATTTGGTTAAAGAGAATATAACCATTACAGATCCTTTATTTCCTTCAAACATGCTTAAATCTATGCCTTGACTATTTAATTTACTAAGTTGTCCCAAATAACTTATATTCTGTCTTTATTTGAACCAGCCATAACCGAAATGGACTTACGATATCGGAATGCTATCTGCTATTGAGCCCTCAAGCTCTCAGTCGCAAAATCAATCACAGGAGCCCTCCCTTGATCGATTTTGCGAATTGCAAATTGGGGTAGTGGATGGATGCATGGATTTGTTATGTTAAATATAATTAGAAAATAATGAAAACATTGGCTAGTTTGAAATCAATATACAGAGTGACTAAAATACAAAACCAAAGTCAAATTTGTAAAGACTTTTTCAAGAATAACCATCGTGATTGGTGCTATAACCCGCTTGGTTCTTGGTCTGTTTGAAGAGTTGCCTTCGCTTTTCCCTCTCCATCCCCTCTCGTCACCAATTAGTCACGCCCAGAGCTTACAAGTCACTTTCCCCCCATTTCTCCAGTTTCCAGGCACGTATAAGTTCGCGCTTACAAATGCTGAATGTGTACTTACAAATTAAAATCCAAACCTCAAATTTTCCCTGAAAGAGAGGTGACATCATTGGTAAAGGGAATATTTTTTTACAGTGGAAGTGGTCAGCCTCATAATAACCTATAAGTCAAGGAAAACAATAATAAATAATGTGAGTATACAGTATATTCATAAAAAAACTAAAAAAAATATGTGGTCTTTCAATGTGGTTGAAACCTTCGAATATGAAAACAATTTGAACCAAGGTCTCTAAAGTATACATCAACACATTAAGTATTTACATGTTTTCCTAATAAATAACAGGTCCCCTTGACAGATACGGTACACCGGAGACTTCAACCCCCTTAACATTCTACCGACCAATAGCACGACGAGGTATTCAATATTCCTACCTCTTCAGTAGTAATGTGGGAGAAGTCAGTATATTCTTACATGGTCCATTTTAGCCATTGCAGTAATATTCAGTTTTCGTACCCAATAGTGCGGGTAGGAACATTCAGCATTTCTGTCTGTTCAACAATACAGTATTTTTTTCTTGTAATTAGGCAACGCAAAAACGCAACTAAGCTACACATATAGTGTAACTTCTTGCCGCGTTATCCCCGAAGGGGTCGCATGTGGCGAGTTGAACCTATTTATTTTTACAGGTAAGGGGGCCGGCCTTACGCCAACCACTTCAGTTGAAGTGGGAATTTCCCAGCTCCCGAGGGGGCTGGTACTCATTTCTTGTAAAGGCTGAGTAAACCTCGCCGGTATTTACATATATAATGGGGTTTTAAATACACACCGAAATTGGAAATCATTTCTGAGACCCTCCTCGGTGGGATTCGAACCCGAGCTCACGGGGTAGAATGCAAGCACTCTACCAACTGAGCTATCGACCGGACTGGCACTTGTAATTAACAACTTGTAATTCTTTCCAACTTTCTAAACTTGATATCCGTGGCAACATATAATTGGCCATATTTTTTGTAATTGTTATCATTATATTTCTTATGTTACGCTGTTTGTTGTCCTATTAAACTAAAATAAAATACAGGTAGAAAAAATAGTATTCATGCATTGTTAATACAACGGGTGAGAGTACTCATATTTCGTATTCATATCTGTTATTATTAACATATGGGTAGGAATATACCCGTCTTCTAATACAAATCAGAATATTTAGTATTCCTACCCGTTTTCTAATACAAATAAGAATACTCAATATTCCTACCCATTTTCTAGTATCAATAAGAATATTCAGTATTCCTACATGTTTTCTAATACAAACACGAATATTCAGTACTTCTACCCGTTTTCTAATTCAAATACGAATATTCAGCACCTGTTTTCTAGTTCAAATAAAAATATTCAGTATTCCTACCCGTTTTCTCATACAAATACGAGTATGCAGTATTCTTTGCTTTGCGGTGGCCGGGCCGTTTGCCTGGAACAATTTGCCCGTCGGTGTTTGCGCGAACCAGCCTACCACCACCTTCAGAAAGGGACTGAAGACACTACTTTTCTCCAGAAGCCATGGCGCCCTTGAGATGGTCCTGGAACATTAAATGGCACCACAGGAAAGAAATCATCCATCATCATCATTATCATCATCTTTCCCGTTTTGTAATACAAATAAGAATGTTCAGTATTCCTACCTGTTTTCTAATACAAATACAAATATTCAGTATTCCTACTTGTTCAATAGTACGCAAACAAGAATATTTAGTATTCCCACTTGTTCTATAGTATGAACAAGGATATTCGGTAGGTATTCCTACTTGTTCTATAGTATAAACAAGAATATTCAGTATTCTTACCTGTTCAATAGTAGAAACAAGAATATTCATTAATCCTACTTGTTCTATAGTATCAACAAGGATATTCAGTAGGTATTCCTACTTGTTCTATATTATAAACAAGAATATTCAGTATTCTTACCTGTTCAATAGTAGAAACAAGAATATTCAGTATGCCTAGCTGTACAAAGGTACAGGTAGTCGTATTATTAAGTATTCCTGTGTTAGAAGGCTTTCCCGAACAGACGTTGTAGAGCCACTTCACGAGTAAGGCCGCTCGTATAACTTGAAACTTTAATTCGTCCGCGCGCTTTTATGCCTGTGTATCAATTGCGCATAAAATATCAGATGGGTTGTTATTTTGAAAATATGTATATATACTTTTATGGAAGACAAATTGGTACTGTAAGCATGAGTTTTTACTTTCAAGGTAGCAAATGAGTTTTCCAGATTTTGTTAGGAATTTTTCAGGTTTTTAAAAAAACAATTTAAGTGCAGGAGAAACGTGAAAATATGGAATCTGCCCATTTAGAGTGGGAAAATGGTCCGTAAATGACCGGTCCGTAGTTCAGTGGTAACACTTCGGACTCTGAATGTGAAGGTTGCGGGTTCGATTCCCGACGGAGCACACAAAATATATCATTTTACATTTTCAAATTTGCTCTTCGCTGGGTTGAAAAATTCATAAAACCTTTACCAATAACCGGTCACCAAAGGTCTATCCAGCCTTACAGCAACTGGGTCTTGCTTGAGAATTGGCGCTTTGTAGCGACGACGATCAAGCTCGTAAAAAGGTCGATAGCTCAATTGGTAGAATGCTTGCATTCCATGCCGAGAGCAAGGGTTCGATCTCAAAGGCTTACTTAGCCTTCACAAGAAATGAGAACCAGCCCGCCCGGGAGCTGGGAGACCCCCACTTCAACTGAAAGTGGTTGGTGTGAGGTCGCCCCCCTTATCTGTAAAAATAAATAGGTCCCGAAGCGCCACATGCGACCCCTTCTGGGATAACGCAGGCAAGAAGTTACACTATATGTGTAGCTTAGTTGCGTTGCGTTAAATGTGCGTCACTTGAACAGGTCAGAGACAGGGCAGACAGTGATAATTTTAATGCAAGATCATGTAGGTATGAGTAGACTGAAGACACTAAATAACTTTTCACTGCATTTACCATATCTGTCAGCGGTATAATATACTTCACAAAGCTGAGAAATAAAAATGAAATCCCTGTTTCATTATTAGGAATCAAATTTCATTTCACTAGGTGATGTCACATAGCCGAGAGATATTTTGAATGAATTCTATTATGCATTTTATGAACAAATTACTCAATTTTTATTCTATTTTATTATATCGATTACTTTTTCTCCATTTTTCTCAAATTTATTACATCTTCAAAAATATAGCAATTTGTGACAAATTCACTCCATTTCTAATCCATATTTTTCTAGTTTTTGATTCAAATTATATATTCTACGTATCGAATTACTTGACTTTTTATTTCATTTACTAACAATAATTTTATTCATTCCATCTTGTGAGAAGATTTTCTGCTTTTGGACCCTATTCATAATGTTATTATGAATGTAGGAAATTTTTGATACAAATATAGTACATTAAATGGATTGGATTAACGAAATAAACAGTAAACTTCGTTAATCACATTTAATCATTATAATTGCCGCGTTTGTGGTGTCTGTATATTACAAATTTGCATTTTGGATTCCTGGAATATCTAATGGATTTAATATGAATGAGATAATAATAAACTATTCTAATTCATGCCAAATTATTGCGGAATTGTGTTAATCTGAACTTCTAAGTATAACTATAACTGTATCTGAACCGCTATTCCACTAGTAGTGGCTGGTACCTCCACAGATGCGTCATATTTGATATTTTTTTTAAATTGTATGTCATATAATGCAATATGATGTTTTTAATTCTTGTATGTAGGTATTAGGTTTAACCTGTATTGTACAATAACTAGGGGCGTTGCCCCTGGCTGCTACGCAGCCCAACCCCTTAACATTTGGGGAATGTGTATATTACGCATAGTTTCCTCGCGTTAAAATTCGGAAAACATGTAAAATAAAAACATGCAATCTTAGTAAAAGAAAATCGACTTTAATATTATGTTCAGTCCACATGGGGCATTTGTAAGCGCGAACTTTTATCTGTCTGCTTGTGGGAATGCATTTAATATGAATCTCAAATGGTATGTATCTTTGCAACTCAGATTATGTAAAGAAATACACAAAATAATTTCCTTGACTTATAGGTTGGTATGAGGCTGACCACCCGTACTTTAAAAAATGGTTCACTTTGCAAATTTCACCTTTTCTTCAGGGAAGGTTGGCAAGAGTTGCAGGGCTTATGTTCATTTGGAATGGATTTTTATGTTGTAAGTACACATGCAGCATGTGTAAGCGCGAACTTATAAATAACGGCTTGTAGGAATGCATGTAATATGAATCTCAAATGTAATATATCTTTGCAACTTACATAACAGATTTAAATCCATTTTTATTTCGTTTGTTTTTTTTTTAAATTTTGAATCAAAGAAAATATAAAAAAAAATCTAATTTTGCCGCTAGATGTCAATATATTTTCATACGTATTTCGATACAAACATAAAAGGGTCTATAATGGTTTATGAGTGTATTTTAAAAGGCGATCAAACACATACTCGAAAAGTACACTTTTGCAATATATATACAAAATTTGATTTGCCATATCTCGTGAATGTATTTCATCTGCTGTGATGGCATTAATTTTGAAAATCGAAGCTCTAAGCGAATGACGACCGCCTGGAGTAATATAATAAAGTATGTGTGTGTAAATAAATCTATGTATCTACACTTTGTTCTGTCTTAGCACACTTCTTTCATCTCTTTGACAGTAGATTTGGACGGATCTGAAATGACTAAGCTTTCGAAGACCTTTGAATGTAAAGAATGAACAATGATTGATGCTGTTCTTTCGGACTTTGATTGTGGTACATAGTTTCTTTGTTCTCTTATTTATTTATTCTTTTTTCTTCTTATCCGTCTTTACTACTCTGTGTTACTCCTTCAGAGCTTTGCTGCCTCTTGATTCGAATGAATTATTGGTGTCAATTTACTAGTCTTCTGATAAAGGGGCATCGCTTGAATGCTAGATGTAAAAGTGTTTTAGTTCATACCTCTTATAGGGCTAAAAAAGGGGGGAAAGTGAGAAAAGTCACAAGAAGTCTAAAAAAAACTAAGCATTTTAACCTATTCAAATACTGAGGATTTAAAAGCCAAAGTTAAGAATGTTTCATTCTTTTGCCCACAAATTTCTCAGACTCGTTCTTCGACTGGCTAAGGCCTTACAGATAAAAGGCATTCCAATTTTTGCCGAAAAGTCGCGAAAGCACGTAGCGACTTTAAGCGAAATGAAAATTCACGCGCTCGTTTATTTTCGAGACAAAAATTGCCTCGAAAATTGGTGTTTTAAATTTTCTTTGAAAATGCAAATGCTGTGTAAGAAAATGGACTTAGCTATATTTAGTTTAATGAACATAATATTATATTGATGCACCAAAATATTTAACTTCAAAATTATTGAATTTTTATAGGTTTACTGACATAAAGGTTAGTTTGATTCTGAACACACATATTGTAAAATTGGTTTGCTCTTGCCAATATCATCCTTATTTCACGAAATAATGGTGAGAGTTACATCTAACATTTCTAATGTTAATTTGAGATTTGTGTTTTCAAGTGCAAGTGTATGCAGCATGTATAAGCGCAAAATCACACGTGTTTGCTTGTAGGCGTGATTTAGTGTTACGAACGTATGGGTTTGTACGTGAGCCTAAGCACGCTGGATGGTGTGTGTGTCGAACAATCTGGCTCTAGTATAATCTCTAACACGCAAGGATCGTCTCTTTATTTGTACCTATAAATACGAGTAAAGATTCTGCTGAGAGCCAGAGTCCCTTGAAACATTGTGACGCAAAGTCGATGCAAGCAGAGCAAGAAAAGTAATCAGTACATTGTATACCAATATTGTGCAAAATAAATAAATCGCTGTTTGATTTAAAGAACCCGAGTACAATAATAACATTATCTTAAAGTTATGATTAATCTTAAATGTTCACGCATTTTTGAAACTTAAAATTATAGATACAACTGATTTATTGATAAAAACAACTAGTAAAAGATTACCCGAAAAATTCTTCATGATGTTCTATGTTTTTTTACAGATTTTCTCATGAAAGTAAATTTGTAAAATGTACCTACAATCTACATACATAAAAACATACAAACTCGCAAAAAATATTGAAAACGCATATTTTATAAACAAGTAGGTAGACTCTATGCTAGTGGAACAACTTTATTGTTACAAAAAGTGATGAATTGATAGCATGTTGTACATTATTCATAAAGAAAATCGCTTCAGGCAGACTTTCAGATTCATCCCCGTCGATGAAACTTTCAGGGTATCTTTTTTACGACAACAAATCGCTCGGTAAATATTATGCCGAACAGATTTTTAAATTTATCGTGCGATATCATCAAAAACGAGCGACTCCCCTTTGTGATGCGTGATAAAGGAACCCTTTTCATTTTTTACAGCCGTGTAGAAGAGGCTGAAACAGATTTACCTCATGTTCCTGAAACGCTGAGTGTAATACAACACTTTCGGTGCTATTCTTAGACATTTTAGTCGTCCGTTGAGCCCACGCTTTGACAAACTAATGATGCATTTGTATGAAGACCTGTCAATCCAAGATTACCGCAAATGAATAGCTGATTAGTTTTCATACAATTTCATTTATATTTATTATTAAAAAAAATTCTATGGCTGGTCATGTATTGCACCCTCCACATGACTAAGCTGGAATAAACATTTATTATTAAATATTACCAAAACTCGGTAGGTAAGAATGACCGTGGGGATGAGGCTTCCAGCTCAGAAAGTGTGGGTCAAAGCGTGTGCTCAACCAACGACTAAAATGTCTGAGAATAGCCCCGATAGGGTAGATACTAAGCAAGCATTGTGAAGCCTTCAAACTGAGAATATACGGCGAGATTTTTGTAGTAATACTTCATTCAGAAAAAGTTTGAAAAATGATGATTTTCGTAAAACTTGTTACATCAATAAATTTCCTCACTCATTATACCTCTTTTTTGCCATAGGGTGCACTATTTTGGAGCATACAAAACGGCTCACATACTCTATACATATATTTTAAGTTGATCGATGCATTTTAGTCTTTAGTTTTTTGTGAAATGAATGTACACAATAAATAAATGAATATCACAAGAACCTTCTATATAATATATTTAATAATCTATAATCTAAGTTGCAAGGATATATTCATTTAAAGCTCTCGGATGTATGCCCACAAACCAACACGTGTAGTTCGCGCTTACAAATGCTGAATGCGTACTTACAAATAAAATCCAAACCTCAAATGAACATAAGCCCCACAACTTTTGCCGACCTTCCCTGAAACAGGGGTGACATTGGCAAAGTGAACTATTTTTTACAGTATGGGTGGTCAGCCTCATACCAACCTATAAGTCAAGTCTCATTTAAAAAAAAACAAAATCTAACCAATTAGTAACTATTTTTTCAATGTACAAAAGCTGTCAAATATTATCATTTCCACCGCACCTTCATCTTGTTTTCATATTTATAGTTTCTCCATGGAAAACTTCTGTCACGAAGGCAAAGATCGCATGCATAATGGAATAATATTCCCCGCCATAATCCTGTCCGTGTTGCACGAGCCGTGACGTCACAGACCCTTTACGTCTTATTTTTAGCCCTCCCGCGAAAAACTGGGGCAGACTTGAATAAATTTTCTCGGTAGATTTTCTTTATGGCCGTTGTAGCGTCCGATAGTTTATGTCTTTTGTGTATGCTGTACATAAACAATGCATCTTCTAAAATAATGAATATAATTTCTACAATCAAAATATATACACATATATATTTTCCTATCACACACAAGAGCTTAGTCTCTTTCTGGTGAGGTATAGCGTTACAAAAATATAATCATATAATGTAATAGATTTAAGGAAAAAAACGTGTATTATGAATGTATTTCAAATAAATAAATAAAATTATGTTAATATCATTTGCACGTGGAAACTTTTTTTTTCAAAAGGCCACCCCCCAACGCATCCACCCCGCCAATCACAACGAAGATACATGATGACAGAGATGAGAAGAGCATCAGCAGCCAGCCAGTTGCCAAAAGTAAACGGAGGATAAAGGTTCCCCGTCGCTACGAGCCTTGATAATGTTCCCCGCTCGAGGAAATGAAACGTCGGCGGATATAGTAACTGCAAGTAGAACATGGTCTAACCCGAAAACAACTCTACCACTTCATTAGAACCTTGGCTTGTCCGATCGATAGCTTAGTTGTAAAATGCATGCGTTCCATACCACAGAGCTAAGGTCTAATTGCCACCAAGGGTGTCAGAAATATTATGTACCATATGGGTGCGTCTTTTAAACTCAACATAAAAATTCATTCCACAACATACTATCTGTCGCGTTTGGTCGCATGTGGCGAGTAGAACCTTTTTAATTTTCCCAATTCAGAAAGCCAGCCTTACGCCAACCACTGCACATAAAATAGAGGTTTTCCAGCTCCAAATGCTCTTTGACATTTATTGTAAAGGATAAAAAAACTTTGCTGGCATTTTAATTTGGGTTTTTAAACAAACACTCAAAAGAAAAATCATTTTTCAGCATTCTACCTATTCGGACTAGCGGAATTTAAACGATCGAAGATAAAAGAAAGACTGTCTTTTAAATTCAGCTGAGAATTATGAATAACCTTGATCTGTGGAATCACCCCGTTAAGATATAAAGTCTGAGGCGATACAGACTACTGTACCCTTAGTACGAGTTGCAAAAATTGAGTGATGTAAAGTTTACGGCAATTATTAAAGAGTGATTTCCCCCAAAATCTGCCGTTTTTGTTTGTTTAAACTTGATTTTCTTCATCACTGTAACTCTTTTGCTAAGACCATAAAGTGTAAGAAACAAAAACGGCAGATTTTGGGAGAAATCACACATTAATATTTTCCGTAAACTTTACTTTTCTCAAGTTTTGCAACTCGTACTAAGGGTACTGCTCGCTAAACTTTACCAAATAATAAACAATGGCTTGGGATAAAAACATGGCTTTCTTGTAAAATGCCGCCTACAAGAGCGGCTCTATCTTGGTCTCTTCCTACTTTATTGTTTAGAGATAATGCTCAGAGTATCCCAAGTATAAAACTTTAAGTTAAAACTCAAGTATAACACTGTACCAAAAATGTATGGACCTTCAAACTGCGCCTCTTTAGTTTCCATTTATTTTTGATAAACGCTATAGCTGAGTTTAAACGTAAATTTGTATACTTGCGTTAGAGGAAGTGCCGTGGAAATTCTTTCCGAGGTATTTCCATCCCCATGGTAAACAAAGAAATTATGGAACGTCCGTGTACTGCCAAGTTTCTTACGTAGAAAAGCACTGCTCTCCAAGTATTGCCAAAAATGAAAGGAAACTAAAACGTCCAGTGAAAGCGCTGTTTCAGAAATCATACATTGGAAAGTAAACTAAATGATTGAGTGTAAACATGAAGCTTAATGTAGGTACTTGTAAAGCTAACACATAATATTGTACACCTACATACATTTATTAAAGGTCTGTAAAATGAACGATGCTTTATTAATTCTATAAGTATATATACTAAGGTGTAAGATTTACTTTCAATGAAAATAAATACGAGTAGCATAGCGCTACATATGCTTCTTATACATTCACAGAAGAAAATCGAATTGAAAAAAATAACACCAAGGTTCAGTTGTCCTTTCGAATATAGGGTGTGTCACATTAACTAGGTACTAACTAACTGAAAAAGTCTCCCTACGCAATTTTCTTTTAGTATAAAATGGTTAAGCTACGTATTGTTGAAAACTTGAAACTACACACCCTTAGCGAATATAAAAATGCAGGTGAGTAATAAATAAACGTGAATCTATTTTTTTTTGTATTTTAAATGGAAGAAGGTACATTTATGTTTCAAATTTCAAATTAATAAACGCTTTCAAATTCTCAGTATAAAAATACAAAACCTTTTTAATATGAATTACCAGTGTGAAATAAATCAGACTTGAGCAAGATTAGAACAAAAAAACTAATCTCTCTAAATTTTTTTTCTCTTTTTTTCTTTACCCTACGATGTTCAGGCAGATATTGATACACATATTTTTGGCATCTGAAAAAGTGTAAAAGATGCGTTTGTAAAATATTGATGATTCATAATGATCTAACTATTTTTTTAAAATTATTTTACATGTTACTTGGAAAAGTTTAATCAGTCTTTTCGCCAAAATTTCCTGAAAATAAAATGTAATTTTTCTATAGAATCATATGATCATATTTTATACCGTCGCATTGAATTGGACCCTTCCAAACGAACTCAGTGTTTTCCGTAGGTACAACACTGCCTATTATGTGGATCATGTATGTTGCATTGCTGATCCCCTATTGCAGAATACCTTACTGCACGACTTGATGACTGTGACGAAAGTAAATTAATTTAAGTTATTTTGAAAGTATGTCTGTTCAGGAAATTTTGCTAAATGGCTCTGCAGTGAATTCACAAATGCATTTAAAAAATAAAATATCATTTTTTTTCAAATGTTAACCGCTTTGATTTAAAAGCCATATAAAATGTATGAATATCTGGATATACCTAGGCTATACGTTTACTGTTTGGAAAACACCTGAGCATCGTAGAGTTAATGCAAAAAATATACAAATGGATTTTTAAAGGGCAGATGTATAGAAAAAAGCAGCCTCCAGAAAACCGATTAAATTTCTCATTACAGCTACTGCATAAAAAAAAAACATTTCGGATTCTGGAAATTTCTTGGGGTTTTCAAATTTACATTTATGAAACGAGGACTGAGCTAACCTTCATTGCCTATTCATTACATTAGTAGGCCGAGAACCTTGGGTCTGCTTTATGTACTCAAGACGGTGCCACGACAACTCGGTAACAGACGTAGACAACTCACCCATGGACAAATCAGTCACAAGAAAGTTCGTACGCGTGACTTTTCGGTCAACGAAATTTTGGTCACAGATTACT
Organism: Agapetus fuscipes; assembly: GCA_951799405.1. Lineage (NCBI taxonomy): Eukaryota > Metazoa > Arthropoda > Insecta > Trichoptera > Glossosomatidae > Agapetus > Agapetus fuscipes. The sequence goes on along the minus strand of OX637342.1, from coordinate 5,461,830 downwards.
CGATCACAGACACATGGGTCATGGACAATTCAGTCATATAGCAGTTTGTCCACACGATTTTTTGGTCAAAAACATTTCGGTCATAGACCACTCGGTCATAGATAACTCGTCTGCTGACACATCGGTCACAGACAGTTCGTCTATATGACTTTTCAGTCAACGACATTTGGGTCACATACAATATATCGCCACCTTTAAGGTAAAAATGAAAAAGTGCTGATACACTGATTTGAGAAGTCGTGGATAAAACTTTTAATTGGTTGTAACTTTTCACAGTAAGTGAATTATTTATAAGGAAGTACTCATGAAATACTTCTAAGCTTTAGGATTTTCACACGTCTTCAGTGTTTTCTCTCGTAGAAAATAGGAAAAAATGTGCTTTTATCTAAGAAACCTATGTTAGCTTAATATGTAATTTATTCAATTTTACCTTTGAGGTATCGATATGGTCCAAATTCAGCTTCATCACAAAAATCTTATGTATATCTGAAGCTTTAATTCATTTAAGTGTTCTGTGTTGAGCTATTTGTGTACCATACATTGTATTTAACTGAAATGCTGTTGAACAAAAAGTTTACTGGACAAAGTGCTATGTAACCAAATTGTCCGTGACCGATGTGTCTGCGAAAGTGTTATCTGTGACAAAAAGTTGTTAATCGAATAGTTGCGGGGACGAATTGTCGTGTGACTGAATTGTCCATGGAAGATCTATCTGTGGATGGATTATCTTGAACCGATTTGTTGTGACACTACTCCAGACAGGAAATTCTGTGTATTTATGTGCGGATAAAAATACTTGAAGCCTGAAATTTATCGCGGTTGACATTGAGGCTTACTGCGTCATTATATCTCGAGCAATAGGAGCCTTGTAAGCATTTTTTTATTTCATACACGAGTCGTATAGAATCAAAGGCGGAAATCTAGGATTTTCCTAGAACATTAAATAAATATATGCAAATACAGAAAATAAAATTCTCTATCTTTTTGTATTTTAACATTTTGTTCAGAAAAGCTCTAGATTGCTGTCTTTGATTCTATACCACTCATTTGTAAGGACAGTCCTTGGCAATAGAATTTTTCAAAGCATCTTCTTTATTTTTTTGTACATAAGGACAGTCCTTAGATATTCGAGTTTTTCTGTCTTTCTTGTTTAATGAACTTTGAGAAAGTTGCTTGAAAGCATTTTTTTACTTGTACAATATTTTTAATTAAAAAAAAAATATATATATATATATATATGATTTATTTTTATTTGTTTTCATCATTTCAGAAATATGATAGACAATTCATTTTTAAGGCATAATATAAAATAACATTCCCATAAGCAGACACGTATAAGTTCACGCTTACACATGCCGCATGTGGACTTACAAAGTAAAAACCCAATCTCAAATTAAAATAAGCCCTGGAACAATTGCCGACCTTCCCTGAAACAGGGGTGACCATTTTTTTACAGTATGGGTGTTCAGCCTCATACCAACCTTATAAGTTATAAGTCATGGAGCGTAAGATTATTAATACCTAGTTCATTTACATTTCGGTGGTCCTCAATGATTGACCTTTTTTCAGTATTTCTTTATTTTAATTTATACTTTAACTTTAAGATTTTTTTCTAAGGTTTGTACATGTACGGAGTGAACATTAGTTTTTAATTTACATTAAAAACAGCTCTTACTTTAAGAACTAAAATTAGGATGACCTTAATCGCTGCCTTAGTTATTGTTTGCCGTATAGACCATTGAGCTAATTTTACAAGAGCAATGTTTGCATGTGTGCTGGACCAATTTGTCTTATGAAAACAGATAATTGATTTAAAAAATATTTAAAACAACTCTCACATTATCGAGTTTTACGTTTTTTCTTAGCTCAGATTGTGTAGAATTTGACAGGAACTGGAGGAGTGCTTTAGCAGTAGGTACTGAATATCCTGAAAGTTTTTTTTTTATATTTCTTGTGAAAATATCGACAGGATCGAATCACAAGATAAACAAACGTTCGTTGTTTTGTCAACACTATTTTGTCCTTTCAGCCTTCAGATTTGTTTGTCTTTCATAATTCTCAGTTTTCATGCTTTTATCCTTTTTGTTTTTCCCTTTACCCAAATTGTCTACACGAGCGATTACAATTAAGTAGTTATTGATGTCAGGTTTTCTTTTTAGAATGATCACTCAAATGAGCATCAAGGCTGAATACACAAATACGCAAAACTATTTTTTTAGTTGGATAAAAAAATATTCCTGGAAAATAACTTTTTCGACAATTTTTTTTCATTACTATAATAATATGAACATTAAAGTGGAAACGTAAAAGGAAAAAGAGTAATGATGAAACTGAGAAAAGAATGATTGGATCAGATTTGTGGAATTGTGAGACAATGGGATATACAAAGTGAATGTAAAAAAAGGAAATTTATGAAAAAGGTGATGGATATGAATGAATTGAAAGAGGTAGGCAAATATACGAAAAAAATGGAGGCAAATCTGCAGAGTCTCAGGAAATCTAACCTGCCACGCAAAATTCATCCTTTTATAGGTATATTCGTTTTGCCAAAAAGGTCCATTTGGCGTATCTCGTTGAACTATTATTTCTACTTTATTTGACATTGTTATCTACTTAAAAATTATCATTAAAACACTAATTATTATGAAATAATTATTCCATGTAGGTACTTCATACTCAAAACAGTACATTAAATTGCTAAATACAAAGTTGAATACGGATACAAAATGTCTGAACATAAGTCGAATGTTTGAGAGGGAAATAATGAAGAATTGAAGAAGGCACTTCATGAGTTGACCTTATTTGATTGAAAAAATAATGAGAAATGAAAAATTACTGCCTCCGCCTACTGTGAATTTTTTTTTTCATTTTTTCTTTGACCTTTTATTCTTTGAAGGTATCAACATCGTCCCACTTACTTGATAAAATTTTAAGTGATGTAATAAAGATCCTTTTAACTACTTATGTAGGTTTATATATATTTTTTATTTAGTTATTTTATATTAAAGCACGCAGATATTTAATTAGAGACATACATATATGTAGAATCAAAAACGTCAATCTAGGACTGTTTGCGAATTTCCTTTGTTTGAATTCCTGCACCTACATTTATAAAATTTTCAGGATAAATCATAAAATGCCGTTTTTTTTATTTCTAAAATATGTGCTTTTACGAAGTGAAATTTCATTTAAATTTTTTAATGAAAAATAGCTTTTTATGAAACATGTAGTTCTATTTTCACAGTTTGTTTGAGTTAAATTGCCTAAACGCCATTGGACTTTATCCTTTTTTATGCCAGATTGCTTTTCATTGTAGTTTCATGTTTTTTTGTTTAATTTTATACTTTTTATTTGCTTTTTTTTTTCAAGGTATTGTATTTTTTGTATAATATTATTTTTAAGTACTGATTATTATTATAAAGTAAAAGGCTGCAAGGCACAATGCGACATTGAAATAAATAAATATCCGTCCATCAGTACCTGCCCGAAAAACCCACCCACTTTCTCTTCCCTGCCTGGAATTTTGGTCCTTTTGTTTTTACCTCAGATTGCCGTTTTTAGTTTCACACAATCTCGTTAATTTTTATTTTGTCATTTAGTACAGATAATATGTTTTAAATGCTCAATAATTAAATGTTATTTCGTCCAAATTCTGGCTATTTTATGAAACGATAAAAATGTAACGTTTTATTTTAATGCCCTGGTTCTTATCCTTTTGACATACATAGGTATTTGTATTAACAATTTTTGTTTTTTTTTTAATTCTCTTTCCTTTACTGCTTCTTAACAGTGAAACCATCTGGCTTGGCTATCAATAAATCTAAAATATTGATTTATTTAAGCAACGTAGATTAAAGATGTATATTTTTTGCGTCGTCACTTATTTGTATGTAAATGGCTTCGTTATGAAAGGAGTCCAACCTAAAATGCGACCATTTGTACTAAAAAGGACGTAACTAATATACCTGATCTAAATTACAATCCAAAAAAAGAGACATCCCAAATGACAGCTGTCTCTCTAACATGGTCTTTCATCCTCTAATTAAAGGTCCACCTACAGTCCCTGATCACCCTTCTAACACATTTGAGTGTATTTTGCATTTTATTTATTTATTTGATGTACAATTTTTTATGCATTTCATTTCTAAATACTAATACATAGTAGAATCATGTTTTTTACGCCATCTAAATCTAAATCTAAGTTGCAAAAATATGTATCATTTGAGATTCATATTAAATGCATTCCCACAAGCAGACACGCATAATTTCGCGCTCACACATGCCGCATGCGGACCCTCAATATAAAAACCCATTCTAAAATGAACATAAGCCCTGAAACTCTTGCCGACCTTCCTTGAAACAGGGGTGACATTGGCAAAGTGCCATACTTCACAAAAACATAGACTAAGCTCTTGTATGTGGTTGCATTAAATATATAAGTGAGCTGCAAGATTATTTATTTGGTGAGTGCTGTTTTTGTGTAATTCACACCTCAAGGGCCCTCTGCATGCTTGTTCGTTGTTAGTAACCGTCAATTTTGCGTCGCCGGGAATCAAACTCACGACTTTTTGTGTGCAAGCCGTAAACGTTTATCACTAGACTACAAAACAGTCAAAACAAGGAGCATGCTAGTTAATATTTTGCATACAAATTATAAGGTGTTTTAGTATAATATTATGCCCAAGGTCTTCATATTTCACATATATTTTTTGTTACAACTGTACGTTGGAGTCTCTCTCGTCCGTATAGTATATTTTCTAAAAGCCTTTTGTTAACATTAGCCACACACGCTCCAGCTCCCACTAATGGCTTTTCTCGCAAAAACAGACGTTACGAGCTTTTAAAGAAGTAACGGCTCTAGCAAACACAAGTGTATCCGATTCTGTCGCGCAGGTTGTGTCAATTTTCATTATTGTGGAAGAGAAGTTTAAGCTTCAATGAATATTAAAATGTCTTTGAAGGTTGATTTGATAAAATGAAACAAAATACGCGTTCTGAAGTTGACATCGAAGCGCTCTTGAGGTTGCCCATCGTAGTCACGAGTGAAACGTTGAAGAGATAAAAGAGTTATGAGGCCACAGTTTCTCTTCCTGATCAAAATAAAATGTTTTTTTATGCAGTTATTTATTTATTGTAATTAATTTAAGCATGAAAAGATGAAATTATAAAAACTTAAAAAAACACAGAGTTTTATTTTCACAAATTGAGAGTTTATTTCACCTCGAGTACTTTCGACTTATTCACGTCATTATCAAGACACTGTCCTCTTAAAAAAAATGGATTTTCACTGTGTTAATACACAAACTCTTAAAAGTCTAATGAAAAGATGAGTCGATTGTATAGTTTGAACGGAAAGTTCATCCTTGATTACCACACAAAAAAAAATTGTCCTGAGGACGTTGGCTTCGAAGTCAACAAAACGTATAAAAAAGTACGCATCGATTTATCAAGTATCCGAATGAAATGTGGCTAGCGTCCTTTACTACCTTCTTCTTTTGGTGCCGATGTGCCGACTCTATCGAAGATCGGCGATCATCGTGGCTATTTTGACCTTGAGTCCTGCGGCTCAAATCAGGGACTTGGTGCTTTTGAAGAGTAATGAATGTCGAGGAGGTGAATGCAGTGTAAAAGGGCAAGCAAAGTGGATACACGTCTTTGAAGGTACTAGCCACCCCTAGTGGAATAGCGGCTGGATACAAGTAAAAGTAAATTTGTAGGTAGTATCTATGCTTTCCATAAATCAAATTATATTGCTTTTCGCTATAAATGTTTATACCTTAAAGAATTTCTATTGGCGTTCCAATAGAATCTTGAAGTGTTTTGAAGTATTTCAATTCAATATATTACCTGTGAAAGCACTCTGAATAGCATTTTCGTTTCGAATAAATTTCATGTAATACCATTTCATTTTACCTTGACTCATTTTTTTGCTCTCAAGTTACAAAGAATATTATTTTGACATTTGAATCTGATTTTTCATTAATATAAGTATATTAAATTTGTATTTTATACTAAGTTTTTTTTTCAATTTTAACATTAGTAATTTAAATACGATGTTCACTTGAGATTTGTAATCTATGATCTAAGTGGCTAAAATATGACTAAATTTCAAGTCTAAAACGAATTAGATTTTTTGTGTGTGTATTATATTTTGTGTGAATGATGACAAAGAGTATTTATAGAGGTGATGTAAGAGGCAAGAGGGGAAGTGGAAGACCACGAAAGGAATAACTTAATCAAAAGAGTGAAAATGCGAGAGCATGAGTTATACATAGTGAATGTAATAGAAGGAAAGGTATGAAAAAAGTGATGGATTTGAATGAACTCAGAGAACAATGTCGGAATAGGAAAAAATCAAAGAGATTTTGCAGAGGTTCTGACCATCCCCGATGGAACGGCGTCAGCGTTACAGTTACAGTATACCTACGCTAAAAGAGGCTTTTAATTAAAATTAATTACGATAATTTATGATGCTGGAAATTTAATTAAAATTAAATTTATTATTAACTTTTAAATTAAATATAAACGAAATAAATTGCTTTTATTGTTAATTGAATATAAAATTGAACGCTTTCATGTTTGTTTGTTGACAGTTTCTGTTGACAAATATACATCAGCGACACGAAACAACGTACTCAAGACTCCCCCGTCTCTTAATTGCCAATAAATGAGAAAAGCTCTCCTCCAATGGTGAACTGTCAACAGCAAATAACGAAAAAACAACAAAATTAAGAAGAAAATAAACAAGTAAGGTTTTTGAAATACAAGAAAGAAAACTTGGAGTGCGTCGCAATAAATTGAAACAGAATAACTTTGTAACGCAAAGGTGTTTTATTACAAAACGTACTTCATTATAATTATTATTTTAAAGAAATCCTGTGCGGGAGACTCCCTAGATTCTAGAGACTCTAGGAGTCTTTGACACTTGTTGTAGTACCGCAGAGGTGTACGAGCTTGGTCGTCGCTACAAAGCACCAATACTCAAACAACACCCAGTTGCTGTAAGGCAGGATGGCCCTTTGGTGACCGGTCATTGGTAAAGGTGTATGCATTTTTCAACCCAGCGAAGAGCTAATTTGAAAATATACATGGTATATTTTTGTGCTCCGCCGGGATTCGAATCCACAACCTTCCCATTCAGAGTCCGCAGTGTTACCACTGAGCTATGGACCGGTCATGTTGCAATGAGGTGAAATCAAATTTAAAATATTTCTTTATAATGTGTTGTATTTAATTTTTTTTAAACTTAATATTATACGCATATTAGGTATTTTAATTAAAAACGTCGTATCGTAATTTAAGGCGTTTTTAATGTATATTTTTTTTGGTGATAACAACCAACTCAAATTGTATAGAGAAAAAAGTTGTGACGTCGCACGAGAGAGAGCTGACTTAGGCCCGGTATTTTCAACGTTAGCATATCGACTTTATACTTAATGCAAAGGACGCTTTTATGTGACAATCGTGTGGGTAGTTTTGTACCAAAAGTCACATTTGTTAACGTTAAAAATACCTTGCATTTTCTTATTAGTTGCTAAGAACCCTAGTTACATATACTTGAGACTATGGCCCGCAGAGAAATGGAACATCGTTTCAGCTGAAGTTCTGAATTTGTGTGGGTAAATGGATACGCTAACTTTTTTTTATAAAAATAATTTTAACGCATCTTTATTATTCTTCGATATTTTAAATGTTATTATTGTATTATACCCAACTAGAATTTTGTATTTATGAATAAAAGTTGAACACACCAAAATGTGGTCAGCCTCATACCAACTTATAAGGCAAGAAATACACAAAATATATAAAACATCAAAACCTTAATAAGAAGTCTATACAAAAAAAAACATCACTAGTAAATTTTATTATTCATTTAAAAAATTACCTTCGAGTTATTTTTACAACTAATGATTCATTATTAGTGACTTATAGAAAAGATACTTTACTCTCATTTGTAATTCACAAAAAAAGTTAAGTGTACTGCGTACTCCCCATTACAACTTTATTTTTGAGGAAAGTTACTGATTACCCTCAAACTTTGCCTTTAGGAGCGGGAAGATCGACCTGAAATCATCCCTTATTTATTATTGAGGGTGTTACAATATTGTTTGCTGAGGCCTATAGGTCAAGGGTGGGTCGCTTATTGCTCAGTCAGCCAATTAAAATCGAACCTCCCTTATCGCTTTCAACCCCTTCGCAAACCAAATCATGCGGTAATAAAATGACATTTCCGTTCAACATGTCTTTTTCATCATATTTTTTTGTACATAAAATACACCATTTTAACATAAATATGAGCAATACATCGATTTATCAGTTGGTAGAGTGCTTGCATTTTATGCCGAGAGCTCGGGCTTGAATCCCACCGAGGGTGTCGGAAATGATTTCCAATTTCGGTATTTATTTCAAAAACCCAAAATAAAATACCGGCAAGGTTTACTCAGCCCGCACCAGAAATGAGAATCAGTACTCTTGGGAGCTGGGAAACCCCCAGTTCAACTGAAGTGGTTGGCGTAAGGCCGGCCAATTAGCTGTAAAAATAAATAGGTTCCACTCACCACATGGTAAACCCTTCAGGAATAACGCGGCAAGAAGTTACACTGTATGTGTAGCTTAGTTACGTTGCATTGCGTTGACATTTTCGGAGTTTTTTAAAGCGTGTTAAAAGCTAAATCTGCCATTTTTGTTTCTTATACTCTATGGTCTTAGCAAAATAGTTACAGTAATGAACAAAATCAAGCATGTTTATTATTTTTTTATCTAAATTATGAAGCTTGAACAAAATATATAACTGAAGAATTGCCACCACAAAAAAATATTCACAAAAACGCGTTTTTTTTATATTTGTAGCTTTTTTTTCGTGTGTGCTGTATTTTGGATTTTTTTTTTGCTTTTTAATTACAGAACTATACATTGTTTAGGTTCCGTACTTAATATTTTTTTTATAATGTCAATAGTTTTTGAGTAAATATGGAAAAACTGTGTTCTTTGATTTAATTAAAATTTAATTCATTTAGTAGTTTCATAGTATAGAGTTCGTAAACTAAATCCATGGTCATCCCATCCATCAACACTTCGGACTATTGAACAACATACGAAACCATTTGTATCTTTTGCGTGAATGGAGCTTCTGTCCCATTTCTTGACGCCCAATCTCACGTCATGTGCCACAGACAACAACTTAGTCTGAAAGTTCAGTTCAGTATTTTTTATAACTCTTGTATTAATGAAGCTTCTGTGCTCTCTGTTCATATCATGTCCAAAAATCCCTTTGTGTGTCTATAATCTTCAATCACGAGCGACAACATCTTTTTCTCACTGTTCAGTTCGTGCTATTCAGCGTAATAAGACAAGAAGCGCCCTTGCAGTGACAGTACGCTCCCCCAGTTCTTGTTTATCGTATACGCCAATCTTGTCAAATATGACTTTTTCATGCAGTTGTCTTATGAATCAAATTCTACACAATCTGAGCTAATAAAAACCGTAAAACTCGATAATGTGAGAGTTCTTTTAAATGTTTTTTAAATAAATTACTTGTTTTCATAAGACACATTGGTCCAGTACACATGCAAACTTCTCAATGGCGTATACGATAAACAAGAACTAAGGCAGTGAGTAGTCACAAAACGGCGAAATACAAATCATCATCATCAAGACTCCTGAAGCGCTATTCTGCTAAATTCCTTACGACCTTGAGGCAACGAGCTGGCGATTCGTGTCTAAAAATAAGGTGTACCTACTGTGATTTTTTTTATCTATGGAGTTCTTTCGTAAGCGCTGGCACTCCCAACTTGTATGGATATCCAAAGTGTAAGAAATTTAGCAGAATAGCGCCTCTGATAACGGCAAAAATGACTCCGACAAAGCACTAAGAAACCCGTTATTATTTCAGCTAATATACAAAATACAATAATATTAAGATTGACAACAAATTATAGATTTATAATGTTAATATCTGTTTTTGGACCGACAAAATATATTGATGAATTGCATTTATTTTCAGTAATTGATTAAAAATACTGAGTGCTACGAAAACTGAGGTTCTATTCTATTACAAATGAAGAGTGAAATCCAGTCGGAAAAAAAATCCACTCACAAGATACCAGTATGGACCTACACGCTACATTTTCTTTCTCTATTATTATATTATACGAGCAATGCTAGTTTTTGAGCGAAAGTGTAAATATATATGTAGGTTCTTTGACTTACAGGTTGGTATGAGGTTGACCACCCAGACTGTAAAAAATGGTTAATTTGCCAATTTTTCAGGGAGTGTCGGCAAAAGTTTAAAAAGTTCATTTGAAGTTCGGATTTAATTTGTAGATATACATGCAGAATTTGTATGTGCGAACTTACACGTGACTGTTTTGTGGGCGTGAATTTAATATGAATTCTAAATGTTATTATTTTTTGCAACCTAGATTAAAGGTTTTACATTACAACTTTGTAATGTGATTTTGTTTTAGCGGAGTACATTATACCGTATATGTGTTAAATAAAGTTTTTGGATTAGTTATGTAAACGAAAGGTCAGCATGGTGAATTTTAAATGGATTATGCGTGATAATTATATGCAAGAGGACTGCTCCAGAGGGAATAGAGAAAACCTTGAATGTCAATCAAGTGGTTAGCGTGATCCTGACCCTCTTACCTGTGAAAGTAAATATTTTTATTCCGACAATTCTACACGTCTATGAAGTATGTAGGTACTTACTTGTTTATTTTTCGGTACATTTTTATAGTTGTCTATTGCCTGTTGCACCAAACCCCATCATCATCATCATTGGCACGACAACCCGGAGTGGGTCTTGGCCTCCCTTAGCAACCGCTGCCAGCGCTGTCTATCGAACGTCTTCCACCTCCAGTCCCACATTCCCACTGCACGGCAATCCGCCACCACTCCATCCAGCCATCTTGAACGTGGTCTTCCCACTGTCCGGCCGGCGTCCCAAACCCCAATCATACAAAAATCAAAATTAAATGTGATTTCTCCATTTCAAATAAAAAAATTGGTTGCATGTACGTAAGTCAGCTGATGTACATCATATTTCCTGTTCAAATTTCATCATATTATTACGCACTTCCGAGGAATATTTAACCGAGCTCCTTACCAGAATTAAGCAATCAAATTTGATGCGTCAATCAAATATTGATTGGAGGTTGGTACAACAGACCCCTTATAGATTGATATGAAGCTGACCACCATACTGTAAAAACTGATTCACTCGGCTGATGACACTCTCGTTTCAGGAAAGGGTGGAAAGGTTTCCTTGACTTATAGGCTGGTATGAGGCTGACCACCCATACTGTAAAAAATGGTTCACTTTGCCAATGTCACCCCTGTTTCAGGGAAGGTCGGCAAAAGTTGTGGGGCTTATGTTCATTTGAGGTTTGGATTTTATTTGTAAGTACACATTCAGCATTTGTAAGCGCGAACTACACTTGTTGATTTGTGGGCTTACATCTGAGAGCTTTAAATGAATATATCCTTGCAACTTAGATTATAGATTATAGTGGCAACAGTTTCAGGTTTTACGATCCTTTAAGATTTGTTTTTTTTTTTGTTTGTACACGTGCAGGATGTGTAAGTGCGAATTTATATATGCACCTAGGTTATTCCATGGTATTTGTAACATTCAACAAAAGTGCCTAGATAAATATATGGCAATAAGAAAATTGTTTAAAAACACTAAAAGACAAAAAATTTTTTTTTTAAAAAAAATGTAATTTGTCATGTATGTTCCTTGACTTATAGGTTGTTATGCGGCTGACCACCCATACTTGTAAAAAAAAATTGGTTCACTTTGCTAATGTCACCCCTGTTTCAGGGAAGGACGGTAAGAGTTGCAAGGCTTATGTTCATTTGAGATTGGGTTCTTATATTGTAGGTCCACATGCGGCATGTGTTAGCGCGAAATTATACATATCTGCTTGTGGGAATGCATTTAATATAAATCTTAAATGATATATATCTTTGCAGCTTAGATTAGATTAGATTAGACCGAGTAAGAAACTCAGAAATCAGAAGCATATGCGACTTTGAGGACATTGTCAGATTAAATAAGAAGAGGAGACGGTTCTGGATGGACCATGTAGACCGCAGGAGCAAAAGTAGGTCAACTGAAATTGTTGCATACGAAAACCAGACGGCCAGCGTCTACCAGGCCAACCACCCAAATGATGGAAGAGCAGCTGGTCTTCTGGAACACAAGAGGCAGTTCCAGAATAAATAGATCTATGATTTAATATGAAAAGAAGAAAAAGTAATTTCCTGTTTTTTCTTGTATTATATTTTATTTTCCACAAAAAGTCAAGATTGCGCGTTTGGTTTTTAACCTTTTAAATATTATTATTACTGCTTTGACTTGGGTTGGAAAACATCGTTAGAATTTATTTATGAATTTTGTTTTCAGAGAAGACTAATGGTTTATAATATGTAAGCCAAAAGCTGGATAAAACATACGTACAAGAATAATTCTATTGTCAAATGCCAAGGATAAATCGCAAAATAACATGGTAGAAAATCATCTTTTCGTATGAAGGATTATTTCGTTGGATTTGTGATTAAATAACACTGGGAATATTTTCATAACCGGATAATCAAAGCCAAAATTTATATTTTCTCGGTGTATCTAAGTCGGGAAATAAATGCCTGTATATTGTTACGAGGATGTAGTTATGTGTTGTGGATTTTCTGTACAAGTTTCTCTAGAAATAAATAGATATTAGGTACTTATAAGAATTTGTATTTGGTCGAGATTGGTTGAATTGAATGTTCTAGCAAAATCTAGTAAGTAACGATGCTCCATGTTTCGAGAATGCTCTTTATTTTTTTTTACAAAATAGGGACCGAAATGCTCTGGAGCTTCAAAAATCTTTCCACCACTATACTGTGCAAGTGTAAAGTGACTCTGTGTCCGAACCAAATGTGAAATAAATTATGTTGAATAAATCATCGTTGTTTTAATTAAATAGAACCAGCGTAAAAACATTACAATACTCGGGTAATTTACTTTACTACATACTTTCTTAGACTCAAAGCCTCTAAGGCTCAGGGCCTCCCGCACCACAATCCTCCAGAACTCTCTGTCTTGTGCTGCTTCCCTCTATGGTCCCTTTACTACCAGATCTTTTACGTCGGTCTGAACATTGTCTGCCTATCACATCCTGGGACCGAGTGGTCTAAAACCAAAGGGGGCACAATTTAATGGTTAATGCAAGTTCTTTATTGTTTAAAAAAAAAGAGAAATCAGTTCACGTAGAGCTACATAAGTTTCACTATATATACCTTATTATGTATGCAAATTGTCAAGTGCAATCTCTGAAAAATTTCCCAGACCAAACTCGCCTTGTATACTAGGGATCGAGAACAGGCTAGAATCTAATTTTGCTTATCTGGATCCTTTACACACACCCTCAAAAATTGGGAAGTGCATTAGAAAGCTCTAGAAAGTCATCTAAAAAAAAGTAAATTGAAATATGCTTTTATTACTGGAAGTTTTTGTATGAAAACTGCCTTAAAATGAAGGGACGAAACGATTGTGAATGAATCATTTATTGTTTACAAATCCCCTTTACATTTTGCTTCCGTTGAATGCGAGAGAAATAATTGTTTCCATACAAGTTACAACAATACTCTTTCCTCCATAAATCCTATTAATCCGAATCGATAGAAACCTGTACTACAAGTACAAAAGCTTGCACTTGAATGAAATCTAAAACGCTCACCCGGGGTGCTGTTTTTGTTTTCATACATTTTTTAGTAAAACGATATGGTTGAAAACCTACATTTGGTTTACGAAAAAAAAAATCACACAATGTACGTACATTTTCTTTCATTTCCTGTGATGAAAGATCTTTGTATTTTTTATCACATGATTGGATGCGTGGGTTGTTTTGTGAGCTATATTGTTTCGTTTTTATGGATATCATTCCATTGATTTCTTATTTCTTATTCTACCTGCAATCCGAGTATAATTATTTCGTAAACTCATCTCGATTGTAACTCGAAAAATGTATTACAGCTAAATCACTCCCTAGGAGTGCCATCGTATATTCCATAAATTTTTGATTAACGTAATGTTTTATACTCGCGGCACTGATCAGTTTTATTCATAATCTGAAAAAAAAAATCTATGGATATTTAAATATTGGAAGAATTATAAAACACATAGAATGGGTCTTGGATTCTATTTAACTCCTTATTCCTTCAGTCTCTTATTCCTCTAGTCCCTTATTCCTCCAGTCCCTTATTCCTCCAGTCCCTTATTCCTCAAGTCTCTTTTTCCTCCAGTCCCCTTATTCCTACAGCAAAGCAGTTCCCCACCTAGTAGATTTTTTTTTTGACATACTTACCATATTTTTGCAGAATTTTAGAAAGAATCCCTGAAATATTATTTGAGTTTCGTTTGAACATATTTTTTTTGTATTGAATAACTAAGACATTTTATATATAATTATTGTAATTATCATTTGTTTAAACTTTTAATTGCTTTTTGTAATTTAACATTAAACTCATTATAATAAAATGAAGCGGTATTTAAGAACATTACTTCATTACGGGAGTAAAACATAAAAGTCCTCGGCAAGTTTTTGCGCAACTCCCGCCAACTTGTGTTGAGGATTTCAATTAAAACAAATTCGCAAGATTAAATTTCGAGAAGTGAAAAATGAGCGACTTTTCACCAGTATTTTAATTAAATTGTTATTCAAAGTACAATAATAATCATTAAGAATTTAAGCTTCAAATTATTTTAATGGATAGGTAGTTATTTTTCAAGATGTTTTAAAAGCGTTTTTAAGACAATTTTTTTTTCACGCTTTAAGTGTCTTTTAAAAAAATATTCATTATTAGTACTTGAAGATTTTATATTTCAAATAAAAATCATCCACAGCACTTTTAAATGAAATATTAATAAAAAAATAAGATATGAAAAATACGCTGCTTAATTCTAATTAAAAAAGTAGAATTACACATAGTTTTTTTTTCATATACATATATAATAGGTCGGGGAAAAAGTTTCTCCGCATTTTATATGAAAATTCAGCTTGCGTTTTTTTGATCAGAAGTTCCAACATTTCTACAGCAACGGGATTATGTCTCTACCTACAAGATGGCAGATAGTCTACGAACAAAATGGCACATATGTACTGTAATTAATGTAATTTCACTTTGAAAAAAAAGACCTGAATTTTCATATAAAATGCGAAGAAACTTTTTCCTTGACCCAATATATAGATATATATTTTAAAGCGAGTCTAACAAAAAAATTCCGCTGAAACATTTCATCAATAGAGATAATAATATTCAAAAATTTTAAGCTAAAAGCATTTTTTTATCTTAAGAGGATTTTCAGCACGCGAAGAGAATTATTTTTGTAGCGTAAAATCTGTTTAATTTTTAATTGATTTTCTGTGCTGTTTTTTTTTTTTGAAATGCTGTCTCAAGAAATTTTGATGAAAATATTCGGAAATATTTTTACTGAGGCCATGCGGTGTGGTCTTCAGTTTATACGTAATGCTTTTTAATTGGAAATATTGGAAAACCGTCTTTCCTGGAAATGATTGTACAACAAAATTTCAAACCTGAAAAATGTTTTTTCATTTTATTCTGTTTGGCATTATTGGCAAAAACACTCTACAATTTAGGCCACTTTGATTTAAAGATATTTCTCAGAAAATTGAATTTTACATTACTCTTAAAATAAACAGAGGAAAAATAAAACCAACCTTGTATTGTTACTTAGTTTTGAGTTACTTTAACAAATTTCATGATTTCTTTGAACTAAAAGTCATTTTATTAACATTAAACAAATATCAATGGGAAAAAGAAAGTTTTAATTCACTTTTATTTTATTTGTTGCTCAAACGTTTTGCCTGGAATAAATAATAATAAAAATATTTGTAACAATTATGCTCCTGAAGATTCCTTATTAGGCGAAAAAGTGAGCGAAAAATAAAATAAAAGTGAATTACAACTTTACAGTTCTCATCAAGATCTTCATCATCATCATACTTCACGCTGAAGAAGCCCATCGTAGAAATGGGCGAAACGTCCGGAAGCTCCAGCTCCCACAGACCACGGCAACAGATCCCGGAAAACATCACTCCAGCATCATCAGCCGGCCGTGTAAGCCTAAAACTCTTATTCAATTACAACTTCGTTTTTCCAATTGTTTTTTTTTTTTAAATTGTTATTAAAGTGCGATGAAAAAATTTAAAGTCAAGTTTTTGTCGTACTCGCAGAAAAAAAATTAAAGAAAAATTACCGTTTACCATAATGAAATGTATGAACCATGACTTTGAAGCAAATTTTCTGAAAAGAAAATGGAAAAACCCTCTTTTATGAGGAGTTGTGAAGGACAATAAAAAATAATTACGAACTGAAAAAATACGCTGCAAAAATATCTCAAGCCTGACTTAAATGATGAATCGTAAAATATAGCACGTCGGGGAGAAATTATGTTCGGGAAAAAGGAAAACCTCTGTTCTGGTATTTTATTGTTTATTTTCTTAAAAGTTCAAAGAGCATAAAAAAGACAAACTTTATTTAAAAAAAAAATGCAAAAAAGAAGGATAGATTTCCTATAGTATTATGGAGTAGGAGATATTTAATTAATTTATTTTTCATACACAAACTAATATAATAATGATGTACTGAATTTAACAAACAATGATTATATAAAAGAAAAATACGTCTTGGAAAATGATAATATTTTCTAACACCTCAAAAATCCACATATCCACACTTACTCATAACTAAACTATTTAAAATAAAATGAAGTTTGTTCCTAAAATGTAATAATAAACAAATGCTCTTAGCATATAAAAAAGCCTTATACACAACTATAATATTTTGTGTAAACAAATGCATTACAATTAAAATAAAAATGCACAAAAATAACGGAAAACAAAAAATGACTAGATTCTAAATATTACTGAGCAAAATAAACGCAATATTTGAGTAAAAAAAGTTTTCTCAAGGTATATTTTTTTATCAAATTTTAATTATATTTAACTCAAAATATTTACGAACATAGTTTTGGAACAGGCAAAACCAAAAATGATAGTAAAGTTGTGAACAGCTTAGAAACTAAAGGACTTATTTTAATAAAAAAATGAAAAGAAATGCATTGAAAACAAAGTTCAAAATGTTCACTCAAATGCAAAATATAATAAAAAATTTAAGTCTCATTAAAAGCAAAGGAAAATTGGTTTTCATAACTGTACAAATGTGTCGAGACTCGTAAAACTAAAGAAAGAGATAAAAGAGGGTAAATGTCGTAAAATAAGCATAAAATACGGACAAGAAAGTAATAAATATCTGACAGAAAAGTGCTTAAATATTTACAACATTATAGATGAGAAATGAAAGTCGATACATTTTGTAGATTGTAAAACTAATGAGCAATGAATTTTACAGATAAAATTATATAAAAGGAAAAACAAACTGAGCATTCCCTACAATAAAATACTATGGCTATAAAATAAATATGTTTGTATGTACACAACAAATATTTTGTTAATGTATTGAGTCAGTACGAAAAAAAAATCCAAGTGTCAAGTAAATATGTACTGAGCTCAAACAATATTGTTAATTCTTGTATTGAATTGACACTTTGGATTGCTTTTTATTGGCTGATGTTTTGGCCAATGCTCTGAAAGTTGACAATGTCTAAAAATAGTCTAGGATAGTATCTCTCTACGTTTCCAAATTTGTGAAATTCTCAGCATTTAAATTTGAAAATGAACAGATTTTTAAGAATTTCAAAAGTACACGCGACAATTTCTTTTGATGCATTATAAACGTGATCTCGTCCATGTCAGAAACTACAGGAAGATTAATTTGATTTTTATATTAAAAAGTTGTATTTTCAATAAAACTCGTAGGTAGTCCAGTCAACATACTGCATTGGATTAGTTACTCCCAGCGAATAGATCATAAAAGTCTGGAAGAAATGATTGCTGGGATGGAACCACAGATCAGATGGAACAATGGATGGAACAGATGTGCGCAGGTTTGTTAGAAAATTTAGATCAAGATATCTGAATGGAGCTGTTTTAGATTGATAAAAGTATTACACAAGTAGCTCTAGCAGCATTTGATCAAATAGCCCAAACCCGGTCCATAGTCTAGTGGTAACACTTCGGACTCGTAAATGGAAGGTCGTGGGTTCAAATCACGGCGGAGCTCAAAAATATACAATTTACATTTTCAAATATGCTCTTCGCTGGGTGTAAAAGAATCATGAACCTTTACAAAATACAGGTCACCAAAAGTCCATCCAGTTTTATAGCAACTAGGTCTTGCTTGAGAATTGGCGCTTTCTATAGCGACGATCTAGCTCGCAGAGGGCTCTTGAGGTGTGATTCACACAAAAAACAGCGCCCTTTCAATAAAATAACATTTAAAACCCTTTCTTGGTTATTGCGCCAATGACAATAATATGACAAGGATCATGGAGGAAAGTAGCACAGAACAGAGAGCCCGAGGATTGCGGTCCGAGAGGCTCTGAGCTTTCAAAGGTATTGAGCCGAAGAAAGTAAGGCATCCCTTATTATAATGATGATGAAGTTAGATATGCTTTCATGGCAGCTTGAGTTGTATACAAGCGTGTTTAAAAAGGGTTTTCTTTTTTTATATGGCTTCCTTTCCGAAAATGGCGTCGTAGATTGCGCTCGGGAAATGGTCGGCCACGAAGGACTGCAGCTTCTCTTTCTTTGTCACCGGTGTATAGCGGGGCAGGGGGAAAGAGCGAGACACAGCATCGCAAAGGGCGCGAGTTACGGGCGTGAGGTCGGCATCCTGAAATGTAAGCAAACAAACAATAAAATAAGATTTATAGAAATGCAGCAACGATTATGTTAACCATTTCATCATTTTATAAAATGATCGCGCTAGGAATAGGTCTCTGAAAAGAGAGATTAATAATCGTTAAAAGAATATGATATAACAGTAAGTTTACATCTGGAAATATTCATTTAAAAACTCTATAGAATGAGAAAATATTTGCAGAAAAATTGTTTAAAGATCAGCTGTGACTTTATTGTTGTATTTAATCAATTAAATAAAACTAAATTTCTGAAATAGCGAATGAATGGGATATCCAGAGTCATAATAAAAGGAGGACTTGCATGAAAAAGGTTATGACTCTGGATGAAATGAAAGAAGTGTGCAAGGACAGGAAGAAGTGGCGGCTAATCTGCAATGGTGATTTCTAATGTTGGTGTATTAATTTGCTACATTTTTTGCATAGGAAATTTCTGATTTTTTTGTATAGATTTCTTTGTAAGGTTTTGTTCTTTTATATATTTAAATGTAATTTTTTATTCATATTCCTTGACTTATAGGTTGGTATGAGGCTGACCACCCATACTGTAAAAAATGGTTCACTTTGCCAATGTCACCCCTGTTTCAGGGAATGTCGGCAAGAGTTGCAGGGCTTATGTTCATTTGAGGTTTGGATTTTATTTGTAAGTACACAATCAGCATTTGTAAGCGCGAACTACACGTGTTTGTTTGTGGGCATACATCTGAGAGCTTTGAATGAATATATCCTTGCAACTTAGATTATAGATAGATTATAGATAGTGCTTTGTAATGATTTCAAATAGCTTATTCGATGGCTCAGTTGGTAGAATATTTTCGCTCCATTTTTATTTCCAGAGCGCTACGGTTCGATCCCCATCAAGGTTGTATTTATTAAATTATTTACCGTTTGGATGCTTACTTCGAACCCAAGATAAAAAAAGAAACCGGCGAGGTTTTACAAAAAATGAGAACCAGTCTCTTTCAAGGCTGAGAAGTCCCCTTTAAAGTAAAATGATTGTCAAAAAGCTGCCACCTTCTCCGTGAAAAAAAGGTTACATACGCCACATGCAACCTTTTCGGAATCGGAAGTTGCAAAATATGTGCAGCATAGTTGCGTTTAGATTAAATTTTACGCTTATTATTGTTTAACATGATCGATGCTGATCTATGGATTATAATTTGATTACTAAATTATAAATAATGTGTGAAAACTGATACCATTTTGGTTATTTGAAACAAGAGGGTTGAATATAATCAATTAAGGATGATTATTATAATGTAGTAATTTGTACGGTTTCTGTTTACAAGCAGTGTGTTCTATCATTACATGATTGACGTCCCTGATTACGCATTAATGGTGATTGATTATAATCAGCTTTATGGGTTAGTGACACATTCATAATGTAAGTACGTAAACAGTGGTTATTGATTTAGCTGTGAATGTGATATGAGAGATTATAATATGAATAATTGTACATCTTTGAAACTTATCAGAGTTTTGTTACCAAAATAAGAAGGTATATAGATATTTTTTATGGAGCTCAAACGACACTCTCGTCTTCGAAATATATTTCTGTACAAATTATAGTTTCCTTACCGTAGTTTAATCCAGCTTGCAGTGCATACATAATTTTTTGATACAAAGATTCCTAGCATTTCAGGGTCATATTAAAGTTATTTGCCTTATCATATAGAACCAAACCTGAATACTTTTTATTTTCTAGTAGAACCCCATTTAAATAAAAATAAACATGAAAACGAAACACTGTTTTATTCTGTTAATATACCAGCATACTTTGTGCACAATTGAGTATTTTGGTACTTAGAGCTTTATTATTCATTCGAAGAATTTTTCTACTGTGAATATTTGTTTTTTTTTTCTTCATAAACATTCTATGAAATGCCATTCAAAATTGTCAAAACTAAAATTCTACGACACAGGTTTTCCAAAGCCTGGATTTTTTTCCATAGCTTTGGAACTGTATTATTTTCATGTTTTTTTCTGTCTTGAATGGTAAAGTCAATGAAAAACTCAATTACAGATCTTCCTTCCATTTACGTAAACTTACATATCTCTTTGCGAAATCATTCGCTGAGCCTTTTGTCAAAGGCTTTGTATGTCATTTTGGATTTCCTTCCCCCCAGGGTTGCCTACAATCATAAGCCGGGCTCTAGATAAGAATTATATTTGAAGATATATGACAGGATTCTGCCAACAATATATCATTGCTTACAGCATATTTTTATTAATATTTTGTTCTTCGAAACATTTCATGAAATGGCTGTACGTCATGTCAAACATTTTTGTTTCAATCTCGTAGTTCTTTGTTTCTTAGTTAAGTGTGAAACTTTTTTTGGATCTTATTATTTTGGCAAGTTGTCATAGACATCGCAATTATGACATCACTTGTCCGGTTGCTAAGGAAAAACGAAAACAATATTTTTATATGGGTTTAGAACATACTGAGAAAAACAAAAAAATCATTTGTATCACCCTTTAGTTAGCACAGGTCCTTCGAAGCTGAAAACTTGGATATATACTACTGGTGTATATCCAATCTTAACAACATATTTACAAAAATCAGAACTAGCCGTTATTTTATGATTCTAACATTTTCGCGTAAAATATGACAGGCCTATAGGTGATAGAAAAACATAAGTTGAAGGGTTTGTGTATTGTCATCATGAAGATTCATTTTAAATGAATAATGTTAAATCAAACATTAAGTTGCTCTTCACGAGTTGAAAACACTCGAGGAAATACATTATTAACTTAAAAAAAAATAACTTTTAAAAATAACGAAAGAACTATTAAAAATACTCACATCTCCTTTAGTAAACTTTTCTAACGATCTCAAACTCTGCTCAAAATACTCTTCTCCATAAGCGCCCTTCTGTTCATCGCTGAGCAGTTGCCACATGTCCTTAGCCTGGTCCAGCAGGGTCGACTCACTCAGCCAGGCATTCCCAGTGGTGTACTCCCCAGGAGCAACCACCACCACGTCGACTCCTCTGGGACGGAGTTCTTGACGGAGACAAGCGGAGAGGCCCTCCAGCCCCGACAGCAAGGCGCAGTGAACTCCTCGCACCGGAGACGCTACGCGAGCCAGTCCAGAACTGACGTTGACGATGCGACCTCTTGCGCGACGAAGCAGTGGAAGCATGACTTGGATCACGCGAGCAGGACCTGAAAGGATAGGAAACCATGGTTATAAAACTATTATGGCCTAGTAGAAGCTAAGAAACGCAGTGAATCTGAAAAATGACCTTCAAATCAAATTTTGACGGCAATTAGAATTAGGGAATAGAAACGAATTCAATCTAAAAAATGATCATCAAATACAAAAGAGTGCAAGAAAGTTTAATATTCATACATAACCCTAACTGGAGAACTTTGATATTTTTCTCAAATGAGATTGATGTATGGAAATAATGAGGAAACGATTTACTGTTATTTTATTTAAAAAAAACTGTTGATAGCCAGTTTTGGTTCCATACGGCTCATTTTTACTTTTCCAATTGAGTTAAAATTACTTACTAAGTAGAAAAGAAATATTAAGACTACAATGTAATAAATAATCATTTTATTACCTACATAATTTTTAAAATGTATTTTTTCGTATGAAAAATTATTTGTAATGTAATAATTATGTAATGTAATGTAAATATTATTTGTAATGTATTAAATTGAATAATTAATCATTATATTACATAATTTCTTGTGTATTATTTCGTATGAAATTGTTATTATCATTGTGAAAAATTGTATTTAAGATGAAACAAGACCAAAAGTCTTTTTAGAATTTTACAAACACAAAAAAAGTACACGTTCTTGAACATGCGAGTAATTTGAAATTAATTTGTAGCCATTTTGTATGTTTACAGAAAGAACCCTTCTCAATTTTTTTTAACCTGAAATTCGACCTTCAACTATTTCGTATTCATTATTATTGACATAATCTAAAATGCTACAAACATGAATTATGTATTGTAAACACCGAATCGATACTGGGCCTGTTGCACCAACCTCCAATCAATATTTGATTGAAACATCAAATTTGATTGCTTAGTTCTGGTAAGGACCTCGGTTAAATATTTCTCGAAAGTTGGTAAAAATGTGATGGAATTTGAACAGGAAATATGATTCACATCAGCTGACTTACATATATGCAATCAATTGTTTGATTTGAAAGGGAGAAATCACACTTAATTTTGATTTTCGTCTGATTGGAGTTTGGTGCAACAGGCCTAATTCCGTAATGTCAGATTTCTTGAAATAAAAATAAATAGATAATTTTTGCACACATTGATTTGAGGAGCTTAAAAGGAAATTCATTTTGTAATATTTAACTTTAATTGATATTTGTAAACTCTTCAAAATAGCTTCCATTTTTTTGACGTAACGATGTTACCGTCGTAGTTAACGTCTTCAGGAGAATAATGTAAGTTCCCGTATTCAAATTTCAAAACATAAATTTTTCAAAAAATGGAATAAATTTGAAATTTGAACGTATTGTTGTTGGTTTACCAAAATAAATAACATCATGATAGCATGTTTAATAAAATCTGAGTTTCAGGATTTTTTTCAGGTTTTATACATGAAACAAACACTCATTTATAAAGCTAACAACAGACGATATTGTTTGATTAAATTTGCAAAAAAATATCGTAAAGCACACCTGCTCAATTTTTGCAAGTCTTCTTTGTAATGTGTGCAAAAAAGAGATTAACTTTCAAAGGCAGGAGTTGGCGAGCGTATGAATGTTCATACCCAGCCAGGCAAGGTGAGAGAAAAGTGTATGAAAGAATAAGAAAAAATAATACAATACGCTGGAGGAAGCAAATTAATGGAACGCGGTAATGTACCGGAAAATACGTGGAAAATGAAAATGCTTTACTTTTCTTTATTGTCATGCCAGCTTAACAATGTTTATAATACAGAGTTTCTTTTTATTTTTCTACTTGTTTACCCGCAATGTGTTTACGATGGAAAAATAAAAACCAAAACATAAATGGGAGTTAATTTTTCAAAGTCAACAGGCTTCACGTATTTACTTTAAAAGATGTAAACAAAAATATTATGTTTCAGAATAATTTTGTTTTTCTTTTAATGTTGTTTTTTTTCCTTTAATTTTACAAAGTGTTCTCTGAAAGGACTTATGTACCTACATCCGATTTTGTTTTTGATTTTTTTTATTTGCTATGAAAAAAAAAAATGTTACACAACTCTTTTTTATTTGCAGAATTCAAATGTGAAATATACTTTTGAATGAAGGGTCTGGAACAATTTTAACGCCCTTGCGGTGAACTCACAAAACGGCACTAAAATATTGTCAAACTATTATTATTATAATTCAAAGTTGGAACTTTTTTCTCGACGAGCAAACACCAGTCTTGTATGGGACTGTTGTCCTTAATAATGTAGCGTTTTCTACTGGATTCTCTTTTTAATTAAAATGCCAGAATTTATTTTAACATAATTTATTTTTCAAAAAATATTTTTACAATTTACAATTTATCTCACAACTTGACAATCACTGTTTATTTTATTATTACTTAAGAAACTGCTCTCTTGCGACTTTCTGTTGGTACCATTTTGATCTCTTTTATAATTAACCAGAGAGGTCTTTCTCGCAATTAATAGATCATTCCACCACTAGAACATTATGTGCACACACAATCATAACCATTTCCAGACGGTTCCGTCTCTCGTGTATATGTGTGCGTAGTCACTTTGATGTATGTGTGTATAAGCGCACGTATTTCAAGTTCGCAACAATAACAAAAAACAAAATATTTGCCTGCATTTTCCATAACAACCCGGCCGTGTGACCTCACAATTTCGTCTATGTCAATTTGCATGGGGATATCATTGCAAGATAATAAAATTTCACATTATTAGAAAACTACGCTACTTCTACGCTTTTTCCAGAAACTCTGATATCAATAAAATTTATCCTAGAATTTTCAAACTGTATGGAATACGTTCAGATTGCTTTAGTAAGACCCCGATTCTTTAAAAGAAAGGAGATTTCTCACAAGTTTATTGACTAGTTAAATCCTTTACAAATAAATGCAATTACTCACGGGTGGGCAGACAAATGGAAAGATTGAGAGGCGGATTTCGAAAGAAGCCTATCTCTGACTTAGGTACAAAGCAGAGGCTTCCAAAGTTGGGTTTATAGACCCCCTAAGTTTGATTTTGAAATGTTGGGGTCAATGAAAATGTAAATGAAAGTCTGGGAAAGTTGATCTCATTTAAAAGTAGGTAATAATGATAATAATGTGATGAAAGTTGTGAATAAAATGATGAAAGACTGACGAAGAAAATATATGTAGCAAGAATAGATGGATGTCGTCGTAGAAGAAGACCGAGAAAGGTATAGATGGACCAAATTTCTGAAATTGCGAATGAATGGAGTATCCAGAGTCATAATAAAAGGAGAGCCTGTATGAAGAAGGTTACAACTCTGGAGGAAATGAAAGAAGTGTATAAGGACAGAAATAAATGGCGGTTGATCTGTGAGGTTGGCGGCTAGGGTTTGTTAAATTAGAATTTGTTTTCTGTTATTTTTTGATGTCCATACATGCTATAATTTGTTGGTATTAGAAATGTAATTTGTTGTGTATATTCCTTGACTTATAGGTTGGTATGCAGCTGACCACCCATCCTGGAGAAAATGGTTCACTTTGCCAATGTCACCTCTGCTTCAGGGAAGGTCGGCAGGAGTTGCAGGGTGTATGTTCATTTGAGATTCGGGTTTTTATATTGTAGGACCACATGCGGCATGTTTAAGCGCGAACTTAAACGTGCCTGTTTGTGAAAATGCATCTATGTAATGTGAATCTCTAATGTTACATATGTTTTGCAACTTAGATTAGATTAGATAGATTAGATTATTTGGTGAGCGCTGTTTTAGCGTGAATCACACCTCAAGGGCCCTCTGAAGTAGGTACTGTTGAAGCTATTACGTTAGAGTGTTAGACAACACATGTTTGTTTAAGGTAAAACCACCAGTAATTGACACTGCATCAATAGTTGACACTTTGACAAAGAAACTGAAATAACAAGAATAAAACAAGTAACCAAAGATAGACATTGTGTTTATGAAATAGTATAGACATCTAGCGACACCGACAAAAACTATCCAAGGCGTCTTAACGTCATCGTCAGTCACAGCGTTCGATCCATGACGGCCGATCGTGTTGCGCCATATTTATTGTTATTTTCTTGTGCAATTTGTTAAGAGCAAGCCGAAAGATTAATATTGGAAAGGTACGTAATCTTTTATAATTATGAATAAATATTAATTGGATCCTTTATATTAGAGTCTGAAGTGTGAATGCATGTCATTTAACATGACAAACAATAATTAAATATGTAAATAAGGGGTCATGTCATTTACTGATTCTTAAAACGACTGAAGATTGAGTAGTTGACATGTGCTGTCAACTAATGGATTTTCATGAAATTGATTAATATCGTATAATTGATGTGTCATCTTGCTGCTTATACATTAAATTACTCTATTATATCTTCTAAAATAATTTAAAACCGTTTTGTTCAGTAGTTGACAGGAGGTGGAACTATTAGAGATTTAGGTGTCAACTATCGAATTATTTTTCTTTCATTTTGTAGATGCCACCGACAAAAGGAAACTATACTATGTCAACTACTGAAAATAACAAGTGTCAACTACTAAATATTTTGGTTTTTACTAGGTGCCAACTACTAAGTTACTACCCTCATTTTATTAAAAAATATATATAAAATACGCATCAGTTTTATTTATACAATTCTTGTCATATTCTGAAAGTGTAATATATTGCGCAAATATTACCAAGTAGAAACGCCCTGTAAGATGATTTCATACCAAACTATGTCTATAGACATACTAATAAACCCTTAAGGTGTCATCTACTGGTGGTTTTACCTTATGTCTATCGTTGTGAATGTTCGTTGCAAAAATACTCGTATATTAATCTTTAAGAGTAATAGCCGTGTTTTATTTATTTATTTATTTATTTATTTATTTACGGCGTTAGCCTTTTACGAAATAAGTACATATCAAGGGAGTTTATACAAAACAACAATAACAATAAATAATACAAGAATAAAAAGTATAAAACATTACGGTAAAACATAAAAGAAAAGAAAAGAAAAAATAAACCCATATATAAACACTAAACAGTAGGTTAGAAGCAAAAAAAAAGCATATCAAAAATAAAAACTTCAGAAACCATTCAAATATCACTAATAAAGAAATTCAACAGGCAGACATCGTTCATTTAATAACAATCTAAAACAATATAATTTATTATATATTATGGATGTCCCAAAAACATTTTTTTCAGACCTTGGTTATAGGTATGATAATTATTATTATGCAGAACCAAGTCAAGTGAGGCATACTCATTACCAACACGCTGTAAACGATGCATACAACTATTGCTTTGTGCGTTAGTGCTAGTAAATACAGGGCGGTAAGAAACTAATTGTCTAGTCCCTGAACGTGGAGTAAAAAAATTCAACTCACTAAGTAGTGCAGGACAATCAATTAGAGCATGTTTTATTTTGAAGAGGGTGATTAAGTCAATAAATTTACGTCTGTCTGACAAAAAGTTTAGATTTAGAATCGAATTTAAATAGAGCGGGTCGAAGTGTGACAGGGGAATATTGAGTTTAAAATTAACTATTTTCAAAAATTTTAAGTGAACCTTTTCTATATTGTCTACGTGCACCATGTAGAGGGGGGACCAAACAGGCGAGCAATATTCCAAAACACTGCGAACCAATGTGGTATAAAGAATTTTGATTGCGGCAGTGTCCTGAAAGTCCTTGGTGATGCGGTTTATGAAACCAAGCATTCTCATGGCCTTGGCACAAATTGAAGCAATGTGTACATTAAAAGATAATCCACAGTCAAACACAACCCCCAAGTCGGTGACCTCCGTTACCACCCGAAGACTGTTTGAAAAAAGTGTATAGTCATATATAATGGGATTTTTTATTCTGAAGAAATTCATTACTAAACACTTCGAGACATTTAGAGGCAATTAATTTTTATTACACCAAGTTGCTAGATTATTCAAAGATAATTGGAGACTATTACAGTCAGCCACATTATCTATGACTTTAAAAAATTTTATATCGTCAGCAAACAGGAGAACATTTGTGTCAGGAAATTGCTTTGTAATATCATCAATAAATAGGAGAAAAAGTAGCGGGCCCAGATGGGAACCCTGGGGGACACCACTAGTTGGTGAGAAGGAGTGTGAGCTATTATTATCTATTCTGACAATCAAAGATCTATCAATAAGGTAGTTTCGGAGCCAAGACAGAAAACTACCAGACACCCCCATACCGCGTAGCTTACTAAGAAGGATAGTGTGTGATACCCGATCAAACGCTTTTGAAAAATCAGTGTAAATTACGTCAACTTGTTTTCGGCTAGACAAAGCATTAGAAAGGAAATTTTCAAACACCATTAAATTAGAAGTAGTTGATCGGTTTGGTAAAAAACCATGTTGATGGACTGAAATTGATCTGGTTGCAACGTACCGGATTTTAGTAAGTACAAGCTTTTCAAGTAGCTTCGGAATGGCGGACAATTTACTTATTGGTCGATAGTTTTTGACGTTACTCCTATCACCAGACTTGTATATTGGAGAAAGATACGATTGCTTCCAAAGGGCGGGAAAACATCCAGACGCGATGGACAAATTAAATACCGCACACAGAGGTTGAGACAAGCTATGTACACAGTTTTTCAACATTACCGCTGGGACATTATCAGGGCCAGGATTAGTAAGTGGTTTCATTGATTCAATTTCTGTGATGACATCAACTACACTAAATGACAAATTAGGCAGTTGTAAATCAATATGTGAAGAGAATTCAAACGTATTACAGTCAGGATGAATATCATAAACGCTTTTAAAGAAAGATGCAAAAAGGTTAGGAATTTCTTGAACATCATCAGATGACACATCATCATAAAAAACATTATGTGGTATACCGAGATCGCCCTTTCTCAGAGAGTTAGCATATGACCAGAATTTTTTCACATTATGGACAATAGAGCGCTCAGTGTTGGAAATGTAATTTAAATAACAATTTTTGGACAGAATTTTGCAATCATTACGTAATTTCTTAAAATCTAGATAATCCAAAGAAGAATTAGAGATTTTATATTTCAGATGAGCCACTTTCTTATCCTTTATGAGATCAATTAAATCATGACTAAACCATTTGGGATATTTCCAAGAATAAGGACTAAGCTTAAAAGTAGGTACAAATTTAGTGATCGCTTCGGATAGAATAGAGTACAGATTATTTACTACAACTTCAATATCATCATTATTTACAAAAGAAAAGTCAACACTCTGAAAAAATATATTCATATGAACAAAATCAGCTTTAGAAAAGTCTACAATATAAGTGGTATTATGGTTTTTATGTTGGACATTAGATGGAAGAGAGATGGAAAGAGGTGGATGGTATGTATCGATGGGAACAAGGATATCAGATGATTCTATAGATTTAGCAGCATTATCACTGCAAAAAACTAGATCCAAAATACGATTACGAGCATTTAATGTAAAATTAATTTGAAAAAAGTTTAAAAAGTTACAAAGATTTAATATGGTAGTTTCCGCCAGTGAGAAGTTCGAAGTATGGCATTTAGGTAACAAGGGATCAGCTTCATTCCATGATATATTAGGCAAGTTAAAATCACCTACAATCAAGAATTTTGAATGAGGGAACTTATTCCTCATAGCTTCAACCTCAGCTGCAAAGCCACTGTAGAGCTCAACACAAGAGCTAGGGGGCAAGTATACACATGCAATTATATATGAAGGATCAGTAAGCAGCAGTACAAATATGAGTTCAGTGGTCTTGTTGATACAGGGGATCACTTTTGATTGAATGGATTTAGAAACAGCAAGTAGCACACCACCTCCACGCGACTTGGTACTTGTGCTAGTAGATCGATCAAGCCGATATGTATTGTAATTATTAAAGCCAAGCTCTGAAGAATTAACGTCAGGCGTCAACCAAGTCTCGGTTAGTGCCAAAATATCAAACTTCAATAATGCTGAACTAGATCGGACCATATTCAGCTTGGAATTTAAGCCCCTAACATTTTGGTAGTACATTTTTAAAATTAGTTTTTTGATGTTGAAGCTGTAGCGGTCTTGGATATAAAAGGTACCCCATCCCTGAATTTCATAATTAAACTGGTCTCCCCCGCTGACCTCCTCTCCTCCAGCTCCTTCCACTTAGATGCCAGGAACCTCTGTTGGAATGGAGTAAGGTCTGGCTTAATTTTTATTGATCTCCTCCGGTGAGATCGGGAGAAAAGTATTTTTCTCGCGGACTCCGCATCATTGAGTAATACTTTCAGAGGACGAACCTTCCCATCGGAAGGTTGACCAAGTCTGTAGCAGCGAATTATTTCCAAATCTGGCATTCCCATCTCATCAACCAATTCTTTAATCTTCATTTTATCGCCCATTCTGTCTTCTGCTTCAGGTACATTGAAGACTATTACATTTTTGGAGCGGACTTCCCGCTCCTTCACTTCAGTTAATGCTTCAATGAAGCTTGCTGGTTCATTCTTCACTCTTTTTATGGCATTTGTTTCCCCTTCGAGGCGTCCAATTTCGATTGCCATGGCTCCAACAGCACCGGATAACTCGGTAGTTAAAGGTGTTATTTTGCTAATTTGGTCTCTGGTAAACTTATTAGAAGAGTCCATAATAATTTTATTAAGTGTTTGTAAAATTAAATTTGCATTGGCCAGCAGGTCTTGAGCCATATTTATGATTATAATTATGATTTTGAAGTTAAATGTAAAAAGCGATATCTATCGCCTGGTGGCGAAAGTTTTATTAAAATAAGTAGTATTACCAACTCAAAAAAGTAAAAATAAAAGGTTTAGTTTAAGATAGCGCCGCTATTTGGTCAGTAGAGAAAGTTTATTTTTGTTTTTAAATTTATGTACCCACTTAAAAGTCAGATTTCGTGTATATTACAATCCATTAAAAAGCACTAAAAACCGCTTGCGCACAAATTATAAGCACTGTAAACAAAATGTTTTTTCTCTTAAAGCACTATTGGAACACTTTTGATAGAATTTAATTAAAATTGAAGACTAATTCAAATATTTTCGCTAGGAGCAAAATTGTGTGTTGTATTGTGATGTTTTATAGAAGAGGAGGTATAATTCGTTTTTGAATTCTATACGTATTGTCTAAAGTGTGTAGTCGTGATTAAAATCATTGATTTAAAATTCACACTTAATGCACGCCTACAAGAAAGCTCGTGTAAGGTTACATTTACAAAGTAAACATGTTAACTAAAAAAGAACACACAAGACTCTAATGACTGTAAAAATTGCAACTGTTACCATTTGCTGAAACGATGTATAGAGTACGGGTGTTCAGCCTCACATCAACTTAAATAACAAGGTACAAAAATCAATAAATATTTTTTTCTATAATTAAGCAAATAATACAATCACGATAAAAGAACTATGAGTCATAAAGAAGGACTGTTTTTTTTGTACTTTATGAAAATAAGCACATCTAATGAGGTCTAAGACCAGAAACGCATGTATTTTTTTGTATAAAAATTGAAAAAACCCCTTTTCTGAAAAAAAATATTCTTTGAATCTCTTTGAAAAAAAAAAAACAATTGGAAGAGTGTTTAAGATAAAAAAAAAAGGTTTTGGAAGCACTGGTCTAAAGCAAGTCAGAAAAAAATTCAAAGGCTCAACACAGCAAAATTGAAATATGTTTTGTGAAAGTTTAGATTGAATTTTCCGCAGAGCCCACTGATGAAAACTTTGATAAACTATTTCGTGGATGGCAGACAATGTCGAAATACCTCTGACGCTACATCCAAGTTTGCAGCGATATTGTATGGGAGAGTAGATTGTGTACAGTACAGAGTAATTAATCAAGGTTTGGGTGATGGATTTCGACGTGCGTGCCCTATAAATAAAATTTCATTACGGCAAAAAATCACACAAAGACAACGTGACGTAGTTGTTTATTAGACAATTGCGTGACAATTATGATGATCCACATTTGAAAAAAATTCATGATCATGAAATATTTTATATGTTTTTTTTCTGTTCAACGGAGATTAAAAATCGAGTCTTTTTTCTGATTCAGTTTCATAGAAAAACCTCAATTTTTAATATAATTTTTGGTGAATAAATAAGTGTTTTCATATTAAAGACTGCTCAAAAGGGTTCACTCAACGTTACATTAACTTGGCTCTATTTTTTTTTCTGTTATATATAGAGGCATACAGATTTTAAAAAATCCTTGGAGATTGAGGGGATTGTGAAATAATGGGATATACAAAGTGAGCGGAAAAGAAGAAAATGCATGAAAAAGGTGATATGAATGAATTGAAAGAGGTATGTAAGGATAGGAAGAAATACAGTCAGCTCTGTAGAGGCTCTGGCCAACCCTAACGGAATGGCGACAGAGTTGTAGTTACAGTTACTTGGGATATGATTTTTAAAATAATTTCCCTAACCAAATAAAATAAATCAAAATATTTTTTTTTTTTCAAAACGTAGTTTTATTTTCACAATAATTTTATCTGCCTCAAGCACTTTCGACCTTCAAGATTCAGGTCATTATCAAGAGCATTATCAGTTCATTATCTTGATAATGACCTGAATCTTGAAGTCGAAAGTGCTTGAGGTAGATAAAATTATTGAGAAAATAAAACTACGTTTTGAAAAAAAAAATTTTTTTAAATTAAAATGAATTTTCACTTTGTGAATACACAAACCCTACAAAGTTTAAAATAAATCAGCTAAAATTTAGGTACTGAATTATTAAATTTAAGCAAAGCATGGTGAAATAATGGCATTGTATTTATCAACCCGGTTGATGAATGTAAGCAAGGAACATGATATTCAGGGAAATATGATAACACCATTACAAGGAAATTCATGTTTTGAATAACGTATTAAAACTTCCTAAGCTGTTTATGCTGAGCGACGCACGTAAATGAATTTCAGTCATTTAAGTAACATGCTAACATTACTTATGTGTCAATCATAATATTACAGGAATTTTCTCTCCATTTTGTCTCTTTAGAACATTCGTGTATACCAAGAAAAAGTATGAAGTAAATTTAATGAAAAAAAAAATGTAAATACGACAGCATAAGTAGTGAGTGATTTAGTTTTAATGATAATTTTTATATGTAAACAATTAAGAAGCACGAACGCAATTTTTTATATTTGGCGTACTGCGTTTTATAATTTATCAATAGTTATTTATGCCACTGCCTAGTAATGATAGTCTTTGTAACACGAGTGCTAGTTTGTGCCATGAGGCGCAGCTGAATGTCACAATAGACAGCACGAGTGTTACAAAGACTAATTACGTGCAGTGGCATACAATACTTTTTCTACGACCATGAAATAAAAAAACAAAATAGTACATAATAGTAAGTATACCTAATGTACTAGTCCATTTGAAGTAATTATAACCTTTCCTTTGTCAAAACGTGTAATTTATCATACCCTTCGATTATCTAATCTGATCTACAATAAAGAAAGTTATCAGAGAAGTGTTTTTAATCAAACAACGAGAAAAAAAAAACATCCCATTTTTTATTTTATTTTCCAAGCAAACTCTCACATCATAAAAATAATATTTTCACAAAGCTGGACAGAGAAGATAAATCTAAAAACCACCCTCCAACAAATAGTTGTACTATTACATCAAATATCGCGTAAATTCCCTGCCATCGCGTAAATAGAAAAAAAGTGTATAAAAAACCAATCACTCACTAGTGTCGCTGTTGTCACTTCTATACATTTTTTTATTTACTCGATAGTGGGAAATTTACGCGATGTTTTATACTAGGCGTACTCAGTTTTCTGCCTCTTAGCCACAGTTAAATAATGATACTTCACATGTAATAATATTATCCGTTTCTTTATCTATCTCGTACGAGTTTTCCGGTGTTATCTTTCTTATTTCCTGACATGTTTCCAAAGTAAAAGAGAAGGCAGACTGTCAGGCAAACGGTTGTTTGGTATCTACTTTGTTCTAGGTATGTTTATTTAAAGGCTTGACTGAATTTGGCTGACAAAAAAAAAGTCGAGTCATGAAAATTACTTAAATAAAAGAAAAAAGTTACGTATTTATTTGTATATAAAAGTAAATCTAATCTTAGTTGCAAATATATATTACATTTAAGATTCATATTAAAAGTATTCCCATAAGCAGGCACGTGTAAGTTCTCGCTTACAAATGCTGCATGTGTACTTACAATTAAAAAAACAAATTTAAAATGAACACAAGCCCTGCAACTCTATCTGACCATTCCTGAAACAGGGGTGACGTTGGCAAAGTGAACCATTCTTTTACGGTATGGATAGTCAGCCTCATACCAGCCTATAAGTCAAAGAACAACAAGGAAAACAAGACAAGAAAAAAGATGAAAAACTTTTATTCTTCTGCAAGAATAAATCAGTTTTGTTCCTCCAATGTCCTATTTTAAGTTCGCGATTACACATGCCGCATGTTGACATACAATATAAAAAACCAAAATTCTCAAATGAACATAAGCCCTGCAGCACTTGCTGACCTAAAACACGGGTGACATTGGCAAAGTGAACCATTCTTTTACGGTATGAGTGGTCAGCCTCATACCAACCTATGAGTCAAAGAACAGCAAGGAAAACGTGACAAGAGAAATGATTAAAACCTATTATTCTTCTGCAAGAATAAATCAGTTTTGTTCCTCCAGTGTCCTATTCTATGGCTGGAACTGAAATGTATAAACTTTGTACGTAAGTGTAATGCAAGCGATGCAGAATGGCTCTGAGGGGACAAAATGACTAAAGTTTCATTCTAGCGTGACACTGGGAGCGCATGAAAAGTGTTCACAACATGTAAATATAATGTACTGCATTAAAGGTGAAATATGGTAGAAATTTATTAAAAAATAGTGTTATGCTTTTACTTAGGGTTCTTTTTTTAAAATAACAGCGATTTATATTTATTTAGCCAGATTTATTTTGCACAATATCGGCTTACAATGAACTAATTACTTTTCTTTCTCTGCTTATGTCTTCGCGTCACAAAGTTTCAAGCGACTGACTCTCCACACAATTGCGGCTCATATTTATACAGTTCATATGGGGATTTTTCGTGTATTCCAGATTCTTCTATAGTGGATAGTTCCACACGCACACCAACCAGGGGTGGAAGTCTCATCCCCACGGCAGATCCTATCTACCAAATGTCGGTAATATTTGCATGAAGACCTGTCAATCCAAGATGGCCGCAAGTGAACAGCTGATTAGTTCTCATACAAATATTACCGATATTCGGTAGGTAAGAATTACCGTGGTGATGAGACTTCCAGCCCAGCGTGCGTAGGCTCACGTAGGATTATACCAGTACAGTCTACCATCATGCATTTCATCATTATACTAGCTATTCGACGTCATACCAGCAAGCCTAGGCTAACGTACTACGAATTCATAGTTTCTAACAATATTTTCAACCATCTTTTCTAAATATGCATCAATTAAGAATCTCATTAGACTCCATAACTAATTAATGAGAATCAGGTTCATTAAATATAATGAAAAAGTTCACCTTTGCCAATGCCACCCCTTTTTAAGGGAAAGTTTATGAAAATCTTAAGCGCTAACTTTAATTTTGTACATACATATTGATTCACAACTATCTGTTAGTGAATGTCCGATTTGTACCGCCCCCGTTTAATGTTTGAAAAAACTAAACAAATGCGCTGATTGGCCGGCGTTTGGCGACGCACCGGCCTGGCCAAGCCGTAGTTATAATTAGTAGTATAGTAGTAGTATAATTCAAATGTATCATTGGTATAAAAATGTCCTCTGTCTTGTCTTATCAAAAATACCCCAATGGCCGTTGCGAAGTCTTGCGCAATAAAATAAAATTATTTAAAAGAAATTAATTTTTTTTTTTTTGTGAAATAGCTGAGCATCCACGGTCTCACCGAGTCAGGTCTCTAATTTTGAAAATCTAAGACCCAAACTCAGGCCCGCCGCACGGAGTCAGGATGAGATGGGAGTCACAGGACTTACGACCTGTCTTTGGTTGGTTAAGGATCCTTTTGTCATGACAACGTTCCCAATTCCTCCCAACTCATCCTTCCCTCCAATATGTAAGTCCGATTAACTACGTTGCATGTCCAGAGGTGTCTGGGCTCTCAGATCTTCGCAGCCAAATGTGGTATGATCCCGAGATGGCCGCTTTTGTTAGTCTTTCCAGAAATCCATTTATTTGGGATCTATTCAGTCCCAGATCCTTAAGGAAAGTATATACCGATTTGGCTGGCAGTCCTCTCGCTCCCACCTCCACTGCATACAATCTTGTGGTATATCCATTATTTGTGATTTCATCCACTAGTCCTTTATACCTATTTAGTTTGTAGGCATGGTCCTTAGGGATGTTCATCTCCCACGGCACCGTCAATTCAACCAAGAGTACTTGCTTTAGTTCATTTGAGTATAGAACTATGTCGGGTCTCAAAGCCGTAGTGCATAGTTCTCCTGGGAAAATGTATCGTCCTGTGGTGGAATCCATCACAAGCCTCCAGTCCTTTGCCTTTTTTATAATGGAAGTCTGGGTCCTGGCCCTTCGATCTCCCTTTTCTCCAGGCTTAACAAATTTTATTTTTTCAATGGACTCTCTTGTCAAACCTTTGTTTGCTCTGGAAATTGTTAGGCTTATACTCTCCCTTAGTATTTCCAATACCCTGTCGTGTCTGTAGGTATATCTGCCATTTTCAAGGGCCACTTTGCACCCTGTTAGAATATGTCTTGCTGTGCATTTGTCAATGGCACAGAGATCACAGGAAGCAGTTGTATTTTTACCCCATCGTTTTAGGTTTCCAGGGTCAGGGAGCGTGTTTTGAAATGCATTTAAGTAAAATCGTAGCATTTCAGGAGACCAATTGTATATTAGTATCTTCCAGTGTAGTGCAGGTGGAAGACACATTTCACCAACAGTGATCCAGTCATGCTGCATCTCAAGGTTTAACGCATGAAGCCTGTATTTAGAGTCAGAGTCATGCTTTACTAGAGCCTTCATATGGGCTTTCTCCGATTCCACCTTTTGCCATCCCAGACCTCTTCTGTTAGTGCTTACACCGGTTAGGTATTTGTGGTGAAATTCTGCTCTATTTTTGAGCTCTAGGTAAAAAATATGTAATTTAAATATAGTATTGAATATATCTATACTACAAATATATAAATCCAAGCATCAACAGATTAATTATCGATTATTTTCAATGTGACCTTGAATTTCTTATTTACTTCGACCGCATATTCATCCCACGAACTTGTTTATGAGATTATTGAATATTGGTTATCCACGGTAATAATTGACCTTCGCAGGTAATTGAAATTATTTCCAAAATATGAAATGTTTTACAAAAATAATAAGAGTGAAACAGTTTATGCAAGCTCTTTGAAAACATTTCTTTCAGTTAATCTTAGCTCAAAATAAGTCTTTTTTAAACGCAGGGTTGAAAATATAAAATCTTAACATCAAAATGTTAGCGCTACTTTTTGAGTAATTAATAAAAAGACTTATAATCGAATCTAAGTTGCAATTACATTGTAGATTTATATCGTATGAATTTCCACAAGCAGACATGTAAAGTTCGCACTTACACACGACACACTCATGAGAAGACATTTTAGATTTTTGGGTCCTCTCAAGTCTTGAAGGGTCATAAAAAAACTGACCGTTTGTAATTTTAATAATTAAATTAATCAATTTACCTAAATCACAACTATTTTTATATGATTACAATAAAAACCACAGAAAAAAATGTAAAATAGTTTTTTTTTTGCAGCTATCTAAATGTTTGTAGAACTACGACATACCTTATTTCCATACATATTTTAAATCATTATAGGTCCTTACAAGGTCAGTCTGTATTGTTATATAGGGCCTACAGAGAAAGGCATTAACCGAGACTCTACGTTGTTCGCATCGAATATTACACCTCAGGGCATTCTAGAATACAAGCCACATCGAGCAAACGTCCTTGCCAAGGAAAAACATCATTAATACTAGTAAACCCCAAAGGCCAAGGCTAACATGCCCTAGTAATGAATGATGTCATTAATACAAATCATCTACATGTGCTTACTTGTTGCCTGAAATACAATGTGGGAGTTAATCAGTTTTACAAATATTATTCTAAGAGTTAACTGATAAAACCGAGGTATTGACAATTGTTTTTTTAAAGTCTTATATAAAGCGGAGCGGCAATTTGGCAGCGTGTGTTTGAAATAAAACAGCTTGGAAAAGCAGGTTTGAAACCCGTAAGGCCCTTTTAACACGCCAGCCAGGGACGCGTGTTTCCCTTCTTACTGTGGGTTCGGCGACAATTCACGCTGAAGTACTGCCGCGCACATTAAATTAATTATCAAGTTTCAGTTTTTTCATATTATCTCAAAAAATGTTCACATAACCTAAAATATTTTTTAAACACTCTCTAGACATTGTATCATTCTATAATTATGAAGAAAAAAAATCTGTCCAAAATATTAAACAACAAAATTATAAGAAAAAAATGTGAATAAAAACGTGTTTTTTTAAATATTTTTTTGTAGCGTCATTTTTTAAGTTTTATAAAATATTTTAAGTTTAAAATTTAGATAAAAAATCAATAAACACGTGTGATTTTTTCCATAATTGTCACTTCTTTACAAAGGCCATAAAGTGTAAGAAACATTTTTAGTGTGTGTCGTCTGTCGAAACGGGGGGTAGAAAGGAAAGACGCGCCAGGGACTGTGGTCACAAATTCATAGATTTCATTGAGTAATTATGAGTTATGAGCCGCATGTGAACCTACAACATAAAAACAAAATCTCAAATGGACATACACCCTGCAACTCCTGCCGAACTTCCCTTTAACAGGGGTGACATTGGCAAAGTAAACAATTTTCTACAGCATGGGTGGTCAGCCGCATACCAACCTTTAAGTCAATGAAATCATAGATAATTAATTAAACTCCACGTTATTAAAATACTGACTGATGTGAAATCTGCTGTTTTATTTTTCAAACAACTTAAATTATTAGAATATTAGTTTTGGCACATTGGTCCTAGTCTGTGCCTTCAAGACAACCTTTGCTGTCACTTAAGTACTTACTCTGTCAAACGCTTTGCTAGGGATGGAACACCGACGCGACGCGACGCTTAAAATATTAAAATTTTGCCAACAACGAGATTTATTTATGATTGAGGTCCTGAATAGGACCACACCTAAAATCGAAGGAAAGAAAAAAATAAAAAGAAGTAGTAGATTTATTTTTATTTTTAAGAAATCCTGTGCGGTAGACTCCCTAGATTTTAGAGACTCTAGGGGTCTATGACACTTGTTTTAGTGCCGCAGAGCATACTGCCAACTGAGCTATTGACTGGACTTTTTACAAGTTTGGTTGTTCCTTGACTTATAGGTTGGTATGCGGCTGACCACCCATGCTGTAGAAATTGTTCACTTTGCCAATGTCACCCCTGTTTCAGGGAACGGCGGCAAGAGTTGCAGGGTGTATGTCCATTTGAGATTTGGTTTTTATGTTGTAGGTTCACATGAGGCATGTGCAAGCGCGAACTTGTACATGTCTGGTTGTGAGAATGCATGTAATGTGAATCTCCGATGTAACATATCTTTGCAACTTAGATTAGATTAGATTAGATTAGTCATCGCTACAAAGCGCCAATACTCAAACAATATCCAGTTGCTGTAAGGCTGGATAGACCTTTAGTGACCGGTTTTGGTAAAGGTTTGTTTGATTTTTTTCAACTCAGCGAAGAGCATATTTGGAAATATAAATGGTATATTTTTTGTGCTCCGCCGGTATCCAAATTCACAACCTTCCATTTGCGAGTCCGAAGTGTTGTCACTGGACTACGGACCGGTCAAAGATAAAATATTCTAATTTTCCGCTCTTTCTAATGCGCTAACTTCCATGGCTCTACGATGATTTTTTTTCGTTGTTTATGCCCAAGCAAACAACTGCGTTTTCGAAGCTGCGTTTTTTGCCATTTTTGTCCTTAAGGCGCTTGTGACATAAAAAAAATCGTAACACAACGTAAAACCACATTAATAAGAATGCCAATAAATAACTTAATTTTTTTTTAATTTTAGCCCAATTTTTTTTAATTATGCCCAAGCAAACAACTGCGATTTTGGTGTAATCGACAAGATTTTGGCCTTTTTTGTTCTAAAAGCGCTTGTGACATAAAAATAATCGTAAAACCGCATTAATTGGAATACCAGTAAATGCCTTTTTTTATTTTAGAGCTGTTTTGATTTTAATGATATGATAAAAAATAAAATAAGTTATGCCATTTTTTTGCAATCTCAAACTTAAAACTGATCTCCTGAACAATTTAGCTTTTGTCGCTTATGTCCTACTTTCTTTGAACCGTCGCGTCGATATGTATACAACGATCTGAATAAATTTGTGAACCTTTGAAATGTATTTTTAAGGTTTTTTCTTATCTTGGAAAATGTTAATAGTATCTATACCCACTTTATTTTTCAAGTGGGATCACATTCAATACAGAAATTCCACGTAATGTTACAAGATCTTCTCAAAAACCCTTGATATCCATCCCTATACATTGTCAAACTTGACTAGGTCTAGTGCTACTTGACAGTTTCACTAGACACTTGCCGCCCGAGGGTTCGCAGTCCCGCACGTGACCTTGAGGTCTATTGGTGGCTGGAGCAGACCCTAAGAGTGATGGGGTGGGGCAGACCCTAAAAGTGTACGGGGTTGGGGTGCTTTGCGATGCTGCGTGATGAAAAGGATATAGCGGTCGAAATCAGCGACCCGCGAGGAAGGTTAACCCGACTAACTAATTCAACTATGTAGACAAGAATGATTTTTGGATAAAATAATGTATAATACGGTATTTATTCGGTGATACTACCCTGATGTATCTTCAAGCATACGTATGTGGTAGACAATAGACATATATCTGCCGCTGTAACATATCTTTGTATGTAATTTTTCAAGAGTTTGATTTTGTCTCCTTCTATTTTTAATCTAAGTTGCAAAGATGTAGTGACATTGAGGCTCTAATTTAATGCACAACTAAAATTAGACACGGACAAATTCGCGCACACACATGCTGCATGTGTACTTGCAAAATAAACCAAGCCTCACTCAAACATAAACCTCACCATTCCAAACGCTTTTCTCTGAAATCGTAGTGACCTTGGTAAATTCCTTTAATCACAGAAAAAATAAATTGTACAGTGGACTGCACATGACTTTAAAGCACAAAATACGGTCATGTTTAGGTCATAGCCAATTTTCATAACAAAACATTTAGTTGTGTATAAGTAATGAAGCTAATCTTTTTAAGCAATCGTCTTTTTGCAGTATTATCATTGATCCCGTTTGTATCAAAACTAACACTTTGTTTGGTGGGTACCTATACTTTTCATTGATATTTTGGAAAGTTATGATTGATTATTATATGGGTACAACTTACTAGATTTTACATTTCATTGATTTTACTTTTCATTGATATTTTGGAAAGTTATGATTGATTATTATATGGGTACAACTTACTAGAAGACTCGTAGCCTAGTAATATTAGGCGTTTTAGTACCAAGAATATTACAATTATTTTTGTATGAAAATTTGTCACTTTGTATGGTGGCTATACTTTATAATATTTTTTTGAAAAAAAGTAATGATTCATGTATGTAGGTATATATAATAAGCTTTTCAACTGTCGAACATTATTTTTTAGTTAACCCTTTCTCTGCCGAGAAATTTTAAATAATTTTTTTCTCTTGTATGGCAACCCCCAAAACAAAGAAAATTATGAGGCAATGGTTATTGTTTTTACATAGCAGTATTATAATGACGATTATACAAAAAAATAAAGAAAATCGTAGAAGCCGTTTTTGAGAAAATCTCATTTGAAACTTTCAGCTGTTCGGAAGCCATCTTGAATTTTCTAAAATTTGGGAAATGTTTCACTATAAATTATCGTGATAAAAAAGTTTTTTTCTGATAAAGTTAAGAAACATGAAAGTTTTTTGCGTTCTGATGGGTTTATGTAGCTTTTTAATTTCAACTTTTGAAATCATGTAAACGGCACTTTATGTTTTTATTTTCAAAAATTTTATTTAATTTTTATATAGAATTTGATGTTACGTATAATATTGTAGAACATATCTTTTTTGTCAACGCTTTCACTTCTGAGAAAATCAGTCCTTCGGACTGCTATAAAGTAAAAATATCACTCTATTAACTGAGTTGTAATAAAACAAATAAATACATAAAAACCCGTTGTTACCATATAAAATTAACATGGAATTTATCTCTTCTTGCATCCACAACAGGATACTAATAATTCAGACACGCTATAATGAACACTCGACCTTTCTTCAGAGATTGCATATAAGATTGGTGTTGCACGAAGGGTATTTTACTAGTTTCTATTACTGAGCAAACAAGGCTCTGTATATATCGTCTGGTATCTAAGGCACATAATTTTGTTTTAAAGCTCAATAACATAAATGATATATCAATACTTTGGTGGTATGTCCAGACAATGTGGTAAGCCAAAGGCTAACTCCACATCATGTCAACCTATGAAACTTTAATGCAAATTTAAATATGCAACAATAACCTCGCGGCCCTTTCCTAATACGGTTTTAATAGAAATTTCTCTGAAACGGGAAAGTTTAATATTCTAACATGACGTCACATAACCTTAATCCGTATTAAATTAGAGGATAAATTAATGTCTTGGTACGTCCCTTACCACTCATCTGCATTCTTATTCAGCATGCTTTCATAAATTTGAATAATTATGTAACTCGTAATCCAGTTCACAAGCTCCAACAATAGAAGATGGAGTTTGCTTTAAAACTTACACAGAATATTTCAGTACTACACCATTTAAAATAATTTCAAGCGCGTGCATGCTTTAGAAGAAAATTGACGAAATCTGCCATAAATTTAACCTTATAGTAGCAAAGCTGGAATTTCTTTGTCTGGAAGAATCACGTCTCCTGATAACGTCGGACACGACTTCGATGAAACGTTGAGAAACCCATCATTCTCTAAACCCTGGTACGCAAAATCAGTTATTTTTTATCTATAAATCTATGTTGCAAGGATATATTAACATTCAAAGTTCATGCCCACAAACAAACACGTGTAAGTTCGCTCTTACAAATGCTGAATGTGTGCTTACAAATTAAAATCCAAACCTTAAATGAATATAAACCCTGCAACTTTTGCCGACTTACCCTTGAAGGGGGGTGACATTTGCAAAGTGAACCATTTTTTACAGTATGGGTGGTCAGCCTCATACCAATCTATAAGCAAGATTTAACTCTATAGAAAAATGGCATATCGTCGTTGTTCTGGCAATAGGTCGTATGTCAAAAAATTTCGACTTCCACTTTATGATGCCATTTGATAGGGAAAAAATCATTTTATACAACTGCAATATCTCCCGTGTCATAAACCATACTGTACTGATGATAATGTGTGACATGGGAGGTTTTGTAGCTACATAAAATGACTTTTTCTCCATCAAATGGCATCACAAAAAGGAAATCGAAAACCCTTGACATACGACCTATTGCCAGAACAACGACGATATGTCCATAATTATTCTACCTTTAAAAATAAGCTCGTTAATATTTAATGCATTTTTTATTAACTTCGCTTTTCAATCATATGCCTTTTTTAAATATAATATTATTTGGATACCTACGCCTACGACTAATAATTTATGTTTGGACTAAGCTTCAACATATTTAAAATAAACTATTTTAAAATCAGATTTAAAACATGTGTCATGAAACAAAGGATAAATTAAAATTTAAACTAGGGGTGCAAACATGTAACTAATTTAATATTTTTTCACAAATACATTTCACAAAATTTTACACTCCAAAAGCTCACATACGAGTTCTATGAATTGTTAATAATTTCACAGGAGAGCTTTCGGGATTCCCCAGATTGTTGGCTCAACAGGGAAGCGTTGCTAGTTATACCTCGCCTCAATAAGGATAATGCTGGCCTTGAAAAGGTCAAAGGGTCAAGGTCACGTGAAAATTTCGCCAGGCGTTGCGCAGTACTAAAAAAATATTCAACTCAGATTTATCGCAAAGTAACTGGCGAAACGCAAAGTTGCTTATTATCTCACAATTCATTTACCCTAATTGTAAAAGGCTTCATTAAAAGGACTGTTGTTTAAAATCTGTTGCCTATAAAATTTTCGACACTTTGTGTGTTTGTGTAATGATATAATTTTATTGTTATTTTACCATTAAATGTGATTAGACTTCAAAGAAAAAATGTTGAACAAATATGTTAAAAAGTTTATTATATTATATTATTTTTACTGGAGAAAAGAATATGTATGCCAAAATGCTAAATAAAAGAAAACAATACATTTTTTTAACAACCCTCGATCCTGTCTTTTTCTATCTATAATAATTAATCTATTCTGCAAATATATGTTAATATTTAAGGCTGATATTAAATGCATGCCCACATATAAGCACGCGCCTACACATTCTAGATGACGTGTGCATACAAATAAACAAAACTTCACATGAACATAAACCTTTCAACTCCCGCCGCTTTTCCCTGAAACCGGTATGGCATTGGCAAAAGTAAACGTATTTTTGCAGCACGGG
This sequence comes from Agapetus fuscipes, assembly GCA_951799405.1. Taxonomy (NCBI): domain Eukaryota; kingdom Metazoa; phylum Arthropoda; class Insecta; order Trichoptera; family Glossosomatidae; genus Agapetus; species Agapetus fuscipes. The sequence goes on along the minus strand of OX637342.1, from coordinate 5,417,276 downwards.
GGGTCAGTCTCATGCCAACCTATCAGTCAAGGAGCCAGTCAAGGAATCAGTCTATGAAATGGCTTAATATTTTATTATAGTTGTTAGCATCTACCGTTTTAAAATAAGAGCCTTAAAAAACATGTTTTTTTGTTGTTTTAAATATACACACTTACGCCAAAAATAAAAAAATTATGTAACTTCCAATATTTGACCGATCACGATTCATAAATTATCTTTTTCTAGTTAACATTTTTAGGTGCAAATTTTCGTGCTATCGAAATGAAGTCAAAGATACACAAAACTTTTTCCTTCCCCCCTAGAAAAACGCAGAAAAGTTGATGAGATGTTCGTAATGAAAGTTGAGAAAATTTTCGTGACATTAGCCTGGCCTGTATCCGAAGTAAAAAACTTTAACGCAACAATACCAAAAAGATATTACAACGTCAACGTTCACTAGAGCTGCCGACTTTGTTTTGGATTATTTTAAATATAACGTTATAGTTGAGTTTAAACGTACAGTTTTATACTTGGGGTTCTGTAATATCCTTATGATAAAAGTTGAGCATGTTACGTGAGAACGGTAACTGAAAAAGTTTTTTCATCTTTAGTCGAGTTGTAAAACACTTTCAAGGACGGCCGCTCCGTCTGCAGAATAGGAAATTATATCGCCAATTCACAGGCAGCTGAGCTTCATTTCAAACACCTGAAAATATTTTTATTCTGGACAGTTTAAATTTAACAGAACTGCCACCTAAAAAGAAAAATTAAACAGAGCGTAACAATAAACGCAACTAAGCTACACTTAAAGTATAACTTCTTGCCGCGTTTTCCCCGAAGTAGTCATTTGTCGTTTATGTTCCTTGACTTATAGGTTGGTATGCGGCTGACCATCCATGCTGTAAAAATGGTTCACTTTGCCAATGTCACCTCTGTTTCAGGGAAGGACGGCAAGAGTTGCAGGGTGTATGTCCACTTGAGATTTGGTTTTTATGTTGTAGGTTCGGCATGTGCAAGTTCGAACTTTTACGTGTCTGCTTGTGAGAATGCATAATGAATGTAAATTTCCAATGTAACATATTTTTGCAACTTAGATTAGATTAGATTAGTCGCATGTGGTGATTGGCCATACGTCAAAAACTTCAGTAAAATAGTGGGTTTCTCAGCTACCTGGGACTGGTAATCATTCTTGTGAAGGCTGAGTAAACCTTGCCGATATTTTATTGTGGGTTTGAAATAAACACCGAAACGGGAAATTATTTCTGAATTCCTCGGTGGGATTTGAACCCGAGCTCTTGGCATGGAATGCAAGCACTCTACCAACTGAGCTTTCCACCGGAACAATAACAGAAATATTTTAACACTATAAAATTGCTTCAGAATTATAAATAATCTTAACTTAAAATAATTACGTACATCCAAGTAGATACTGTAATCAGCTACTTCCCCACATAACTTTGAGGTAATAAACAACATCCAATTTAACCAACCTTTCTTCAGCACCCTCCTAGAAATTATACACCATGGAATTAAAATTAAAACAATTGTTGAAGAACTAGCAAGTCTATATCATGTATAAAATATTTGAGATCTTATATTTAGGAACGTGAATACACGAAAGTACTTGAGGTGGTATTAAATACTCAATTTGTGAAAATAAAACTCTGTGTTTTTTTATAATTTTTTATAATTATTTATTAAAATAAGAGCATTTTTGCTGCAATAGTAAGAAATAAAAGGAAAAACTTTCTGTTTTTTGTCACCTAAATTTGTGACCAAACAATACGCCTTTATGCTCGATATTTTTCTCAGATCTGTGGTATTTTCAACGTTTACATATTATGTATGTGACTTTTAACTGTTAAAAAAATAACATGCACGATTGACATAAGTGCGTCCTTTTCATACAGTATTGTTACGAATGTATAAAATCATGTCTATTTGTTTTTATGATTGTGTGTCTAGACGTAATTACTTGTAATGTGTGCATAGACTTAAGTGTTTTATATATTTTACCTTGTATTTCTCAAACTCTCCCAAATGGATGCTTCTAAAGGCGTCTCGTTTGGTCTGGAACATGCGAGATTAGGTCTAGTTCATTTATAAATACGGATGGCGATTCTATGAATCATCAGTGTTCCATTAACGCCCAAGCCGTGAAGCCACCAATACAGAAGTTAAAGAATGGACCGTTTGTAATCGATTTGCTAAAAATAAACATTGTGAAATATCGATTGATTTTTATTGCAAGTCCCTGCTCCTGATGATGCCTTTTAAGGCGAAAACGTTCGAGCTAAAATAATAAATAATAGTGAATTGAAACTGTGTGTTTTTTGAAAAAATAAATTCAACCGCAATGTTATTATAACCCGAAATAAATCATAACTGTATAAAGACACTATGCTAACGTTGAAAATACCGGGCCTCAAAAATTATGGTAAAGTTTTTCACGTACGGTAGCTTTTAGTCTAGAAGTTAATCCAGCCTTTTCTGCTAATGTGGCATTATTCAACTCGGTCCCAACGCTGACTTAACTTGTAAGTTAAAGCCTTTGGAATGGTTTGAACAATATGCTTCACCTTAAGTATTAAACTTTATGCATATACTCAACAATAGCGTCTACGGATAATGTAAGGAAACTTAAACGACGCCCAAAGTGAGCGTTATAGTTTTCGTGTATTATTGGTGCAATGCAATGGTTGGGTTACGTACAGTTTTGTACTTGAGGTGATGTGAGAGGTGGTAAATAGATCGGGAGTGTTTTAAGGGAAGGAGGATGAGGGAAAGGGGAGAGGGGTTATCGGGAACAATTAATTACGTAGAACGCAATTAGTCTATAGACTAATCGAATTCCTTATTCAAATTGAAAAAGACGTATTAAGCAATGCCGAAAGGTTTTGTAAGCTATTTGTTTAAATGCCAAATGAAAAAGGATCTCCTTCGATGAATATGTGATGGTTACAGTATTAGCCAAATTTTATGGGTACGACCGGTTTGTGAATGATCTTCACTAGTAACTATTTTTTTCTTTACTTTTAATGGATCCGCAGGACATTTATTTACTTGTTTATTGACAGACTATCAGCAATTAAGCCTTAATGCTCATATGAGTACGACCTTCAGTATTTGTACAGGAAATTTAGACCTTCCGGTCGAATACTCGTACATACTAGTAGGTACATGTATTAAACATCTCATATTAATGTTTTAAGGGCTTAGATTTCCTTTATATTTTGAGAGTGAGTATAGAAGTACGAACGAACACATACGCAACTAAGCTACGTAAATAGTGTAACTTCTTTCCTGCGTTATTCCCGAAGGGATCGCATGTGGCAATTCGGGACTTTTTTTTACAGATAAACGGGCCGGCCGGTAAGTATGCCGGAATACGATAAGAAAGTTACAGTTACATATTTCGAGTAATTCATTTGATGACGAATATTTAATAATTGACAAACCTATGCCAATATCAATTAAATTAACTGCAGCCAATAACCGTTTGCCAATTAACAGATTCATACATTTTCATGAATTCTGTAAATAAATTAAATAGAGTATCCAACCGATTAGACCGCTGTGGCAGTCAACGTTATGAATAACAAACAGGCGAAATCATGTAATGATATTGGACATTTAACAGGCATGCAAGTATATAATTGTCATAATTTGACAACTCTTTTTTTTTTTTTTTTTTGTAATGAATAATAGAATAACGCAACTAAACGCTACCAAGCTACACATATAGTGAAACTCCTTGCCGCGTTTTCCCCGAAGGGGTTGCATGTGGTGAATGGAAACAGTTATTTACAGGTAAGGGTTGGCCTTCAGTTGATGTGTGGGTTTCCGTGCTGCCGATGTTTTTGGTACTCATTTCTTGAGAAGGCTGAGTATATCCTTCCCGTACATATTGTGGGCTTGAAATAAACATCAAAACGGGAATCAATTTTGACACCCACACGTTGAGATTCGAACCCGAGCTCTCGGCATGGAATGCAAGCACTCTAACGACTGAACTAATTGACCGGACTGATTGATTATTTTAAATACGGTTATAAGTGCTACAATATTTTAACTGACGAATTCAATTTGGTTTTATAAGCCATATCAAATGACCAGCATAACAAATTCCTTATTTTTTACATATTTAAAATGAACTTAAACACTACAAGTTGGATTTTGGACTTTAAAAAACGATCGAGTAAATACCATGCACAAAAAAACAACAGTTAATACTTACTTATGTTTATGGCGGAGTTTTTTTATATCTAAAAGGACTGTTTGCATCCTAAATAAAATAAGAAATAACAAAAACTGGTATAGAGAGCAGATGCTATATACACTATTATAATAATCTATAATCTAAGTTGCAAGGATATATTTCTGTGCCTCCTGTGAAAAGTGATACAACTCAAAAATCATCATTTTACAGGAGAGCAAAAACAAGATTTAAAAAATTCTAATTCATGAACTAAGTGGGCTAGGTTACATATAAGTACCTTATTTTGTAGATAAAAACATTCACTTTCACTGTGCATTCTATTTTTTTCTATATTTTTATGGTTACTATTATAGTTTACAAATAATTTATTAAACTCTGTCAGTTGTACCTTTTTTTTGCCTGTACTTGTATCATTTATTACGTGATAAATGATACAAGTCGAGTTATATTATATTGCACCTATAAGTTGTCTTTGAGTAAAGTGATACACAAAAAGCTTAATATTTTTTAAATTTAATAACTCATAAGATAATGGTCCAGGCAGAATGTTGCTCAAACTAATTATAAAAATACTACCCCAAAGACACAATTGTTGTACTTAAAATAGTAGTATTTTCATAATTTACCTCAATCGTATAACTTGGCTAAAATTCCAGTCAAAAATTGGTGTAAAGTGATATAAGTCGAGATGTATCAATATTCACGATAGATTTGTAAAAAACAATGTGTGGATCAATTACTAAAAGGGATACAACTTGACTTATATCACTTTTCACGTTTTTTTGCCTAAATCCTGCCAGTTATATTTCCTAAACTATAGCAGATAGAAGAATGTGAGTAAAACCAAAAAATCGCTAATTTTTTTCTGATTATTTCTATGTAAAAATCTCAAAAAGGGTATAACTCGAGTTGTATCACTTTTCACAGGAGGCACAGATTTACATCCTAAGCTCATATCAAATGCATGCCCACAAACACCTCTAATGAAAAGGCAGCAGAGCTACAGTTATAGTATTATCTATTGAAACGCAAAAGGGTTCTTTTGCAAACTGAATTATGAATGAGAAAGTGAAGACGGTTTGTTCCCACACAGTTCCTTTTTTTACGAAACGATCTCCAGAAGACAATATATTTTCCCCTGTCAAAAGTGAATACTTGATTGTATTCCTTCATTGTTTTATTATTTTATAATAGAACCTTTGTGAAGTCATGACGTTTGAGTACTTTAAAAAGATAATATATGACCCTTTTTTTTACCCTCAGTTCAAAATAACATTGTCATCATATTATTACGATAGAAATATTTTGAAAATTTTATTGCTCTTATTAACGTGACTGAAAAACAAATGAGTCATAATAAACTCGGCACACAATTTGTAACTTAAACAAGGGTATGTAACTAGGGTCCTTAGTGAACCATGAAAATAACATAAGCTTACCATTTGCCTCGCAAATCAGCCGTGTGACGTAACAATTTGTTTTACAACAGATTTTCTATCGAGTGTTTAGTTCGTAATAAGATTTTTCTTTTAAATATTTTGGACTTTATTGGTGATTGTTCTAAACAGGGACTGAATCCTGAAAAGTCCCATAAATTTATCGTGAATATATGATTAATTTTCTTACCATTACGCCAACTATAATCTTTAATCTAAGTTGCAAAGATAAATTACATTTAAGATTTGTATTAAACGTATTCCCACAAGCAGACACGTTTAAGTTCGTACTTTAACATGCCGCATGTGAACCTCCAATATAAAACCCAATCTCAAATGAACATAAGCCCTGCAACTCTTGTCAACCTTCCTTGAAACAGGGGTGCCATTGGCAAAGTGAACCATTTCACAATATTTCACTAAGTTCTGCTGGTTAAAGATTTTATAGTCCCTAGGTTGTGTGAATGAAAAATACGATCTGCAAGTTTCAAAATCTAATTAGGTCACCACCTGTTTCCTAAGCGGACTGAAATAAAATTGTGAACTGCATTCTTTTGTTTAAAAAAGGGCACAAAGTGCTGAAGCTAATTTTTCTTAACTTTATTAAATTGTTTATCATATGTAGGTGTAAGACTAACAACGTAAAACTTAAAATGGCCGTACAACCGGTACATTGTTATCATTTCCTTCCCACTCGTTTTCCTATAATTCTGAAAATCTCTAACAATATTCATGTAGATTTCCTCTTAAATCTTTTCGTTTTTAATCCAGAATCCAAAAAACAGCTGCTGGTAATGTTAATTCAACCCTTAGAAAAAATAAGAACCGGTTCGTTCGAGAGTAGGGAAGTCTTCACTTAAAGTTAAAAAGTAGTAATTATTATTCCAAATAAAATGAAAATAATTGTAAAAATGAAAAAAAAAATGTTTTACTAGAATTTTTCAAGTTTTATAAAGTTTAATAGTATCATTGAATATGAATTTTCACAGTATTAATAAACAAACCGTAAAAAATATGAAGTTAAAAAGTTGGAGTAAGCCAGCCCCCTCACCTGCGCAAATAAATAATTACGGTTCGGAAAGCACAATCTTTTCCACTTTTAATAGTTGGTTGTTCATAATTGTGTATGTTCCTTGACTTACAGGTTGGTGTGCGGCTGACCACCCATGCTGTAGAAAATGGTTCACATTGCCAATGTCACCCCTGTTTCAGGGAAGGTTGGCAGGAGTTGCAGGGTGTATGCTCATTTGAGATATTGTAGGACCACATGCGGCATGCTTAAGCGCGAACTTACGTGTCTGTTTTGTGAAAATGCATATAATGTGAATCTCTAATGTTACATATATTTTGCAACTTAGATTAGAGATTTGGTTCAGTAGCACTGTGAAAAAGTATTATTATTTCTTTTACACAATACATTTTTTGTATTTTTTTAAGTATACATTTTTAAGTAAAAAAATATTACACACGTTTACCTAACAATTGTCTGAGTATTAGACCCGTTTTTTTATTTCTAACAAAAAACAGTGTTTTTTTTATCTCTTTGAAATAATCATTTCTTTTACTTAAAACCCTTAACTTGGCAGAGGCAAAAATTCTTATTTTTTTAGTTTTTTTTATAAAATTTGTCCATAAAAAAAATCAAAGATTTCGGGAAAAATAGTTTTAAAAATCCTAGATTTTCACTTTTCTGGAAATCGCATGTATCTAATAGGATACATTGCCAAGCTCCTGGAGAACCACTCGCGCTGTTTTATGTATACAATAGGATACACTGCCAGGCGACCGGAGGTTTAGTTAAAAAAAAATTTATGTATATATTATAAAAGGGTTCATTTATTGCGACTTAATTTATTATAAATCAATGCTGAATATAATATTACAAATGGTATGAAAGAAATAAAACATTTTTTAAGTTTATTTTTATACAAAAAAATCAAAGTTACAAAAAATCAATTGACCGAAAAGTGTCTTGGCCACCATAAACTAAAAAGTCAAGGATAAGACCTAATACTTCGTTTTTATAATTTTGAATGAGTTGATATGGGTGTCGTTAAATTTTGAGAAATGGAAGCCGATACAGATGTAAATGATGATAAGGATGGCAAGGCACTGTAACTGCTAATTGCAGCACTTGGGCTCGGATAAACCCGTGTAATGATGGGAGTTAATTGATTGTTGCAGTAGGTATCATTGATTTTTTCATCAGTGTCAGAATTTAAAATATTCATTGTTTCCTAGGAGAAATCCAAGGAAGGAGCTGAGCTTGTAGATGTAGACGGTGATAGAGGACGAAGCTCATCTTCGTCTGTGGATTCATCACTCATATCTGATGATGCTTGCATGCGAGGAACTAAGCTCTATATTTTTTCTATTTGTGTATGCGGTTTACTTTCCAAGAAAAAAAGCATGCCATTGTGTCAACAAAGAAACATAAAAAAAAAAATAATAAAGACTAGTTCTATAGAGCATTACCCCAAAATATACTAGGAAAAGGGGAACAATAAATTACGTATTCTTAAAAATAAGAAGTACAACACTAAGCAAATAAACGATTAAGATAAGACAAACCATTCAGTATTATTACAAAACACTAAAATTCCATTTTTTCTGGAAATAATGCAAAAACTTTTTTTCTCAGAACTGGTCAGTTTTTGCTTTTGTATGAAATGCATACAAACAGTCCTTCTCCCAGCGCTTGGCAGCGTATCTAATAATATACATCGCCCAGCAACACTACTTCTCTAGTACCTTAGCAATGTATCCTATTGGATACAGCGGAATAAACATTGGAATAACAGATTATTGGACCAATAAAAAATAAATTTTACTATTCATGTTGAAACATTAATTATTTGAGACTATAAAAATATTTTTTAATTTAAATTTAATACAACATTTGAAAAAAATAAGTAAAAGTTACTAGAGCGCCCGCGCCACCCTTTGACCTTGTTGCCATCTCGTTTAAAAAAAACAAACAAAGGCTTTTTACAGACGGTTTATTATTTTTTACCATAAACAATACAACCTAAAGAAGAAGATCCAAATATTTTTAAGTATTTAATATTTGTAGTCTTGGTCACAGATTTAAATAAAAACGATGTATCTAATAAGATACGTTGCCAAGTTAAGGGTTAAAAACGTGTAAGAAATTTCCATTAAAATAATGCTTCAATTAAAACATAATGTCTTACGTACACAAAATCCCATTTAAGTGTAAAACTTCCAGAACACAACTTAAAAGTAATCAAATTTATCGTTTGTGAAAGGGTCTCTAGTGTTTCATGTAACTTTTAATTTCTTAATTATTACAGAATTCCTTTGTATTAAGTAATTAAAAATAAGTGCGGTCGATGGCTTAATGGATAAATCTCCTGCCATGCGTACATTCGAAAGGGTTCATGAGTTTTTTACAAACGAGGGCTAGAAAAAAATATAAAAAATATAATAATCGTGTTTTCTTTTTATCTCAGTTGAAGTGGTTTACACGACTTGTACAAGGAATGATAGCCGAACGGACTCTGCACAAATTGCAAATACAAAAAAATGTGGCGGTGAGCAGCTGATTTGCTAGGGAAAAGAGAAACTTCTATTTTTTTAATGTAGCTAAGGAACGTAAGAAATGTGACGTTTGCCCTCCGAGATCATTTTTTTATTCCGTTCGGGGATTTGAAAATCAATATAATTTATTACACTTAATATAATTTCACAATATTGTCTCATAATTTCCTTGACTTAAAGTATGGTATGAGGCTGACCACTCAAACTGTAAAAAATCGTTCACTTTGCCAATGTCGTCTCTGTTTCAGGAGTGGTCAGCAAGATTTGCAGGGCTTATTTTCATTTGAGATTGGGGTTTTATATTGTAGGTTCACATGCGGCATGTGTTAGAGCGAACTTATACGTGTCATCTTCTGAGAATACATTTAATATGAATCTCAAATGATATTTACCTTTGCAACTTAGATTTAGATTAGATTCAAGTACTGACTCTTAATGTCACTATGTAAAGAAATAAGTAGTACTTACTGTAGTATATTTTTTTTTAAGAAAACCGTATTTGATTAATTTGAAAAAACCTGAAAGACTTAATAAAATTGATTGCGTTGGTTTTTTTTACACAGCCTTTGTGATTATTTTATCTGTATTTTTCTCTTTTAAACGATCTTCTTGTAATGTATCGACGAAGGTCGGAAATTAAACTTTACCTTCTCAGATCGAAATGCTTTTAAGCTGCCCTACTACTGCGTTGAGTGTTTTTGTGTGTGTGTTTGTTTTTATAAATATACTTGAGATAAGTAGTTTGAAAAAATTGTAGACATTTAATTATATAAATTCTATTAAATAGAAATAAAAATGAGTATGTAAATTATACGAGAGATTTATTTGAATCTGATCACTCAAAAACATTCTTGAAGCAAAAAAACTATATATTTTCCTATATTATCGATGTTATGGCCGAGGGGGACCAAGTGGGCTGATCTTTCTAGCGTGTTTGGAATAGAAAAACGTTGGTTCGATACCCGCCTGGGTCATTTGACCATAATATTGACCCTGGTTCAATAGATGTTATTGGGTTATTTTTTAATTAATAACTCATTAAAATAAACAATAATTAATTATTAATTGATGGCATTAATACCTGTTTCTGGTTAATAATAGGTTAATGAATTGCATTCCCCTTCATAAATCTATTTTATTAAAAAGAAAAAAAAGTAACGATAAAAGTAAATGAAAAACTCATTACGTCTTGCATTTTTTTTATAAAACGGAAAATTTCAAAGGTTTCAGCATATTATTTCAATAAAATACGTTGTATAAAAAACAGATAGAGTGTTTTCTTAAAAACAAAAGATAGTAAACCAGTTATCAAATTTTCGTGCAACCTACGCATTTATAAAATATCAAATTATATTTTTATTGACTGAAATACATCATTCGGAAAATTCTCAACGTCGATACGTGTTTTCCACCCCCGCTAGACATTTAAGGGTAAACACATTTCAGGATTTAGAACATGCTCTGTGAACTTGACCTTTCTGGAGGTATTATCTAACAAAACACAGCCTTCTTGGAAACTGTGTGTGAATACGAAATCCTCATTGAGAGAAAACCAACACGATTATTGTTTGGTTAAGTAGTATAATATATCAACAATGTACCTACATGCAAAGAAAAATGAGGCCGGATTTATGATATATTTTTAATCTTTAATCTAAGTTGCAACGATATATTTCCATTTAAAATTCATATTTAATTCATATCCGCAAACAGATACGTGTAAGTACAATCTGTATGAATGAATAGGTTCACTTTCGTCGGTGGGACTTGGTTACACTACATGTGTCGCTTAGCTGCAAGCTGTGTTAGTTTAAAACGATTTAAACCGTAACTTGTACCGGTCCGTAGTCCGTAGTGACAACACTTCGGACTCGTAAATGGAAGGTTGTGGATTCGGATCCCGGCGGAACACAAAAATATACCATTTATATTTCGAATGTGCTCTTCGCTGGGTTGAAAAATTCATAAACCTTTACCAATGACCGGTCACCAAAGGTCCATCCAGCCTTACAGCAACTGGGTCTTGCTTGAGTGTTGGCGCTTTGTAGCGACGACCAAGCTCGTACACCTCTGCGGCACTACAACAAGTGTCATAGACCCCTAGAGTCTTTAGAATCTAGGGAGTCTCCCGCACAGGATTTCTTAAAAAAAAAAAAAAAAAAAAAACAAAAAATATTCATAAATTCATTCAGCTAGTTAATATAAAATTTAACAGCATAGAGTAACTTCAAATTAGTAGAACCCGCACATTCAGCATGTTAGTCGGTTGACAATTTGTCCCACCACCCTGCAGTACTTCAAGTGTACAACTTTACGTTTAAACTCAACTAAAGCGTTTACCAAGAATATATAGAGAGTGAAACAGAACATCTAGAGAGCTCTTTAGATTTCATACATTTTTGGTGGAACGACGGGGTTGAGTGTGAATGTGAAGTTATGTATATTATGCTTAGCTTAGGGAACAAGAGGCGCAGTAATGTAACTTGCATGGCAGATGTATGCAAGCGGGGGTCGTGGTCGCTTTGCGGCCCTGACCTCACACGGCCCGCGTCCGGACATTTAATGCCCCTGCGGGATCTCTACATATTGTAGGGGCAATTGCAATTCTAGTAGAAATTTCGAGCTTGTCGGGATTGCCTATTCGGCGTTCAGCACATGTTGAAGTGAATATATTTCTGGATGAAATTGTATACAAACCTATGAAATAGTATGACTGGTTCATAGTCTAGTATTTAACGTTTCGGACTGTCAGGCAGTAGGTTCAAATTCCGGTGGAGCATAAAAAATAATATATCTTTCCCTGTATCTGTAACTCTGTCGCCATTCCGCTAGGGGTGGCCAGAGCCTCTACAGAGTTTCCTCTATTTTTTCCTATCCTGACATACGTCTTTCAATTCCTTCATATCCATCACCTTTTTCATGCATTTTCTTCTTTTACGCTCACTTTGTATATCCCATTCTTTCACAATCTCCACAATCTGATCACTCCATACTTTTCTCGGTCGTCCCTTCCCTCTTTTCCCTTTCACACTTTCTTTGTATACATACGTCCTAAAGACCGGTAACCATTGGTCCATTCAGCCTTACACCAAGAGGGTCCTAAAAGGCGGTTTATGCAAATATTTGTGCGTTGTTTTTAAAAATATGTTTCTTATGCTTTATAACCTTAGTAAATAAGTGACATTCATAGAAAAATCACGCATGTTAATTGATTTTTATACCTAAATTGTTAAGTTAAACTTTGAAAATGACGCCACAAAAAAACTTTTTTTTTTTTTTTTTTCACATATTGTTGTTTCATGTTTTGGAAATATTTTTTTTCTTCATAATTATAGGATGATACAATGTCTAGAAAGTCTATGGATATTATTTTAGTTAATGTGAATAGTTTTTCAGATAATATAAAAAAAGCTGAAACTAACTAATTAATTTAATAATATTTTTTAGTGTTGATCTGTTAACACAGTGAAAGCGAAAATATTCGAGCATAAACAAATAAAATAAAGTGAATTAAAACAATGTTTTACCATCTATATTTTTAAATATTTATATTAATTAATTTAATTCTCGAAAACAGTTTTTTCGTATTATCTCAAAAACTGTTCACATTAACTAAAATATTATCCAAAGACTTTCTAGGCATTGTATTATTCTACAATTATGAAGAAAAAAAATATGAAATAACAAAATCAAAACAAGAAAATGTGAAAAAAACGTTTTTGTTCTTAAATATTTTTTTCTTGCGTCATTTTTTAAGTTATATAGAAACATTTAACTTTACAATTTAGGTACAAAATTAATTAACATGCGTGATTTTTTTCTATAAACGTCACTTATTAAAGTACAAGAAACATATTTTTAAAAACAACGGGTAATTTCTACAGCGACAACTAAGCTCATAGAGGGCTCTTGATTCACACAAAAACAGCGCTCACCGAATAAATCATCCTAATATTATTTTTATACTAAGATGACTTTTGTTTTGAATTGCGATTGTTTTAAGAAAAGATACGAAAATTTAATTGGTTTAAGTTGCTGGTTGTTCTGACTTGCTTTTTAGATAGATAAAGTGAGAACAGATATCATCGATCAATACAAAGGATATATGACTTATGAGTAGATGAAGAATAAGAGCCGATTGGCGTTCTAGATTATCCAGTTTTGCATTCAAGCGCTCCAAAAATTGAGGTTTCGACCATACCTACTTAATCATTCTTTATAAATTTCCCCAGTATTCATCATCATTACTTGCTTCATTTCTTTTATTTTCAGCAGGAAAACACGCATTTAGATCCTGAAAAAACTGTAATGAAGACTGATGTGCTTACCTGGGATGACATGCGATAATTTGGACCTCCACTTAGCCAGGTAGATAAACTGAAAAAATGTCCGTGACCTGATTTCAAGGTTTGTTTGTTTGTTTTTTTGTTTATAAACATTTACAGCATTGGTTTCACGTTGGGGACTCAAAAAATATACGTAAAGTTTGTTTTAGCGTTTGCATTATTTATGCACCGTGTCGCACCGTCATTTTGCATATCAGAAGTTATTTCCCGCCCCCGGGGAGGGGATTTGTTAGCGTCAGTGTTGCTGTTACTGTTACTGTATCCTGCCGCCGTTCCACTAGGGGTGGCCGGTACCTCCGCAGATGCGCCTCCACTTTTTTCTGTCCTTACAAACCACTTTCATTTCCTCAATATTCATCACCTTTTTCATACATACTCTTCTCTTATTTTCACTCTGCAGGTTCCATTCTTTCGCAATCTCACCTATTTGGTCTAACCATTCTTTCCTCGGCCTTCCCCTTCCGCGCTTTCCTCTGACATTTCCTTTGTACACTTTCTTCGTTAGTCGTTCATCATCCATTCTTTCGAGATGTCCGAACCATCTCATCGTACTTTTTTGTACTTTCATTCTCATATTCTCTTTTATACCACACTCGTTCATCACCCAATCATTACGTACTCTATCATTCAGTGTTTTTCCAGCCATTGCTCTCAGGTAAGCCATTTCAACCGTACATACTTTACTCAGCTCACATTCATTAACTGTCCACGCCTCACTTCCATACATCAATGTCGGAACCAATATACCATTGTGGACCGCCAATCTCATATTCTTCGTAAGTTTCCTATTTCTTGCAATTCTTCCAATCGTTCCCATTACACTTCTTCCTCTACTAGCACGCTTTTCCAATTCTTTCGTCAATTTCCCATTCGACTCAAACTTGCTTCCCAGATAATCAAATTCTTTCACGACCTCCACTCTTGTTTCATTCAGTCTTATCTCAATTTCCTCGCATTCCTCAGTCCTGTCAAACACTAATACTTTCGTCTTACTGGCATTCACTTTTAAACCGTTCTTACTAAAAGCATCATTCATTTTGGTGAGTATCATCTGGAGCTCCTCCGCTGTATCAGCCAACACTACGGCATCGTCAGCATAGAGAAGAACTCCAACATTCGTCTCACCCACTTTCACACCATAATGAGAAATTTCTGCTTCTTTCATACAATTGTCCATGATTATGTTAAATAACCACGGACTCATTACACACCCCTGTCGTACTCCCTTGTAAACATCAAACCATTCGCTACATTTACCATCCACTCTTACACACGCCAAACTATTTTCATAGATAGCGCGTATTCCATTCAGAAGCTTGCCGTTCACACCGTACTTTAGGAGTACTTTCCACATCATACCTCTGTCCACCGAGTCAAAAGCCTTCTCGAGATCCACAAAAGCCGTGTAGACCTTCCGACCTACAGCCAGATGTTTTTCAACAATCTGTCTGAGAGTGAAGATCTGGTCTACACACCCTCTTCCTGGCATAAAGCCAGTCTGGATATCAGAAACCCCATGACCGGTAGACAGTCTCACTTTTTTTATGAGAACCTTACACAATACTTTACCAGCTATACTGAGAAGACTGATGGGCCTGAAATTTTGGCAGTCCTTTTTGTCACCTTTTCCTTTGTAGATAGGAACAATGACCGCCTTTTTCCAGTCCATCGGCACTTTACTCTCTTTCACACACATCTTGCACAGTTCAAACATCCATTCAACCATGCACTCCCCAGCACATTTGATCATCTCAGCATTCACACCATCATTCCCAGCAGCTTTTCCATTCTTCAGATCTTTTATACTTATTATCACATCCTCTTTCACAATTTCTTCATCGCTGTCATTATATTCAACATCATAATAGTCTCTTTCGCCCTGGCCATATAAATTTTTCAAATATTCATTCCATCTCTTCCTTACATCACTTTCGTCCCACAGCAAGATTCCCTCAGCGTTTTTAATGCCTGGGGTGGTTGATCCGCGACTTTCGTTTTTATCACGTACCCAGCTCCAGAATGATTTTTTATTGGTGAGGAAATTCTGCTGCGCTCTCTCATTTTCCTTACTTTCTATTTTCATCTTACTCTCAAAGACGAAGGTTTTGGCTCTTCGTTTTGCTTGCTTATATATCTCTTCTAGAGCTTGATTTTTCCTATCATTCAGCCATCTATTAAAAGCATTCTTCTTCTGTTCAATAGCTTCTCTCACTTCGTCATTCCACCATGCATCACCTCTTCTTTTACAGACCTTCGCTTCACCACAAACAGATTTCGCACATTCAATCATATTTTCTTTCATTTTAGACCACATTTTTTCAACACATCCTTCTTCTTTTGTTTTTTTTTAACTCATCGTGGTTAAGTCTTTCATTCACCTCACATTTGTACTTTTCTTTTATACTTACATCATTCATTTTTTCAACTTTTATTCGCTTCATACTCACCAATTCCTTTTGTGCTCTTCTTTTTACATCTCCTATCATTATTCTCGAGCACAGCAAATAGTGGTCTGTGTTCAGCACAGCTCCACGGTATACTCGAGAGTCTCTTACATCCCCTCTCATTCTTTCATCCACACAGATGTAGTCAATAATTGTACGGTTGCCCGCTCTGTTCTGCCACGTATACAAATGTATACTTTTGTGGTTGAACCAGGTATTCGACGTAAAGAGTCTATGCTCCATACATAGGCTTATTAGCGCTCTACCGTTATCATTGGCTACACCATTGGCTGCAACTTTAAAATAACCAACATAAATACCTACCACAGCACTTTTGGGATTTCTTGCAGCCTGGTAATACTTCGAAAGTAAATTTTCAAGGATTCTGCATGGTATGTTTTACGAAACTATTTTTTTTATTTTCTTCAACATTTTTATGTAAAAATGATTATGTTAAAAAATATGCCAAATTATTCTTGCTCTATATGAATTCAAAAGAATGAGAGAAAATTAAAATCATAGTAGGCAATCTAAGATTTTTGCCAAAAAAAAAAGAAAAATAATGTGGACTGATAAAAAGATGATTTCTTTTGCTCCCATATACTTTTTTCATTTTTGCAAATCGTCTTAGATTGTCGCATTTGAACCTTTGCAATTTACTCAATAAATTGATTAACTGAACTTCTAGGTTCCTTAACTAATAGGTTCCTAAAAGGCTGATCATTCATACTGTAAATATATGTTTACTTTTACTAATGCCACATCTATTTCAGGGAAAGAGGACAAGCCTAGCAGATTTTACGTTCATTGTAGCTTAAGTTTTTTTAAGTACACCTGTTGCACGTGTAAGCGCGAACATAGACGTCTTTGATTTTGTGTGTACATTAAAGCTGAATCCCTAGTAGTCAAAATATATCTTTCTAACTTAAATTAAAGTTTATATTTTTTGTGTTATAATAATGAGTTGGTATAACTTGATAAAAACTAATTCTACGATTTTATTTCTTACAAAACACCTCTTTTGTTCAATAACACTGAAAAACGATATTTTTGAATATGCAAAAAAAATCTTTTCAGTAGAAATTTCTTAATAAAGAAAATAATAATATTCATAACTTTCCATTAAATTCACAGATGGCAGTAGCATTATTTTCCATTTTCAAAAATATTCCTGAAATATCGGTAAGGTAGAAATTTACTTACCGAGCAGGTTGATGTCAGTGGCTCTTTTCACGACCGGGAACGGAACCCATTCCAGTTCACCTAGCGCGCACCAAGCGGCAGCGTTAACCAACGCCCAAAGACCATCGGCGCCATCTGGGAGGTGCTCAGCAATGTACAGCGACGCCGAGAGAATCTGAAAAGAAAAATGGTTTTTGTCTTAGCTAAGCTCATAGAAATGTGCAAGGAAAATGGTTCTTGTCTAAGCTAAATTTGAAAATCTATAAAAGAAAAATGGTTGCTGACTTGGCTAAATTTAAAGACACAAAGAAGAATGAAAGATTGTTGTCTTGGTTAAATTTAAAAATTAGCATGAAAAAGGTTCTGAGCTTGGATAGGTTCTATTACAATTATTACTTAGAGCTTTCAGATGTTTGGATTGGAATATAAAAGGTTCGAACCTTGATTAATGAAGCACAGCAAAAGAAAAGTTGTTTTTATTGCACATAGAAGTTTTTTTTTTTTTAATATTTGACTGAATGGATAATAGCTATGTCCTTTTTTAAAACATATGTATGTATGAGACTATGATTGAATAAAAAAATTATATAGGGTATAATTATGTTTGAAATATGATGTAACAGCTTGATATATATATTTTTTAATAAATTTGAATTTCCTTTTCGTAATATTAATAAATTGCATGCATAAATAACTTCAATAAATTCTGACGTTAAATTTGATGTATGTTGTCTTCAAGAATTAACTGAAAAATTATGAAAACACAAGACATGAATACGAAATTCTGAATCTAATATAATCTTATCTAAGTTGCAAAGATATGTTACATTGGAGATTCACATTACATGCATTCCCACAACTAGACACGTACAAGTTCGCGCTTGCACATGCCTCATGTGAACCCACAACATAAAAACCAAATCTCAAATGGACATACACCCTGCGACTCTTGCCGTCCTTCCCTGTAACAGGGGTGACATTGGCAAAGTGAACCATTTTTACAGCATGTGTGGTCAGCCGCATACCAACCAATAAGTCAAGGAACTGAATGTGAAAAAAAAAATAAAGCCATTTCTCATGCCAAAGCATCAACGATGATCTTCAAAAACTTAACCTACATAAAAGTATATTTGTTTCAAAATACATAAGTGACCTACGGACGTAGAAAATTAAACCATTTATTTAAAAGTATAGAATCAAAGGCGTTAATCTGTGTGTTTTTTTTGAAATGACATCAATTAATGGATTAATGGAAATAATTTACAGTGTTTCATATTTTATTATCTTATTTTTGAAAAGAAATAATAACAAGGTCCGTACCTACGTGAATGGCATTAACAATATTGTGTCGTCACCCGGCCGGCTTGCTAGGCAAAACGCATACAAATATTTTGTTATTGCTTGCTACGAACGGCAGTCTCATACACCACTGACGATTGCTCGCTGAGAAAAAAGTTCCAAATTAAAAAAATGATCCAACCTCATAAATGTCATTAGTTTTATTGACGCAACTAACGCAACTAAGCTACACATATAGTGTAACTTCTTGCCGCGTTATCCCCGAAGGAGTCGCATGTGACGAGTTGAGCCTATTTATTTTTACAGGTAAGGGGGCCGGCCTTACGCCAACCACTTCAGTTGAAGTGGAGGTTTCCCAGCTCCCGAGAGTGCTGGTACTCATTTCTTGTGAAGGCTGAGTAAACCTTGCCGGTATTTTATTTTGGGGTTTGAAATAAACACCGAAACGGGAAATCATTTCTGTCACCCTCGGTGGGATTCGAACCCGAGCTTTCGGCGTGGAATGCAAGCACTCTACCACCTGAGCTATCGACCGGACTAAATAATATAAAATAAGAATTATGTTTGTTTAATGTTAGAAATAAAATAATACGAGGTTGCTTAGTAAATTAGAAAAAAATCTTCAAAAGACAAATAAAAAGTGTGAATTAAAGTCAGAAAGAAAAAAAGGCTTTCATGTTTTTTTCTCGTTTCAACCTATCCCTCACGTAGGCCGTTGCTAGTTTTTCAGAGTGCTAATAGAATAAACAACTCGGACTGGAAAAATAAAAGCCGCAAATAAAATATTCAGGCCATGCCATTTACAATTCGGTAAATATCGGAAAATCTCCAATTTACCGATGTTTCGAAACGGCGAAAACGATCGAAAATAAAAACCTATTGACAACTTTTCGAGACTCAATATCTCATTAATTTCTTTTCGAGTGCCTTGATGCGCGACACGAGATACAAAAGTGTTATTTTCTCGTCGAGACATATTGGTTAAACGGTAAATCACATATTCGCAACTCTTTACTTATTAACGCAATCTCTGTCTGCTACAGACAAGATATCTTGTCAAAAAACGTTGAAAAGTGTAGACTGCTACAATTTTTCGAGATGATTCGTTGAAATTTGTGACTGTTACGCAAACGACGAGATAAATTATCAAAAGTCTTCACTGCTACGATTCTATGATTACGAGGTAGCTCGTTGAAAAACTATAACTGTCACACAAAAACAAGATATCTTGTCAAAAGCGACAAGACAAAAGAAAACAAAAATTGTCACTGTTACGCAAAATACAAGATAAATCGTAGAAAACATGTAGAGTAGGTGCGACAAAGTAACGAGATAACTCGTTGAAAATTTTTGAATGCCTTCGTGAATCATGAAATAACACGATATCTTCACCAAAAATGAGATATCTTATTTTAAATTGTCGCTTAGTTCACACACAATCGAGATTCAACTACTTAGATGAGTTGTCTAAATTCTGAGGATCATGATTGTCTTTTTAGTTCTTCTGAAACCAAGGATTATGCCCTATTATGAATGACTACTACTGCTAAAGCTCTCGCAATGGAAAAATCTTTTTTTGTGATCTTTTCACCTAATCGAATCAGAGATCAAAATAAAACTGCCTAACCTTCAAGATTAGATAACTATTCTCACAGGATTATGAGTTACACACCGAATACAAGATCTTTCGTCTGCATAGCTAAGCCCTCAATGTCCTGAATTTTTGCTTCAAAACAGTTCACTCTTTGACATTTCAAACCATTTAAATTTCATCAATAATTCAGGGTTTTTATCACAGACAATAGTGACAGTAATTGACAGACGTTGTGAACGCAGCGTGAGTTGTTTTCATGTACATATATGTCAATAACGGCGCGATGGTTAGAAGATATTTTATTCTGTGGCAAAGAAAGGGTTAAATTTTGTGTAGGTAATACGAGAAGGTGGAGGTCTCAAAGAAAATTATCGTGGTCAACAAAATAATCTCAATATAGCAGAGATGTAGGCCCATATAAAATAAATGTTTACTGAAAAAAAAACGTAAATATATTGAAGGACAAACAATAAAAGAAGGACAGACAATAAAAGCTGTCCTCATTTTTTTGGATTCTTATTGAAAACGTGTACATTTCCCCAAATAAAATCAAAGCTTTTAGTGATACGATTTTTAGGTGAAAATAATACTGCCTAACTAAAATGGTTGGTTAAGCTCTCGAATCTTTTTTTAAGACTATTTCAAGGCGAAATCGAATTATTTCTTTGTTTTTAATAAAAAAAATCATTGACTAACTAACATGCAAAAAGTGCTTTCAATGATATAATGTAAAAGATTCATTTATGTACATGAATTACAGCGAGATTGATTTGATTGTCTTCTCAATAACTTTTTTCTCACTTATTTTACAGTTACTGCCTTGCATTCCATACCGTGAGCTCGGGTTCGAATCTCACCAAGGCGAGGATGTCAGAAATGATTTTCAGTTTCAGTGTTTATTCAATTCAATTCAATTATGTATGTATGTATGTATGTATGTATGTATGTATGTATGTATGTATGTATGTATGTATGTATGTATGTATGTATGTATGTATGTATGTATGTATGTATGTATGTATGTATGTATGTATGTATGTATGTATGTATGTATGTATGTATGTATGTATGTATGTATGTATGTATGTATGTATGTATGTATGTATGTATGTTCCTATACTCATAAACCGCTTATCCGATTTTGACGAAATTTTCAGGAAACATGTAACATATTTTTAGAATGAATCCTGTGAAGTTTGATGGTGATCAAATAAACAATGGTTCTCAATTCTCAATATTTCAGCAACGAGGTCGGTAAATTTTGAAACCACCCAATAGAAGAAGACCATTATATTCAACTACAATACATAATCTTAGTTGCAAATATACATTTACATTAAAGATTCATATAAAATGCATGCTCACAAGTAGACACATGTAAGTTCACGCTTACAAATGCTGCATGTGTACCTACTCACAATTGTAAATCCAAATCTAAAATGAACAACCCAGTAACTTTTACTTTACGCCAACTTGAAATAGATGTTATTCAGCTCCTGAGTGGCTTGACACTCATTTCTTATGAAGGCTGAGTAAGCCTTGCCGGTATTTTATTTTGGGTTAGAAATAAACACTGAAACGAGAAATAATTTCTGACAACTTCAGTGGGATTCTTACTCGAGATCTCGGCATGGAATGCAGTTACTCTACCAACTAAGCTATAGACCGGACTTTTTACAAATATGGTGGATCGATATCGGTTTGGTTAGGGGTAAGCAACCTGCGGCTCACCAGCCACATGCGGCTCTTTGGGTGTGAAGTTACGGCTCTTTAGCTTCATACGCAAATATAAAAAAAACACAGAATTATACTTCTGATCGAAAAAAACTAAATCGTTCTAAATCGATTAACGATCTCTCCGCTACTTGTACTCGCTTTTCACCCCCCACCCTCCCCCCGCCCGCTATCTTCGACGCTATTTATTGTTGGCAAGAAAACATTTGTGGCTCTTTACAAATCCAAATCCAAAATAAGATATGTATCATTTGAGATTCACATCAAATGCATTCCCATAAGCAGACACGCATAATGGAACATACCGCATGTGGAACTACAATATAAAAACCCAATCTTAAATGAACATAAGCCCTGCAACTCTTGCCGACCTTCCCTGAAACAGGGGCGATATTGGCAAAGTGAACCATTTTTTACAGTATGGGTGGTCAGCCTCATACCAACCTATAAGTCAAGGAAAAACTTTGAAATTTGTAATTTTTGGCTCTTCCGACTCAAAAGGTTGCCGATCCCTGGCCTAGACAAAAGTTCCAAATTAAAAAATGTTATTCAAGTATTCCAAGTTGAATTTTAGAAATGTAAGAAGCTTTTATATCCCGCACTTATAAAAAATACGATAAACGAAAGTTCGTAGGTCACAACTAGAAGACCATATTGAAATATATTATTATTATTAAAACCTTTTATTGAAACATACTTTTAATTAAAATATACATAATATAGTTGTTTTTTCAAAAAACGCATTTCTGTAAAATGATATACTCACCACAAATTTAAAGATCGTTTTTTTCTCGGCGGTTAAACGTCTTTCTTCTATGTGACAATGGTCCAAAGCAACCAAGATAAACAAAATGTTTGCCTTTTACCTAACCCGGCCGTGCGACTTACAATTTTGTTATCAATAGAAAATGTTCCGTGTGCACTACCTAAAACTTTCACTTATTGAAATAATGGATAGAGCACATTTTAAATGTGGGGAAAAAATGTGAATTCACTTGGCCGGGATAAAGACAGGACAGGGAGTCAAAAATTCAACATAAATTAAACACTTTTATGGAGATAGTTGAAAAAACACTTAAGTGCATCATATTGTATGAAGCATTTTCCCCAACTGCATACGTTTCACAGTGCGGTTACATTGAAAAATATTCCTGATTGTTTGGAATACATTTATTTCTTCACTTTGCTCAAAGAGTATAGTGAATTTTATAGATTAGTTCTTTAATTGTATGATTATAAAATTTAATTTATTGTTTATATTCTTTTCTTGTATAGGTCAATATGCATCTGACCAACTATAAATAGAAAATGGTTCACTCTGCCAATGTCACCCCTGTTTCAGGGAAGGTCAGCAAAGAGTTGCAGGGTGTATGTTCATTTGAGATTTGGGTTTTTATGTTGTAGGTTCACACGCAGAATGTGCAAGTGTGAACTTATACGTGTCTGCTTGTGGGCATGCACTTAATGTGAATTCCAAATGTAACAATTATATCCATGCAACTTAGAATAGATTATATGAGTGACGTTACATAGCCGATTTTTTTTTATCTTAAATATAAATGGAGCACCGCAATCGATTTTCCCTATGCTTGGCTCTGCTGCTTAACAGTTGTACCTAGACCTTTTTTTTTAGAAAACGTGAAGATTAACCTAGAGATAAATTGTGTGAAGCTTGATTCCGATTAGCACACTTTTTTTTTTGATCCTGTTGTTTCCTCTTTTATCTGTAGAAAAAAATTGATACCACATGCCCAAATGGCGTAGTGAAACACGCCGGGTACTGCTAGTATTTCATAAAGTAGAGAGAGAAAAAATAACCAATTTTCTAGGTGGGCTGTAAATACATATAGCACAGATCACATGACATTTATCTTATTGGATTTCCACGTAGGCTGGGCACATGTCATCTCTGCAATCTCTTTCTGGGCTTCTCAGAATCGCGCTAATCGAGCCTAGAGGCCGTATCTTGTAAGGTGGAAAAAGTGTGCTTCGTAACCCTACGAAATCTACGCAGGTCTCAGACTTTTAACACCCGAAAAATTGTTTCCAATTTTTTCTTGGCGTGATAGAAAAAAACCTACTAATACAATATCAAAACTATTTCAACGAATGCAGTACTTACATGATTTTCTTTTAACATTTAATTTGTCATAGTAAAAATTTCAATTCCCTAAATAAATGTCTGTTTATCGTTGCTTAATTTAATGTTTTGTATCATACATGCGTAGTGTATTTTGCAGTCACTTACAATAAGTTAGTTATAAGAATATTTTTCCTTAGTTATAAGAATGTAGTACCTAGTGTCGCTAAAATTTCTTCTGTCATATTTAAAAAAATGTATTTGTACATGTTCGTTTATTTCTGCTAATTTTTTGTAAACAAATGTGATGCATCTTGCCTAATTATAAAATGTATATTATTTGTGTGTGCTCGTATTATTGTTGAGCCTTTTCATAAAAATTTACGGGAAGTATAATTATCATAAAGTCAGACACACCTGTCTCGACATGGTATCTACAGTTCACATACGATACGTACACAGAGTGGCTTTTGAACTTTATTACTCGACAGGTTAGATACAAGTCTTAAGCCGCAGGCAGCTTTGGCCTTTTTTAAAGCAGGCATAAGGATTGTTCTAGAAACAATGGGAACTGGAACAAGCTAGATTTTGCCAGAATAATCTATTTAGAATCTAGAGACTTCACAAACTTACACAGCCACATTCACACCAACTCACACAGACACACAATTACACATTCGCAACAGAATGAACATAGTTTAGTCGCTGCTATGGCGAGGGCGTCAAGTCACTGTTCTTGACTAGCGTATTTGGAACAGAATAACGTTGGTTCGAATCACGACTGGCCTTTTGACCATAACTTCGACCCTTGTTCAACAGATGCCATTGCATGCACACAAGCTTCCGCTTTCGTATAAAGACAACTGGCCAGGCAAAATAGATTGGTGAATTGCATTCCTCTTCACAAATCTATTTAAAAAAAAAATATTACGCTTATGATTAGTCAAGGTCTTCCATCGTAGAGTTAAGGCAGACAGAGGATATCTTGTAAGATAGATATAGACCTTTTCGGAATGGTAAAACGGGCAATAAATGCCCTCTACAAATAGAGGAGATAAGCTTAATGCATATGTGCGGAGGAATTATGGTCAAACTGATTGTAAAAATGTACCACAAAATGAGCGTAATTAATTTTTATATATGGTAATGATCTGAGAGAAGAAATGTTAACGAAATTCTTAGCAACATAGCAGATGGTAGAAATCTTTTGTCTAGCCTTATTCTGAACTTGGAACCCAATCGAAAATATTATAAAAATTTATAATCTCATCTAATCTAATCCAAGTTGTAAAGATATTTTACATTGGAGATTCACATTACATGCATTTTCACAAGCAGACACGTACAAGTTCGCGCTTACACATGCTGCACGTGAAAGTTTGATATTTTAAAAACTCAATAGCAGCCTAAAAATTTTAACTTTGGTGTGAGTGTTTTCTCAAGAGCCCTTTGCAAGCTTGGCAGTTGCTACTAAACGAAAAATTTACAAGAAAAACCCAGTTACTGAAAGGCTGTATGAAAAATTATACCGATCTTTCGATAAAGGCAGATTAAAAAAAAGTACAATTGAAAAAAAAACATTTTTGTGCTCCACCGGGAATTGAGCACATAGAATTTTGTTGAGGAATCCATTACAAACCATTGTAACTTTGAGTTAAATTATTTTCATTCATTTTTTTTTTATCAAATTTCAAGACACATATTATGTATACACATCAGGTTGCATTTTCATTTTCATTTTTGTATTAGATATTTTGTATTGGAATTCATATCGACGGTTGAAAGGCAGTAGGGCATAAGCGGCATAATCTGAATTGTTCAGGAGAGCAGTTTAAAGTTTGAGATTGCAGAAAAATGGCATAACTTTTTTATTTTTATCATATCGTTAAAATCAAAACAGCTCTAAAATGGCATTTATTGGCATTCCTATTAATTTTGTTTTACAATTTTTTTTGTCACAAGCGCCTTTAGGACAAAATCTTGTTCGGTTACACAAAACCATACTTCGACTACGCAGTTGTTTGCTTGGGCATACTTCGACTACGCAGTTGTTTGCTTGGGCATACTTCGACTACGCAGTTGTTTGCTTGGGCATACTTCGACTACGCAGTTGTTTGCTTGGGCATACTTCGACTACGCAGTTGTTTGCTTGGGCATACTTCGACTACGCAGTTGTTTGCTTGGGCATACTTCGACTACGCAGTTGTTTGCTTGGGCATACACAACACAAAAATCATCGTAAAGCTATGGGAGTAAACGCATTAGAAAAAGCGGAAAATTTCAACTAGGATAGCAGTCATAACTCATTTTTGACCAAAATGTCGCTTATGCCCCACTGCCTTTTAACCATCGATATCATAAAATCTTCGGCTGGATGTAAAATATTCATGAATTCAGAGTCAAAAAGTTGACAGGTGCAGATAGAGCCTTTACAACAAGAAATAAGTCTGCTCTGACATTTCCAAAGAAGGGTTCACTCTGCCAACCTTGTACATATGATCCCTTTTCCATACATGAGGGGCTGAAATATTTGTAAAAGATGTTCTTGTAATACTCCGGGATGATTTGAGACATATTTGTAAAATTGTGACGTCATACGTGCGGACTTTTTTTGGTACATTTATCACTTTACCTTTAGGTCAACATGTGGCCGTATTAAAGTGGATGGACGTGAAACTTTTATGTAGAAAAAAGGCACTGTATCCATTTCAAATCATGTGAAAGCATTTTTATGAGTGTTAGAACAAGAAAACGAATGCTGTTTAGTTTGCATGGTTTTGATACCGATCCGAAAAAATATAGTATATATTTCAGAGCTTTTAAAAACAGTCCATCTTAGACTGTTATTTAGAATGAGCCCTAACAAAATTTTCAGGAAGCATATTTCCCGGCGTGAAAATTCCACTGGTCGATGTGATTAGGATTCTTGAAAGCCGATAGCCAAAAAAAGGCCGTTACCCTAGCAATTCGGTCTTGTGGCGTCACAGTTTTTCATCTGTGGAGTCATCTATGGATACCAAGTCCATGAAAGCCTGACTTTGAACAGGGTGAAAAATTCAACCCTTTTTTTATTTATTTTTTATTTCATATTTTATTAACGGACATAATAGTCCAATTACATAATTTTATGACAAGGTAATTACAAAGAATGACAAAGAAAACAATATAATTCAAGGATTAATATAACATAATAGCACAGTCAAATAAATACCTGTACTTTCCTCAGCAAAACAAAGCTCTACGGAATTAAGACAGGCTCATGCCGCATAAATCTAGATGAGATGAAGAATTTATAAGACGACACATTCTGTTAATAGGAGAATAGTATCCTAAATTTGAAGTGTGAAAGTTGAGAGAGAGCAATTCATTTATTCTAAATCTTCGCGTTGGAACATTTAATTTGATACATTGTAAAAGATAAGGTGATAAAGGTTGGTATGCGGCCATGCTGTAGAAAATAGTTCACTTTGCCAGTGTCACCCCTGTTTCAGGAAAGGTTGGTAAGAGATGCAGGGTGTATGTTTATTTGAGATTTGGGTCTTTATGTCGTAGGTTCGCATTTGGCACGTGCAAGCGCGAACTTAAACGTGTCTGCTTATAAGAATGCATATCGGTAATATGAATATCTAATGTTACATATCTTTGCTACTTAGATTAGATTAGAAGGGGTTAGTGTATTTTTTCTTTATTATCGCAGATATTCCAAGTCAAAAGATTTTATATGTTCTACTGTTGAATGTTTTGTTCCTGTCTACTATTTGAACGCTCTACAGCGTAACTATAAGGTATAAATCGTTTCAACAATAAATAACTGAAACAACCTAAAGCACAATTAATTTAATTGTCTTCGTGTGTAATTATTTTATTAATGTGTTATTGAATAACAATTTATATTTGTTTTGATAGCCTTATATGATTTATGAAACCTATAAATTGGCAGCAACCCTTTTTCAGCGTAATACGAGAAGATTGAAGAAAAACCTTTTGTACCCACAAAATAAAGAAAATGTCTGTGAAGCAATATTTTGAAAAAAAAACCGTTACCGTAACTTTGTCGCAAAACCGCTGGGGGCTGTGAAAACTTCTGCAGAGTTGCCTCCGTTTCATCCCTTCATTCCATACCTCTTTCAATTCATTCATATTTATCACTTTTTCATACATTTACATCTTTTACATTTTATTTTTTTAATTATTTAAAGAAATTTAATGCGGGAGACTCCCTAGTTTCTAAAGACTCTAGGGGTCTATGACACTTGTTTTAGTGCCGCAGAGGTGTTAACGAGCTTGGTCTTTGCTACAAAGCACCGATACTCAAGCCAGACCCAGTTGCTGTTAGGCTGGATGGACTTTTGAGTGACCGGTCTTTAGTAAAGGTTTTATGAAAAAAAATTAACCCAGCTAAGAGCATATTAGAATTCATATAAGTGGTATACTTTTTTGTGCTCCGCCGGAATCCGAATCCACAACCTTCCATTTACGAGTCCGAAGTGTTGCCACTGGACTACGGACCGGTCTAAGAAATGCCTACGAAACGCGGTATACCTGAGCGGTCACCCATCCACGTACTCTTCGCGCCCAATGTTGCTTAACTTCGGTGATCTGATGAGAACCGGTGCTTTCAACATGGTATCGTCGTTGACATTTTTCTACATTATTTCTGAATATCTTTTTCTTTCACTATTTCTCCAAAATGATTTATTACTGAAACCAAATTTTTTTAGTCGTCCTTTCTCTCTTTTTCTCTTTTTCCTTATTTTCTTTTAAATTCAATACGTATTTATAAATTTTAAAGGTATTTAAGGTTTCGTTGTAAGTAAGATTAATTAATATAAAGTAATATTATGACTTGATTTTCATCGGATTTGTTCACCAGTTTAAATAGCTGCCACAAAGGTTCATCCATCTATTAAAAATGAATTTTGCTTAAACTAAGCCTTTAAAATGACCATCAAGTTTGTGGGAGGTCCTTGAACAAAAATAGCACTAAAAATAAAAATAAAATTAACATTTACACATATAAAATTTAAAATAACGCTAAGCACAGAATTCTTAAAATCGATTTTAAAATATTCAATTTTATAAGCGAATAAATTTTCTTTACGTTTAAATATGAAAATTATTCAATTGTTTCTGGTCCTTCCGGGAAGGTAATTCTACGTTATTCTGATTAATAATAATTAGTTATTTGCCGTTATAATTTTATTAAGGCTTTGCATTAATTAATCATTAACATTTCGCCGGTTAACGATATGATTAATCGAGGAGGTCGGGTCAAGGTTGAGTCACTGTTTGAATCTTGAAATAGGTCAAAACAATACTGGAAGTACATATTATAATGATTGTAACAAGGTGCTAGGAACATCCTGGATATAACTGTAACTGTAACGCTGTTGCCACTAGGAGTGGCAAGAAATTCTGCAGAGTATTCTCCATTTATTCCTATCCAGATATACATACTTCTCTCAATTCAATCAAATCCATCACTTTTTTCACACATTCCCTTCCTTTTCATTCACTCCGTGTCTAGAATCTAAAATCGAAGTTACAAAGATATATTAGATTAAAGATTTTTATTAAATGCATTCACACAAGCAGACACGTATAAGTTCGCGCTTACACATGCCGCATGTGAACCTACAAGATAAAACCCAATCTCAAATGAACATTAGTCCTCAACTCTGACCTTCCCTTTAACAGGGGTGATATTGGCAAAGTCAACCATTTTTTACAGTATGGGTGGTCAGCCTCATACCAACCTATAAGTCAGGGAATGCGTAATAATAATAATATTAGAATGATTTATTTGGTGAACGGGGAAGACAGAGAAAAAAATGCCTTGATCAAATTGTGAAGGTATTGGATACACGTTTGGTCCGTAGTATAGTGGTTAGCGCTTTGGATACGTGATTGAAAGGTAGTGGGTTTCGAACCCACTACCTTTTACCGGCAGAACATAATTTTTTTGTTTTTTTTTTTAATATGCTCTTAGCTGTATTGAAAAAATCATCTACCTTAATCTTAGACTGGTCACCGTAGGTTCATCCAGCCAAACACTAACTGGGTCTTGCTTGAGAATTGGTTTTGCTTGAAAATGTGCGCTTTCTTCCGCGGAGACCAAGCTCACAGAGGGCTATTGAGGTCTTATTCAAACAGAAACAGAGCTCACACTATTAATAATTATTTTCAAAATATTCAACACTGAAAGATGAAAAATTACCATTTTTTCCAATCATACTTGTTATCTAAAAATATTTGAGAAATTTATCTTCCTGTATCACAACATTCTTACAGCAATTATATTTTTGTAATTCTTGAGAACTTTCCAAATAAAATACATTTAGAAACATCCATTTGCAAATTTCATTCATTTTGTGTTGATTGTACTGAAATAACACGAAATTCACTGCGGATCGTTTATTTTGCGTTTACATTGATATGCGCATAATTAGTTAGTTCTAAGAAATCCTCTACATTGAGTGTACACTTGTCATTACTTTTACGACTTAAAGTAGTTAACAGGAACTACCTGCTAGTGAGAAAAGTGGTTGAAGCGCTATTTTATTTTCATACAAAATTTGCAAGATTCAATAACTGTATATCGTCGTATTAGATGGAACAAGTTTATGCTCGAAATCCTTGCCTTGAAAGGAATGCAACACAAATAGACCCGAATCAAAATATTCAAGTCATATTCATCAGAAGCAAGTAATTGCTGAATTAAGTGTCCATGTATCACAAATAGAGATAACTAACATGCTTCTGTGTTTCATGTTGACGTATTAAAAGCTTTTTGTTCAAGAATATGGCCTTTAGTCGCTATTAAGCTACACATATAGTGTAACTTATTGTCGCGTTCTCCCTGAAGGGGTAGCATGTTGTGAGGTGAACCTATTTATTTTTACAGGTAAGGGGGCCGGCCTACGCTAACCATTCCTGTTGAAGTGGGGGATTCCAAGCTACCAAGGGTAGTCTTACTTCTTTTTACAAGGAACAGATCTTAGATTGTATGATAAGTTCTCAAAAAAATATTTAAAAAAACTATTATTAAATGGTGTAAGGCCGGCCCTTACCTGTAATAATAAATAGGTTCCAATGGCCACAAATCTACGATTAGCTTCTTCATTGTGTGATGATGTTGATGAGCATTGCAAAAACTCAGCCTCATACCCGTTCCGTTTATACGTTTCTATCCGGAGAAGCTTATCACAGAACGCTGATGCAATCTTATATTTTTTTGTGGCGGAAGGCTTTTTCGATGGTCTTGCCCCAGCCCATCAGTGAGTCTAGATCTAGCTGTTCGTCCACCAGAAAAAAAACAACAAATACTTGAAGTCACTGACTCAATGCAATTTTATCCAGATACGATTATTATTACTTTGAGCCAATCACAAAATATGTGCTGATGGCGTCTTCAATCGAATAGGAGGAGATCTAGTCTGGTTTCCACGTAAGAGGCGCAAAAGTGCCTGTTGATTTATCATTATCACGCTGAAGATGTCTTTCACAGGCATGGTCGAAACGTCCAACTTTAATAGACCATGGCAACAGATCATGGAGAGCAGCTCTCCAATGTCAACAATATATATCATTCTGTACACTGTGAAACATCCATGCTGTTTTGAGTGGATGTATTCTATGTTACTGCCGGGCCAATACTTGTCTCTCTCTGCCTACAGTCTACAGAGAATATCATAATATGATTTACCGAGGGGCTTGTTACGAAGCCAGCATGGCTGTCGGAAAATGGAAAGCTAACAGCATCGGATAGTTTTTCTCTACCGTGAGCTTTTTAATGTTTAGTAAATGTAGCTTCTTCATCCTCGTGTATTTTCCAGGATTACAAAAGTTTCAGATATTAATTTATGAAACATGTATTTTGCATTTTCATGAAATATGATGAAATGTTTTGGTATGAAGTTTGTTAATGATTCTAAAACATTCAGCTTTGTTTTATGGTTGTTTATTTACAGAATTTTAATGAAAAAAAAAATGCTCGTAAGAATACAATATATTATAATCTAACAGCTTACATAGATTAAATGTATATAATAAATTCACGCAAGCAGAAACCATCCCTTGAGTGCTTGTTTTGTTTATCTACCATTTAATTCAAAGATGAATGTGATTTAATGAACTCTAAATGAATCACATTCTACACAATCTGAGCTAAGAAAAAAACGTAACAAATAATAATGGGAGAGTGGTTTTTAATATCTTCAAAATCAATTTCCAGCATTCTTAAAAGGCACATTAGTCCGGTACCTACATATATGAATATTTCTCATTGAAATTACTTCGTTGAAGATAATACAAACAAGCACTAAGGTGACGATGCGTGTAATTTCACGCTTACATTTGCTGCATTTCTAATAAGAATATAAAAACAAAATGAAATCGCATATGAACTTACATCCTTAACTTTTTACCGCTTTTCTATAATTCTTGTAAAATTAAATGAAAGATTAGATTCTTTCGAAGCTTGAAAGATACATTTTTTTCAAAAACTGATAGTGCTTGCCACTTAAGAATGTTAAAATCACCAGTGCCTTGAAGCCAATACGGATTTCTGCTGCACCAATTTCCAATCAATATTTGATTGACTCATCAAATTTGATTGCTTAATTCTGGTGGGAACCTCGATTAAATATTTTTCAGAAGTGGGTAATAATATGATGGAATTTAAACAGGAAAGATGATGTGCATCAGCTGATTTACATTTATGCAACAACAAAAATTGATTTAATGGGAAAAAAATCACACTGAACTTTGATTTTTGTGTGATTGGATTTTGGTGCAACAGGCCCGAAATCCTATATCGATTTGTTGTTTATATCATTTGGTAACCCTTTTCATTCATACCCCTGATGATTCCTGATGATTGCCTGGGTCACAGGCGTAACTGAAGATATCGCCAGATCCGCAGACAGATAATTTACGAATACTTCTCCGTATTGTCCCTCTACTTTACGTTTCCCCAGTTCTTGTTTGGCTTATGTGCCATTTGATTCAAAGATGACCTTTCAACGAAATGGTCTTCTGAATCAAATTCTGCATAAATTGAACTAAAAAAAAAAGTAAGACACGATAATGTGAGAGTTGTTTTAAATATTCTCAACACCAATTTGCAGTTTTCATAGGACACGCTTCTTCAACACCTTCTCTCAGGGTCAGTCTCCCCTCCACTGACCCACGCCCTGTATATCCATCCCATCCGGGGATGTGTCACAGGACTCGCATGCAAAAGTTATGTGAGATGCGAGTGGCAGAAGGCCCTCCCGTGAAGCTACACTTTCCCAAGTGTTTAAACAAAGCAAAGGAGGCTCAGAAATCACTGAAAGATTAAAGTCGTGAGGGTTTAGGGCTCGAGAATTTTAAATTTACAAACAAAAATGCAAAGTGATTCTGAGCGTCTTAACATATGACTTAAGGCCTAGAATTCGAGATGCTACTACTGAGACTGTTTGGGAGGCGCTCTCCTGACTAAGTGGCCAACCACCTAGAGGCGGAAAGGAATACAGAAAAATAGAAAGAATGTCGGTCTAATTAGACCGACGAGTTACACACTGGTACAGTACACATACAAACATTGCTATGTGAGGTTTCCTCTGATAGACATAAGACAATTAAGCACTAAGAGGACGATAAGAAGAATATTCAGCAGTTCAGTAAATAACTAAGTTGGTATAATCCTTGCATTTCATTTCAGACGGCTAGCGTCTTATCTCCACTGAAGGTGTCAGAAGTGATTTTCTGTTTCAGGGTTTATTTTAAACCTTAAAATGAAAATACCGGCTAGGTTTACGTGACTTTCACATGAAATGAGAAGCCTCATCGGAAGCTGGTATTTGATTTTGGATTTAAAAAAACAACGAAACGAGAAATCATTTCTGGCACCCTTGCTGGGGATCGAGCCCTAGCCCTCTGACATAGGAGCATGCATTTTATCCACTTAGCTATCGACCATATGTCATGGAATTTAATTTAAACCCAAAACTATAATAAATAAACAATCATATTCAAAGCAAAGTAACTTAAAGAACCAAATAATTATTTTTGACTTAGAATAAATTAATTAAATAATAATTAATTCTAAAAAAATACCAAAAAATAAATTATTCAACCAAGGCGTGGGAAAAAGGTTTTAATTTAATTTTTATTCCCTTTTTGGGAAAATTAAATAAATTAAATTATTTTTTTGAAATTATTAAAAAATGAGGTAGATATACCTACCTAGTAGGTACTTGGGCTTTTCCAACGCAAATTGTTTTTATTCGCAAATTTTCAACAAGTGGGGGCGAATTTTGCGAAAATAAAATGCAAAATAGCTGTTTTCAGAATTATAATTTAAAATCTGTAAAGACGGGAATATGAATACCCCAGCTGTTAGGTTAAAATTAAAACAGACTTCCTTGTTGATAAAATGTAAAAAAAAGACACACTTTAATAATTTATACCTTAATTAAAATCTAAGTTGCAAAGAAATATTACATTTAAGATTTATAGTATATGCATTTCCATAAGCAGACGCGTATAAGTGCGCGCTAGCACATGTCGCATGTGGAACATCAACATAAAAACGCAATCTCAAACCAACATAAGCCCTGCAACTCTTTCCAATCTTCCCTGTTATAGGGGTGACACAAAAAGATAATAGTTGTGATTATTATTACAATAATCATTCGACTGAAAGTGGTTGGTGTAAGGCCGGCCCCGCAAAGATATGTATCCTTTAAGATTCATATTAAATGCATTCCCACAAGCAGTAAATCATTTAATCTATCATTGTATTTTTATTCAGCATTTGACAACTTGTTTCTACTTCAAGTATTTCGTTAGAATGTCTTGGTTCAGTCCGGTGGATGGCTCAGTTGGTAGAGTGCTTGAATTTCATGCCGAGAACTCGGGTAAGAATCTCACCGAGGCCGAGGGTTTCAAAAATGCTGTCCCTTTCGGTGTTTCTTTACATCTAATCTAATCTAATCTAATCTTAGTTGCAAAGATATGTTACATTGGAGGTTCGCATAACATGCATTCCCACAACCAGACCCGTACAAGTTCGCGCTTGCACATGCCTCATGTGAACCTACAATATAAAATACCCAATCTCAAATGAACGTAAGCCCTGCAACTCTTGCTGACCTTCCTTGAAACAAGGGTGACATTGGCAAAGTGAACCATTTTTGACACTATGGGTGGTCAGTAGAGTGGAGTGATCTTGTATGAGATTTTTTTTTTTTTTTTTTTCAAAACCATATACCATTTTTTGTGCCATTTTTGAAGTAAAAAATATAGAAAAAAAAATCAGATTTTTCAAAAAATTCCTTCTTCCCGCACACTGACTTCAAAGTTTATGTTTTTGTTGAAAATTTGTAACATAGCTCCAGCTCAATATTGAGCTGAATAAAGTTAGTCAAGGTGTAAAAAATTAAAATAAAAGTACTACAGGCATTCATTCGTACATTCCAAAACAATGCAAGAAGAAAAAAGTACAGGTTTTATAAAAAAAAAAAAAACATTTTGCTTGAAAATTGCCTTTTCTTTTAATTTTCGGCATTATGCTTGGAGATTTGGATGAGTACATGGGCATTTGGAGAGAATGAGTGATGAAAGATTGACGAAGAAAGTATATGTTGCTAGAATAGATGGATGTCGTGGTAGAGGAAGACCGAGAAAAGTATGGAAGGATCAAATCTCTGAAATAGCGAATGAATGGGATATCCAGAGTCATAATAAAAGGAGGACTTGTATGAAAAAGGTTATGACTCTGGATGAAATGAAAGAAGTATGCAAGGACAGGAAGAAGTGGCGGCTAATCTGCAATGTTGATTTCTAATGTTGGTGTATTCATTTGCTACATTTTTTGCATAGGAAATTTTTGACTTTTTTTGTATAGATTTCTTTGTAAGGTTTTGTTCTTTTTTATATTTAAATGTAATTTATTATTCATATTCCTTGACTTATAGGTTGGTATGAGGCTGACCACCCATACTGTAAAAAATGGTTCACTTTGCCAATGTCACCCCTGTTTCAGGGAAGGTCGGCAAAAGTTGTGGGGCTTATGTTCATTTGAGGTTTGGATTTTATTTGTAAGTACACAATCAGCATTTGTAAGCGCGAACTACACTTGTTGGTTTGTGGGCATACATCTGAGAGCTTTAAATGAACATATCCTTGCAACTTAGATTATAGATTATAGATTATAGATGCTCCTTTGTTCCAATTAGGCTTTTATAGCCACAAATATAATTTTTTGGTACATTAGCTCAAAGCAGCTTTTCTTGTTATTTTCACTGCTCTTTAAACTGCCTAAGTATAGCATGGGAGCAGGGGCGTGCATCCCATACGGGCATATAAGTCTTATGGGTAGGCAATATATGGTAAAAAAAACATTTAATCTTGATATTGAGATTTAAAATTCAAAATTTAAATTCGATTGGAGCCCTCGTTAGCACTTCAGTCAATAGCTAATGAGTTATTTTAAAGGAATGGGAGAAACTATTTATTTGGAAATTTATTACTACCTTACATGGGATCTGTAAAAAATTCATGTCACTGTCACCACTAGATTGAACTTTCTCATCGGATATTTTTTTACTAAAAGAGGCTTATTAATCTTTTCCTGATATCTTATTAAATCAACTTAAGTTGCAGCATTGAAATATATTTCAGGCCTCTTAAAAAGTCATTGTGTGAGAGATTTAATATTTTGCGTGCCTTTAAGCTTCATCG
This sequence comes from Agapetus fuscipes, assembly GCA_951799405.1. Classification (NCBI taxonomy): domain Eukaryota; kingdom Metazoa; phylum Arthropoda; class Insecta; order Trichoptera; family Glossosomatidae; genus Agapetus; species Agapetus fuscipes. Next base: position 5,380,673 of record OX637342.1, on the reverse strand, counting down.
TGTTGTAAATTCTTTGCCGATAATCATCGCTAATAACATACTTTCCGAATGCCTAAAAGAGCTATTTTTTCCAAAGACTAAATTTTTTACTTTTTTGATATCTAGCAAATATTTCGAGGCCAAAATGATGAAACAAATATGATATGAGTCATCTTTACATGAACAATTATTTTTATAAGAACCTATGATGCAGGATACACTTTTACCACAAAAGCAGCTAGAGTTGTCAAAGTTTCCGACGGTGATTCCGTTGCTACATACAGACGTAGTATTTGGTTGGCTTGTGTAAGCCAAAAAACGTGTAAAATCTGGCCTGGAGATCTATTTGTCAGATCTTTAGGAAAATCGTTTGTTGTTACTGCTGACATAATGTCGTGCAAATAGGGTTGGTCTGTTCTCAATTTTTGGGTAATTTTTGTAAACGTTTGTACTTCAATTCGTAGAATTATTTTAATAGGAAATTTCTCACAAGTTTCGGGAGCTTTTCTCAGTGGTCCAATGTAAGACTTAGGTCCGGAAGTACACCCATCCATATAAAGAAACAAATGTCTCAATGATAGTTCATTCATATGTTGTTGTTTACAAATTATCCATTGCAGTGGTCTTTAAGTCTTTTTTAAGCAGTCTGATGATTTCACCATTCTTTCCGGTGTTAACATTTGGTCCATCACAATCGATTGCCATCAGGGTACGTTGAGAAATATTTCATCTGAATAATGTTTCGCTGAGCCCATCTTAGGTACTAGGTATCCCCCGTAAATAAACCCCGTCTCTTTAATTAGCATAATGTGCTCTTAAAATCTGTTTTTTTGTAGCATTTACCTTTTTTCAGGAATATTTAATGTTTCTTTCTTATATTCCAGTACAATGCTGATATTTTAAGAAAAACCTCTTCCATCAATGTATGACTTTCCTTACAAAATTTTCTCCCTTTGTCTTGTGTGTCTTATTAAATATAGGGCATCAGCCTTAATATCAAACGAAACATATTTTGCAATTGTAGTTATTGCCCTGTTTGACCCTCCATACCTGTAACGTTTCCTCAATACTGTAGGGAGGTCAAAAAGTGAACTTTTTTTTCAGAAATTTCTTCCTTATATGCGATTGTACAGTCATCTGAAGAACTGAACGTTTCAGAAATAATGAATTAAGCAAATATAAATAGCAAAAAATATTTTTTAAATATTTTTTAACAGCGTCAAACATGAGCTTAAAATTACTTTTTTACATAACATTCGATGGCGTTGTGCGGGAAGATCCTCTCATTTTTACTTAAGTTTCTTTTTGAATGAGTAAATTTGATCCTAAAATGCACCTTTTCTACGCTATTTGTGTTCGATAAAACGAAAAAAGACATTTCACTCCACTCTAGTGGTCAGCCTCATACCAACCTATAAGTCAAGGAATAAAACCGTAATAATAAAAATGTCCCGAATCGCCACATGCGACCCCTTTGGGGATAGCGTAGGCAAGAAGTTATACTATATGTGTAGCGTAGCTGCAAAAAAAACACGCTATGTTGCATGGAAGAAGTTTCGTTGGTTTATATATATATTTATTTATCGGTTGCTATGACAACATGTCCTATAATAATAAAAATAGAGACACCATGTTGTCAAACGATACATATTATTGGATAATTGCATAAAATTATAACCAATCAAGTTTTCTTATATAATAATGTAAGTTTTAAATATTTTTATGCCTTGGTTGCTATGACAACATACAATTATAAAAGTACCTATGCAAGTTTGAAATATTTTGATTCCTTGGTTGCTATGACAACATGCAATTATAAAAGTATGAACATTTGAAATATTTTGATTCCTTGGTTGCTATGACAACATGCAATTATAAAAGTATTGACGCCATGTTTGTATGCGATGCATTTTAATTGGTTGGTGTGATAAAATTCAAACTAATGAAATTCGCTTTTGCAATCAAGAATTATTTTTATTCCTTAGTTGCTATGACAACAGTTATAATGAAAATAAAGACGCCATCTTGTCATTGAAAGCATCTCATTGGTTTCCTTAGTAAAGCTCTATCCAATAAAATAAACTGATTCAATCATTCAATATTATTATTAAGCGGTAGCCTTGACATCATGGCGTATAATAATAAAAATACAGAAACCATGTTGCCAAATAATGCATATATAGTTGGATTCCTGTATAAAATTCTAACCAATCAGGTTTGTTATGTAATTGCAAAATATTTTTATTCCTTGGTTGCTATGAAAACAAGCTAATTATGAAATTATTGACGCCATGTTTTATTTGAATGCATTTAATTGGCTCCTTTGATTTGATTTAAACCAATGCAATTAACTTATTGTTTGAGGAATATTTCTTGTTAATTGGTTGCTATGACAACATGGTTTTTAAAATATTGACGCCATGTTGCTTTATTTCAATGCGTCCATCCATTTTGACATCGACACCCAAAAAATATCTATGAGAAATAATAAAAATTCATAAGTTGAATTTGTTAACACATTATTATCTTTGATAGAATCGTAAACTACTCTATCTATCTTTTGAATAATAAGCTACAAATTATTTATGGATAATATTAATATAAGCGATTAATAAAAATAAATAAATTAATTAATAAAGAGATAATATAAACCGAATAAGTGACATATTAAACCAACATGGGTTTCTCAGATAAATGCACCTTTTCCCCTTTTTTCTGAGAGAAAAAAACACTTCAAAAGTGTGAAAATCCTGTAGGTTAGAAGTATTTCATGAGTACTTCCTTATAATAAGTTCACTTACTATGAGAAGTTACACCCAATTAAATGCTTAGTCCACAATTTTTCAAATCGGTGAATCAGCACTTATTCAGTAGGATAAGATATATTAGATAATATACTAGAATATGAAGGATTTTTTAAGGAAATTTTATAAGTTTCATAGCAACACGACACTTTCATTAATATCCCACTACATCAATATTCCTTGACTTATAGGTTGGTATGAGGCTGATCCCCCATACTGTAAAAAATGGTTCACTTTGCCAATGTCACCCCTGTTTCAGGGAAGGTCGGCAAAAGTTGTGGGGCTAATGTTCATTTGAGGTTTGGATTTTATTTGTAAGTACACATTCAGCATTTGTAAGCGCGAACTACACTTGTTGGTTTGTGGGCATACATCTGAGAGCTTTAAATGAATATATCCTTGCAACTTAGATTATAGATTATTTTAACTCAATGTTTGTTTTTGACTGGATAATAGTAATAATAATAATATTAGGATGATTTATTCGGTGAGCGCTGTTTTTGTGTGTATCACACCTCAAGAGCCCTCTGCGAGCTTGGTTGTCGCTGTAGAAAGCGCCAATTCTTAAGCAAGACCCAGTTGTTGTAAGGTTGGATGACCGTTCAGTGAACGGTCTTTAGTAAAGGTTTATGAATTTTTCAACCCAGCGAAAAGCACATTTGGAAATATAAATGGTATATTTTTGTACTCCGCCGGGATTCGAATCCACAACCTTCCATTTACGAGTCTGAAGTGTTGCCACTGGACTACGGACTGATCCAAGAAGGATAATTATTTGCGTAATTATAGTTTAAAACTTAAATTAACATTTTAAGTTTAGGGCTTGTTGCCGTGTATGGCTGACCTATTAGTATTAACGGGCCCACACCTTAAACTTCGTATTATTCCCGCAATGTTTTATGTAAAACATGCCAATTAATTTTAATAAGTCTAAGATGGGTACATGAAAATTATTCGCGGAAACCCAAAACTACGTAAAGCAGTAATGATTATAATACAAATATGCATAAATTTTAATTTTAGTCTTATTCAGTGTTGCCGAAATTAGACCCGAGGACCAAACCGTGCCACCAGAGTCATCAATCCGGTAAAGCTAACGGCTTTTATTATTATTATTCTTTGCTGGTTTGTTAATTGCCATACTTATGTTTTTATTCGTATGTAAAAAATGTATAATTGTTTGCATAAAAATATTTATTTCACTTTCCGATTTTTTTTGTGTTCCTTGAATAGTAGGTTGGTATGAGGCCCACTCCCCATGCAGGTATTAAATTATTTTCTAGGAATGTGACTTTTTAAAGAATACTCATATTTCAACATCAAAATTTACAACACTTATAAGGTTTTAATATTTAATCCACGAACTCCTTGACTTATAGGTTGGTATGAGGCTGACCACCCATACTGTAAAAAATGGTTTGCCAATGTCACCGCTGTTTCAGGGAAGGTCGGCAAGAGTTGCAGTTGCATTGGATTTTTATACTGTAGATCCACATGCGGCATGTGTGAGCGCAAAATTATGCGTGTCTGCTTGTGGGAATACATTCAATATGAATCTCAAATGATACATATCTTTGCAGCTTAGATTTAGATTTAGATTTAAAACCCTTATTAGAACATTTCTTTAAGCTCAGGTATATTTTTTAATAGAAAATTCAATTATTTATTTAGATATTGTAATTGAAATACCTATCATTAGTATAAGCTTAACCTGTACCCTGAGTATAAAATTAATATAAATCTCACATCTATTGTGTAAATGGAAAACAAATGAAAACTTATTCATTCTCTAGGAGTGCCGCCGTATATTACATATATTTTCTATGTGCGCAATCAAGGTGAGATTTTCGCAATATTTTATACTAGGGGTATTGCAATTTTTCAAGTGTTAAAAAAAACAATCCGATTGACACCACCTTATCCGCTCCTCAAAAGGTCGTTTTGTTTTATTATTAGTATCTATAATCTATAATCTAAGTTGCAAGGATATATTCATTTAAAGCTCTTAGATGTATGCCTGAATGCGTACTTACAAATAAAATCCAAACCTCAAATGAACATAAGCCCCACAACTTTTGCCGACCTTCCCTGAAACAGGGGTGACATTGGCAAAGTGAACCATTTTTTACAGTATGGGTGGTCAGCCTCATACCAAACTATAAGTCAAGGAATATGAATAATAAATTACATTTAAATATAAAAAAAGAACAAAACCTTAAAAATAAATCTATACAATAAATTTGTATAATCTATAATCTATAATAATATAGTATAAAGTGGTTAAATTAAAAATTTACGTATTTTTGGCAATTGAATTACATAAAACATAAAAATAGAGTACGCATTTGTCTTGGGGAGAAAATGCGAATCATAAATAATGGAAAAATCTAGAAGTTTTTTTTATTTTTATATCAGAATTCCAAGTATCAAACATTGCGTACACTCCCCTCTATCGTGTAAATAGAAAAAATGTATGAAAACGAAATCACTCACCAGAAGTGCTGTTATATGATTGATGTATTTTTCTGTGTACGCGATTCAGGGGAGCTTACTCAAAGTTTCATACTCGGGATACAGGATTCGTGACCATGTTTTCACGTGCGTGAGGAACTATAATTATAATAGTCAATACTAAAACAAATACTTTCCTAGGTACTTACATACTTATCTCACACCAGAGCAGTAAGTAAGCTGCAAGTTGGTTTTATCAAGCTTGTATCAACTTGCTGCCTGTTCAAAATATTTTATAAAGCCATATTCTGTTGATGATTTTTGACCAATACCGCCATTGAAAATCAAAAACTTGTAGTTCTTTCTACGAGGAGCTTACAAGGATTGCCAAAGATAGGGAGAAATGGTAGGAAGTATTAAAGAACAATCTGCAAGCCAATCTAAGGATTGAGACAGAACAATATTGTAGGTGTTGAATATTGAAATTGTGCGATTCAATTATTTGAAATAACGATATGTATAAATTTGCTGTTAGCTAATTTTTTGATTTATTGCGAATTCTTTTTTTCATTTCACACACTTTTTTGACTTCAAACGCAGAACGATGATAACTTCGAAACATATAAGATGTACTTAAAAATATATTTAAAAAATTGGAAAATTCACGTACCTACGTCATTTTTTGTCGTTATACATTTAAAAAATTGCATTTAATTTAATTATTTTATATATTTTCGATGGTTGGTGCATTAACACTGTGAAAATTCATCTTTATTTAGTTATTAAAAAATCTGTTTTAATTTCACTTTTTATTGTTATTTTTTTAGACCTGACTATTGTGTAGTCAAAAACGTTTGGTGTCCTTTAAAAAAAAAAAAAAAAAAGTGAAAATAAAACAGATTTTTTAATACCTAAATAATTATTTTATGTTTGATGTGTGTCTATATCCTAAAATAAATATTGTTGTAAAAAAGATTTCTTATGAGTATTCGCTCAGAGACTGAAATGTCCATAATTTTTTGAATAGAATTATTAAAAAGATTACTTAATCAACGTTTTGCAGAATAGGTTTCTCAACGTTTTATCGAAATCGTATTATCAACACAAATCGTTAATTTGTTTTCAAATTGTACACGAATTTTTAAATCAAGTAAATCTTTAATAGAGCCACTGCTTTGGTCTGTTTTTCCTTTTATAGCTCGTTTGTACGTCAACCCCCAGTAATAATATTATTATGATATGCTTCTGTTGGTAAAGGGCTATAAATAACATTCCCATATATAAAGATGGAAATAAATCATCCAAATTTAAATCGATTAATAACACGCCGATTTATTCTTATCCGTAATACAACGTTTCTCTGGGAAATTTATTTTCCAGTATTTTCAAAGGAAATCTCGAAAGAATAAGACGAAGTAATATTTAATAATATCTACCAGCGCTATTCAAAAATGTTTGTACGGATATAACAAACTTTTATTGACTTCTTTGAATTTATTTCGGGATTTACTTCCCTTCACAAAGGGTCTCAGACATGATTTCCCGTTTCGGTATATTTCCTGACCCAAATCACAGTACGGCAAGGTCCACTCTACTTAAATAAGAATTGAGAACGTACTTTCCCCTTTCATGTAAAAATAAATTGGTTCCACAAGCCTAGTGCTACTTCTTCGGGAACAACTAGGCAAGAAATGTCACACAATGCAAAATTGTAATTTCACAGATGTAACTGTAAACTGTAACTATGTCGCCGGGTGGCCAGAGCCTCTGCAGAGTTGCCTCCATTTTTTCCTATCCTTACATACCTCTTTCAATTCATTCATATCCATCACCTTTTTCATGCATTGTCTTCTTTTACGCTCACTTTGTATATCCCATTCTTTCACAATCTCCTCAATCTGATCACTCCATACTTTTCTCGGTCGTCCCTTCCCTCTTTTTCCTTTCACACTTTCTTTGTATACATACTTTGTCAGTCTATCATCATTCATTCTTTCCACATGCCCAAACCATCTCATCACATTCTTTTGTACCTTAACTTTCACATCCTCTTTCAAATTACATTCTTTTTTTACCCATTCATTCCTAACTCTATCCCTCAGAGTTTTTCCTGTCATGCTTCTCAAATGCTTTATTTCCACCGTACATACTTTACTCATTTCGCTATCGTTCACTGTCCATGCTTCACTTCCATACATCAAAGTCGGTAACAATATGCCATTGTGTACCGCCATTCTCAGATCCATCGTCAATCGCTTGTTCTTTGCTATTCTTCCTATTGCACCGACCACTTGCTTGCCCTTACACATCCTATTCTCAAGTTCTCTTGTCATCTTTCCATTCTTCTCAAACATACTTCCCAAGTATCTGTATCAAGTACAGATGTGATTCATAAATAAACGTAGTATTTGAACTATTCAATGAAATAGATAGAAATTAATGAAGAAAAAGGAAAAACTAGGAGAAATTAGAAAATATGGATTGTTAAAAAAGCAATGTCCACTGTATGAAAATGTAAAAGTTAAGGTAGAAAAATATGAAGGGATGGTTTGAGGTATGATCGAGCACAATAAAGAAGAGACAATGCTTTGATATGTATCTTGTTTAGAAAGAAAGAAAAGGGAAAATGTGTGAAAAGCATAGGATGAGTAGATAGGTGAATATACGAGTATGTCTAAGACTGGGATTTGTAGAGCGAATCTTAAATGCGAAAATAATTTGAAATGTGATGGATACAAAGAAAGTTTATGAAAAAGAAAAAATACAAATAGGCATACCTACTGTAAAAAAAGTAATTCATTTTTGCTAGTGTCACCCCTTCTTCAGGGAAATTCGTCATGAGTCGCAGGGGCTATGTTCATTTGAGGCTTTGGAGCTTATATTGCAGCACAAAGTTACACTCGTTTGCTTTTTATAACCATATTTTTTTAAATATCTGTGTAACTTCTTTGATATGTAATGTACTAGATTATAGATTATAAAAATATCATCTCGAATAAGTGAAGTATATAAATCATCTTTGAATAACACTAAAAAAACATGAATTATTAAGGTAATAAAAATAGTAAGCTTTAGTACCTCTGCTTTCAAAACAACAGGAATCTTCCTACACACTTTTATGTATTATTTCATAGAGTATGACGTACTTCATGTTTCCAGATATTTTTGTTTGTGTTTTTAGTAATCAGATCGTGTTCATTTCCTTTGCACATGGATATTTTCAGCAACGTGCGGCGAAAAGTTTATCTACGTTGTCAGCCCGGATATTATAATTAAAGGGAATACAATAATTATTTTTGATTATAATATAACATAAATAATAATGAATGATTCAAAATTTGTCGGTGTTATGGCCGCGGGGATCAAGTCAGGTTATTTGGAACCGGATAACGTTAATTCGAATTCCGCGGGGTTAACTTCAACCCTGGTTCAACAGATGCCGTTGCATGCACACAAGCTTCTGCTTTCGCATGAAGACAACTGGCCAGGCAAAATAGGTTGGTGGTTTGCATTCCTTTCCACAAATCTATCAAATCAAAAAAAAAAAACTCGTAACCTAATGAAAGTGGGTTCGATTCCTAGCGAAGAAGAAAAAAAAATTGTTACAATTAAGCATTTTTTTTAATCCTGTTTCAGGGAAGGTCGGAAAGAGTAGCAGGGCTTATGTTCATTTGAGATTTAGGTTTTTATTTTGTACACGCGAGGCATGTGTATTGTGTAAGCACAAACTTATACGTTTCTACTCAGTGAGCATACATTCAGTGTTAATATATCTTTGCAACTTAGATTGTGGATGTGTATTTGATAGATTTTAGTGAGGGGCATTCAAAGGTTCACTTCACCAAAATATTAGTACCTATATTAATCTAATACGCTGCACGGTCCCTTTCTTGTGATCTATAATTGTTGTGACCCTTGTATTTAATATGAAACTGTCAGTCCTTTGTGGTGGCCGTATCTGAGAAAGTTCTAGAGACAGATATGCAGTAGAACCTCGATTATCCGATCTATTCTGACACGAGTCTATCTCAGATAATTAAAATTTCGGTTAAAACGGACATTATTACATCCAGTAAAACAGTTTTTTTTTTCATGTACTTTGTTTAATTTACAAAAGCAGCACTTTTCGTAATATTTATTTAGGTTCGTAAACAGCATGATAAGCAAATTAAGGTTAAAAAGTTAATAATACTTTGACATAGTCCAGAATTTTGCTTATTTTGTCTTATCATTTCTTTGTAAAATAAAGATGTCTGCTAGCATTGCTTGCAATTTTGAATACAGGGAGAACTCCCAATGAGTTTTTTTTAATTTAAAAATGGCTTATTCTTCAGCTTTACCTACTTGTATAACCTATAGTTGTGAGGCTGATATCAGGCCTCCCTTGAATTATAGGTTGATATGTGGCTGATAACACATGCTGTAAAAAATGGTTCACATTGCGAATTCCCCCCCCCCCTTGTTTAAGGGAAGGTCGGAAAAAGTTGCGGGGCTTATGTTTATTTTTATGTTTGCTTTATGAATTGTAAGTACCTACACATGCAGCATTTGTACGCGCGAATTTATACGTGTCTGTTTGTGGGCATGCATTTAATTTAGATGTTTATTTATCTTTGCAAGAGTCGCTGTTTTGACCGAGGCGTCAAGTCACTATTCTTGACTTGCGTATTTGGAGCAGAATAACGCTGGTTCGAATCACGTCTGGCCAATTTGACCAAAACTTCGACTATGGTTCAAAAGCTGTCATTGCATGCATACAAGCTTCTGCTTTCGCATGAAGACAACTGGGCTGGAAGTCTCATCACCACGGTAATTTTTACCTACCAAATATCGGCAATATTTGTATGAAGACCTGTCAATCTAATATGGCCGCAAGTGAACAGCTGATTAGTCTTTATACCAATATTACATACTGTATACCTTTATACAGAATAAATGAATTGCTCTCTCTCAACTTTCACACTTCAAATTTTGGATACTATTCTCCTATTAACAGAATGTGTCGTCTTTTAAATTCTTCCTCTCATCTAGATTTATGCGGCATGAGCCTGTCTGAATTCCGTAGAGCTTTGTTTTGCTGAGGAAAGTATAGGTATTTATTTGACTTTGCTATTATGTAATATTAATCCTTGAATTATATTGTTTTCTTTGTCATTCTTTGTAATTACCGTGTCATAAAATTATGTAATAGATTATAGCTGATTTCGGAAAATTGAGGCTCTAATGTAGTTTACGCAAGGCTTATAATAGTTGCGGGACTCTGCGTGTAATTTTCTGTAATCACGATTCCTAGTTTAAATTTAATCACACGACCGAACTTTGTACTTCGGGCTACAAGCATCGGTTTATAAAGATTGATGAACGCTTCCCCTCCTCTTGTGTACCAGTATATATATCGCTCTCAGCTCGGAGCCGAAACTCAACCAGCAACCCAATTAGTGTTTATCGAATACGCAGGTTCACCAAAGTTTAAATTTGCCGAGAAAATGAACAGACTGATGGCAAAGACAAACAGTTGAATGTTTTGTGCATAAAAAAACGCATTTCTAAAGATCCATTTGTGAGCTTGCTTGCTGACGAAGACCGCCAAATCAAGCAAGACAATAATCTAAGTTAGATGATGATGATGATGATTTGGTGATTTCTTTATAGCGCCGTTACGTGATTTAGTCACTCCAAGAGCGCTTGTGCATGTGATGCCAGAATTTTGCTTGTCTTCAGTGCATTTCAGAACTTTCCATGGTCCTCTAGCTCTCTCACATGATGAGGCAAGCGGTTCCAGGAAAGAGGACCAGCAACGTCAAATGCACGCTCTCCAGACACTGTGTTTACTCTTCTCATAGGCTCTTCAATACGTGGCTTGGCTCCGGTTTCTGCCGAGCGTAGTGTGAGGCTTTTTTTTTGCCGAGGTTAGGTGCAAAAATATGTTACGTTTAGGATTCATTTATCATGCTTTTCCTTAAGCTGACACGTATAAGTTCACGCTTACTCGTGCCGCATTTGGAATTACAACTATCCCAACCGACTATCCCTGATACAGGGATATCATTGGCGAAGTGAATATTTTTTTACAGTATGGGTGGTCAGCCTTATACCAACATATTATTCTAGGAACTATTTTGATATGAGCAATTATTTATTTAAGCTCCTTTATTTAACAATTTACATTAAATCTACCTTCTGAAATCGTTTTTAAATCTGAACCTGAAAATCAATTGGAGCAGGTTCCACTGGCCACAAGCAATCTCTTTGAGTACACCACAGTAAAAAGATGCGCTATAATAATAATATTAGGATGATTTATTTGGTGAGCGCTGTTTTTGTGTGTATCACACCTCAAGAGCCCTCTGCCAGCTTGGTCGTCTCTGTAGAAAGCGCCAATTCTCAAGCAAGACAAAGTTGTTGTAAGGTTGTATGGACCTTTCAGTGACCGGTCTTTGGTAAAGGTTTATGAATTTTTCAACCCAGCGAAGAGCACATTCGAATTAATATAAATGGTATATTTTTGTGCTCCGCCGGGATCCGAATCCACAACCTTCCATTTACGAGTCCGAAGGGTTGCCACTACGGACTACGGACCGGTCCAAGATGCCAACGACACGCGGTGTACCTGAGCGGTTACCCATCCAAGTGCTGTCCGCGCCCAATGTTGCTTAACTTCGGTGATCTATGGGAACCGGTGCTTTCGACATGGTGACGTCGTTGACAACTATATTAGTAGTTCAGTAGTTTTTTTTAAGTGCAGGACCTAAAATCTAAAATTTTAATTGATAACAGTAATTTAAAGCAATAAGAAAAAGACCATCTCGTAAAATTGTGTCTATATCAGAGTAGAGTGTATTCGGTTTCAAGTCTAGGCACCTGCAATGCCATCAAAAACATCACAATGTCGTAAAGTTAGATCTATTTTGGTGAAATATGATGAATCACAGGCCGCTTAGTCTTGTTTTAAGTTATTATTGAATTTGCTAAACGTCACGTGCGGAAATTAAACAGTCAGAAGTGTGAAAGGAAAATTTATGAATTAAAGATACGAATATGAATGGGTGAAAGTTAATGTAAAATGAATGAAGAATGTGATGAAATGGTTTAAATAACAAATACTGAGATGCTTTCATACAATCTATAATTATCTGTAAAATATGTATAAATACTGTAAAAAATGGTTCACTTTGCCAATGTCACCCCTGTGCCAGGGAAGGTCGGTAAAAGTTGTGGGGCTTATGTTCATTTGAGGTTTGGATTTTATTTGTACTCGTAAGTACACATTCAGCATTTGTAAGCGCGAACTACACGTGTTGGTTTGTGGGCATACATCTAAGAGCTTTAAATGAATATATCCTTGCAACTTACATTATAGATTATAGATCGAAGCTGCAAAATATATCTAATCTAATCTAATCTAATCTAAGGTGCAAGGATATGTTACATTGGAGATTCACATTACATGCATTCTCACAACCAGACACGTACAAGTTCGCGCTTGCACATGCCTCATGTGAACCTACAACATAAAAACCAAATCTCAAATGGACATACACCCTGCAACTCTTGCCGTCCTTCCCTGAGACAGGGGTGACACTGGCAAAGTGAACCATTTTTACAGCATGGGTGGTCAGCCGCATACCAACCTATAAGTCAAGGAACACACACACACGACAAATTACATTTAGTAAATATCAACATTTAATGCGTGTTCACAAATAGACACGCGTAAGTTCGCGCTTGAAAATGCCGCATGTGTACTTACTAATCAAAAACTCAACCTCAAATGAGCATACAGCCTGCAATTTTTTCGACCTTACCTGAAAAAGGGGTGGCATTGGCAAAGTGAGCCTTTTTGTACAGGATGAGCCTCAAACCAATCTATAAGTCAAACGACAAATACAAAAATAGAAAATTATTACGTGATAAATTAATCGATGTTTGTAAAAAATTATGTAAGTAAAGTGTGAATGTAAATGACGAAAAACATTTGATTTCGATATCAGCTGTTAACGCGCGGCCATGTTGAATCGGTTTTTATTAATCTTTATCATATCTAGATATGTTTAGACAACCAAGAAAAAATAGGACATTAAATGCTTATTAATCATTTCATGAAAATTGAAAAAAAAAACTATTTTTGTTGCCAAAAGAGACACGAGAAAACATTTTGTATTTCGCGTCGGGTAACATTCATTTGAAAAGTTTCAGACTGGGCCAAAAGAACGCGATTATGCAAATGCAAAAGCAACTGTAACTGCCAGTCAAGGACGCTCAGTTGTTTTTATTTTATTTATGCACGCCACTTACGACGATTTAGGTTTCCAAGCCAAATCGTACAAACTGTGTAATGTGGGCCATTTTTAAAAAATCAATTCAAAAGTACACTACATTTGTAAGACTGCCTTTTAATGTACTACATAAAACGACTATTATATTAAAAAAATATATGAAAATCTATGAGCTCTTCGTAGCACATAAGAATTTTTGTTGTTTTGTTACCTTTTTTTGCATACGTAATTGGTAAAACCGTAAATAATGTAGAGAGTTTGAAAAAATATTTTATTTGTTCTCCAGTATCTGAAAAGTCAACAACTGTCCAAACAAGTGACGTATTTGAATCTGTGAAATAACGTATTTCATGGATTTAAATATAAAAATAAAATATCTAAATCCACGAAAGGTTTCGCGTGTGGCGAGTGGACCCCATTTATTTTTACAGGTAAAGGGGTTAACCTTACGCGAACAATTTGGATTGAAGTGGGGTTTCCAATCTCCCGAAGGGACTGGTGGTCATTCATTGTGATGGCTAATTAAACGCTGCCAGTAATTTATTTGCCTTTGAAATAAACGCCGAAACGGGATATCATTTATGGGGTCATCGGTGGGATTCGAACCCGAGCTCTCGGCATAGAATGCAAGCACTCTACCTACTGAGCTATCAACCAGAATGAAATTCTTGTATATACCTATGCATCAGGTGCTTTTAAAATAAAATGACTTAAAATTCACCTCTTCATTCGAAGATTGGACTCCTAGGACCATGTAGGCCTTAACAATGTCACAATAAGACACAGGTATTTTATACATCATCATCATAATCATGCAGCTTCGTAGGCCACCGAGTGCTTGTTTGGCTTATCCATCATTTAATTCAAAGATGACCTCTAAATGAAATTGTCTTTAGAATCACATTTTACAAAATCTGAGCTTAGTAAAAACGTAAAACACGATAATGTGAGAGTTGTTTTGAGTATACTCAAAATCAATTTCTAGCATTAATAAGAAATACTGGTCCAGTACACAAACAAACATTGATTATGTGGAATTATCTCTGATGGAAATAAGACTAACAAGCCTATGCTATCAAGATTCAATACTGGATTTTTTAAATTGCCTCCCATAAAAAAAACCTTCCTTTCAGATGTCACACCATTTCATTATAGTTATTTATGCCACTGCCAAGTAATGATAGTCTTTTTAACACGAGTGCTAGTTTGTCCCATGAGGCGCAGCCGAATGGCACAATAGAAAGCACGAGTGTTACAAAGACTAATTACGTGCAGTGGCATACAATACTTTTTCTACGACAATGAGAGAATTAACAAAATAGTGAATAATAGTCATTATAATGTACTCGTCCATTTGAAGTAATTAAAACCTTACCTTTGTCAAAACGTGTGATTTATCATTCCCTTCGATTATCTAATCTAACCTAAGTTGTAAAAATAATTATATTTAGGTTTCATATTGAATTCATGCCCACAAGCCGAGACATATGTATAAGGTCGCGCTTTTACATCCTGCATATAAGCTTAAACATTCAAACCCAAAACTCAAATAAACATATGCCCTGCAGTTGTATTGGCAGGTGAACCAAATTTGTACAGCAAAGGTGATCAACCTCATACTCACCTATTAACCAAGTAACTTTTTGAGTTTGTTTATTTTTTGCGGTGAAATTTTTTGTATTGTTTTCCTTTCAAGCCTTTTATTTTCCATTGAAAAAAGGAAAGCTTTATTTGGAGCAATCCGATAAATAAATTCGATAAATTTTAGCACTATTAACAATTTTTATTTGACTCTACACATAAAATATACTTATTTATTTTCATCTGAACAGGGCTGAAAGTCTCATCACCACGGTAATTCCTACCTACCGAATATCACTAATATTGTATGAAGCCTAATCAGCTGATCGCTTGCGGCCATCTTGGATTGACAGGTTTTCATACCCCCATACAAGGTTGACATTTGAAATTAAAAAATGGTTCCAATTCTGACAATGCGCATGCGCACATGTTCATTTTAACACGGTTACCGGTTGCATAATGTAACATTATGCAACGGGTGTAGAAATGTATGGCATTGTGATTGCGTTAGCCGTTTTGTAATTAGTAAATTACCAAATGGGAGTAGAAAAAATATTTTTTGAAACTTTCACTAACACTTTAATGGTCGGTATTACATAATAATTTTTTTTTGTGGTTTTCGGGTTAGACCATTGTCTAACCCGAAAAACCACAAAAACAATTCATAACCATTTCATTAAGTTAATATTACTGTTTGGTCCTTCTCACCTGTGTCTCCGAGGTCACATCCAGCTGCAGAGTCTTCAGTCTTCCCGAGCAGTCACTCTTGAGCATCTCAGCATCAAGGTTGTCAGCCTTGCTGCTGAAGCCAGCGAAGACAGTGAAGCCCATCTCGTCCAGGCGGCGGGCCAGCGCGTTGCCAATCACATTGTCACATCCAGTCACTAAGACTGCCTTCCCAGCTGCTGTCACCTGGACAAAAAGAAGACACTGTTAATGAAATGAAAATCAAGTCATCTTGTGTCTGAGAAATAAGAGTTAACGACCAAAGGTATATACAATAGGCTTGACCATATAGCTGGTATGATCGAACGGATAGGGCTTTGGCACTCAAATTTGTGTAATCGAAACAAGCGCTAGTTCGAACCCCCGTGCGCCTGGTCCTATCAACAAAAACATTGACCGTGATTAATATGATTTATAAAAATATTAAATTGGTTAATTGATTTTAAAAGATGTAATTTGTCGTGTATGTTCCTTGACTTATAGGTTGGTATGCGGCTGACCAACCATGCTGTAAAGATGGTTCACTTTTCCAATGTTACCCCTGTTTTAGGGAAGGAGAGCAAGAGTTGCATGGTGTGTATCCATTTAAGATTTGGGTTTTGATGTTGTAGGTTCACATGCGGCATTGTAAGCGCAAACTTGTACAATGTGAATCTCCAATGTAACATATCTTTGCAACTTAGATTAGATTAGATTAGATTAAATGATGAATGGATGAATTAAGCCCACCAAATTTTTTTATGTCAGTTCTAATGAAATAGCGAGTTGACATAATTCTAGGTATTTTATAACTTCACAGAAAAACTATTATTGAATGCATTGTGAAAATCAATCAAAATAAAAATACAAATCCTGTTATCAATTTTGAGTGTGTTTAATTTTCTTTATTTAATTGAAATGCAAGATTAAGCTTCTTTTAAGTACTCACACATTTTATAAATCTTATCACATGTGTAGGTTATTTATGAAGATTATCCGGGGCCATAATTAAACCCAATGATCCGGCAATATGTAGGAAGTATTGCGGGCCGGAAACATTCATTATTATTACACAAGACAGACGGATTAAAATAAGTGTGATGTATACTCTTCGGCGGGTGTAAATTGGCAACAAAATTACAAGAGCCATTCTCGCCATTAGGCAGCTCAGTGGCATTAACGTAGGAGCTCCCCAGTCGGCCATAGCGGCCTGCGAAAATCTCACTTAACTCATAAAATTCTTACTTCAAATTGGATTCGTTACAACGCTGAAGCGCTTTCGATTTAAAAGCTCGCCGCGTAGTATGTACTAGCTAAGCCGGGATATTTTCTCTCTCCGTCTATCCTTTGGGCTTTGCGTATTTCTGTCCCTGCTCGCGTCCTTTCTGCTTGCGTCTATTTTTAGGCCTCGCAACTATCTCCGAGAGAGGGAGAAAGTAGCGCATAGATACAGCACGTTAAAGCGTTTCACTAAAAATATATCCTGAAACGAAAACGCTCAACGCTATCTCTGTATAATATTCAATACATTTTTGCTAAATGGATGGTTAGGTTATTTACGTAATGTTAAATACTTAAGTTGCAGAACAAGACATCCTTGAAAAAATGTTTTCGTTTCTTTTGGCGTCCTTTGACCGTCGCGTCGTCAGAGCTTTTAATTAATGTATCTGAAACTCGACCGTATGTATAATTATTATTACAGTGCATAACAAGCTTAGTGTGAGAGGTCACGAAAGTTTATTATTGCGTAAACTTAGTAATTTAAAAATTTTATTTAAATTATTTTTTATTTAAGATACAATTTAAGTTTTTTTTGGACCGGTCCGTAGACCAGTGGCAATACTTCGGACTCGTTAATCGAAGGTGTTAGTTTCGAATCCCGGTGGAGCAGAATTTTTTTACCAATTTTATTTTCAAATATGCTCTTTGCTGTGTTGAAAAATTCATAAAACCTTTACCAAAGACCGGTCACTAAAGGTCCATCCAGTCTTACAGCTACTAGGTCTTGCTTGAGTATTGGCGCTTTTTAGCCACGACCAAGCTCATACACACCCCTGCGGCACTACAACAAGAATCTTTGAGGTCTAGAGAAATTTACTTCAACGATATGAAATAAATTACTTTACTCGTTACGTATTTTGTTTTGAAATTTCTTTGAAATAGCAATGACTTGCACAATACTAGTACACTGACCATTAAAAATATATTTCAGATTAACATTAAATGCATACCTACGCGTAGACAAATGTTATTTGACGGATATACTGCATATTATGTAAAACAAAAATCCAAAATTTAAATGAACATAAGCCCTGCAATTCTTACCACTATATCCTTGTATAGGAGAGACATTAGCAAAGCGACTAACTTTTTGCAGTATGGACGATCAGTTTCAAGCATAGATAAGGTTTTTTTGATCTGTGGTTTCAAGTCTAGGAATAAAAATTAAAACATACATTTTACTACATAAAAACAGACAAGAAATGAAAAAAAAAACGTATAAAATACAACAAAACAATTAAAATTGACATTTAAAATTTAAAAGCCTTTGCCGTGAACATTTGCAGATTTGTCTTCCTTTTTCCTATCTGTGCATACCTCTTTTAATTAATTCATTTTAATTACTTTTTTCATGCATTTCCTTCCATTGTACAATCATTCTTTCTCAATTTCACCACATATCTCTTTCATTTTATCCAGAAGAAACCATTGGAGAAGGTTTTTTGTAAAACATTTTAGTAACATCAAGTTTCCCTAAATCACTATCACATCATATTTCTAAACCTAAAGGTCATGCGTGGATTTAGACAACACCTTATTTCCTCAAAGCAAACAATATCTATTCAGGGTGGGCCGCTAACCAAACACTGGTATATTTTAGGCAATGAATTTTCTGACTTTACTATAATATGACATGCTCTACATAAAATTTCTCACATTCAACGTTTTTGCGTGCCAGTTTTTACGTTAGGACTTTTTTGACAAGTAAAAAGCTTGGTATGAGGTGGACTATTCATACGTACTGTAAAATTGGTTCTCTTTGTCAATGCTGCCCCTGTTTCAGAGAAGGTCGGACAAAATTTACAAGTCTTTTATTTTGTTCATTTTGGATTTAGGTTTTTATTTTGTAAGTGCTCATTCAGCATGTGTAATCGTGAACCCACACGTTTATGCTTGTGGGCATGCATTGAATATGCATATTAAATTTTATTATTATTATTTTATTTTTTTCTAAAACGTAGTTTTATTTTCACAATAATATTTTCTACGTCAAGCACTTTCGACCTTCAATACTCAGGTCAATATCAAGAGTATTGTATTATAGTATTGAAGGTCGAAAGTGCTTGACGTAGAAAATATTATTGTGAAAATAAAACTACGTTTTAGAAAAAAACTTTTTTTTGAATAAAATGAATTTTTTAATTTATAATTTTTGAAGGAATTCAAAGAAAACACTGTTTATTTTCACTAAAATTTATTTAGAAAGATTAAAATCTTAAAACAAATTACAAACGCGTTTTCGACCTAGTAGGTCATCATCGGGTATGATTACAGTGGAATTAAAATGAATTTTCACTGTGTGAATACACAAACCCTACAAAATCTAATGCATATTAAATATAAAAAAAATATCTTAACAATTTTAGATTAACGCTTTCCGTTTTTAAATGCGACTAAAATTATTTTGTTATTGATTGCTTAGAGCTCTAGTCACATAAACCTGAGATGTTTGTCCTTCAAGAAAAACTTAAAGTTTTTGTTTACTGGATGAATGATGAAAGACTTATAAAGTGTACCTATATATAGTGGAAATGTGGAAGGAATAAGAGGAAAGGGAAGACTGAGAAAGTATGTCTGAAAAGTATATCAGATTGGTTAAATTGTGAAAGAATGGGATATACAAAGCGAATATAAAGAAAGAAATATTTGAAAAGGGTCTATAATCTATAATCTAAGCTGCAAGGATATGTAAGCATTTAAGGCTCATATGAAATGCATGCCTACAGACAGGCACATGTAGGTTCGCGCCTACATATTCTGCATGTGTGCATACAAATAAAGAAAACCTCACATGGACATAAACTTTGCAACTCCTGCCGCCGTTCCCTGAACCGGGGTGGCATTGGCAAAAGTGAACCGATTTTTACAGCACGGGTGGTCAGCCTCGTACCAACCTATCAGTCAAGGAGTCATGGGTGATGGATATAAATGAATTGAAAGAGGAATGCAAGGATAGAAAACAATGAGACAAATCTTCAGAGGCTCTGGCCACCCCTAGCGGAATGGTGACAGAGTTACAGTTACACTTACCTTGATAATGCAAGATTGTTGAATGATAAACGATTATATATATTGGGTTATGTATGTACCTTTGCAAAATAGGCTAAAATAATGGGTAATATGTAATTTGCGGGCTCCCAGCGGTCCCGCTGTTTTCTCGATATGAGATTGTGTGAGGCTGGGTATGAGAGCGCGCAGAAATTAAATATGTTTTGTATGTATTTGATATACGACGCGGGACTTAGCGCCTCCTCAGGACGCTTTACGGATCTATTAAGAACAGCGCCGCAGGTGGCGTTAATATTAATGTGCTAAATATTTATTATCCTCTTTAACGACGTGGTGTAATACGTATATACTGCCTACATATGTATCTCATCTTCTTATATTTGATCGTGATCTATAGAAAAAACAATACATTGTGTTGTTATAGAATAGGTTCTGTTTCCTGTTTCGTGAATGAACTTAAATTCTTCAGGTACAATCTAATTATTGTAGAAGATTAGCTGTGCAACAAAACTTTATAATTTTATTATAAGCTAATACCCTATCAGTTAATTAAATTGATGTAATGCTTCGAAGGTTTAATATATTTTTTCAAAGTGTTTACAAGCTCTCACATTTCTCTAATCTAATTTAATTTAAGTTGCAAAGACATATTAAGATTCGAAGTTCAAATTTAATGCATGCTCACATACAGACGTGTGTAAGTTTTCACTTACAAATGTACAATAATGTACAAAATGTATAATACTCACAATTCAAAAATCAAACTACAAATGAACACAACACCCAGAAACTTTTGCCGACCTTCCCTGAAACAGGGGTGGTATTGGTAGAGTGAACCACTTTTTCTACAGCATAGGTGATTAGCCGCATACCAACCTATTAGTCATTTAATAAATTTTAAATCTTAATATATCTTGAAGCTTAGATTATGGTTTATAGGATACACGTCAAGTTGTTTAGAGGTAAGTATCCCAACTAAAAAACATCATATTGTTACGAAATTAGGGTTCAATTGTCTTCAAATTAAAAATACACAGGTCTTCTTCAATAGTTATTTATTTTACACAGTTACAAAATTTATTTTCACACTACTTTCTCGATTATTCCATTGGTTTCGGTTCACTGATCAGATGGCTTCGATGTGTTTGTTAGTCGCTATGATACTGGCCCGCTCTGCAGGCCATTCGCACCTTTATACTCTTCAGAGCAGTATGATCCAGAACTAAAGTCGCCAGACGGTTCCAGAGTAATTATTACTTCTCGACGCTTCACGTACTACCTAGAGATACAACCAAAATCCTACCTACAAATGTAACACAGTATTCCTATAATTATAACAAATACCTACTTAGCCTAGAGAATTCTACACTTATACATAATTATCGATCTTACCTACCAATACTTTTGAGGATTCTTATAACTATAACTATCCATACTTATTTCAATATTTATATTTACATAACACTATAACTACCCATACTTATTTCAATATTTATATTTACATAATACTACCCCCCACCTAGACTGTTTCGTCCCGGAACAGTCTTGACTCTGTGTAGGTAGGGGCATGCTGATCCACGTCGACACCCTGTGGTCAGGAAGAAGTGGCAGTCCACGGATTTCTCCCCACTGGCTCTCGGCTGCGCTTGCTCGCAGCACACCATGACGCTGATGCCGACTCCCGAGAACACTGCTTCAATCATACTCCGGATTATCCGCCAGTCTCGATTAGCGCGGCCGCCACCCATCTTCGGTATTGCCAGACGCGCCTGCTGATCCTCCAACATGTAGTCACGCAGCTCAACAAGGCCGTCCCACAATGCCTTGTAGTCCTCTTCCAGGTTGCTGGAATCCGGGACAACCAGGCAGTATGCTTGTTGACGCCCCTTCGGTAGTCTCAGAGCTCTTCCTTGCGGGCTGCTCGAGGGTTGCGGTTCTCCGAATTTGTATCGGAAGACCCGTGCAATTCCTCTAGACATATCTAGATCTTCCGGTACACTGCATGCCAGTGTGTGGTCCCCAGTGACCTCAAATAAGTCCTTGTGGACTTCTGTGGTCACCCCATGGCGAATCTTCTGTCCCTCTTGCACCTTGCTCCAGAACGTCTCAAACAGGGGCGCTTCTTTGGATGCGACGCATTTTTGTACTCTCTGGGCGGGCTGGTCATTGTTTGACCACTTTGCTCTTTGAGTTGGCCGGTGGTTATCCTTCATTCGAGCTCCCGCCTCCTTGGTGTTGCTGTTCTTGGACTCCAGGTTGGCGATGGTGTCCTTCGTCCTGGGCCCCTGCCCAGCTTCCAGCTGCTGGAGCTTAGTCTTAAGCCCCTTGTTCTGTCTCTCCAGGCTCAGCACAGTCTCGTGCAACTCGTCCCTCTCGGCCTCCGCTGTTCGCCGGACCCTTTCACTGCTGGCCAAGTTCTTCGTCAGCTGCCTGTTCTCCGTCTCCATGACTTTGACCTTTCTCTCGGCATCCTGGAGCTGTTTCCTCAGCCGTTTGTTCATCTCCATGGTGGTCTCTACATCCTTGCGGTCGTCTTCCAATTTCTCCGGTCCTTGAGACTTTGGGCACCTCGCGCTCAGGTGTCCTTGCTGGCCACACGTCCAGCAGTGCGCCTTCTGTCTCGTTGGCTCAAGTTGCTGCAGCACTTTTTCTATTATTTCCTCGGTTGTAGGTAGCTTGACCTCCTCTGCCTCGACTGCACGAACCCTGGCGTGGCCCCTGATGGACTGTTTGACAGCCTCAAACTCGAGAGCTTGGCTGAGCGCCTCGTTCAAAGCCTTGGGATGAGCCAGTTTTACGGCTTGTTGCGTCTCCCATTCCCGCAATCCATTTAGGAACTTGTCCACTGCCAAGCTCTCACAGATGTCGTCGGAGGCTGTCGGGTAAGCGTCTCGTACCAGGCGGGCGATGTCCATTTCAAACTCCTGGAGGCTCTCGTTGGGCTTCTGCACCCTTGTGTTCAGCTGCGACTTGTACAGCTGCTCCAGGCACTTGTGGCCATAGCGCATATCCAAGCGCTGCTTCAGCTGCCCAAAGTCACCACGGTTGTCCAGGGGTATGGCCTGCAGAACCCTGAGAGCGTCTCCTCGGAGCGACAGGCTGAGAACCGAAGCCTTCTTCTGCTGGCTCCAGGCTCCCATCATGGCAGCCGTCTCAAAGAGGGTCAAGTATTCCTCCCACGACGTCTTCCCGTCGAAGGTTGGGAGGTTGTGCTTGGCTAGGGAAGGGTCATCATCCCCTCTTGTGACCCTGGTTGGAGTTGAGCATCCCTGGTCGGTCTCGTCGTGAAGGCCGCCTTTGGGGGAGATTCTGGTGGACTCCATCTGGCACTTGTCAGCCAGCTCGGCACGCAGACGGTCCTCCAGGCTTGCCACACGGGCCTCAATCTCTGACATTGCTCGCGAGCTTTCTGCCACTTTCTTCTCCAGCACGGTCAGGTTGCTGGTCATCTTCTCCTCCAGCCCAGTCATCTTCTCCTCTAGCCCGGTCAGGTTGCTGGTCATCTTCTCCTCCATGGTTGCCAGGTCCTCCTTCATAGTCTTGGCGTTTTCAGCCATCTCAGTCTTCAGGTCTTCCCTCAGGGTCTTCGAATTGTCGGCCAGCTCCTCCTTCATAGACTTTGTGATGCTGATATTTAGCTCGTCCAAGGCGCGGTCTCCCCCAGATGCCATGACAAAGTATGCCGGGTCTTCGCCTGACTGTTCCAAGGCCTCCATGAGGCGTGCCTGTAAGGCCGCCTTCCCTCCTGAGGTCTCCAGGTCCCTCTCCAGAAGCTCATTTTTAAGCTCAGTGACTTTGAGGTCCTTGATGTTCACCTTAGCCATTTTTTTATTTTAACAAAAATTTAAATTTACTTCAAAACAAAAAATATTTTTAAATTTATTTTATAAGAGTTTGGAGTTTTATATATATAGCTGTTTTGAATACGTACTTTAGCAAAAATAATAATTTATCTGATTACACTGATTGGTAGGTACTGTCTTTTAATATTTATTTTTAAATCACCAATATTTTTAACATAATAATGTCTGATAGTACATAATTATTTATTTCGTCTCAAGTCTTTCAAACACACAGGTAGGTACTTAATGTACATTCACACACTTGTAAACAAAGGATAGTTATTCAAAAACTTTTTCTCGATGAATCTGTCTTTTGTAATATTTTTCAAGATTTTTATTTATTTATTTTATTTTTTTAATCACACACAATAATAAAAAAAACTATGGTCCAATTTGATGACTTTCTCAATGCGGTAAAATAGTCATTATGTTATGTCCAGAATTATGTCCAGAATTATGTTCCATATGATGTTCCAGAATTTATAAGCAACTTGCTTTTGCGTCTTTTCTTTTAACAAAAATTTATTTAAACACTTGTTTTCACAAAAGTCAGTTCACACAAAGTTCAATTTGAATAAAGTTCATTTTAACACTATTTAATTTATTTTATTTATTTTTAGACAGAAGATCTTAATTTTTCTTGACAATTCCGCACCTGACGCCAATTGTTACGAAATTAGGGTTCAATTGTCTTCAAATTAAAAATACACAGGTCTTCTTCAATAGTTATTTATTTTACACAGTTACAAAATTTATTTTCACACTACTTTCTCGATTATTCTACTTGGTTTCGGTTCACTGATCAGATGGCTTCGATGTGTTTGTTAGTCGCTATGATACTGGCCCGCTCTGCAGGCCATTCGCACCTTTATACTCTTCAGAGCAGTATGATCCAGAACTAAAGTCGCCAGACGGTTCCAGAGTAATTATTACTTCTCGACGCTTCACGTACTACCAAGAGATACAACCAAAATCCTACCTACAAATGTAACACAGTATTCCTATAATTATAACAAATACCTACTTAGCCTAGAGAATTCTACACTTATACATAATTATCGATCTTACCTACCAATACTTTTGAGGATTCTTATAACTATAACTATCCATACTTATTTCAATATTTATATTTACATAACACTATAACTACCCATACTTATTTCAATATTTATATTTACATAACAATATATATCTACTAGGGATTCAGAAGAATTTTATTTTATTTTTTTCATTATTTGTTACGTAAATAATACTATTCCAAATTCAAAATAGTTTTCACAACACTCTCACTTTAGAACGAGTTTCAAAAATAGTAAATACATTATGTAAAAATTCTTAACGGCACAAAAAAAAAGTGTTTATAAACAGAGAGAGAATGTTTTGTAAAAAAGTGAGAATAGAATAAGTTTTGTAATCTTGGGTAATTAATGGCGTCCAAAAAAAAACTTTCGACTCAAATATTTTGTAGTCTTGGCCACTCTCCACTTTTCTCAAGCGCCTGGCCTGTTGAAATTTGCGTAAATACTCAACATTCGCGTTAACAAACAAAAAATACATGAAGACAAAACATTCAAAAGAGCTGCTTTCGTGAACTCTGCACATAATTCTGTTTACTTGATGGTTGAGTATGTACGCAATGAGTACTTTTTAAAATTGCAGAGGGACTATTAATTAGTTTGGATAAACATGAAAAATGTCGGCCACTCAAATTCATCAAAAAGAAGCGACTGAAAAAGACGTTTTAATATTTTTGACGCGATTTCAAATTTTAATTAATTTTCTGTCACACGAGAGCTGTGATAATGTTCAGTAAAGGTCATGTGTACATTATTTTTATATTTAAAATATATTTTCTCTAAAAAGGTCAAAGATTTTATTATCTATTAATATTTTGGATGCATTAAGATGTTTAGTTTGTCATCACAGAAAATATGAAATAAATGTAATGTATGAAATCCATGAAGAATAAAGAAAAACATAAAAAATGCTTAAAATACGCTTACACAATTTCTAACAAGTACATGGTAATAATAATATAATTAACAAAAATACTAAAAAGTCAACCTCTTCTAGGACTCATTTTATTCTCAAATAAAAATGTAGGAGGCGACATGTTTATCAATAAAAAAAGTGTCAAAAGAAATATTCTCTTTGCATGCTCCTTTTTTTGATCACCTCTTGGGGAAAATACGATAAATTTAATGTCGTTTTTAAGTCTCGCGAGTGAATCGACTAACATTTGCTCGAATCTGTAAATAACGTCTCAAAGAAGATATTCTAAGAAACATACATGTAAAAAATACTATAGGGTAACATGTACCCACTCAAAAAGTAATTGCCTCTAAGAAATTTCATTTCTTTAAATTTAAATCTGTGCTTGAAAACCCCATTCGGTAGCTTTTTTCAACTAGTTATTTACGTTCTTAGAACATAAATATAGCCACAGTTTATTGAAAAAGAGTGTTTCATAAAAATACATGACAAATATGCCACTAGTCAGTACATAAATAAGTAGCAGTTTACAATTTCAATCTCCAGAATTTTTGTAGCTGCCTTTAAAAGAAAGAAAATCTCAATAGGAAGTACTCGTACGTGTCGTAAATTCAGTCGTTGTGAGTAAAATACAGATTGAAAAAGTGAATGAGAGTTTTAGGCTTACACGGCCGGCTGACGATGCTGGAGTGATGATTTCCGGGATCTGTTGCCGTGGTCTGTAGGACCTTCAGTGCACACACACTGACACAGTTCACAGTTCTCATCACGATCATCATAATCATACTTCACGCTGAAGAAGCCCATTGCAGAAATGGGCGAAACGTCCGGAAGCTCCAGCTCCTACAGACCACGGCAACAGATCCCGGAAATCATCACTCCAGATTGAAAAAGTTTTTTGTTGTTCAATTGCACTTAATTTTTTTAAAGATTATTGGTTAGTGCTTGGGTTGTTTGTGCAGATGCGTTTCTCTGATTTTGTGGATTTTGATCTACAAGACTGTCAGTCATTACTGAGTTCTGCATTTCGTCGGATTAAAATATAATGCTCCTCCAAGGATAACATCGATCACAGAAATAAAGAAACGCCATAAAAATGTTCTTAAAAATTATGGGTAAAGGGCCTGTTGCACCAAACTCCAATCAGACGAAAATCAAAATTAAGAGTGATTTCTCCCATCATATCAAAAATTTGAATTAAGCAATCAAATTTGATGTGTCAATCGAATAGTGATTGGAGGTTGGTGCAACAGGCCCTAAGAATTTTTAATTTAATCTCCAGTTTGCGGGCCCGATGGACCGAAAACAGACTACCTCCTAATGTGAAGAAATCAAAAACTTTTGGTATCTTTAAAAGAGTACTTAAGACGCATCTTTACAAAAAAAATATTATCCATGATTTGAAAGGGTCCTTGAGATGTGGCATAAAAACGGCGCTCTTTAATTATGTGTACCTTTCAAATATATAGCTCTTGTATTTTCATATATTCTCAAAGTTTCGTTGGAACAGTGGCGTGACTACCTTACAAGCTAAAAAGCTAAGCATGCGTACCCTCAGAAATGAAAATAATGAATATTTTTGAGTAGATTTAAGATATACATCAATATTCCTGCTACTGCCATCTGTGAGGTAAAGTGGGATATTAATATTAGTCATTGCCGAACGAAACTCTGTTCTTCAAACGTGATTGAGAATTGTATGCCTGTCTTTGTTTACCGTATGAAAAAGCTTGACCTCTGTAAGTTTGTATGAAGATAGTCGCTTAAGCTCTTTTAATTCTAAATGAAAACACACATTCACAGATATTGCTTGAAGCTGTGGCTTGGAGTGCGCATGATAATAATATTCGGATAGACTAAGCTTTTCGTCGATTAAATTTTACGATTCCAGACTGAAGCTGTTGACAGATTTATGAATGACTTATGTATTGTGTTTTGAAAACACTGTCGCGTCAGGTTCAAATATCATAATAAATAACTTATTCCTTGTTTGCGATCGAGAATCCGGTTTTTATAGTAAACAATGAATTCCTGTGAAAATATAGTTGTACTCAGTAAGGATCTTAAGTATGTAAAGATTTATTAATTAATCCAAAATCGAAGGCTGAAGAGATTAAGAAACACCGAGGAAAGAAGCAAAAGGGTAAGATTTATTATTTGTGATTTCGTGCAACTTTAATTATCCAGCATGCGCATAGCAGAAACCGTAGGCACGCCACTGCGTTGGAATCATATCTAACGCCAGCAGAAGTTATCAATTCAAGCTTCAAATCGTTAAAGAGACACGACCCTCGATGACATTCAATGCAATTCTAAAAAAAACGTTTAGAAATTCGACCTTCTTTAACTTTTCTTTATTATAATGTAACGAACATATAAGTTCGTGGGGGCGTGAGCATGATCACGTAGCTTGCTGGTGTGAGACGTCTCTGGTATAGTGTGGAAAAATGTTCTAGTACCATCCATTATGTAAGTATCTACCATATTCTCGAACATGCAAGAATCGTCTCTACGGCACAAATAAATACGAGTAAATATTATGCGGGGACACAGAGATGTTTTGATCATTGTAACGCTAAGGCTCTTAATAGAGAGTGAAGAGTGAACAGTAGGTACATTGTAACCAATATTGTGAAAAATAATTATTATGAAATAAATCTTGTGAAATAAATTTAAAGCGAAATTGAATTAAATCAAGAGAAAGTTGTGGGTAAACATGGAAGGGAAAGACCTAGGAAAGAATGGATTGATCAGATAAGTGAGATTGCGAATGAATGGAATTTACAGAGTGTAAACAAGAGAAGAGCGTGCATGAAAAGAGTGATGAAACTACATGAGATCAAAGAAATAATAATATTAGGATGACTTATTTGGTGAGCGCTGTTTTTGTGTGTATCACACCTCAAGAGGTATGCAAGGACAGAATCAAGTGGAGGCACTTGTGTGGAGGTACCGTCCACCCCTAGAGGAATGGCGGCAGGATACAAGACAAGACAAGACTGTCAGCCCTATACATATTTGTTGAATTTATAAATAAATAAATAACAGTATCAAAAAATATTAGAATGTGGGTTTCCTTACCTTTAGGTTATGATAGAACCAGATGGCTCCAACCGTCGACACAGAAAACCAGAGGAAAAGCGTGAAGGTCGAGACTTGTGAGATTTTGAGGACGTTCAAGACGGTGGAAAGAATCACTGCAAGGCCATGACATAAGAGGATCGGCGCCAGACACCTGTCCACAATGTCCCAGGGGATCTCGCGAGGAGTGTTGGGAGACTTGGCTATGAGAGACGCCCGCCTGGATGCTCTCCTTGTGGGTTTCAAGGACGCTCTTCTTGTGACGTCACCGGGTGGCATTTTGAATTTGTTTCAAATGTCCTCACTTAAAAGATTCACTTAACTTTGAAGTTTGATTATCGTGTTATCTGAAAGAAAGAAGAACAATTGGTGTTGAAATTGAGAAAACACTTGATTTTACGAGTCTAAGACTAGCTATGAGAGGTATCTTCAGTGACTATCAGCAACCACTGCATTGCGTTTGGCTGAAGATGCATAAAAAAAATGGAGAAAGATCCCAATTTCATATTCCTCTAAGCAAGGTGACATCACAGGTCTAAATGACTTGGTTTATTAACAATACATAACCTGTAATGCAAGTTGCAAAGACATATTGGAATTTAAGACTCATATTTAATGCATGTTCACAAGCAGGCGCATGTAAATTCACGCTTACACATGCTGCATGCGCAAATACAGTAAAAACCAAACCTCACATGAGCATAAAATGTTGCAACTACTGTCGCCTTTCTATGAAAGCGGGGTGGCATTGAAACAGTGCACCAATTTTTTACAGCATGGTGGGTAAGCCTCATACCAACTTACTTGTCAAGGTACAGTTTACAAATATGGTAAGCTATTTATCTAGCAACCCGGCCGGAAGTTTACAGAGTCTTTATTTGTGCCGAATCCATTTGTTTAATATTAAACATACAAATTAAAGTACAAATATTTTTAAATGGATCCATTTATGTTAAACAAGGTCATGGAAAACATTTAAATATATTTAATTTGTTATAAATACTTCATGTATATTTTTAAAGAGATTTTTTGGCAGAAAAGCTTTCATATAAAAATGTTTTATTAAGTAAAATTTAATTAGGTACCAAAAATGAGACTAACTATTTATGCAACAAAAAATACTACTAAAAAATAATATTTTTTTCAACAAAATAAAAAAACATATTTCAAAGTTAAATAAAAAACTGTTATATTGGTGAGAGTCTGGAACTTTTTTTTCAGTTTTATAAAAAAAAATGCAGACAATTTTCTTCGTACTATTTTTTTATAGCCAGGTTTTGTAATATTTAAGCAAAATAATTCGCATATGTATCTTTTACCATTTCATTCAAATATATATGTTTTCAACAATCCTAGTAAGAATTTTAACTTGATCGAAAGTGATAATCTCTCATAATGTCATCAACGGCTTAATAGACAGCCCCACCTTGTTGGAGAGCTACATATTGTATGTGTTTATATAATTTAATACAAACATTTTTAAGTGTAATTGATGAAGATTTAAAAATCTAGCAAAGAGTTCCTCAAAGCGTGTTGATAGCTATGAGGGTGCACTTTCACTAAGGTAATCTGTCGTGCATCTAATTTTGTATGGATTGTATTTTTATTTTGTAAAAAGTCAAATTGAGGTTACAAATACCATTTATATTGTTCTTCCACTTGCTAACCAGACGCTTTCACTATTGGACTTTTGAAAAAAAACAGATAATGATACCTTCATCTTTCAATGCAACTAAGCTGCACAGATAATGCTACTTCTTACTATGTTGTCTGCAAAGCAATCGCATGTGGGGAGAAGAACCTTATTTTTCACAGGTAAACAACCACTTTGCTTGAAGTGGGATGTTCACGCTCCTCAGGGCTCATTTTTGTTACAGCAAAATAAACCTTGCCGGATCTATGATTGTTTTCTTTAAATTATCACCGAAACAGGAAATCAAACGTCGCACTCTTAGTGGGTTTCAAGCCCCAGCCCATTGGCTTTGATCTCAAGCATTCTACCAACTGAGGGTGCACTGAAGTCGCACCTTTATAAAATATCTCATCCATGATGGAGAGGGCGATTGAAGTGTGACACACACAAAAATGGCGCTCTTTTGTCATTTTTCAAATTGTCCTCATAGGAAAGCTTGTATGAAGAAGGTTATGACTCTGAATGAAATGAAAGAAGTCTGTAAGGACAGAAAGAAATGGCGGTTGATCTGTAATGTTGGCTGCAAGGGATAAGGTTTTTAAATTAGAATTTTGCATTTTATGTTTGTTTTGATATTTATTTGTTCATTGTAAAAATGTTATTTTTTGTTCCTACACTTATAGGTTGGTAATGCGGCTGACCACCCATGCTGTAGAAAATGGTTCACTTTGCCAATGTCACCCCTGTTTCAGGGAAGGTCGGCAAGAGTTGAAGGGTGTGTGTTTATTTGAGATTTGGGTTTTCATGTTGTAGGTTCACATGCGGCATGTGCAAGCAAATTTATACGTGTCTGCTTATGGGAATGCATTTCATATGAATCTTAAATGTAATATATCTTTGCAACTTAGATTATAGAAGCTATCAACCAGCTCCGATATCTGAACGCAAGTGTTACTCTCTGCCATCAGCTGAGAACCATTTCACACGCAGCTATACAAATTGTTGCAATACATCACAGCCTTGCTGTAGCTATTTTGTATCTGGCATGCGAGATGCAGAGACGTGACTCTTGAGGTGGGACGCTGGCATTTCACTAAGAGTAACCATGGCAACCGTGCATAACAAATGTGCACATGCAAATTCCTTGCACGGAGCTGCTCATAAATGTCACACGTTTTTGAGCTCCTTGCGAGGAAATGCTTTTGATATTGAAGTCAAAAGAAAATGAAAATTTGTGCTGAAAATATATCAGGTTTGAGTCTTGAATAATTAAAAAAATATATGTATTAAGCTATGATTCAACTGGTACTAAAATATTCAAGAAAAATTAGCGCCAGGCTTGTGATTTTCCCCGTATTTTTTTTTCAATTAATTCATTGACACCTATTAAACTAAATACGACAATCAAAGATTTGTTTACAGAAATGGAAACGATGAGAAAAAATTAAATGTAGGTATGTCCATCTTTTTTACTCAATTTTGCAAGAAATCTAGACTACCCTATTTGATTGACTCAATTGTTCCACTCCACTCATTTTTTAGTATCACTTTAGGGTTAGATGAATAAACATTTTGATTTTTTACTAGAATATGCTAATTTAAATCTAAGAACTCATTTACAGCAGTCAGAAGTAACTTATGTCTTCATTAATAGTAACAGACTGTTTTTTGTCTAAAATCAGTGTTACTTTCCTGTCATTCCCAATCAGAAGTTACTACTTGTCTGGTACCTTTGGTATTTTAATGTCTATTGAAATCAGTAGGTACTGATTTTTTAGAATCAGTGATGGTTCCGTATTTACCGTCATTAGTAGGTAATTAATGATTCATCACCTGTCTACTCTCAGAGGTTACAACTTATCTAGTATCATTGATATCTCACAATCTATGATAACCAATTGTCCATTGTCATAAGTAAATCAATTTTAACAGTTAGTAATAACTTGCTAACTATTATAATTTCAACGCTAGCCCACTGTCAGAAGTTTCAAATTGTCTAGTAATGGTGCAGACTCCCTCTCTACTATCAGTAATAACTAACTGTCTAATAAATTAATGTTAATTTCGTGTCTACTGTCAGTAGTGACGAATTTTCTAGTATACATACTTGAGTACTAGCAGTAGTAAATAGCTGTCTAGTATTAGTGTTAATGTTGTTTAGTTTGATTGGTGTCTAGTCCCACTATGTATTAGAATCAGTATAAACAAACTGTTTCGCATCAGTTTTAATTACGTGTGTACTGTCAGTGTTATAACAAAGTGTCTAGTTTTAATAATACCTTCAGGTCCACTATGTAAGATAGTAGTAACTGACTCTCTATGTAGTATCAATTTGATTCAGTATCTTCTGTCAGCAGTTACAAACTGTCTATCACCACTGGTATCTCAATATCCATTAAATTAAGCGGTAACTTACTGTATATTGTCATTTGTAACTCACTACTAACCACAATGTTACGTAAAACACTTTGGCTACATCTCATTCCGCACTCACAACTAAGAAAACGAGAGGACGCTTGTAAGACGGCAAGCGCTTTTCACGATATCGAAAGCTATAAATTTGCATGTGGGATTTTGCGTCATCGAACGAAAAGCTTGCGGCGATTTGTCGTTAGAGGCAAGTTATGACCGTTCTAGATCACACGCCCCCTGCTTTCCAAAAATCCAAGTATTAAACATTACGTTTAGATTCAACCAAAAATGTATCTAAAATTAAAACGATCACCAAAGAAGCGCTGTTTTAGTTTATATATATTTTTAGCAAACGCTGTAGTAGAGTTTACACGTGTTGTTTTGTACGTGGGGAACAGGGGGCGTATCTTTTCTATGTAAGATGTACTGGAAAGTTCGAGAAACCGTATCGATGTAAAAATTGTTTTGAAACTTGAATAACTGTTACTATGTCACAATTTCACTATGCGTTGTTTAAAAATCATAAAGCTTTCTTCACTGCTTAGTTTTTCGATAATTCTTTCGAGTCCTTCAAATATTTTTTTTATTTTTTTTTGCTTTAATAAAAGAAAATAAGTACCTACGTTCTCCTAGAAATAATTTGTACTTGTTTTAGAATTTTTGTATTATATTAAGAGGCTAAGAAAAATTTTACTTGTACTCGATGAATGTTGAAAGATATTGAATGCAAAAATTCTGGATAAACAACACATGAACACTGACAACTATTTAAACACTTGGATATGTGGTAAGAAAGAGAACAAATTAATCTACAATTTTATTAATTCAAGCATAAAATACTCCTTTAAATCTATCCGATACGTAGCATTTAGTTATCAAACACTTATAAGTATTGATGAAAAACGCACTTGTTTTATAAAACTCCGTAACAATTATTATGTCAAATATCCGTAATTTATATTACAAACTTAGAATTGCAATATGTTTTACTTCTACTTCTTTTTCACTTTGTAAAAGAAAATTGTACAACAACAAAAAAACACTTCAATTTTTTTTCAGACTACAATTTTTTTCTTTCACTCTGTATAAATCTATTCACTGTAACTGTGTATACCTTTATCACTGTGTATGGCACTGATTGGGTTGTGCTATTTTCCAGGCACTTATGATGCCCAGCGGTTGGAGTGACTTTAGATTGGCCGGGTCCGGGCAGACGGCTCATCCAGAAGAAAACTATATTCGGGAACGTTCGCCCATGTCCGCCAACGAACGGAACAAGGATGAACAGAGCGAATGTTCTTTTTCAGCACGAATGCATTTTTTATAATTTCACATGTGTAATTTTTTTGCTCACGAAGTTTCTTTTGATTCTTAAATTTTATTAAATTTTATTGAATACTTTCAATGAAAATAATTTGAAAAATAAACTGCTCATAGACTAGGAATGGTTTGAGAAGTTCTTTTAAGACTGATCTAATTTAATGTTTTCTAGATTTATTTATACTGCTAATTTTATTAAATATTCTTTGAATAACAAAGATATATCATCGAATGAAAAGCAAAATACTTAGAAAAACTTATGTTATTTCAAAAAGTTTGTAGTCCAGTGATTGAACTATCTCCTTGTCACCATAAAGTAACAAGCTTAATACAGAACAAAATAAAAAGTAGAACTCAAATGATTTCGGTTTATAATTTGTGGTTATTTATTGAAGATCTTTTAACTCAAAAATGTTAATATGATTATTAAAGTTAAGTATGGATAAGTATTTTCTGTCATGACTCAAAACAGAGATATTTAAAATATAAGAATCCTAAAACTCTTTTAGTTCTTCAAGAGTCAATTAAATTTAATTCATGTGAGCTGGATTTTAAATAAGGTACAAAAATTTCTACTCACGTTTACTAGTAATTGCTATTTTTTAAACTGCTGTTTTTTTTTGTGTCACCCCTCAAAAGTCCAGACGCATCGACTGACCGCAGCACTGCCGGCCTGTCGCCGAAACTGCCGTGTAGCTAAGCTAAATAAACACCGAGATACAAGGAAGGCTGGGCGAACGTTGTGGGCCGGTCCAGCAATAATCTGATGTATGACACACCACGCAGCAACCACGGATTATGACATCATAGATCAAAAGCTTACGAACTAATTGATTGTAGCGTATTTATTAATCAAACGAAATCGTTTAAAAATGTGACAAGAAGTTTCTTTGATTATTTTGTTTGATTGATCGTTTATTTTGGTTTCTAGATTGAAAACCTTGACATAGTTAACGCAACTAAAAAAAAAACGCAACTAAGCTACACACATAATGTAACTTTTGAAGGGGTCGCATGTGTCGAGTTGAACCTATTTATTTTTACAGGTAAGGGGACCGGCCTTACGCCAACCACTTCAGTTGAAGTGGGGGTTTCCCAGCTCCCGAGAGAGCTGGTACTCATTTCTTGTGAAGGCTGAGTAAACCTTGCCGGTATTTTATTTTGGGGTTTGAAATAAACACCGAAACGGGAAATCTTTTCTGACACCTCGGTGGGATTCGAACCCTTGCTTACGGCATGGAATGCAAGCACTCTACTAACTAAGCTATCGACCGGACTACCGTTTAAACTGAAAAAAATGAAATTTCATTAGTCACAATAGGTACCTATGACTTTTGGGATTTTAATTTTTTTATTTTTTGTTCAAATTCATTTACGATTTTATAATGGTTGTACCTACGTAGGTACATAGTTTAAGTACAGTAAAAACTTTAAGAAAAGTGAACTGTTAATTGTAATTATATAAATGAGCCTGATTACTCAAAACAACATTTCATATTCATATAAAATGCATGCCTTCAAGCAGTAGCGGCTCTAACTAAAATCCGAGAGAGGGGATGACTTTGGATAATATTTTGATGACCACCCTATAGCACCCCACGCAGCACACATTAACGAATTTTTATCTAAAAATGTAAACCAAGCCCTTGTTTCATTAATTTTATTCAATTGTGGAAGTTTTTATAATTTGAATTTGAATGTATTTACTTTTTATTTTGTATTTTAAAAAAATACGTAAAAGTTGAAAATGTGTAGGCGAGTTTGCAATTGATAGATTTTTTATGTTGTTGAATTGTTGTAAGTTAGACGATAATTAGGTTGAAAAAAGCAAGTATTTACTTACTTGAAATTCGAATATCCATGGCCACACTTGGTCATCACCAAAAAGAGCACAGTCAACCAAAAGATGGTATACTTCATTTATCATTAAACAATGCGAATCCACCTACTTTTTAAGGCCACAACCTTATTGTACTAAACAAGCAAGAAAATTTTGATGTAGACTTTCCATGAAAAACGATATATTTTCGACTTCGGGAAGCACTGCTGTTATTAACATCTCCCCACGGCAAAAAACGCGCTAGCACTAACTTTTAACCAATAACAATATTGTATTTGTGTGATATTATGATGGCAGCTCCTTGTGCCGAGTGTTACTGGGCCGAGGAATTTACGAAAATAATAAGTTCATTCATTCAGTTATAATATCATCATGTTCATATTTTGTTTTAAGCGCGTCATATTATTGTTGATGTACCACAGGTGACCGCCCGAAAAGTCCCTATAGACGTACAATGGGAAACCCATACACGCGGGCGCCAAAAGCTTCTGTATTGAACATGCGTCGTACTTACAGAGACTTATGTACACACACACGCGCAACTATCGCGGTGATCCGAATAAAAGTCCCGCTCCACCCGAAACAGCCCGAAATATGACTTCGCTTGCGTCCGCGCAGGGAACGAGGTACGAGGAAACGATGGAGAGTGTACCTAACGTTTTAACAAATATTATAATTTTTTATCAACAAAAACCTTCGTGTGACTCACTGCGTCCGTTCTATTATGAAATATTTAAACATCTTCGGTCAGTGAAATATTTTGAAAAATATACTTCGTTTACGCTATTATTTACAGATTTCTCAGTTGTTTCTTCTCATACAATTTTATGTTTCCAATTTCATTCATAGGGATGTTCCCCACTGTCCCCTAATGAAGAGCCGCCACTGCCTTCAAGCAGACCCTAAAATCAAATAAAGCTTGCAGCTTTTTACCGACCTTCCCTGAATCCCTGTAAGAAACAGAATGACATTGGAGAGGGGACTAATATTTACAGTATGTATGGTCAGCCTCGTACCAACCCTTAAGTCAAAGGAACAACAAATTTCCATTAATCTATAAACTATAATCTAAGTTGCTAAGATATATTAACATTCAAAACCTTATCAAATGCATGCCCACAAACAGTCAAATGTACTAAGTTTGCGCTTACAAATGCTGAATGTGTACTAACAAATTACAACCAAAGTATAAGTTATGTAACATAAACCCTGCATCTTTTACCGACCTTCCCTGAAACAGGGTTGACATTGGCAAAGTGATTTTTTTTTACAGTACGTATGGTCAATCGCATACCGATCTATTAGTCAAGAAACAGAAAATTTCTATAACTAAGGAAAACAGTATTTCATTTCACAATGTCAAATACAGCATTCCAATTTTATTATTTTCATCTGCATTTACAAAAGTATCAAAATTATGAATCAATTTCCCAAGTGACCTTTTGGAAAACTTTTAGCATATTTTTAAATATCAACATTTTAATCTCATATGCTTGTTCTTTGCATACAACAACATTTGGCATACGTTTGATAATACGATGTGAAATTGCAAATTTAAAACGAACCACGCATTCTATCTTTTCAATTTATTTTCCCCTTAACAAACGTACCGAACCAATTTGTCGCAATTGTCTTTTCTACCTACATTTAAACAGAAACGGTTGGAAAATAAATCATATTTAAAAAAGAAAATAAATCCCACGAGGTTATAAAATATTAAATTATATTGCGGGGAAGAGGATTTATTGTTTTGATGCCAGGATATTCTTCTGATTGCCGGAAGGCTCTGAAAAAAAGAAAAGATTGTGGGTGTTTAATAGTAATTATTATTAGTATCTGAGGCAACTTCACAACAGATGAAATCACAATAAGAAAGACATCTTTGATTGCTACACGTGGCGTTAAAAAATAATGTCTTAATTGCGTTTAATAAGTATATATTGTGTCTAATCTAATCTAATCTAAGTTGCAATGATGTGTTACATTGGGGATTCACAATATATTTATTCTCACAAGCAGACACGTACAATCGCACTTGCACATGTCGCATGTGAACGTACAACATAAAAACCCAAATCTCAAATGGGCATACAACCGGCAACTCTTGCCGTCCTTCCCTGAAACAGGGGTGACATTGGCAAAGTGAACCATTTTTACAGCATGGGTGGTCAGCCGCATACCAACCTATAAGTCAAGGAACATACAAGACAAATTACAATTTTTAAATCAATAAATAATAATATGTATTGACATCAAAACTAAAACAGAAATCCAATTCCAATTTAATAAACCCTAGCCGCCAACATTACAGATCAACTGCCATTTCTTTCTGTCCTTACATACTTCTTTCATTTATAACCTTCTTCATACAAGCTCTCCTTTTATTATGACTCTGGATGTGACCATTTTTATTTTACTCTTTTGGAAAAAACTACAATTTGTTTCTAAAACTAAATAAAAGCTCGCATTAATTTTGTCGTTTAGAGTCTACCCTAAATTCCCAAAAACCGCTCGTGTAAATTGTCGCGTGTGGAATCAAAATCCGCAATCTAGGATTTTTTTCAGAAATTGAGATAAACATATAGTTGCGAATGTATAAGTTTATGTTTATGTGTTATATTTACTTACTTATGATTGTATGTCTAGGCGTATTTACTTGCTTGTATATGTGTGTATAGACGTAAGTGTTAAATACTTTGTACTGTTGGTACTTCTCGTACTCTCTCGAAGCATCCATTCGAGTGGCGTCTCGTTTGGTCTGGAACATGCGAGATTAGGCCTTTGTCACATATATATACGGACTGCGGTACGGTGAAGCCGGCTGTAAGCTTTTGTTACCCGAGCCGCGAAGCCACCAGTGCACAAGTTAACGTGTGAACTTTGAAAATTGTGTGAAATAAATGAAATTGCATTTTTATTAAAGTGAACCCAAAATAAATCGTAGCAATATAAAAACACAAAGCATGTACCTACTAGAGACAAAGGAGTATTAGTTTTATTATGTTTTTAAAACAATGTTTGACTGGCAACTTTGGTTATATAATATTCACATATGATCCATTTAACCTTTACCTTATTTTTCAGCATGAAATATTCATCATACTTGTATCTTAAAATTATACTTACGTTCACATGTTATTTACAAAATATGTTACCTTGACTGAGCATAAGTCCGCATAAGTACTCAAAACTTAAATAAATAAATTGAACTAGCAAAATTAATATCGACCATACTAATTTACTTTACATAAGATTATGTACTAACATTGTTATGTATCTGGGGAATTCACAGGGTAGGGTATTAGTTGAATGGAGCTACATTGAGAATAACTAAGTTCTAAATGTACAAAAGTCCTTCGGCCAAACGGAATTTCTAATTAAATAATATTTGAAATACTTATCCCCACGCCAAGTACAAAATTTTTCGTTTTAACTCAACTATAGAGTTTATTTAAAATTTAAGGAAACTCATAAAGTGCCTTCACTGAGCGTATTATTTTCCATGCTTTTTGGTGAAACGCTATGGGTGTTTTTCAGCATAAAGTTTTAAAGTAAAGCTACCTGTTTCTAAGCCCACTGCTTCAGCAAGTAACTAAAGGTAAGTTAATTTACTTGCTGAAGGTCAAACAAGCTAGGAAATTTTGAAGTTTATAAGCAATATGTTGATCTGTAATCTTGGCGGCTAGGACTATCATTTTCTTTAATTAGAATTTTATATTCTGTATTTGTTTTGATGCTTATACCCATTCTTATTTACATTTTTTAATGTTAATCTGTTTACACAGTGAAAGTCCATTTTTAATTATTTAAAAATTCAAATGGATAAAACAGAGTCTTAATTCACTTATTTATTTCTTTTTAACCATTCTGCTCCTAAAGATGCCTCATTTGGCGAAAATGTTCGAGCACAAAAAAAATAAAAAATAAGTGAATTAAAAATCTGTTTTATCCATTAGAACATTATTATTTGTTGATTTTAAAAATTAAAAGCAGAGTTTTAAAATTTCTTCTTTTAATTCACTATTTACATCTTAAAAATTTTAAGATCGCGAATGTACCTAGCTACATAGAGTGTTCAATCTTTTTTTTTATTTTGCAAAAAAAAATAGTGCTTAAATTCAAGCTCTTTTCCTGCAAAGACTAAAATACAAATAGTTGTTTATAATAAAAAAGCATTTATTTTTAATTTATTTTCTATTTATAATAACTCTGTATCTTTTTTCACATTAACATTTTCACACCCACTTCATTATGGGATTTGAATGTTGAGTTTTCAGGTTTGTTTGTATATAATATTTTTCATTCATGTTCAGGAGTTAATCTCTTATAAACAGCCACCGCCAACAATGGACGGATTAATGGATTCCTTGTTTAATACGCAGTGAGACAGATGAATGTAAATGTTATCAAATAATGATTATAATCATAGAACTAGCAATTTCAAACTCGTGAGATCTCACCCACATTTATTTTTGAATCTCTTTTAAAAGAATGAGATCTAGCGAGATTCTCTGGCAATTCTCTTTCTTCAATCCTTTATTTTGTCCACAGATATTGGTAAGATTAATGTTGACATCTTTCAAGCCTCTCTTATGGATGCCGCTAGTAATCAAATGAACAAGATTTTTGAGTTTATGTACAAACAACCCCTATCTGCATCAAACGTTATTAAAGAAAATTCGTAAAACAAAAATAATGTTAGGATGATTTATTTCGTGAGCGCTGTTTTTGTGTGTATCACACCTAAAGTGCCCTCTGCGAGCTTGTTTATCGCTGTAGAAAGCGCCAATTCTCAAGCAAGACCCAGTTTTTGTAAGGCTGGATGGACCTTTCAGTGACCGGTCTTTGATAAAGGTTTATGATTTTTTTCAACCCAGCGAAGGACACATTTGGAAATATAAAGGTATATTTTTGTACACATATAGTGTAACTTCTTGCCGCATTCTTTCAAAGGGGTCACATGTGGCGAGTGAGCCTATTTATTATTACAGATAAAGGACGGTATTTTATTTTGGGTTTGAAATAAACACCGAAACGGGAAATCATTTCTGACACTCTCGGTGGGATTCGAACCCGGGCTCTCGGCATAAAATGCAAGCACTCCACCAACTGAGCGATCGACCGGACTATTAAAATCTCATATTCACCAAAATCTTGCGAGACTGTATTCCCTATACTACAAATAAGCCGACCAAGTCGTGAATAATACGAGAGACGATGCGATGGCCGGCCAGTGCTAAATTTA
The DNA here is from genome assembly GCA_951799405.1 of Agapetus fuscipes. Taxonomy (NCBI): domain Eukaryota; kingdom Metazoa; phylum Arthropoda; class Insecta; order Trichoptera; family Glossosomatidae; genus Agapetus; species Agapetus fuscipes. The sequence goes on along the minus strand of OX637342.1, from coordinate 5,339,222 downwards.
AGTCGAACTTTCGCTGCTGGCCCAACGCGAGATGTGAAAACTCCAGCCGACGAAATTCATCTGACCCACATTTCACAATTAACTGCCCCAATAGTTATTTTTATCAATTCACAAGCCGCGCCTGAAATATGCGTTACACAGACAGACAAACAAACAAACAAACAGTTTCCCAGGAATGCTGCTTAAATACGAATAATAATATCGGCGGTAAAAGGATGTAGGGCATAAGCGACAATTCTTGGACCGGTCCGTAGTCCAGTGGCAAAACTTTGGACTCGTAAATGGAAGATTGTGGATTTGAATCTCGGCGGAGCACAAAAAACACACCATTTATATTTCCAAATGTGCTCTTCGCTGGGTTGAAAAATTTATACACCTTTACCCAAGACCGGTGACTGAAAGGTCCATCTAACCTTACAACAACTGGGTGTTGCTTGAAAATTTGCGCTTTCTACAGCGACGACCAAGCTCGCAGAGGGCTCTTGAGGTGTGATGCACATAAAAACAGCGCTCACCAAATAAATCATCCTAATATTATTATATTATTTTTATTATCTATTCAGGAAAGCAGCATAAAGTTTGAGATTGCAGAAAAATGGACATAGGTTTTTTATTTGTTATCATATCGTTAAAATCAAAACAGCTCTAGAATTAAAAAAGTAAGGTATTTATTGGCATTTCTATAAATGTTATTTTACGTTGTTTTATGTCACAAGTGCCTTCAGGACAAAAAAGGCCAACAATTTCGTCGGCTACACCAAAACCATACGCAGTGTTTTGCTTGGGCATAAACGACAAAAAATCATCGTAGAGCCATGGGAGTGAACACATTAGAAAGAGCGGATTTTTTTAAAGTACATTTTCGACCAAAACGTCGCTTATGCCCTATTTCCTTTTAACCGTCGATAAAATGTCCTGAGAAAGTGAACATTTTCAAGAGAACAAAGAATAACTGGTCGAAACTCAGCTCGCGAAGAACATTTTTTTTTTTAAGAAATCCTGTGCGGGAGTCTCCCTAGATTCTAAAGACTCTAGGGTCTATGACACTTGTTGTAGTGCCGCAGAGGTGTACGAGCTTGGTCGTCGCTACAAAGCGCCAATACTCAAGCAAGACCCAGTTGCTGTAAGGCTGGATGGACCTTTGGTGACCGGTCATTGGTAAAGGTTTATGAATTTTTCAACCCAGCGAAGAGCACATTCGAAATATAAATGGTATATTTTTGTGCTCCGCCGGGATCCGAATCCACAACCTTCCATTTACGAGTCCGAAGTGTTGCCACTACGGACTACGGACCGGCCCAAGATGCCAACGACACGCGGTGTACCTGAGCGGTTACCCATCCAAGAACTGACCATGCCCAATGTTGCTTAACTTCGGTAATCTATACTTAGGTGCACTTGTTAAATATATACATAACTCTTCATTTAAGTATCTCATAAAAACTAGATGTTTCAGGTAGTAAGCTATCCGTCGGCCTTATTTTCAGCGATGAATGAAAGAGCTCTATCAAAAATCTATTGTCTGTTATTCGATTCTTTCTCTGTTCGTTATTTTTATTGTACAATACACTCCGAGTCTATTTGATTAAAAGAAGCTTTTAATCGCCGAGATAAATGCGGTCTGTGATGGTTAGTAATCAAGTTACGTGTCTGGAGCGTTTGAACGGCCTCTGCTTCATTAATCACAGACTGCCTCAATTAGAGGAAATGGACGGGAGTTAGAGGACAGTGGACAGTGGTAAGTAGACAGTAGGCGTTGTGTGGATAGGACATTTAGACAGTTAGTGTATGGAGTATAATAGACAGTAGGTAGTAGTGGTAAGTGGATATTGATCATTGGATAGCAGGCATTAAGCAGTGGACAGTGGGATCAAGTTATGAAGAAATGGATGGTGGATACTGGGAAATAGACAGTGAAAAGTATGGAGTAGATAGTAGACAGTAGGCGTTGTGTGGATAGGACATTTAGACAGTTAGTGTATGGAGTATAATAGACAGTAGGTAGTAGTGGTAAGTGGATATTGATCATTGGATAGCAGGCATTAAGCAGTGGACAGCGAGATTAAGTTATGAAGAAATGGATGGTGGATACTGGGAAATAGACAGTGAAAAGTATGGAGTAGATAGTAGACAGTAGGCGTTGTGTGGATAGGACATTTAGACAGTTAGTGTATGGAGTATAATAGACAGTAGGTAGTAGTGGTAAGTGGATATTGATCATTGGATAGCAGGCATTAAGCAGTGGACAGCGAGATTAAGTTATGAAGAAATGGATGGTGGATACTGGGAAATAGACAGTGAAAAGTATGGAGTAGATAGTAGACAGTCGGAATTATAAAATGTAAGAAGGCAGTGAGCAGTATTTAGTCAATAGTGGATTGTAAATTTGTAAATAATAGTTACAATAATATCATTAGGATGATCTATTTGGTGAGCGTTGTTTTTATGTGAATCCCACCTCAAGAGCCCTCTGCGACCTTGGTCGTCGCTATAGAAAGCGCCCTCTCAAGCAAGACCTAGTTGCTGTAAGGCTGGACGAGCCTTTGGTTAACGGTCATTGGTAAATGTATATATACACAAAAACGATTTGTCAATTTATATTAATGTCTGTGATTTTAACTGTCCATAATCTAACAAAGATATATTGACATTTAAGGTTTTTATTCAATACACGCCCAAATGCAGATACGCGTAAGCTCACGCTTAGAAATGCTTCGTATTAAATTTAAAAAAAAAAAAACGTCTACCATAAAAACAAACCTTGCGACTCTTGCAGCCTTTCACATGACACAGGGTGGCATAAAAATGGACCGAATCTTCCATCGTAAGCGTCAGCCTCATGCCAGTCTTTCAGTCAAGAAACTCTGTGATTGTTATTGTAGTAATGCACTCTAGAATATTTGACAGCAATAAATAAATAAATAAAATAAAAAATATTTTTTTTCCCATTTTCTTGGTGTTTATTTATTTAAAAGATCTAGCGTATAAATAGAAAGCAACGTTAATTTATTGCAGTTTAAAATAAAACGTTGAGGTAGTGAACAAACCGAGATAGATATACGTTCGTCCCTTTGTCGCAGTGATTGTAAGGCAGACCCAAGTTTAAAACTTTGCGTCATAACTCAACCAAAAATGTAAACACACCAAAACGCACACTAGAGGAGGAGCTTCAGTTTTCATTTATTTGTGGTTGAGCTTAAACTGAAGATTTTGTACTTGGGGTACAGGTTGGGAAAATTTACGACGCAGCTTCGGGAAAACAAAGTTCGGTGCTTACGATTGTTGACCACACAAAACTTTAATATTTATCAAAATAACAAGCACCTACAAATATCTCTTAGGGTCTGCTCTTCCTTCCCTCCTCGTGATAAATGACCCCCAGTCCGAGGGCGAGCCGGATAAACTGTCCGACACTGACTGTAAACGCTTTTCAGTCTGTCGGGATCCACTTGTTCTAGAATGCCAGACAGTGGCTTACAGATTTTGTGAATGTAAAGTGAAAGTATAAGAAAAAATATAAATGTTAGTATTTTTACGAATGTGTTTCTGTGTGTTTTAACTTGTGTGAGTGTGTCTATGTCTCTTAAGATTTTGGTGTTTAAATAATTATACTTGTAGTTTTATGCGGGATCTGTTGCCGTGGTCTGTGTGAGCTGGAGCTGAAGAAACCCATCGTGGGAATGGGCGAAACGTCCGGAAGCTCTAGCTCCCATAGACCACGGCAACAGATCCCGGAAACCATCTCTCTAGCAATAATACTTGTATTTGTTCGATGGTGTGAGCATTGCTTCAGATGTTCTAAATATAATATTCTGGCAAAATCACAAATGTTCCAGATCCCAATGTTGTGAGAACCGTCCTTATATCATACTATATCAAGGGATAAAGCTGTCTGTAGTGCAGACTTTTATGAGAGCCGTCGAGCTGAACAGTTAAAAAGCCACTCTGTAATCGAACCAAATGAGAACGGAATCTTTAAATATTTTTTGTGAAATGAATTAACCATAGTTTTTATTAAATTGAACCCGTAAAACTTAACAGTATAAAATGTTTTTAGGTTTTCGTGGTTGGCTATAGATGCTTCAAATTGGTTTTCCGAATCTTGTTGTGATCAATTGCTTTTCATCTTGCTTACGTTTTATTCCGATTATGTTTCAAGACCCAGTTGCTGTAAGGCTGCATGGAACTTTGGTGACCATCTTAGTTAAAGTGGTTGCTTTTCGTTTCTTGTGAAAGCTTAGTACGCTTTGCCGGTATTTTATTTTGGGTTTGAAATAAACACCGAAACGGGACAGGAATTTTGACACCCTCAGTTGGATTCCTACCCGAGTTCTCGTAATGAAATGCAAGCACTCTACCAACTGAGCTATCGACTGGACTGAACCAAGACATTATAACAAAATACATCTAATCTAATCTAAGTTGCAAAATATATGTAACATTAGAGATTCACATTATATGCATTTTCACAAACAGGCACGTATAAGTTCGCGCTTAAACATGCCGCATGTGGTCCTACAATATAAAAACCCGAATCTCAAATGAACATACACCCTGCAACTCCTGTCGTCCTTCCCTGAAACAGGGGTGACATTGGTAAAGTGAACCATTTTTTACAGCATGTGTGGTCAGCCGCATATTAATCTATAAGTCAAGGAAAGTAGAATAAAGTTGTCAAATGCTGAATCTATAATCTATAATCTATAATCTAAGTTGCAAGGATATATTCATTTAAAGCTCTCAGATGTATGCCCACAAACCAACAAGTGTAGTTCGCGCTTACAAATGCTGAATGTGTACTTACAAATAAAATCCAAACCTCAAATGAATATAAGCCCCACAACTTTTGCCGACCTTCCCTGAAACAGGGGTGACATTGGCAAAGTGAACCATTTTTTACAGTATGGGTGGTCAGCCTCATACCAACCTATAAGTCAAGGAAAAATATATAATGGTGGATTAAATGATTTAAGTTGTTTACTTCGCTGAATTATTTTCATGCCACTTGTTCATTGATGTAAAGATGTTTCATGCAAACGTAGCAATTTGGAGTTGTACCAAAAAACACAAATAGTTGTGTTTTATTACCTGGCCCGGTAGATTAATCAGTTAGAAAACCAAAACAAATTGCTGCCTACGAGTTTATTTATATTTTGAAAGAGTTAAAAATAAAATCTAATTAAGTCTTAATGCTCATTTATTTGTCTTATATCTCACAGTGGTAGGATATATTTGTGTAACGGAAAAATGGCTTTTATAGTCTCTTACGAAAACGTAAATTTAATGCGTTTTCTTTAGTTTTTTTTCTAGTTTGTGTTGTACTATAATCGACGAAAAAGGCTGAAAAAATAAAATTTTATTGATTCTAGAATAAAAGCAGAATGCTTCTTTTTTTATGCAAATATATTGTCAAGGCTTTAGCAGGCTCTATTTCATAAAAACTGCGGTTCATTTATTTTACACAATTTATTTCCTATATTTCGGTTTTGACAGTTTTTATATTTCAACAGTACCTACGACAGTTGATTTATATTTGACTCTCAAGGGGAAATTGGTCCTAATTTATACAGATTGTTAAGATCATTCTCGAAACATGAAAAATCGTTTCGTACCACCTGGCGCGATTTCACTAGAATTTTCGAATCAGCACTTAATAATGAATCTCGAATAAATATAGATCATTTAAGGTCTCTACCTAAGCATCTTCTTATTTCTAGAGATTTCATAGACTTATTATGAAACTAACATAGACAAACCAAACACAACTTCTAATATACTGCATAAGATAGTTTCACCTTAAATATATAAGATCTGAAAATTGTTAAATCTTTATAAACAAATCCAAGATATCTAAAATTTTCTATTGCTTTTTTAACTAAATTGACCTTTAACAACAAGTTCAAATAGTATTTTCTCTGTATGAAAATAGATATTTCTGTGAGATCAAAAATAAAATAAGAAGAAAATATTATATTTTAAAAACGTGTTTCCCAAATGCAATAAAAGTATTTGACATTGAAAACCTTCTGATATCTATACCCCTCGTAAAAAATAAAATACAAATAATCACCTCAATCACGTACATAGAAAAATGTATTGAAACTAAATCACTCACAAGAGGTGCTGTTGTATCTTTTGTACACTTTTTTATTTACACGGAGAATTTATGTAAATGTTTTACACTCGGAGTACAGACTCGAGAGGGAGCACCTTTAAAAATTCCAGCGATTGATATTTTAGGAATAATTTCATTCCTCCACCTAATAGATATTTTCTCAAATTCGTTTTTTCGCCCGCCTGCTAATGGAAATGCGCTTTCGCAATATTGCCAGTGCCCTTAGTATAAAATATCGCGTAAACTCACCTTGATGGCGTAAATCGAAAAATGTATGAAAACCAAGTCACTCTCTAGGAATGCCGTCGTATATTTCATTCATTTTAGATTTAAACAGTGTTTTATACTCGGGGTACAGAGTAACCTTAAATTACATTTCGCTGTAAAAGCCACACGTAAAATTGCTTTTAATATAACAGCCAACAAAAAAAGGTATCGCTGGAAAAATGAGTTTAAAATGTTAGAGTGCTGACAAAGGCGTTGAATTAGTTATACTTTTTTACAGGAATAGATGGACGAGAAAAATAAAAATTTTAGATAAAAAAATGATCAGAAGGCTCTTAAAGTGTGATACACACAAAAACAGCGCTCACCAAATAAATCATCCTAATATTATTATTATTATTAACAGACTATGAAAGATAATACATTCTAGAGTGCTACATTTTTTTATTTCAAGACATCAAGCTGATTGAAAATCCATTTTTAAACTTTATCAGTTATCAAGAAATTTCATGATCTCATCTTGTACATAACTTTTTGATAGAACTATAGTTATTAATGCCACTGCCTGGTAATGATAGTTTTTGTAACACGAGTGCTAATAGACAGCAAGAGTGTTACAAAGACTAATTACGTGCAGTGGCATACAATACTTTTTCAACGACCATGAAATAAATAACAAAATAGTAAAAAGTAGTCATTATAATATACTCGTCCTTTTGAAGTAATTAAAACCTTACCTTTGTAAAACCGTGTAATTTATCATTCCCCTCGATTCGCTCAGAAAAAAGTTTCATTTTAATTTCAGTATCTCTTGACTGATATGAGGGTTTTAGTTTGTGTGAGGCTGAACCCCCGTGCTGTAAAATTGGTTCACTTTTTCCAATGCCACCCCGGTTTCAAGGAAAGGCAGCAGGAATTGCAAGGCTTGTGTTCACGTGGTTTTTTTTTGTATACACACATGCAGATACAGGCGCCTTTAGGTAATGTTAACTACCCCAAGTTAATAGGTTAATTAGGTAATGTTAACATATCTTTGCAGCTTAGATGATAGATATTTACAAACGCTTAACCTTCTCTCTTTGTCCACCTCTCATCTACTTTAACAGCATGCACCGTAGTTATGTTATGCTACTACACGGACTGTAGGTACCTGCACACAGACTTGTTACTATGCGACCGGCAGAACATTTTTGGCACATCGCGACGTTATTATTAGTCTGACCCGCGCTAACACTTGTGGCAGCCATCATCACGCTCCCTCGTACACCGCTGAAGCTCCCTCGTGCTGGTGATGTCACGGATATGAAATGTCGGATATGAATCTTCTTCTTCTCCAGTTTCAATCCTAGGATTGGCTTGTAGCAATTTTTTTCACTCTTCTCCTCCATTCCTCCTTGTCTTGTGCGGCTCTTTTAAGGTCTGCATATGATGAGCAGCGCACGTCCACCAACAGGTCCTCCAGGTATTCTTGGCGTGGGCGTCCCCAAGAGTTGGTCCCCTCGGTCATCCCCTCCATTATATACGGATATGAATACGGATACAAATATAGCAAAGCAACTCAACACGCAAGTACCTACGCTATAGAGTAACTTCATGCTGCGTTATCCTCGAAGGGTTTCACAGGTAGTAAGTGAATCCTGTTTATATTTACAGGGGCCTTGTAAATATTATTTATTTATTTATTTTTGTTTTATTTTATTAACGGACACGATAGTCCATTTACATAATTTAAGTTGAAATCCTCCCCAAAACACAAGCTATGCTTACTTTGGTGAGTATTTATTGTAATTAGATTTTTTAAATTTATTTTTATTGTAATATTTTGTACATATTGATAAAAACAATAAAGACCTTATCAATTATGAACCTTACATTGGTACAAGTTAACGAGTTTTGGTAGTCTCGACACTCTTCAACAGTACCCTTAGTACAAGTTGCAAAACTTGAGTAAAGTAAAGTTTACGGAAAGTATTAAAGAGTGATTTTCCCCAAAATCTGCCGTTTTTGTTTCTTACACTTTATGGTCTTAGCAAAAGAGTTACAGCGATGAAGAAAATCAAGTTTAAAAAAACAAAAACGGCAGATTGTAGGGAAAATCACTCTTTAATACTTTCCGTAAACTTTACTTTACTCATGTTTTGCAACTCGTACTCAGGGTAAAGGTAACGTTATGCTTAACTATCATTTTATTGTTAGCGTATCAAGCAAATTGAACTACCTGATATGTGAACGATTGAAATAAAACAAGTATTTGCAGTTATTTGAAATGTTATAAACTATGAAATATTTATAATTTGAACTTCATATTTGAAATGTTTTAAAAAACACTCAGGCGTGATTCAAACCAACATTATTCTGTTCCAAATACGTTAGTCAAGAATAGTGACTGACTTGACGCCATCGGCCATAACACTGACTTTATTGTGGATATCCGAAAGTTTTGCTTACGGATACGGATACCCATAATATCCCTCCCTAGTACGCCGTCAAAGAGCGAGCTTTGCGCCCATCTAGATACGGCTAGGCAAACCACACAGCGTGTCCGCTGCAGAGCACGCATTCACAAAACCAGTGAATAATGCAAGTGCTCTAGACAGTGGACAGTGCAGGAAATAATTACGGTTTGAATATGAACTGGAAAATGATGTACTGAATTATTTTTATTCAACTCATTTTTGTCTGATCTCCTTTTTTTTTTTTTTAAGAAATCCTGTGCGGGAGACTCCCTAGATTCTAGAGACTCTAGGCTCCCAGATCCTACAAGATGAGGTTGAGTATGCTATCAAGCAAATAAAAAATGGGAAATCACCCGGTCCAGACAACATCCACGGGGAGATTCTGAAGTTAATGGAAGGAAATGCACTCAAAAAGATTACATTGCTATTCAACAAAGTGTATGAAAGTGGTAATCTGCCAGAGGATTGGTTAAAATCCTACTTCATCACTATACCAAAGAATATTAATGCTAAAAAATGTGAAGAACATCGAACAATAAGCTTAATGAGTCATGTGATGAAATCTTTCCTGAAAATTATACTAAAGAGAATATACCAACAGTGTGACCAACAGTTATCAGCCGAACAGTTTGGTTTTAGGAACGGCTTTGGCACACGAGATGCTCTGTTTGGATTACAGGTTTTAGTGCAACGTTGTCTCGATATGAATAAAGATGTTTATGTTTGCTTTATTGACTACGAAAAGGCCTTTGACAGAGTGAGACACGACAAGCTGATCAGTATACTGAAAGACATTGGGATAGACGATAAAAACACTCGCATTATTGCTAATATATATTGGCAGCAAACTGCTTCAGTGCTTGTAGAGAGTTCAGAGACCAGACAAATACCCATCAGAAGAGGAGTTAGACAGGGATGCGTACTGTCACCAACACTTTTTAACCTATATTCAGAAAGGATCATGGCGCAAGCACTTCATGAGGCTAGGGAAGGCATTGTTGTCAACGGGCAGCTGGTAAACAACCTGCGGTATGCCGATGACACAGTCCTACTCGCTGACACTCAGGCGGATCTGCAAACATTGTTGACCAGAATAAATGTCGCTAGCAAAGAAGCTGGCATTAACATTAACTTTAAGAAGACCAAGGTCATGGTTATCAGCAGAAACACAAACGCCTCCGTACATGTAGAACTAGATGGCGAAAGCATTGAAAGATGCACTAGTTACAGGTACTACCTGGGATGTGTGGTCAACGAAAATTTTATTTTATTTTACTTTATTAGGAGAAAAAACAGATACAGACACAGTTGCAATAAACAAAAAAGTGGATACATTTAATTTAAAATGCCTACATCCTTAAAAAATTCCCACATATATATTATAAATTTAATGTAGCTGACATAAAAATATAAAAGAAGTAGAGGAAGTCAAAATTCAAAAGTAATAAAATTAGTAAAAGAAACAAAAATAACAAGGAGAAACAAGAAGAGTAAACAAAGAAAAACATAAGAATGTAAAAGTTAAAGAAGAAAAAAGAGAAGAATAAAAAAGGAGAACAAAAAGCCCAATCAGCACCTATAAACTGGGTGTAAAAGACATTTTATATATAGTTTTCATCAAGTCCCCCCTAAAGGAGTATTTCCCCTTATTAAACAAATCTAAATCATTAAAATATTTATTAAAATCACTGCACATTCTATGAATAGGAGCTCTTTGACCTGCATTTGTTCGACATTTTGACAGAAAAAATAATTGTGAAGAACGAGAAGCGCATCTTGGTATACGAAACTTAATTTGACATAGAAGACCAGGGCAATCCGTTTCCGATAGACAGATACTCCTCAGAGTCAACGCACTCAATAATAAACATCGATTATCAATACTTACCAGATTTAGATGAAGTAGGCGTTTGTCGTAAGAGCGGTTTTCGTAGCTTAACCGATGGAACAATATTTTCGTAAATTTTCTTTGAACCGACTCTAGTAGAGTTTTATACACATCATAAAATGGGTTCCATACAGTCACAGCAAATTCTAGTTGTGATCGTATCAATGAATGATATAAAGTCATATAGCTCGATATCATTTTGAATTTTTTTGTCACACGAAACACAAAACCCATAATTTGAAAGGCCCTCTTGACGACGGCATGTACATGCATGTCAAAAAGTAGTTTGGAATCGAAAATCACACCAAGGTCGCGTATGCAAGATACTCTTTCAAGTGTGTGATTGGAAATTGTATAATTGTAATTGATTTGAATGCGTTTCCTTGAGAAGGTTATAATTTTACATTTTTCAAGAGCAAGTGACAGTTTGTTAATCGAGCAGTATAAACTGAGTCTATTTATGTCTTCTTGCAGTAATAGACAGTCGTTAATATTATCGATTTTTTTAAAAATTTTCATATCATCTGCGAATAATAATAAATTGCTGTTTTTAACGCATTTATGGATATCAGATATGAAAATTGTGAACAAAAAAGGACCTAATATGGAGCCCTGTGGGACGCCTGAGCTTATCGCACACAATGATGAGGCGTAACCATTAAGGGTAACAGTTTGATATCTCGAATCAAGATAAGAACAAAACCACCTGAATAGGTTGCCCTGGACTCCATTGAAGTGAAGCTTTTTAAGTAATATAAGGTGATCAACCTTATCAAAAGCTTTGCGGAAATCGGTGTACACGCTGTCAACAGAAGAGCCCTGGTCAAATGTCTCAAAAATAAAGTTAGAATAAAGTAACAAATTCGAAACTATGGATCTTGATCTGACAAATCCGTGTTGACTATCAGGAATACAGTGTTTGAGTAGTGGATATATTTTTCCATGTACTAACTTTTCAAAAATTTTAGCAATGCAAGAGAGGATAGATATAGGTCTGTAGTTAGAGATGTCATTCATCGGCCCTGCTTTATGTAAGGGTATTATGTTAGCAGTTTTCCATATGCTTGGTATATATCCTTCAGCTAAACTTTTGTTGAAAATAAGTGTGAGAGGTTTGAACAGGGCATCAGAGGTCATTTTAAGGAAAAAAGCACTTAATTTGTCCGGACCAGCGCCTTTTTTTATATCAATAAGATTAAGTGCTTCCCTTACATCGTCCTCACATAGGAACAAATCAGAAATACATGTGTTATTATTGTTTTGGTAATTAAAATTCATATTTATAGAGGAGGTATTGGGACTGCAAGTTAGTTGTGATGACGATTCAAAAACAGACAAGAAATACGAAGAAAACATATTGCAAATTTCATTAGGGTCGTTCGATACCCGATTATCAAGCATCATAGATGATGGATAGCCCATTGAGTTATTTTTTAAATTATGTGTATATTTCCAAAAACTTTTGACGTTATGAGTAACTGATGATTCAATGTTGTTTATGTAAGACTTATGACACGCAGTCATGAGTCTCTTTACATTAGCACGAGCAGATCGAAACCTATCGTAGTCACTAATGTTACCATATGTCTTCCATCTCTTCCAGGCTTTCAGTTTTGTGCTCATTTGCTTTTTTAAATCATTTGAGAACCAAAAGGGATATTTTTTTGCACGTACATTTAATGGTGGTACATGATAATCTAATATTGAGTACAATTTGGAATAAAAGAAATCGGTCGCATTTTGAGTATTGAGATTATACAAGTTGTCATACCAATTAAATTCTAACAATTCTACCATGATTTGATTGAAATTTGCTTTCCTGAAATCGTATTTATGGACATTATGTACTGGCATCCTGGAAAACAATCGTGATGTTTTCACAGTGCACTCAATCGGCGGGTGATGAGGATCTACTGTACTAAGGGGTGCAGCACATCCCACTACAGAACAAACAAGATCCGTCAACACCAAGTCCAATAAACGGTTATTATTGTTCCTAATAAAGTTACATTGTTTGAGCATCAGGAAAGACATTATATTACTTAGGTAGGAGGGCATTACAAAAGAAAGGCCATCAATGTCAGGGGTCCAGTTAATAGAGGGCAAATTGTAATCACCAATTAAAAAGAAATTGTGATCTACTTTATTTATAGCTATTTCATTGAATTTATTAAAATGTGCTTCATATATGGATTGACTGGAAAGTGGTGGAATATAGCATGCAGCAATAATTAAACCATTTCCAACTGTAGGTAAATGTAATAAAATTTCCTCAACTAACGGACTCTCATCATTAAATAATCTAACACAAGGGATGTCTTTCCTAACTAAAATTAAGACACCACCTCCATCCTTCTTTGTAGAGGTAGATAGACATCTATCCCTTCTGTGAACAACATATCTATCATCTGCAACCTCGTTGTTATAAATGCCATCATTCAGCCACGTCTCAGTGATAATAAGAATGTCATGTTCACAGTTAAGAATGTTCAAACGCAGATCAAAGAGCTTGTTACGAATACTACGACAATTTTGATAGTATATGTTGAGGTGATTTACATCTAAATTATTTACGATTGTCATAAAATATTAAAAACAACATGATAATTATAAAATAGTAGCAAAAGTGATTCAATAAAGGCAGTGATAAGTTAAGATGGCAATAAGAGTCCTGGTAGAGGTGACTTAATGAAGAAGAACAGGAAAACATGGGTAACATTTTCCTTATTAGAACGTAAGAAGAGTGAATAATAGTATAAATAATATTAAAACTAGTAGGGGGCTTGAATGAAAAAGAAAGAGAAAGTAAAACAATTGATAACAGAAGCAAGTGAAAAAAACAAATCAGTAACAGAAAATTGAACAGAATCATAAAGTAAATGTGAAAATTAACAGGATAGAAAACAAGTAAAAATAAATAACAATAATAATTCACACAAACTAAGAGTCATATTTTACTTAGGTCCTCCTGGCATCTAATATATATAATGGATGATCCATCATCCTTACGCAGCATGATGTTATTATTCCTTACCCAAGTATATTTGTAGCCTTTAGATTTAGCCATCTGCCTTGAGTTGGAATAAAGGATTTTTGTGGAAAGAGTCAGATGATCATTGATGTAAAAGGCATTGTTATCAGTGGGAAAACCTAAGCCAGCCAGCTGATTTAACTTTAATGAACGACGCTTCCTTGCAGCCGCTACCATGTCCTCCTTCAGTTTCCTTGTGGTAAGTTGAAGTATTATGTTCTTTGGCCTCGTGGTGGGTCTTCCAGGAGCCACTCTGTGGACTGCCCTTATATCTCCTTCATCTACCTTAACTCCTATTAGTTTACCCAGCTCCCTGCTCAAATTGACGAGATTCTCGTTCCTAACCTCGGGAACGTTTTGGATTTCAATGTTGCAGCTACGAGATTGTACTTCATGCCTCTGCAAGTCGAATCGGAGGTCCTCCAGTTTTCCTTGGTACAGTTTAGCCTTTAAACCTGCATCCCTCTCCAATTCTACAACCCTGGTCGTCAAACCTGCCACTTCCCTCTTCAGAGAGTCAATAGCTTCAAGTTTAGTCTCAAAGATCTTGATCCTATCTGAAAATTCTTCAATTTTGGCATTCTGGGAATTTATTGATAATCTCAGGGCAGCCATTTCTTCGGCAATTGTTCTAACTTCACCAGGAAGCGAAGAGAGGAGTTTGAGTGCCTCATGCATCTCCTTCAATTCATTTAGAAGGTAGAAAAGTGGGACATGTGTCAAGAAGTCAGAAGCAGACTAGAGCAAGCCCGAAATGTCTTCGCTAAAATGAGCAAATTACTGTTGTGCCGAAATTTAAGCCTTGAACTCCGGAAGCGCATAGTGAGGTGCTACGTTTTCCCAATCGCTCTGTATGGTATGGAGGGATGGACTCTCACGCAGGCACTGGAGAGACGTATTGAAGCATTCGAGATGTGTTTATACCGAAAAATGCTTCGGATCTCTTGGCGTGATCGAGTCACCAATGAAGAAGTCCTTCAACGAATGCGCACTACAAAGGAGCTCCTGCCTACCATTAAGCAGAGAAAGCTAATGTACTTCGGTCACATTATGAGAAATGAGAAGTACCGTCTCCTTCATCTTATCATTCAGGGTAAGATTGAGGGGAGAAGATCTCAGGGACGCCGAAGGACATCGTGGCTGAAGAACCTGCGACAGTGGTTCGGCAGAAGCACCAAGTCCCTATTTCGAGCCGCAGCATCAAAACTCAAAATAGCTATGATGATCGCCGATCTTCGTTAGAAGTGGCACAAGAAGAAGAAGAAGTTCAATTTTATTTTATGTCGTTCTTTAATCTAATATAGAACTTGCAAAGATATATTGACATTATAAAATCAGGTACAGTTAATGCTCGCACATTAGCGGATATGTTTAAATTCCCGCTCACATACACTGAATGTGCAATTATAAAAGCAAATTCTCTCTCAATTAACATAAGCTCTGCAACTCTTGCTGCCTTGGTACAAAACGGATGACCAATTTAAAATACAAAATAATTCCCACCGAACTGCTATGGATAGTCAGAATCACACCAACCAATGAGTTTAAGTTTTTTTTACATACGGTTTTTACACAAAAAATGTTAAAGTACATTATAATGTTCATATGAGTTGTATAAACCAAAGGCCGCAACGTAACTAAGCTACACATTGTTATGTTATTTTAAAATAACAATCTCGAAGTGAACAGTGTGTTTTGTGGGCCGAAGCCAAACGGTCACGGAAGCGGCCGAACTGCGCTGTGTGAACTAATCGGGCCGTCGCTCATCAGTTCCCGGCAAGATGTAAACCGACTCAGACGTGGGCGACCAAGCACCAAGCGGTGCAAGAGGGGGCATTACCATGGAGCTCCCTCCTCCCCATCTACTTGGATTTCCTGCCAGCAAGGCACCCGCCTTGTGAACCAGAGGCATAGTGCATAGGAGCGCCCACCCAGAGGCTCCAACGTGTGGAGGCGTCCGCCTCGTGAGCCGCCGCTAGCCTGGGGCGCTGCCCCAGGCCTTCAGTTCGGAACTCCAGTCAACAGAGTAGGGAGTGTTTTAGTGACAATGTGCAGGTCGGGCCATTCCCTTATTTCCCGTTTTTCCACAATATTACTAAAATTAATAAACCCTTATTTGTTCATGTAAAACTTATCTTTTAATATACAACCTTTCCCAAAATACAAGTAAGCAACACAAGGAAAGACCCCCACGCCCTGAGAGTGATGTTGATGATAGCTAGCCGGAGTAAGTATCCTGTAAGTACATCCTGGGAGATACCTTCTATTGTAAACATAACAACATATAGTGTTACTTCTTGCCTGCGTTAACCCCGAAGAGGTCGCATGTGGCGATTCGGTACCTATTTATTTTTACGGGTAAGGGGGCCGGCCTCACACCAACCACTTTCAGTTGAAGTGGGGGCTTCCCAGCTCCCGGGGGGGGGGGGGGAGGGGTTCTGGTGCTCATTTCTTGTGAAGGCTGAGTAAACCTTGAGATCGAACCCTTGCTCTCGGCATGGAATGCAAGCATTCTACCAATTGACCTTTTTACGAGCTTGGTCATCGTTGCTACAAAGCGCAAATTCTTAAACAGGACCCAGTTGCTGTAAGGCTGGAGGGACCTTTGGTGACCGGTCATTGGTAAAGGTTTACGATTTTTTCAACCCAGCGAAGAGAAA
This sequence comes from Agapetus fuscipes, assembly GCA_951799405.1. NCBI lineage: Eukaryota > Metazoa > Arthropoda > Insecta > Trichoptera > Glossosomatidae > Agapetus > Agapetus fuscipes. The sequence goes on along the minus strand of OX637342.1, from coordinate 5,322,847 downwards.
ATTTTGAAAATAAAATTGTATACACAACCTTCCATTCAGAGTCCGAAGTGTTACCATTGAACTACGGACCGGTTTATATAGATAAATGTATGGAAACAAATACAATGACTTTTTTATGTTTCCATGCATCCCTTAACTTATAAATTGGTATCAGGCTGACCACTCATACCGTGAAAAATTCTTCATTAAAAAAATGTTCCCCCTGTTTCTGAAAAGGTCGGCAAAACTTGCAGGGCTTGTATTCATTTGAGGTTTGATTTTTGAATTGCAAGTACACATGCAGTATTTGTAAGCGCGAACTTACTCGTGTCTGTTTGTTTTAATATGAATTTTAAATATTTTTACATCTTGGCAACTTCAATTAAATTTTCTCATCTTCAAAAACAAATCCAAGATCGCCGCTTTTGTTTCAATACGATTCATACATACATACAAAATATATTTTGCACCTTAAATATATCTTGCACCTTAAATATATCTTGTAGGTCATCTTGTTTCCACGTTCCGATATGAAAAAGATAAAACGTCCGCAAGTTTTTCCTATCTCACTTCTACATCATTACGTCCAGCTAATATCCCGGAGTTTCAGCAACTTCCTGAGGAGCAACTTGTCATGTGAACCTTCCTTTAACTGGAAATCCATCAAAGGTTGGCACACTCGTCCAAGGCTCAAAAACTGCTTCAACTCTTTAGGGAATTACCAACTCTAGCAAAGGTCAGACAACGTCCCAGGTTTACGTGTAAACTCAGACATGCCTTTTCGTCCACTTAGTTCTTGTTTGTCCTATGCCTATTAGTGGTAATATCAAACGAGCAATGTGTGTATGTGTACAGGACCAATGGGTCTTTTTCTTTTAAATGTATTTTTAAAGAGAAATGAAATTCATCAAACCATTCAGCCTGGCCAGAAACATGTATTAATATCATCAATTAATAATTCATTGTTTAAATTTGATTTCTAACAGAATTTTTTTGTAAACCATTTATAATTTTTTGTGCTCCTTGACTGATAGGTTGGTATTAGGCTGACCCCCCGTGCTGTAAAAATTGGCTTACTTTTGCCCATGCCACCTCAATTTCCGGGAAAGGCGGCAGAAGTTGCAAGGTTTATGTTCATGTGAGGTTGTATTTATTTGTATGCACACATGTAGAATGTGTAGGCGCGAAACTACATTGTGCCTGTCTGTGGGCATGCATTTAATATTAGCCTTTAATGTGAACATATTATCTTTGCAGCTTAGATTATAGATTTTTATCGTATATTTTAATGAATTATCAATTAATAATTACCCAATGACATCTGTTGAACCAAATACGCTAGAAAGATCATCCACTTGACTTCTCGGCCATAACACCGACGACCGACATGTATTATGAAAACTGTAAATTGTTTCAAAAAATATTTTAAGTAACTTTCACTTTATCGTGTTTTACGGTTTTTCCTTAGTTAAGATTCTGTAGAATTTGATTAATCAAGACAATTTCATTGAAAGGTCATCTTAGAATCAAATGTTAGATAAACCAAACAAGCACTGAGGCGATGTTTTATCAAAAAATGTACGGAAACTGAAACAGTGAACGTTTTAGTTTTCATACTTTTCTGGTCAACGCTGTGTTTGCGTTGGAACTTAAAGTTTTATACTTGGAGTACTGATACTAATGGGATGTAAGGAAGTGGAGATAAGAATATTGGATGTTGCCATGTAAACGGGAAGTAAAAGTATTCAGGTGTTCACAGAATAACAGATATTCATCAATACATAATGTTTGGGAGAATTTCAGGACATTGAAGAATAGATAATACCCTTTAATGTACTGACGATTTTCATTTCTAATATTTGGACAATAATATATTTTTTTATCTTGTTCCTCACTGCTGAGCATTGTGACCCTTGTGGAAGCAATCACTCTTCTCTAGTTTTCTCTTGGCTGTGCTGTACGCAGCGCTCCAACTACCAGGTGCCTGCTGCTGTCTTTACTTGATCGATCCATCGTGTATAATATCTTCATTATCCTCTCTTCCCTCCAAGCCAATGATCACAACCAGCTGTGCCAGGCGATCTTTATTCAGGGGCGTGCATCCCTTACAGGCACATGCGCCTAATAGGTAGGCAATATGTATGTACAGAAAAAAAATTCAACGTGATATTTAAATTGGAAATTCAAAGTTTAAAGTTGATTACAGCCATCGTAAGCACTTCAGTGAATTTCAAATGAGTTATTTTAAAAGAATGAGTGAAAATATTTATTCTGAAATGTATTTTCCTATACCCTTTGCACTCGCCTGGCCTCATTGCCACGTATAACGTGTCCAAAGAACTTTATTATAACGATGCGTTAAAGATATATGATCTGAAATTTGTAAAGTAAACCTTCAAATTTATTCTTAATCTCTACATTCATTAACTTTAAATTTGATTTTGTGAAGAAAAAGCTACACTGGTATGTTTCTTTGCTTGTACCTATACGCCGCAAGCGCTTGCGCACTTTCACAATGTTTCTAATAATTTAGAAATCCCCGTTACATGTATCACGAGCAATATTTCTCCTGTAAGCCAAAGTCTTAGTGTATGAGGGAATGTTGGTTCTCCCGCCCACGCCGCCTTTCCTTGGGTCGCCTGTACGTAATATGTTGCCACTAATGCCTGCCACTCCGTCCACACACTAGTAAGTGATATTTTGTGAAAAAAATGCACGTAAAAAACTCTATATATTTCAGAAAATTTGGATATCCATACTTCAGATTGACACGCATATGCAGGTGATTCAAAAAGTTATTATTATCATTCATTATTTGTTCTCGGACTGAGGACGTGCCAAAGAGCCATTGAAATGAGGATACTGAGAATCAGTCTTAGAGACAGGCTTCCAAACCAGGAGATCCGTAGACGCACTGGTGTCACTGATGTCATACAGCGAGTGGCCTGCTTAAAGTGGCACTGGGCTGGTCACGTCGCAAGGCAGGACCATAACAGGTAGCCGAAAAGCATTGTCCAGGGGCGGCCCAGGATGTCCTATCGGGGAGTCGGGAGACCCCAACTGGCTGGACAACATCAAGAGAACTGCAGGCAGAAGAAGGCTGTACACAGCAGCCCATGGACAAACATGGAGAGGGTTGGAAGAGGCCTACATCCAGGAGTGGGCTGAGAAAGGCTGAGGAAGAAAAATAAGAAGATTCGTCGGTGTCATGGCCGAGGGGGCCAAGTGGGCTGATCTTTCTAGCGTGTTTGGAATAGAACAACGTTGGTTAGATCCCCGCTTGGGTCATTAGACCATAACTTTGACTCTGGTTTTACAGATGTTATTGGGTAATTATTAATTAATAATTCATTTAAATAAACAATAATGAATTACTAATTGATGATATTAAAACCTGTTTCTGGCCAGGCAGAATAGGTTGGTGAATTGCATTCCTCTTCACAAATCTATTTTTTTTTAATTAATATAAAAAATATATATATTTGTGCTCCTTGACTTATAGGTTAGTATTAAGCTGACTCCCATGCTGTACAAACAAGGTTCACTTTTACCAATATAGTCCTTGATGGGAAGGTCGGCAAGAGTTGCAGGGTTTCTATTCATTTGAGAATTATGTATTTCTTTTGTAATGCAGTGTCTGGTTGCGGAAATGTATTTATTATGAATCTTCAATGTTTTTTCACAAACATCTTTGTGTCTTAGATTATGGATTATAGGAGTGAAAATCAAATTGACAGTTTCAAAAATGCTACTGCATAGGCACTTTTATCAGGTTTTACCAACAATTATTGTTGTATTCCAAATGCATGTACAACGTCGCTTGTAACATGTTCTTTTATCTGTATCTGGAATCAAATGAAACTTAGCTCTTGCGACGTATCACTTACAACTTGAGACTTACCACTCTCTGCTGTGGTTTGTGTGTGGCAGCTTTAAGTCAAAGCTTTACAATAGACATTAAACTAGGATACAGTGCGCCCGTTTTTACGTCAGTATTACCTACATGCTTTATTATTATTATTTTAACGTCTCGGGAACACAATAATGTTCTACGCAATGGTGAACATTGTCATAGCTATTTCGTCTACGATTTATCATCCAGATTATTCAAAATTTAAACCGGTATCTTGCTGAACAAGACATTCCTTGATATATAATTTATACTTCTTAATTCTTCTCAATTCTTTTCCCCTTGAAGATTGACAATCATCGTAAACATTTGCACCTTCAATTCTATGTCATGAAAGTAGAAATTTGCATTTCTGACAAACCAATACCTTGTGTTATTGGATGTTTTAATTTATACAGCATCCCATTGTTCATTAAATTTTCTGGGTATGAGGAAATGCAGGAGCCAATATTTTTAATTTCTCATTATTCTGATAAAATTAACGAGGTTTTTACCCTTACGGGTAATAGGATTTCGTCTTTAATTCACATAGGTATCTTTCAAATGTACATAATTGATATCGTTTTTCTGTCTTCTTCAAAATTTTTAGCTTCATTATATACTTTCAATTTCAGCAGTGTTTTATATGCCCTTATTCGTTCAATTTATTGAAATTTTAGATTAAGATCGTTCAATATGTTTTAAAAAACCCTGGTATCGTTCATGGATCAAAATATAAAGACATCCAGATATCTCTTCATATTTAAGAGGGTCTTCCATTTGGGCGTTGACATCTTATTAACTACGATATTGACAATCTAGATTTGTGAAATTGATAGATATGCCCTGTTTTTGCTCTGGGTCTATTTTATTTCATTCTAAAGCAAAAATGGTTCCACTATTTTTTAAATCATTTTCCTTGTAACGTCCTTTTTATTTTCAGGGAATTATCAAAGCTCTTTTTTATTAGATTGGAGTTATATAAAAAATACAACTAGTATAAAAATTGTAAGATTATTGTATCGACTAAAGATATTATTTTTCAAATGCTTTTTATCTTTTTAATTGAAAGAGATGAAATTTTGGTTCACATACTTACATCTAGTTTCACATTCTTACATACGTATACTACCATAAAAAATGTGATGAGATGGTTCGGGCATGTGAAAAGAGTGAATGATGATAGACGATAAAGTATATATACGGAGGAAGTGTGAAAGGTAAAAAAGGTAAGGGACGATCGAGAAAAGTATGGAGTGATCAGATTGAGGAGATTGTGAAAGAAAGCGAGCGTAAAATAAGAAAATGAATGAAAGAGGTGATGGATATGAATGAATTGAAAGAGGTATGTAAAGATAGGAAGAAATGGAGGCAGCTCTGCAGAGGCTCTGGCCACTCCTAGCGGAATGGTGAGTTACAGTAGTTTGAAATAAATATATTTTCTAGAAACAAGCAGGATTTCTAAATCAGCAAATCAGCACAACAGTTTTATTTCTAAAAACATCTGTGGTCCAGTTTTTTGCAGCTCTGTTACATTCTGACAGACGACATTTCATATTTTAGACATTTTGACAATCATTTTTGAAATTCCTTAGAAAATGCAAGCGACCGCGACAGTGAGATGGATTGAGAGTGTTTCAACATGTACGAGTATGCATGTAGAAAGAATGGGTGATTTTAAACACATACAAAATAGAAATATCTACAGAGTAAATATGAAAAAGAATACTTTGATGAGACTGCAAAGTAAAGTATGGCTTGTTCACATTGATAATGTCTCAAATTTAGGCGATCCGACAAGGATTTTTTAGAGATTTGCTGGATTCTGATTCAAATCCTTTTTGGTTGGTTTTTATTTTTAGCTTTATTCTTCCATGTAGTGTAGAGAAATGAAAGAGACCAGAGCCTACAATGCACTTGTTTATATAGTTACTTCTTCCTACCCATCAAAATAATGTCCAGTTGTTTGACCGGTCCGTAGCTCAGTGGTAACACTACGGACTCTGAATGGGAAGGTTGTGGGTTCGAATCCCGGTGGAGCCCAAAAAATATACCATTTATATTTTCAAATTTGCTCTTCGCTGGGTTGAAAAATTCATAAACCTTTACCAATGACCGGTCGCCAAAGGTCCATCCAGCCTTACAGCAACTGGGTCTTGCTTGAGTATTGGCGCTTTGTAGCGACGACCAAGCTCGTACACCTCTGCGGCACTACAACAAGTGTCATAGACCCCTAGAGTCTCTAGAATCTAGGGAGTCTCTCGCACAGGATTTCTAAAAACAAAAAAAATATCACCAATAAGAAGTAATAATGAAACGAAGTTCATTAAAGACACATCATTAATAATCTAACATCCCGAGCGACATGACCAATTATATGGTAGGTGTTCAAAATAAAAAGAAGTCAATAAATAATCTATTTGAGACTTGACTTAATCAAAACAATATAAGTTCCTACAGATAAAGTTGTGAAATAAGATATTATATACAGAGTTATTTAAATATGAAAAAAAAGATGCACATAAATGAATTGAAAAGGGAGTAAGAGGGTGTAGAGACGTTAAGACTGTAGAGGTTCTGGCCACCATTAGCAGTATGAAGACAAAGTTATAGTTACAGCGCAGGAGACATCGAGATAAATTGAAATGCGCTCTGTGCTCACATTTACACGAATAGAAATATATTGCCGTGTTGTGTAACAAAGCTGGGGAAAGTTTCACTCAGAAAGAGACGAAGATAGAATAAATCCTCAGGTGTCGCCATGAACTCATACGAAGAACAGATCATCAAAGTCAATTTCCTACACGTATAACACTTTTTCAACCCAGAATGTATTGAAGGTCGTACTTACGCGCGATTTTACATGTGCCTGCTAGTGGGCATGCATTTAATTTGAGCCTTTTATGACAATTTATCTCTGCAATTCAGATTATAGATTAATTATTATAGACGTAAGAAATAGCGAATCCAAAATTGCGAATGAATAGAATATCACGAGTCATAACAAAAGGAGAGCATGTATGAATAAGGTTATGACTCTGGAGGAAATGAAAGAAGTATGTAAGGACAGAAAGAAAATGCGGTTGATCTGTAATGTTGGTGGCTATGTTTTTTTAAATTAGAATTTGTTTTCTGTTTTAGTTTTTATGTCCAGGCATATTATTATTTATTGATATTAAAAATGTAATTTGTTGTGTACGTTCCTTGAACCTATAAGTCAAGGAGTGTGTGCGGCTGACTATCAATGCTGTAAAAATGGTTCACTTTGCTTATATCCCCCCTGTTTCAGGGAAGGACGGCAAGAGTTGCAGGGTATATGTCCATTTGAGATTTGGGTTTTTATGTTGTAGGTTCACATACGGCATGCGAAAGCGCAAACTTGTACGTGTCTGCTTGTGAGAATGCATATAATGTGAATCCCTAACGTAACATATCTTTGCAACTTAGATTAGATTAGATAAGGTAAAGAAAAAGCGTTTTTGTCATGGGAGCTCTAAAACAGTAACAACATGTAAAAAAAATATTTTGCCGGAGAGATGTTTCCGGGATCTGTTGCCGTGGTCTGTGGGAGCTGGAGTTTCCGGATGTTTCACCCATGTCTACGAGGAGCTTCTTTAGACGACGGCAACAGATTCCGGAAAACATTTCTCCAGCATCATTAACCGGCCGTAAAACTCTGATTAAAAAAATGCTCAGTTTTTTGGAATAAGCCAGCATTAAAAGCAAAGTTTGTAGAAAACGGCAGGCTTTTTTGGCTCTTTGAATAAAACTTTTTGGGAGAAAAGACCCTTGTGAGAGAATCTCCATATATTTTAGTACAATTATGTCCCAAAACCTACGAAGAAAATGCTCCTGAGGTGTTGGTTGAGCGCAAGTTGGGATACGAAAACCAAGTCTTACGAATATTGAGGTTTAACTTCGATAATATATCGTTGTGAGATATATTTGACTTTCAGCGATTGTTATGCAAGACACCGCTATTAATACCTTTCTTCTCTCACAAGTGAGGACACTGGCGTTTTAACTCAAGCGTAGCGTTTACCAAAAAACGTACATAGACTAAAACATCGCCTCCATTGAACGTTTTACTTTCAATATATTCTTAGTTAGACGCTATGGTTGAGTTCCAATGCAATGTTTTATACTCGGGGTACGGAAATACTATTCTACCTTTACCAATACCCTGAGTATAAAAAATCATAAAAGCTCTTCTCGATAGTTTAAATAAAAAAATATATGGAAGACTTAACAGCACCCCTGGTGAGTGCTTTAGTTTGCGTATGTTCTTTCGATCGAGGGGAGTTTTGTATACTCGGTGTATAGATCTCGTCTGTCTGAGGTGAGAAGAAGTTATAATAGTAAAAGAAGAACAAGTTTACGAGGCGTTATTTGAAATACGTCAATAGTTCCGAAAAGAAAACAATTATGAAATAAAAAGTTACTATGACAGCATAATCGTCATTTTCAATTCTTTTTGCATGCTAATGCCGCACCTGTTTTAGTGAAAGTTTGCAAAATTTACAGCGATTATGTTTATTTTAGGTTATAGTTTTATTTTTAATTAAACATGGACCCTTTATTCAGAAACGCAACGCAACCAAGCTACACATATAGTGTAACTTCTTGGCTGCGTTATTTCCAAAGCGGTGGCATGTGGTGATTCGGGACCTATTTATTTTTACGGATAAGGGTGCCGGCCTCACGCCACCACTTTCAGTTGAAGTAGGGGTTTCCCTGCTCCCGGGGGGGCTGGTTCTCATTTCTGGTGAAGGCTGAGTAAACCTTGAGATCGAACCCTTTTAAAAAGAAAAAAAGTTTTAATTTGTACACCAGTTTAAAGTCAATTTTCCCGTACTAAAAAGTATTAGGTATTAAAACATTAGTATTAATAATAAATAATAATATTAGGATGAATAATTTGGCGACCGCTTTGTGACCGGTGTTTGGTACAGGTTGATGAATTTTTCACATATTCGAAAATATAAATGGTTTATTTTTTGTGCTTCGCCGGGATTCGAACAGACAACCTCCCATTTACGAGTCTGAAGAGTAACCACTTGACTACGGGCCGGCAAGTTTTCTAATGAATAAAGCCGGCAGTTTGTGTAAACGTGATTGTACAAGTGTTTGCTTGTGGGTATGCATTAAGAATGAATTTACAATGCATACTTTTGCAACTTAGTTTTAAGACATATTATTGCACAGTATTTTGAGAATGTCTCTGGCTCAAAAATCATACATTAACTTTCGTTTTTGTTAATTTTTTTTAAGTAGTCAATCCTCGCAATTTTGCAACTCAGCTACACAGCGACGACCAAGCTCGCACAGGGCTCTTGAGGTGTGGTACACACAAAAATAGCGCTTACCAAATAAATCAGCCTAATTTATTTTATTCAAGTGTAGACCTTATTGCAAATTTAGTTGAACAAAAGCGCTGACCCTAAGCAAGCCGTAATTTTACAAGTAATTATTATTTCTGAAGGCTGAGCAAACCTTGTTGATGGGCCCGAAAGTTGTAGTAGCTGATCTTTGTGATTGCGTCAAATGATATCGGCCTTTACTAACCGGTCAACCTTTTTAAATTAAATATGCAACAGAAAAAATCACGACCCTTTTCGATCAAAATGAATAATTAAAAATTAACCGAAAAAGTTTTTTTTTGAAAAACCCACCACAAATACTGCTTTGATCTTTTCCGTTTAAAGGTCAAAGGGGAGGAACTTTTTTATATTTGTATTGTTGAAAGGTCATTTTTTATTGTTTGGTGAATCCTTTCACAATTGTTTTTAATTATTATTTGTTCCGTTTCAGTTGCACTGAAAATCTTTTTCAATTGAATTGGTTACCGTAAGACTGTCGTCCTTATGTGTAAAAATAATGAGGTTTGCATGCCAAGTGCATACTCAAATCATGCATTCATTTATGATTTGTCTACTAAACCTTTGAGAACTTGTAATAAGAGAGAACCTATATAAACATTCTAATGAAACAATGTATTATTTTCAAACCATTATTACTTTTTTAATAATAAATACAAACAATATTTAATAATACACAAACCATAGAAAATATATTAATTTATGAGTTTGTGAGTATTCCGATAACATTTTTTGTTCATTTTATCATTTAATTTCCTTTTGAAAGAAGTCTGGTGAATGAAAAACTTTTTGTACAAAAAATTACGTTTTAGGTAATATGCAATTAGGTACCATTTTATATTAATTGTTACAATGTTTAAAAAATAAGTTATTTAAATCATAAAAAAAAATAATATCAAAAGTATTTTCTAACTTTTGAAATGATATTGTTTTGCAAAAACTTAACTTCTTTATTTATTTTAAATAAGAATAATAATTTAAAGTAAATAATAACGTATTCATAAAAATCAAAGTTGAATAAAAGAAAAATTAAACTTACGGTAGACGATTTTCTGATGAAATATTTTTATAATAAACATAGGTATTTCTCAAAAAACGACTTGTCGAACTGTCCGGACACAATGATTTGTTCATTGAGGGTGAAATTCTTTTCATTTTTTATTGCTTATCTTATTACTTTTTGTTTATCTTATTATTTATTGTTTATCTTATTACTTTTTATTTTTTTCTGGCAATTTTTTATTTTGCATCATTATTATTTTACAAGTAAACTTCAAAAATAAGTAAAATAACATTTTAATTTTTCATACTTAATATTTTCATGAATGAACAGGTTTAATGTTAATGACTCATGTAAATATGAAACAAAGAGGTCGGAAAATTTCTGAATTTGTAATTTGTTTCTCGGTCAGTCTTGTATAGGAATATCACTCTTCGGGCCTGTTGTACGTATACAACCTCCAATTAATATTTGATAGACAAATCAAATTTGATTGCATTATTATGGTAAGGAACTTGGTTAAATATTTCTCATAAGTGGGTTATAATAGGATAGAATTTGAACTGGAAAGATGATGAACATCAGCTGATTTACGTATATGCAACCATTTTTTTTATTTGTTGACATAAATTTTGGGATAAAATTTGACCGGTCCGTAGCTCAGTGGTAACACTGCGGATTCTGAATGGGAAGGCTGTGGGTTCGAATCCTGTATAATTATTTATATTTTCAAATTTGCTCTTTGCTGGGTTGAAAAATTCATAAACCTTTACCAATGACCGGTCACCAAAGGTCCATCCAGCCTTACAGCAACTGGGTCTTGCTTGAGTATTGACGCTTTGTATCGACGACCAAGCTTGTACACCTCTGCGGCACTACAACAAGTGTCATAGACCCCTAGAGTCTCTAGAATCTAGGGAGTCTCCCGCACAGGATTTCTTTAAAAAAAAAAACACAATTAATTTTTATTTTTGTCTGATTGAAGTTTGGTGCAACAGGCCCTTAGTATCCAAGAACAATTTTTTTTTATTCATTTTCCCTAGCAACTCATCCGGGTGACGACACGATTTTGTCCAAGTCAATGCACGTGGGGACCTTATTTGATGAATAATTTTGTATGGTACTACTAAAAAAACGTATACTTCTAAAATAAACGAAAAAAAATGTATGCAACTATTAAAAGAATGTATGAAAATGATCAATTTACTGAAACAAAATACTCCTTGATCGAAAAAATATATCTCCAACTAAATTGTTTAATAAATTAATTAAAATATTTTTAGAATATTTTGTACACCAAAAATATATTTTCCCCCCAAGGGAAATTTTCCTCATAAACCATAAAAATCTATTTTTATTTTTATGATAATTTTATTTGCCTTAGATACCCATTTCTACTTCCACCCTTAAATATAAACACATTTTTAGGTATCACTTCGTCTCATAAAACTTAATTCTCAGTCGACTTCACAAGCAACAGAAACCCATATATTTTTAACGACTGTAACAAGTAGGCCTTTCTTTTAAAGCCACCCCGGGACCTGTTTTATTCTCTCGAGGGAGCACCAAAAAATAATTTCTCGACGAATTTGATTTTGTTATTTAACCAGGTACATTGTTTCTATACTTACATATTTATTGTAGCAAGCCATCTCCTTTGTTTGATCACCCCCTTTCTCCTATCTGAAAAGTTTCGTACCTGTACCCCAAGTACAAAATTTTACGTGTTAACTTAACCTTTTCGTTTTCTCAATTTCTTTGATACTCAAAAAATCACTGAAGTCTTTACTTAAGTTGTAGTACATATTTTCGTCAACGCTGTGGTTTAGTTTAAACGTTAAATTCTGTACCAAGGCCCACCTGGGCTAAACTGGGTAGGCGTGCGGTTATATTTGCGTAGTCTTTTACCATGTTATTCAGAGTCAACTCATAAGTTAAATCTAAAAACCCTTATCATAGTATCAATCTTTATTTAAAAGACCAAACAAATTTTCATTAAACTCTGCACAGGGTATCAGTTATTCATATTTGTAAATGACTTCATAATTTTATACTCTCCTAGTGAAATTGAGAAATCTTAGTTTAATCTTAGGTCAGGTTTGACTCTGAATAGAACTGGGAATGTGTTGGTACCAGACGTTTATCTTCGGCAAAGAATCGAGCGTCTTTATTTGCCTTTTTTGGCCTTTATTGCGGCGAAAGTAAAAGGGCAATCTCCTTGAAAAGCAAAATGTTTTAAAACACTCTTTGTATTTTCATTAAACCATTAATAAAGGATCTGGCAACTTTGTACAACAGATTTCCGGTAAATGTTCTCTTCTTATTTTCCATTGATCAAGGCTGCTCAAAATGAGAGGATTGTTAAGCCTTCAAGGCTTCAGACCTGATTGTTCAGTTTTAATTCTTTTGTCGCGAAAACCTTAAAGATCCAACTAAAAGTCATCTTAGATTAAAAAACTGTAGGCAGGGATTTAAGTTTGATGGTCCATCGTGCTGGAACAGACTACCTCAAGAGTTGGAAACACATACCGTTGTTTATAGTTTCAAGAGGTGGCTTAATATACATTTGCTCAATTAAAACTTCGATAAATAAAAAAAACCCTTGAAGTGGCCAGTGACACTAAATGGCGCTTTATTGAATTGTAAAATCATTCTGCTCCTGAAGATGCCTCATTAGGCGCAAATATTCGAGCACAAAAAATAAATAAATAAGTGAATTAAAACTGTGTTTTACCCATTTGAATTTTTTTTCATTTGAAAAAGTAAAAATGGACTTTCACTGTGTTAACAGATTAACACTAAAAAGTATAATGTAAAATCATTACTTTAATTTCATTTTATGTCCTACTATTACTGTTAATTCTTTCAGATTTTTTTACCTGATTTCTTATCTTTGAGTACTTTTTGTTCCTTGACTACTAGGTTGAATTACCTCACATGCTTTCAAAATCGGTTCACTTTTGCCAATGCACCTCTTTTTCAGGGAAAAGCAGCATGAGCTGCTGGGTGTATGTTCATTTGAGACTTGGGTTATTTTATAAGTACACAACAGCATGTGTAAGCACGTTGCATGTTTGTTGGCGTGTCTGTGTGTAGGCGTGCATCAAATTTGAATAATAAACATTTACTATATTTGCTACTTCGATTTTAGATTATTGATTAATTAGTAAAGTCCATACAGTAGAAATGGACTATCTAAGAAGTATGATTGGGAAAAAACGAAGTGACAGGGTGAGGAATGATTTTGTAAGAGAAGAATGTGGTGTAAGGGAAAGTGTGAAAGTGAAGATTAAAAGAAGTATGTTAAGATGGTTCGGGCATTTGGAGAGAATGAGTGATGAAAGATTGACGAAGAAAGTATATGTTGCTAGAATAGATGGATGTCGTGGTAGAGGAAGACCGAGAAAAGTATGGAAGGATCAAATCTCTGAAATAGCGAATGAATGGGATATCCAGAGTCATAATAAAAGGAGGACTTGTATGAAAAAGGTTATGACTCTGGATGAAATGAAAGAAGTATGCAAGGACAGGAAGAAGTGGCGGCTAATCTGCAATGTTGATTTCTAATGTTGGTGTATTCATTTGCTACATTTTTTGCATAGGAAATTTTTGACTTTTTTACTTTATAGCAGTCCGAAGGACTGTTATAAAGTATTGTATTCGTCCGAAAAAAAAAAAATGAGGTTTCAACGGAAATGAGTTGTCCTGCACCAGGACATGCAAAAAAACCTAATTTGTCGAACCTGTCCGTCCGTCCGTCCGTCCGTCCGTCCGTCCGTCCGTCCGTCCGTCCGTATGAGTGTATGTCCCAGCCGAAACTACTGATCGTAGAGACACCAATTTTTGGATTTGGAGAATTGACAACCACAGATTTTGATTGGCCGACTGGCATGGCACCACCCTGAAAATTCAAGATGGCTGCGATACAAAAAAAACATAAAATTGCACATTTCTCAAAAACGGCTCTAACGATTTTCTTTAAAATTTCAGTGTGGTCGTTACTTAAATTGTCGCGAAGAAAATAAGTTATGGCAACACTCTTCTCAACTTGCGTCTATGAGTTGCCATATGAAAGAAAAAAACGATTGTGATTATCTCGGAAATGGCTGGGTTGACAAAAAAAAAAAGTTCTACAATATTACGCGCAATATTAATTTCTACAAAAAACTGAAGAATACTATAATTTTTTTTTTACTTAAAGTACCGTTTACACGATCTCAAAATTTTCATCTAAAATATTAAAAAGACCCACAAAAACGCAATTTTGTAAAACTTTTTTTAGGTTCACAAGAAAGAAAAATTTATAAACTTCTTTGTGCTATAATTTGTTTTTCACTATTTTGAGAATTCAAGATGGCTTCCAAAGAGGAGAAAACTTCAAATGCAATTTTCTCAAAAACGGCTCTAACGATTTTTTTTTAATTTTCAGTAAAGTAGTCGCTTGATACATTCTTATCAAATTTAGTTATGGCAACATTTTTACTAATCTGCGTCTATGAGTTGCCATATGAAAAAAATAAAACAATTGTGATTTTCTCAGAAGTGACAGCGTTGACAAAAAAGATATGTTCTACAATATTATACGTAACATCAAATTCTATATAAAAATTAAATAAAAAATTTGAAAATAAAAACAAAAAGGGCCGTTTACATGATATCAAAAATTAAAATTAAAAGGCTACAAAACCCCATCAGAACGCAAAAAACTTTTATGTTTCTTAACTTTACCAGAAAGAACTTTGTAATCACTATAATTCATAGTTAAACATTTTTCAAATTTTATAAAATTCAAGATGGCTTCCGAACAGCTGAAAGTTTAAAATGAGATTTTCTCAAAAACGGCTCCTACGATTTTCTTTATTTATACTGCTATCTCCTCATTATAATACTGCTATGTAACAACAATAACCATTGCCTCATAATTTTCTTTGTTTTGGGGGTTGCCATACAAGAGAAAAAAAAAATGTTAAATTTCTCGGCAGAGAAAGGGTTAACTAAAAAATAATGTTCGACAATTGAAAAGCGTTTATATATACCTACATATATGAATCATTACTTTTTTCAAAAAAAGATTATAAAGTATAGCCACCATACTAAGTGACAAATTTTCATACAAAAAATTATTGTAATATTTTTGGTAGCAAAACGTCTAATACCCATAAATAAAGCTACATAACAATTCTCTCAATCAATTGCTATAAAACAACTATAAGCATTGCCTCTTAATACTCTTTGTTTTGGGGGTTGCCATACAAGAGAAAACAATATTTTAAATTTTCCCGGCAGAGAACGGGTTAACTAAAAAATAATGTTCTACAATTGGAAAGCTCTTAAATATACCTACATACATTAATCATTACTTTTTTCAAATAAATATTATAAGGTGTAGCCACCATACAAAGTGACAAATTTTAATACAAAAATAATTTTAATATTCTTGGTACTAAAACGCCTAATATAAAATACTAGGCTACGAGTCTTAAAATCTAGTAAGTTGTACCCATATAATAATCCATCATAACTTTCCAAAATATCAATGAAAAGTATAGGTACCCACCAAACAAAGTTTTAGTTTTGATACAAACGGGATCAATGATAATACTGCAAAAAGACGATTGCTTAAAAAGATTAGCTTCATTACTTACACACAACTAAATGTTTTGTTATGAAAATTGGCTATGACCTAAACATGACCGTATTTTGTGCTATAAAGTCCTGTGCAGTCCACTGTACAATTTATTTGTATAGATTTCTTTGTAAGGTTTTGTTCTTTTCTATATTTAAATGTAATTTATTATTCATATTCCTTGACTTAGGTTGGTATGAGGCTGACCACCCATACTGTAAAAAATGGTTCACTTTGCCAATGTCACCCCTGTTTCAGGGAAGGTCGGCAAAAGTTGTGGGGCTTATGTTCATTTGAGGTTTGGATTTTATTTGTAAGTACACATTCAGCATTTGTAAGCGCGAACTACACTTGTTGGTTTGTGGGCATACATCTGAGAGCTTTAAATGAATATATCCTTGTAACTTAGATTATAGATTATTATTATATATTATTATAGATCAAGTAGTTTCTATTTTGGGAGTTATATTCCTGGTTTGCTGACGTCCAACTCTCTAGTAGTATTGTGGAAATGCAATTTACTTGCGATAGTTCACAAGGTACAATGCGTTGAATTCTATATGTACTCTTGCATCCAATTCAAATTATTTTCACTTTTTTTTTGATATATTACATCAAAACGTTGGCAAAACTAGAGACCTATGATGTATACTACCTTTGACCTATGATGTATGTTACCTATGGTTCAACCAGGTTCAACAGATGCCATTGAATGCACACAAGCTTCTGCTTTCGCATGAAGACAACTAACCAGGCAAAATTTGTTGGTGAATTGCATTCCTCTTCACAAATCTATTTAAAAAAAGAATAATAAATCTTTAATACTGCAAAAATACTTTTTTTCCTGGTGATATTAAAATTAAAAACATTCCATGTTTACATTATTCCTAAGGCGTAAAAATAAAAATGTCTCTCTTGATAATCCATCACGAGTGGCTGAAACTTTTCCGCGGGTATCTTTAGCCGGCGACAATGATATAAACTTTTTTTAAAATTTCGCCAAGTTTCGGCGAAAATAACAAAAATCGCAGTTGTTGCTTGTTTAAGCTTGTCGCCAATCTTTTTACAGCCAGAAATAACCCGCGAACGATGGGGAATAATTCCGAACCAACTTTCGTGCTTTTTACTTTCATTTTTCAGCTGTTGGTAAAAGTTTTTCTTTACAACTTTGCATACACAAATCTGAAACTTTTGCATACTTTATTCATACAGAAGACGCAATATTTTGTTCCATTATTTTCCACTGATTAATGATGAAAAAAATCATGAAAGATGCCACCTTTCTTTTGACAGACAAAAAAAAACTTTTTCAGAAAACAATATTTTTTTGAAACAATTTTTTTTTTTTTTTTAAAACGCAACTAAGCTACGCATATAGTGCAACTTTATGCCACATTTTTCCCTTAGTGTTTCGCATGTGGCGAGTGGAACCTATTTATTTTTACAGGTAAGCGGGCCGGCCTTACGCCAACCATATCAGTTGAAGTGGGGGTTTCCCAGCTCTCTAGTGAAGGCTGAGTAAACCTGTAAGGTATCTGTAAATCAGCCTTTTTAGCTCTGCTTTTAATACTTCTTTCAAACTTGCCACGATTTGATACTTTTTTACTTTTAGTTTTTACTGTATCGAATATCTAAAGAGCTGGCGGGTCAGCATTACATATACAGACATCAACAACGTTTTAATATTTTGTATGTACACACAGAGCGTGTGTAAGCACGAACTTACATTTACCTGCTTTTGGACATGGGTAAAATATATGCCTTAAATTAATATCTTAGCAACTTAGATTATGCAGTATAGTCAATTGGTTTTGTACCAAACATTATGGAAGTACTTTTCTTGGAAATCTTACTTAGCTATCTAAAGCTAATTTCTGATTTAACCCTTATCAATGTACAACAATCAGAAACTGGGATGTTTCGTTTGAGTTATATCAAAAATTTTACCTACAAAATCTCAGGTAATTTATCATAGTGCTTAAAGGTTAATGCCAATAAAGAAGACAACATTGAAATTGTGGTAAAGGCGTCTTGGAAAATTAAAATCAGGCAGAGAAGATAAGGTGCAAATACATCACCTGATTGTAAACATATATACCGTCACCTTTGTAAAACAAGTTTTTACAGCATCGAGGGTCAGCCCCATATCAACATATTAGTCACAAATTCATAGGAATATTGTTACGAAATTAGGGTTCAATTGTCTTCAAATTAAAAATACACAGGTCTTCTTCAATAGTTATTTATTTTACACAGTTACAAAATTTATTTTCACACTACTTTCTCGATTATTCCATTGGTTTCGGTTCACTGATCAGATGGCTTCGATGTGTTTGTTAGTCGCTATGATACTGGCCCGCTCTGCAGGCCATTCGCACCTTTATACTCTTCAGAGCAGTATGATCCAGAACTAAAGTCGCCAGACGGTTCCAGAGTAATTATTACTTCTCGACGCTTCACGTACTACCTAGAGATACAACCAAAATCCTACCTACCAATGCAATACAGTATTCCTATAATTATAACAAATACCTACTTAGCCTAGAGAATTCTACACTTATACATAATTATCGATCCTACCTACCAACACCTATGAGGACTCTTATAACTATAACTACCCATACTTATTTCAATATTTATATTTACATAACACTACCCCCCACCTAGACTGTTTCGTCCCGGAACAGTCTTGACTCTGTGTAGGTAGGGGCATGCTGATCCACGTCGACACCCTGTGGTCAGGAAGAAGTGGCAGTCCACGGATTTCTCCCCACTGGCTCTCGGCTGCGCTTGCTCGCAGCACACCATGACGCTGATGCCGACTCCCGAGAACACTGCTTCAATCATACTCCGGATTATCCGCCAGTCTCGATTAGCGCGGCCGCCACCCATCTTCGGTATTGCCAGACGCGCCTGCTGATCCTCCAACATGTAGTCACGCAGCTCAACAAGGCCGTCCCACAATGCCTTGTAGTCCTCTTCCAGGTTGCTGGAATCCGGGACAACCAGGCAGTATGCTTGTTGACGCCCCTTCGGTAGTCTCAGAGCTCTTCCTTGCGGGCTGCTCGAGGGTTGCGGTTCTCCGAATTTGTATCGGAAGACCCGTGCAATTCCTCTAGACATATCTAGATCTTCCGGTACACTGCATGCCAGTGTGTGGTCCCCAGTGACCTCAAATAAGTCCTTGTGGACTTCTGTGGTCACCCCATGGCGAATCTTCTGTCCCTCTTGCACCTTGCTCCAGAACGTCTCAAACAGGGGCGCTTCTTTGGATGCGACGCATTTTTGTACTCTCTGGGCGGGCTGGTCATTGTTTGACCACTTTGCTCTTTGAGTTGGCCGGTGGTTATCCTTCATTCGAGCTCCCGCCTCCTTGGTGTTGCTGATCTTGGACTCCAGGTTGGCGATGGTGTCCTTCGTCCTGGGCCCCTGCCCAGCTTCCAGCTGCTGGAGCTTAGTCTTAAGCCCCTTGTTCTGTCTCTCCAGGCTCAGCACAGTCTCGTGCAACTCGTCCCTCTCGGCCTCCGCTGTTCGCCGGACCCTTTCACTGCTGGCCAAGTTCTTCGTCAGCTGCCTGTTCTCCGTCTCCATGACTTTGACCTTTCTCTCGGCATCCTGGAGCTGTTTCCTCAGCCGTTTGTTCATCTCCATGGTGGTCTCTACATCCTTGCGGTCGTCTTCCAATTTCTCCGGTCCTTGAGACTTTGGGCACCTCGCGCTCAGGTGTCCTTGCTGGCCACACGTCCAGCAGTGCGCCTTCTGTCTCGTTGGCTCAAGTTGCTGCAGCACTTTTTCTATTATTTCCTCGGTTGTAGGTAGTTTGACCTCCTCTGCCTTGATTGCACAAACCCTGGCGTGGCCCCTGATGGACTGTTTGACAGCCTCAAATTCGAGAGCTCGGCTTAGCGCCTCGTTCAACGTCTTCGGAAGAGCCAGCTTCACTGCTTGCTGCGTCTCCCATTCTCTCAATCCGTTCAGGAACTTGTCCACTGCCAAGCTCTCGCAGATGTCATCAGGGAATGTCGGGTAAGCGTCTCGTACTAGGTGGACGATGTCCATCTCAAACTCCTGGAGGCTCTCGTTGGGCTTCTGCACCCTTGTGTTCAGCTGTGACTTGTACAGCTGCTCCAGGCACTTGTGGCCATAGCGCATATCCAAGCGCTGCTTCAGCTGCCCAAAGTCACCACGGTTGTCCAGGGGTATGGCCTGCAGAACCCTGAGAGCGTCTCCTCGGAGCGACAGGCTGAGAACCGAAGCCTTCTTCTGCTGGCTCCAGGCTCCCATCATGGCAGCCGTCTCAAAGAGGGTCAAATACTCCTCCCACGACGTCTTCCCGTCGAAGGTCGGAAGGTTGTGCTTCGACAGCGAAGGGTCGTCATCCCCTCTAGTGACCCTGGTTGGAGTTGAGCATCCCTGGTCGGTCTCGTCGTGAAGGCCGCCTTTGGGGGATATTCTGGTGGACTCCATCTGGCACTTGTCAGCCAGCTCGGCACGCAGACGATCCTCCAGGCTTGCCACACGGGCCTCAATCTCCGACATTGCTCGCGAGCTTTCTGCCACTTTCTTCTCCAGCCCGGCTAGGTTGCTGGTCATCTTCTCCTCCAGCCCAGTCATCTTCTCCTCCAGCCCAGTCATCTTCTCCTCCAGCCCGGTCAGGTTGCTGGTCATCTTCTCCTCCATGGTTGCCAGGTCCTCCTTCAGGGTCTTGGCGTTGTCAGCCATCTTCTCCTCCAGGGTCTTGGCGTTGTCAGCCATCTCCGCCTTCAGGGTCTTGGCGTTGTCAGCCATCTCAGTCTTCAGTCCTGTCAGGTTACTGTTGATGCTGATATTTAGCTCGTCCAAGGCGCGGTCCCCTCCAGACGCCATGACAAAATATGCCGGGTCTTCGCCTGACTGTTCCAAGGCCTCTATGAGGCGTGCTTGTAAGGCTGCCTTTCCTCCTGAGGTCTCCAGGTCCCTCTCCAGAAGCTCATTTTTAAGCTCAGTGACTTTGAGGTCCTTGACGTTCACTTTAGTTGCCATTTTTTTTTTTCAAAATTTACGTCAAAACAAAAATATTTTCAAATTTATTTAATACGGGTTATGAGTTTTATATATAAAGTTATTTTGAATACGTACTTTAGCAAAAATAATAATTTGTCTGATTACACTGATTGGTAGGTAGGTACTGTCTTTTAATATTTATTTTTAATTCACCAATATTTTTAACATAATAATGTCTGATAGTACATAATTATTTATTTCGTCTCAAGTCTATCAAACACACAGGTAGGTACTTAATGTACATTCACACACTTGTAAACAAAGGATAGTTATTCAAAAACTTTTTCTCGATGAATCTGGAACGTTCTTTTGTAATATTTTTCAAGATTTTTATTTATTTTTTTTATTTTTTTAATCACACACAATAATAAAAAAAACTATGGTCCAATTTGATGACTTTCTCAATGCGGTAAAATAGTCATTATGTTATGTCCAGAATTATGTTCCATATGATGTTCCAGAATTTATAAGCAACTTGCTTTTGCGTCTTTTCTTTTAACAAAAATTTATTTAAACACTTGTTTTCACAAAAGTCAGTTCACACAAAGTTCAATTTGAATAAAGTTCATTTTAACACTTATTTAATTTATTTTATTTATTTTTAGACAGAAGATCTTAATTTTTCTTGACAATTCCGCACCTGACGCCAATTGTTACGAAATTAGGGTTCAATTGTCTTCAAATTAAAAATACACAGGTCTTCTTCAATAGTTATTTATTTTACACAGTTACAAAATTTATTTTCACACTACTTTCTCGATTATTCCATTGGTTTCGGTTCACTGATCAGATGGCTTGGATGTGTTTGTTAGTCGCTATGATACTGGCCCGCTCTGCAGGCCATTCGCACCTTTATACTCTTCAGAGCAGTATGATCCAGAACTAAAGTCGCCAGACGGTTCCAGAGTAATTATTACTTCTCGACGCTTCACGTACTACCTAGAGATACAACCAAAATCCTACCTACCAATGCAATACAGTATTCCTATAATTATAACAAATACCTACTTAGCCTAGAGAATTCTACACTTATACATAATTATCGATCCTACCTACCAACACCTATGAGGACTCTTATAACTATAACTACCCATACTTATTTCAATATTTATATTTACATAACAATATTTAGAGAGGCGCTAAAATTTTTAACACAAAGTTTTAAATATGTACGTAAAAATGCTATGTTTGCTTTTTAAGGGTATTTCTGTTAACAGAGTGAAAATCCATTGTTTTTTTTTTATAAATTCAAGAGAAAAAGAAAAGATTTAATTCATGAATTTTTATTGAAATTTCATTCTTAAGATGTTTTATTAGGCGAAAACTTTTGAACAAAAAATAAATAAAAGTAAATAACAACTTTGTTTTTTCTATTGAATCTACACAAAAATACTATGTTTGATATTATTAAGTAATTTTATTCTTATTTCCTAGTAAGTATTTTACGTATACTCTGATTTCGTATTTTTTTATTCAAAATATAAATAATTTAATGATCTTTTTGATAATTTTTTTTTTTCTAAAATCAACAGGCTGTACCTACAATCAAGTATACATATTTCAAAAAAGATACGACATTTATAGACGTTCAAACGCTCCAGTTTTGACGTTTTGAGAACGGTCGAGTATAGAATATCACTTTGAATATTGTCACGTCATTTCTACCAACTGAAATATTGAAATTCCTGGAAATACACTACACTACACACGTGCGGAAAATTTGAATCTCGTAGTACTCAGGTTAAGAATAAATAAATTATCACGAGCTTCTTCTTGGTATTTTTAATCAACTCAAAGTTACAAAGGTTCGAAGAATTAATTAATATTCATCCTACATGTTTTTCCGCTTCAGAAATTCATTTCAGGAAAATCTTTCACTTACATCTTCCTTGACTTATAGATTGAATATAATGAACTTAAGCTCTGCAACTCTTGCCGACCTTCCCTGAAACAGGGGTGACATTGGCAAAGTGGTCAGCCTCATAACAACGTAAAAAACTACTAGATGTCCACTAAAAAAAAACAAAATTTAAAACGAAATGTAAAATTTTGTTTCAAAATGCAGCTACAAAGTGTTTTGAAATTTTACAAATGCATTCGTAGTGAAAGTAAGATCATACTCAAAGTATTTTATTACTGAATTCGTGGTTAGTTGAGTGTTATTCACAGTCCATAATTTACTAATCTATCACTTACTTATCAACCTTAACTATGAATTTAATGAGATCGTACCAAAATTTATTTAGTTACTTAGGTCTTATTTTAAAAACACAATATTAGATTAAGTTAATATTTTTCGTTTCTCCATACAATTTACAGTAGCAAACAAATAAAAAAGTGGTAGTTTGTCTATAGTTGACTCTGAATACCATCGTGAATATGTCCTTACGAATCCATAAAAATCCTTTACTTTCAGTATAAAACACTGCTTTTTAACTCATTTGTAGCGTTTTACGAAAAAAATATCGAGACTGAAACAGCACGTCTAGAGAACGTTTTAGATTTCTTATTTTTTAGGTTGACGTTGTAAACTTGTGGGTCTGCTTCCATAGTATGAATTGCAGGTAGGGTATAATGTCCAACTTACAGGTAGGATAATATACTGATGCAAAAGTTTGTCTAGCCGCTACTGGCGTTGGTTCACAGTTATGGCGGGTAGATTATAATACGGAGAGAGTTGCAAAATAATGCTTATAAAATGACCTTGTATCCATTTGTTTGTGGATAACAATTTTTCATATTTCTTTTGAAGATAAATACTGATTCCTATATATATTTGTATTTGAAAAGAATCAACAGGAATTTTATATTAAGTAGTGTATTAGTAGTTCCTTGACTTATAGGTTGGTATGAGGCTGACCAATGTCACCCCTGTGTCAGGGAAGGTCGGAAAAGTTGTAGGGTTGGTGTTCATTTGAGTTTTGGATTTTATTTGTAAGTACACATTCAGAATTTGTAAGCGCGAACTACACGTGTTTGTTTGTGGGCATGCATTTGATATGAGCTTTAAATGTTAATATAGTTGCAACTTAGATTATAGATAGATTTTAGTTGAATTGTTTGAGAATATAAATTATAGCCATAAGTGTGTAAACGTATGCGTGTTTGAAGTCATTTTGTTTATACGCGAGGATGCTGGTGTAGAGGTGTATGAAAGAATTCAGATACGCTAAATTGAACTCTCGATCCTTCCTTAGCAATCGTAAACAAGACGAATTTTGATTGAACCACGACTCACTGCTATCGAATAAGCGTCCAATAAGTTTCAAACTTTCGAATAAGTTATTAAATGAATCAAAATCTCTAGTGCCTTTTTTAGAAAAATAATCTAGATGAATGTAAGTATATTTTACTTGATTTTTTTTCTAATCACTAAAATATTCGAATAAAGATGTCATATATTTTTTTACAGCAATCAAATCGATGATAGAAATTAATCCATAAATGAACATTTCAACATCAGTGTATAATTTTTCCCTTTAATCTAAGTTGCAAAAATATTATATTAACATTTATGATTCATTTTAAATTTTGTAAAGTTTATTTAATATAAAGGTGATCACTAAAATATTCGAATAAAGATGTCATATATTTTTTTACAGCAATCAAATCGATGATAGAAATTAATCCATAAATGAACATTTCAACATCAGTGTATAATTTTTCCCTTTAATCTAAGTTGCAAAAATATTATATTAACATTTATGATTCATTTTAAATTTTGTAAAGTTTATTTAATATAAAGGTGAATGTGCACGTCAAATTTTTATTTTTGATTTTATTTATTACTTTAATTATTGATATGAGTGTAACTGTTGTATTATGTTGCTGTTTTATCATAGTATATTTTAATATCAACATGTAATTGGAGCAATACGCTATATTATTATCTTCTTCTGATACACATTACTATCGTATCCATTATTGTATTGTTCTGTTTGTTGAATAAAAAAAATATAAAAAGTTATCACTTCCACATGCCACAAGTGTATGTACTTACAAAATGAAACTCATATCTTAAATGAACAAAAACCTTACAACACTTGCCGACCCTCCCTGAAAGAGGAGTGACATGGGCAAAGTGAAACATTTTTTACAGTATTATAAAATTAAAGTAAAAATATAATAAATAAACGAATTTTTAGGCATCTGAAGGAGGTTTTCGAAAATCGTGCATTGGCTGAAACGACCAGACGGCTGGGTCATAGCTCGCCACAAAAAGTTAACTTCTCGTGAAAAATACCGCATGTATAAACGTAGAATAATATTATACGTGGATATATGTTGTAAAAGAACGTGGGATAAAGTGGACCCCTGCACACATTTATGAGTGGAGAAAGTTCTCTGGTCACTCAAATGTTTTTCAATTCCTTCTTCCATCGCACATGATAGAGTCAAACTTGGCTTCACCATATGTTTTTAATTCTCTTGTAGAATAAAAACGCTGGTGAGATTCAAAAGTTTGTGTATTAACATAGTGAAGAGTATGTTTTTATCAATAAAGGCAAAATTAAAGTCATTGTAGTTTTTAGATTATCACGTTTGTTGTCAGTTGTTCTCTTGAAAATGGTGTGTTCACACACCGAAAGCGAGCAAAATATTAAACTCAACTCGTGAAGGAAAAACTTTGCATTTATTGTAGCTTGATTAATTACCCAGATGAAATTCAGAAGGAGATTGAATTAATTTACCATAAATTTATTTAATACAATAGCGTCACTTTTGCACTTCAACACTGATTTGATAAAAAAAATACCGAAAGCTGGTCTGAAACGATTAACAAACCTTTTATTTGCTAAATTGGCACTGCTTAGCGACGATTAAACATGAAAAAGACTCTTGAGGTTTAATTCATACAGAAACAAATTTATCCTGAATTTTTATTTTTTACTACACACTATAATTGAAAAAAGAAAGAGATTTCTATAATCTATAATCTAAGCTGCAAGGATATGTTAACATTTAAGGCTCATATGAAATGCATGCCTACAGACAGGCACATGTAGGTTCGCGCCTACACATTCTGCATGTGTGCATACAAATAAAGAAAACCTCACATGGACATAAAAATAAACCCTGCAACTCCTGCCGCCGTTCCCTGAACCGGGGTGGCATTGGCAAAAGTGAACCGATTTTTACAGCACGGGTGGTCAGCTTCGTACCAACCTATCAGTCTAATCTAATCTAATCTAATCTAAGGTGCAAGGATATGTTACATTGGAGATTCACATTACATGCATTCTCACAACCAGACACGTACAAGTTCGCGCTTGCACATGCCTCATGTGAACCTACAACATAAAAACCAAATCTCAAATGGACATACACCCTGCAACTCTTGCCGTCCTTCCCTGAGACAGGGGTGACACTGGCAAAGTGAACCATTTTTACAGCATGGGTGGTCAGCCGCATACCAACCTATAAGTCAAGGAACACACACACACGACAAATTACATTTTATACATCACTAAATAACATCAAGTAGTAAAATTGCCTATGAAATATAAAAACAATTTAAAAGAATACAAGTACAAGAGAAATGGACTTTTTAATTAAATATAAATCTATGTGAGCAAAAATATTTAAAATACTAGCTAGCTATATGTTGACACATTGGCTGAAGCAACAAGAAAATGCTATTTTAAGAAAAGGAAAAAAAATGGGCGTCACTCAGCCGAGAAAAAAAGATTGAACTTTTATTCGAGCAATAAAACAAAGGTACTGTGTAATGCAATTTGCACGTATTTTACCTGCCTCCAGCCGTCTTCATTGCCAAAGTTAAGTTTCTATTTGATTATGTCGTCAATTTCTCAGGAGCAGAAAGCTTGACATTTCATCTGCCATATTTTGCATTTCTTTTTTTTCTTCATTCCACGTGGGAGGCAATAATAAAAATAATACAATTTCCGCAACACGAAAAAGTTGGCATTTGCCATTTTATTTCGGGAAAAAAATCAGAGTTTATTTTAAGATGAAAAATGAGAAGCAATTTTTCGGATGCATTATAGTTTTTGTAAATTTAATATATATATATATATATATATATTTGAGAGGAATTCAATTCACCTGCTAATATTGACGTGCTTCTGAAACAGATATCAAATATCATTTATAATTTTTTTTTTTTTTGTAGGAAGGAGTCCAAAAATAATTGGATGCTCTCGGCTTAAATTCGATGTCAATGTAGCTTTACACAGCCGGGTGGCTAGAAAAAAGGCAAGCGTATTTTTTGTTATTGGTTTCTAAGGACCTTAGTCACATTATAAACCTGTGACGTTTTCCTGCTAAGATAAAAATATTTCGATTTTTTACCGAGTGAATTATAAATTTATTAGTATCCAATCACATCAGTTGATTAATTGTTAATGTGATCGTCCAGCGCCAGTGTTTGAAATGGGGATCAAACCGGGGCTGTTTTATTTAAAACAAAAACTACCACTACTACCGCCTTTGTCAGCTAGGCCATAACAAATTCTGGTAACTTTTTTATAATTAATTTTTTAATTCATGTTGGAAAATTTTATTGGTGTGTTCCAAAAAAAATCATTTTTGGAAACAATAAATCATAAATTATTGTGTTTTACGAAAAATTTTACAGATTTAATTTTCCATGATTAAAAATTATTTGATATTCTATATTGCAAAAAATAATATAGGTAAACATCAAAAATAATAAAAATATCAGCTTAATGAAAGGGAATACAGAATCCAGAGCTTTTATAAAAAGTAGTTTTACATTCACCTTTGAATTAAAATTACAATATTGCTAAAAAATTAAAACATTCCCGCTTTGTAAATTAAGCAATATTATTTAAATTCTCGCGATCGTAAATAACGCGCCTTTTCTCATTCAAAGGAAATTAAAAAGAAGATTTAATTACGTTTCCTTTTATGGAAATAAAAGCACATTTTTTTATGCGTCTTGATTGTTTGAACTTTGAATCATTGAGGAAAAAAAATATGGACAAAAAGAAAACCAACCGTTTGTGAAAAAAAAAACACTAAAAGATGACATGCTATAGCTTTTAAGCTAGTCAGACAATACATCCTTCGTGCTTGTTTGTCTTATGTCTATCAGAGGCATTTTCACATGAGCAATGTTTGTAAGTGCGCTGGACCAATGTGTCTTATGAAAACTAGCAATTGACTTATAAAATACTAAAAACAACTCCCACAGTATCGTGTTTTACGTTTTTTCCTTGGCTCAGATTGTGTCGAATGTGATTCTTAAGACAATTTCACTGAAAAGTCATCTTTGAATCAAATCCACATAAACCAAACAAGCACCGGGGGGACGAATAGGTTACTAGAGATTCTCGTCGTAGTCATAAGTGAAACGTTTGGTTCATACACAAAATTATAAAATGCAGCGTTGCAATAATATGATTGGGATGCTTGATTTGGTTGCTATTTCCGTAAACAATCACACCTCAAGACCCCTATGCAATCTTTGATATCACTTTAGAGCGCCAACTTCTTAACAAGAGTTCATTTAAGACTATGAATTGGTCTTTGATGAAGATAACGTATCCTCAGATCTACGATCTGATGTTTTGAGTTACCATTCAGTTACTGCTACCTGTTGAGAAACTGCACTTTACGAAAAGAGGATTACATAATTAAATGGCATGTCCATAAGTAGGTTTATTTAGCAACGTATTAGTAGTTTTAAATATGTATATGCCCAAGAAACTTCAAATGCAGACGCGACGTCAAAGCACGCACATTTTCTGACTTTTTTTTTTTTTTAACTATGGCAAATAAAGCTCTCTAGATCTGGAAACGTTGATAGTTTTTTTTCAACCCAGCAAAAATAATTTGGAAAAACATTTTTTTCGTTTTCCGCTGGAAATTGAACTGACTGCCTTCTGTTTACTCTCAAGTGTTAACCACTAGACTAAGAACATTTTTTTACATTTGAATTTATTTTGCATACTGTCGGTGTCTTCCTTTTTGATGCTAATTTTACATCCAAACACTTTCATTTCTTAAAAGCTATGCTGATGAGATTTCTTAGCCTACAGTAATTTAAGTAT
This sequence comes from Agapetus fuscipes, assembly GCA_951799405.1. Lineage (NCBI taxonomy): Eukaryota > Metazoa > Arthropoda > Insecta > Trichoptera > Glossosomatidae > Agapetus > Agapetus fuscipes. The sequence goes on along the minus strand of OX637342.1, from coordinate 5,293,896 downwards.
CTCAGGGTTTCACAAAGCAATATTCTCATCTTTCCTTGCGAGTCCTACGTCATGCTATAAAGATAGCCTCTGACATTTCACCAAAAAGTTCCAGCTTGCCTCTGTAATGATATTACTTTAAGTAAATTATTCATTTTTCGCAATAATCTGACGATAAAAGGCATTTTGTGTGGTCGTAAGATTTTACTTGAATTTTTTGTGATTCGGTCTCGCAAACATACTGATGTGCTTTTTAACATTACGCATTGCGAAAATTTCACAAATATATGCGAGTAATAAAAAATGTTAATCTCAGGTACTTAGTACTTACATATCGTATTTGCAATTGTCGTATAACCAAAGTAATGGAAATACTCGAAGTTGAAGGGCATAGGTATTTACACAAATTCAATATAAAGAAGTAATTTTATTTGTTTATTCAGTCAAAACTATTTTATTATTTTTTATACGCATTTAAAGCCAGTCATAATTTTGAATTGGTATACATATTATATTTAAAAAAATATTAAATTAGGCTGATTTATTTGGTGAGCGCTGTTTTTGTGTGTATCACACCTCAAGAGCCCTCTGCGAGCTTGGTCGTCGCTGTAGAAAGCGCCAATTCTCAAGCAAGACCCAGTTGTTGTAAGGCTGGATGGACCTTTTGATGACCGGTCTTTGGTAAAGGTTTATGAATTTTTCATCCCAGCGAAGAGCAAATTTGAAAATATGAATGGTATATTTTTTGTGCTCCGCCGGGATTCGAACCCACGACCTTCCAGTTACGAGTCCGAAGTGTTCCCACTTGGACTGCGGACCGGTCAATATATTTTTTATTTTTTATTAAAGAAAACGGATTATTACGTATCGTAGTGTAAGATGACGAAGGAATTAGAGAAGCGTGCCAGCAAAGGAAGATGCGTGATAGGAGCGTTTGGTAGAATAGCGAAGAATAAAAGGATACCAAAGAAAATGAAAATGGCGGTACACAATTGTATATTGTTGCCGACCCTGATGTATGGAAGCGAGTCATGGACGGTGAATGAAAGAGAAGTAAATAAGGTATGCACCGTAGAAATGGCTCATTTAAGAAGTATGACAGGAAAAACACTGAAAGATAGAGTGAGAAACGAATGGGTTCTGAATGAATGCGGAGTAAAAGAAAGCGTGAAAGTGAAAGTTCAAAGAAGTGTGATGCGATGGTTTGGACATATTGAAAGGATGAATGAAGACCGACTGACAAAAAGAGTGTATAAAGGGAATGTAATAGGTAAGCGTGGAAGGGGAAGACCTAGAAAAGAATGGATTGATCAGATAAGTGAGATTGCGAATGAATGGAATTTACAGAGTGGAAACAAGAGAAGAGCATGCATGAAAAGAGTGATGAAATTAGATGAGATGAAAGAAGTATGCAGGGACAGAGTCAAGTGGAGGCACTTATGTGGAGGTACTGGCCACCCCTAGAGGAATGGCGGCAGGATACAAGACAAGACAAGTAGTGTGTAATTTAACAAATTGATAACTCAGTTGGTAGAGTGCTTCGATTTCCTTGTGCCATGGGTGTCAAAAATGGTTTCTTATTTCGATGTCTATACAAAAATCAACAAAATTAATTAAGGCTTCAAAAGCAATGAGAACCAGTCCCCTTGGGAGCTGGTAAACCTCAATTTTCACTGTGCTTTAAAAGTGGTTGGTAGAAGGCCATCTGCTTAATCTGCGAAAATAAATAGGTTATACCCACCACATGCCAGCTCTTTGGTGACAAAAAAATTCAATATAAAGTTACGTACAGTACAGTGAGATGAATTTTTAAATGTTTCGGATTTGTATACGATGAATAGGCACAATTTAAGCTTTCTGAACAACCTATGATCGAAGATAATAGGTACATAAGGAGACCTATGGCGACGCATGAGGTACATTCATTTTTTCATGGAGAAAATGTTTCATAAAAGCAACTTCCTAGTGACTGAAATGGTCCGTTCGATAGCTCATTTCGTCGGGTGCTTGCATTCCATGCCAAGAGCTCGACATCGAATCTCACCAAGGGTGTCAGAAATAATTTCCCGGTGTTTATTCTAAACCAAAAATAAAATACCAGCAAGGTTTACTCAGCTTTCAAGAAATGAGTACTCCCTCGGAAGCTAGGAAATCCCTTCTTCAACTAAAGTGGCTAGCGTAAGGCTGGCCCCCTTACCTTTAACAATAAAAAGGTTTCATCCACCACATGCGGAGAATGCGGCAAGAAATGACACTATATGTGTAACTTAGTCAAGTTTAAATACTTCGTAGAATAAACTTTCTATTTACTGAAATCAAAGCCTGCTTCAGGGAAGGTCGGCAAGAGTTGCAGGGCTTATGTTCATTTGAGATTGGGTTTTTTATATTGTAGGTCCACATGCGGCATGTGTAAGCGCGAAATTATGCGTGTCTGCTTGTGGGAATGCATTTAATATGAATCTCAAATGATACATATCTTTGCAGCTTAGATTTAGATTAAGAAAGCCCAGGAAAATTCACTGAACTTTATCCGACCATTTTTGAGTCCAAGCGATTACATAAGAAAGTCCACGCGACATTTTTCCCTGATTAAGATTGACTTTTGACGTGGACTTTTCTGTTAGACATCAGACTCAGATAGAAGATTAAAATTTCAAACGTCTCGCGTCATAAGATATCAAAACTGAGGTGATTGATTACTCAATCCACGTCAGATATTTTACGGTAATTTGAAAAGTTTCAGTTATGATCTAGAAATATTCTAGAACGGAAAATTTAACATTTTATTTTAATTTCTTCTCCGGTTAAATTTAAATCAGCACACAGACACAGGTGCATTGAAAATAATTTCTGATTATTTAATCCAAGTTGCAAATACATATCCACTTTTTTTTACTTACTCACTTTAGTTTCTTCGGCTCATAAGCCTTGAAGGCTCAGGGCCTCCCGCACCACAATCCTCCAGGACTCTCTGTCTTGTGCTGCTTCCCTCCATGGTCCCCTCACTCCCAGAACTTCGGCGTCGGCTTCAACGTTGTCTGCCCACCGCATCCTGGGACGTCCGAGTGGTCTAACACCTGAGGGGGCACCATCCAAGACTGTTCTGATGATACTGGAGTCCTCTGCACGTGCTACGTGTCCGGCCCACTGGAGTCTTCTTGACTTTTTTTTACACAACGAAATAAATATATTTCTTTTTGATTGATTGAAGAAGCATTCACTTTGTAATCTTTCATCTTACGAGATAAAAATACAAACAACTTTGCTTTTTATTCCTGTGAGTATTGCACTAAATAATTCCACGACCGGATTTTCTGTTTCCGACTGAAAATCCGTTTGCGTCCTTGGGTGGCTAAGTAAGTATTTTTTACCCAACTGAGGATGCAAACGTATTGTTTGTGAAACTGATCGTGGATCTTAATATATTCTTACAGTAATCAAAAACAAGTTTGTTAAATAAACATATTTTTTATTTGTCAAGAGAAATGCTATACACCAGCCCATTTTTTTCTGGCCAGAATAAGGTATTTAATTTATTAATAAACGAGTCATATTTTTTTATGAATCACAAATTTAATTTTTTTTATTAAAATGTTAGCTCATAATGTGGCCTGACGGGAATCGAACCAGCGCTATTTTATTTCAAACACTCTTAGAAAAGCTTACCACCCGCTTCGCCATAGCGCCAACAATATACCAAAGAAGTATGCAAGGACAGGAAGAAGTGTCGGCTAATCTGCAATGCTGATTTGTAATGTTGGTTTATTAGTTTGCTACATTTCTTGCATAATAAATTTTTGACTTTTTTTGTATAGATTTATTTTTAAGATTTTGTTGTTTTTTTTTTGTATCCTTAAATGTTATTTATTACTCGTATTCCTTGACTTATAGGTTGATATGAGGTTGACCACCCATACTGTAAAAAATGGTTCACTTTGCCAATGTCACCCCTGTTTCAGGGAATGTCGGCAAGAGTTGCAGGGCTTATGTTCATTTGAGGTTTGGATTTTATTTGTAAGTACACAATCAGCATTTGTAAGCGCGAACTACACGTGTTTGTTTGTGGGCATACATCTGAGAGCTTTGAATGAATATATCCTTGCAACTTAGATTATAGATTATCATATTTTAAATTTTATTTTTTTAAATTTAAAAAATATGTGTTGTAGCTTTTTAATTTTTTATTGTTTAATTGCTTAGAATTTATTTGTTTTATATATTTGATTGTATCAATTGCATGTAATCCTTGATTGATAGGTTGGTATGCGGCTGACCACCCATACTGTAAAAAATGGTTCACTTTGCCAATGTCACCCCTGCTTCAGGGAAGGTCGGCAAGAGTTGCAGGGCTTATGTTCATTTGAGATTGGGGTTTTTATATTGTAGGTCCACATGCAGCATGTGTTAGCGCGAAATTATGCATGTCTGCTTGTGGGAATGCATTTAATATTAATCTCAAATGATACATATCTTTGCAGCTTAGATTTAGATTTAGATTTAGATATTATAGATATACAACGTTATATGTAGTTAAATTATCGATTGGAGGTCAAATCACAATATGAATAAGTTTTTATCTAAAAAACGTACTTGTCGAGACGTCACAAGTGCCGGTGTTTAACATAAAAAATAAATAAAAACCTCCAGCGCCATAAATAAAGTTTTCGCAACATTTTTAGACCTCTTGAGCGCTACATTTCAGGCGCAAACATTATTCTGTATCTCTGCTCGTGATTCGATATAGCTGGAGATGAATGCGAGAAGAAATTACGGTAGAGAGGCCATTATCCGAGCCACGACTTATCAGAGATCCGGATTGGATAGTGACTTAAAAAATAAAACAGATACAGAAGCGGTCGTTTTCAGTAATACTCAAGTAAAAGCTGATTTCTGTAAAGTGTAGCATTTGTGACCGGTCTGGGGTACAGTTTATGAATTTTTCCCATAACATAGAAAAAAAGTTCTTTGAAGTAATCAAATTTATTATTTTCATAATTGATCAAATTCTGTGTGCGCTCTGTTTTATTTAATGGACTTGTATGTGGGGCTTGTACCTTAAATGCAACTTCTGAACAGACAAGAAGTATTTGAAATGTGAATCTATCGCCTGGACGTACATGGTAGCTTATACAGAAGTTCTGAGGTGAGCTACAATTGGAAGCGTCTATAATATATAAACTAAATTGCAAATATATATGTATAAACATTTAAGATTTACCTTAAATTCATGCTCACAAGCAGTCACTTCGCGTTTACATAAGCTGCATGTGCACTTACAAAGTAAAGACCTAAATTTTCAATGAAAATAAGCCTTGAAACTTTTTTCTGATATTCCCTGAAACAGGGGTGATAATGGCAAAGTGAACCCTTTTTTAGAGTGTTGGTGGTCACCAACCATTAAACACAGAAAGCTCATGTATTTCAGACACATATTGAAAAAATGATAAATACCGTCTTCTTCATCCTATCATAAAGGGTGAGATTGAGGGGAGAAGATCTCAGGGACACCAAAGGACATCTAAATCTAAATCTAAGCTGCAAAGATATGTATCATTTAAAATTCATATTAAATGCATTCCCACAAGCAGACATGCATAATTTCGCGCTTACACATGCTGCATGTGAACCTACAATATAAAAACCCCAATCTCAAATGAACATAAGCCCTGCAACTCTTGCCGACCTTCCCTGAAGCAGGGGTGCATTGGCAAAGTGAACCATTTTTTACAGTAGGGGTGGTCAGCCGCATACCAACCTATGAGTCAAGGAGTACAAGCAATTAATACAATCAAATATATAAAACAAATAAATTCTTAGCAATTAAACAGTAAAAAATTTAAAAAAACTACAACACATATTTTTTAAATTTAAAAGCCTTAGATTTAACCGCCAGCATAACAGATCAACCGCCATTTCTTTCGATCCTTGCATACTTCTTTCATCATATTTCACATCGTGGCCAAAAAAAATGTGGCAATGGTTCAACAAAAGCACCAAGTCACTGTTTCGAGCCGAAGTATCCAAAGTCAAGATAGCTATGATGATTGCTGATCTTCGATAGAAATAGCATCAAGAGAAGAAGAAGAAGGTCACCAACCTAAAATTCGAGGAACACAATTAGTATAATACATAAGGAATGAAACTGTAGAGAAAAGACGGCGGCGCGCAGTTTCGCAGTTTGCCGGAAGCTAATCGAAGCTCTACTGTACATAAAATCCAAGTCATGGTATCTCATTTGTGTTTTGATGGCGGACCAGGTTGTATACAGACGATACTTCAGACAACAATAGGATGTCCTTGGATGATTTCCGCACTGCCGAAGGGAGAAAATAATATGTACTCTACGCTACAAACAAGTTTTATGATATCCGGACATTCATTTTAATCCGGTATTTTATGAAGCATTTTCGAAACTTGCGAATAACAGAAGTATAGAAGTACAATCGGTTTTATCATAGATCTATTGATAATAATTGAAATAATATAAAATAATGTACAGCTATTTATTTCTTTTTCCAATATATCTTTAAAAAATGTAAAAAACATCTATCAAAAAAATATGTTTATTAAATTATGGTTTGTGTACCAACCTTGAATTAAAAAATAAATATACTGGGGCTATTTTTCCATATTCTTTTATTTTAACGATAACACAAAAAAATACATTAAGTTGTGTGGTGGACCATAGTTAAAATTGATATTTTTGATAAGCACTTTAAAAATGAAACAAGTACGCATACCACAAAGTAACTAATTTAAAAAAAAAAGTGCTTACATTGTATGGGTTTCTAAAATTGTATGAAAAAATATCCATTTCAAAAACCTTTTTGCAGTATTTTAATATTAAAATAAAAAGATTGTCTCGCACAATTTTTTTCTGTATTTTCGTTGCGAAGACAAAACAAAACCGAATAAAATTTCATCATCTGTGTGGAAATAATAATATGATGGGGGTGAAGTGAGAATGAAAAAGATTTTTTTTTCGTTCTTTTTTCCATCCCTTCCTGTGTTATAAATAGAAGTGCTTTCTTCACATGGTGATCCCAAAGACATAAAATCTAAAACCAAATCCGCACCGAGGTCAAAATATTTCTTTTGTGTATTTTTCTCGCTCTTTTTTGTGTAATTTTTTTTCTTGAACCTCATTATAAGGGAGCAGTTTTATGCGCCCTGAAAAATAAATTTCAGTTATCTGCAAGGATTTTCTCCTTTTTATAAAAATGCACCATCTGAAATAACAAAATGTTCTGTATCATTTTCCACCACAAATTTTATATTTTATTAATCGTTAAATTATAGGTTTAACTCTGCTGCTAAAATGCCTACAAACGAGAATCAAAACTGTATTTTTTTAAATAATTTATAATCGATTTTTAAAATTGATTATTAATTTGTACAGTTTTGATTTTTTAATTCAAGCCTACTTCTTGATACAACCTTTGATCAAGTGACACGATATCAGTTTTTATCGTGCTATTACCAATATGTTCTTGCTTGCTTATCATTCCAGTAATTTTATTTCTAATAAAATAGTTGGAAGATTTTGAACTAGGTATTTTCTGATCTGTTGTCCAAAGCATTAACCAGCAGACTATGTTTATTTACTTAAATAAACACACTGTTTTTTTTATCACTTATTATTTATTTAACACATCGTCCTCCCAGTGCTTGTTTGGTTTATCAACCATGTGATTTAAAGATGACCTTTCAATGAAATTGTCTTAAAAATCACATTCTACACAATCTGAGCTAAGAGAAAATCGTAAAACACGATAATGTGAGAGTTGTTTTAAATATTTTTTAAATCAATTTCCAGTTTTCATAAGACACATTAGCCCAGTACATGTGAAATTACCTCTGATGGAAAATAGGCTAAGAAGAACTGAAGGAACGAGAAGTGGAATCTGCAACAGCTTTGAGTAATCTATTTTCTCATCGATTCGCTCTAACTGAAACGTTTATTTAATTAAAAGCACATCTGCAGCGCGGTCCATGAAGTCGTCCACTGGGTGGATGTGTCATTTCTCCTCCATTACGGCGGATAATTGGATGTGGGCGGATCCCTGGGGATCCTGCGGCTGCAGTTCATGGTCCACTCTGGGCGTAATCTACTTACAACAACTGGGACAACTTTACTGTTCCCCAAGGCAAAGTGGCCGGATATTATAAGCTGAAACAATACCATCAAGTCTACAACTCAACCATAACGTTATCACAAAAAAGTATGAAAACTGAAACACCGTTGCTAGTGGGCGTTTGAGTTTCTGTATATTTTTGGGGAACGCAATGGATGAGCTTATATGTCAAGTTTTCAACTTCAGATATAGAGTTAGGAAAGTTCATAAATCCATGGCTATATTTTTACACGGCTTTATACCTAAAAATACTGATCTGTGTGTAGCAGTGGCAAAGAGTGCCATACAAGCCGGTTCCCATCGGCTTCCCTTTTAAAATGATGTAACTAAGTAGTTAAAAAATATAGGCACCAAGAAAAAAATACATTTAAAACCAAAGAAACAATACGTATTTTTCCCCCATTAAAACCATGCAGTCTACTTTATTATCATTTTTGCCTCATTTTAAACGGGAAACCGATGGGAATCAGCTTGTATGGCACCCTTCGCCACTGGTGTGTAGATATGTATTTTCTGTAGTCTAGTGGTTAACGCTACTGAGTATTATTGCATTAATTTCCGGAAAAAAGTAATCATAAATTTGAAAAATATGCTCTTCGCTGGGTCGAAAAAATCATCAGATTTTACCTAAGACCGATCACCGAAAGTCGATCCAGCATTACAACGACTGAGTCATACTTAAGAATAAGTATTTTTATATATGTATGAGCATTGTTACGACTGAGGAAGAGCTGTAGTGCGAGTGGGATGTTTGTGGCGGCTCAACTACCCTCCTGGAATGGGTTGCTGCGAACCCGAATTGAATCCAAACAGAATTGAATCCAGCGAAAACTCTCTGATCGTAGCAATCAGAGGCCTAAAATGGGAGTTGGGCATATGGCGTCATTGGGCAAGGAACTTGAAGCTTACGTAGCCTTTTTTCCCTCTTTAATATGTTCCTGATATTCTAATGTACAATGACCATGTATTTCTCTTTTCTTTCACTGTTTAACTATATATTTTGTTGGCTCTTTTTTCTCATATATTTCATCACATATTTTCATGTTTCTACATTTTTTTAATTTTCTATGTACTTTTTCTATTGATGTATTACTTTTTTATGGCTGGTCATGTATTGCACCCTCCACATGACTAAGCTGGAATAAACGCATATTATTATTATTATTATTATATCGATGACCAAACTGGCTTACGTTACGCTACACAATACATATCGTAGCTCTTGCCGCGTTTTCTCCGAAGGGGTCGCATGTGGCTAGTGGAACCTATTTATTTTAACACCAAAAAGGGCCAGCCTGACGCTAAGCATTTCAGTTGAAGTGGGTTTCCCAGCTTTCGAGGGAGTTTGTACTTATTTCCTTTGAAAGCTGAGTGTACTTAAGCTTGCGGGTTTTAATTTTGGGCTTGAAATAAGTACCGAAACGGGAAATCATTTCTGACGTCGGAAGAATTTCTGATGTCCGGTCGATAGCTCAGGTGGTAGAGTGCTTGCATTCCATGCCGAAAGCTCGGGTTCGAATCCCACCGAGGGTGTCAGAAATGATTTCCCGTTTCGGTGTTTATTTCAAACCCCAAAATAAAATACCGGCAAGGTTTACCCAGCCTTCACAAGAAATGAGTACCAGCACTCTCGGGAGCTGGGAAACCTCCACTTCAACTGAAGTGGTTGGCGTAAGGCCGGCCCCCTTACCTGTAAAAATAAATAGGTTCAACTCGCCACATGCGACCCTTTCGGGGATAACGCGGCAAGAAGTTACACTATATGTGTAGCTTAGTTGCGTTTGCGTTGCGAGTTGCGTTACGCCCTCGGTGGGATTCGAACCCGAGCTTGCGGCATGGAATGCAAGCACTCTACCAACTGAGCTATCGACAGGCAGGGGTGAACACTGCTCACTAAAATAGTACGGGCTTTCATGACTGCTTTTAAACAGGACTAAGGAGAAAAAAAATCTTTCTGTACTTAAAAATGAAAGCAGTTAAAATGATTCTTCAACACACACCATTTTGATCTTATACTCGTGTTGTCTTATTCATAGCCAATTGTGTCTTTCAATCATTTATCTGAATAAAACAACATTCCCGAAGTTTTATCTTCGTTTAGCTGATGAATACAATAAATAATGACATCTCATGTTGTACGAAAGACAAACATTTATTTGTTCATCTGGATCGGCCGTAATTTTGCCTTAGTTTTCAGGAGGTCGCCTCAGGCGTGGGCCGAACCAGAACGTGATCTCCCCTTGCGCATGTACACACGTACAAAACAATACATGTGCACGTGAAAACACACACAACCAAGCCAGCACATGTCACATAACCTGGACAACACATATGCACAGCCTTACCAATACATGTTAACATGCACACACGCAACCAAAATAATTCTATCTGGAGACAATACCAATATATGTAGGTAGTTCGTGTTTTGTTGTGAGCTTTGAAATGACAAGATTTTCTGTTTTTAAATTTATCTTTCAAAAGATTAATAGATTATTTATTTAGATTTATTATTTTTCTGGTAGATCTCTTGCATTCTACAACGCTAAAGAATAAATGAAATGAAAGAAAATACTCAGAAGGAAAAAATGAAAGAAAACTCTCCACTTCATTTATGACCCAATAAAGGATAGTTAAATAAAACCTGAAACTTTTGCTGACCATCCCTGAAACAGGAGTGAAGTGAACCATTATTTACAGTATGAGTGTTCAAACTTATGCTAACCTATAAGTCAAGGAATTATCGATCAAAATATCCTTAAAATCTTACTTAGATCAATGAGTTAGGTCTATTCCTCAGATGACAGAGTACCCATATTACTAATTATACATATTTCTCGGTCAAAGGAGTAGTTACGTGTTGTTTAAGGCAAAAACCTGTCGTGACTTCAAAGGAGATCTAAAGACTCATATTTACAAAAGATCTTATTCGTGATTTGAGACGTCTGTTGAGGTGTAACAAGAAAATTGATAACATTTTGATTCAGAAAATCTGTCGGTGAAAGCAGGCTTGTCTAGTTGTTGAAAGGAAAGCAGGTTTATCTAATTCTTGGAGGTAAAACAGGTTTATCTAGTTGCTGGAAGAAAAGCAGGTTTATCTGGTTCTTGGAGGTAAAACAGATTTATCTATCTGTTGGAGAGAAAGCAGGTTTGTCTAGTTGTTGAAAGGAAAGCAGGTTTATCTTTTTTTTGGAGGGAAATCAGGTTTATCTAGTTGTGGGAAGAAAAGCAAGTTTATCTATCTGTTGGAGAGAAAGCAGGTTTATCTAGTTGTTAAAGGGAAAGAAGGTTTATCCATTTCTTGGATGGACAGCAGGTTTATCTAGTTGTTGTAGGTAAAGCAGGTTTATCTAGTTGTGGGAGGGATAACAGGTTTATCTACATAATTGTTTAATTGAAAGCAGTTTATTTAGTTGTTAGAGGGAAAGCAGGTTTTTTTAGTTGTTAGAAGGAAAACAGGTTTATCTCGTTGTTAGAGGGATAGTAGGTTTATCTAGTTGATGGAGGGAAAGCAGGTGTATCTAGTTGCTTGTTGGATCGTCACCTTTCCTCTCTCCCGCGCGGTACAATGAGTCCAACTTTACCATAATCGCGGTAACAATATTACATACGTGCCGCGCATGAAGGCAGTCAGTTCACACCCCCGCAAGGCAGACGTGGGTCCCATAAGACTGCAGGGGCGCTAAAATGGGAGACACGTACAGGGAATTTATATCAAATATTACGTCCACCTTATCACCAATGTCTCAATCTATTTGAAAGCGATCAAAGATGATGAGTCTGATCGTCGATTCAATAAAATTAGACTGAACTGAAACATCTCGTTGCTTGCTCTCTGAAAGAGTTAAAGAGTCGAAAGAGTTAAAAAAATATTGTTTAGTATAATTCTAGCGTTTAAGGCTTGAATGCTACAATTAGATCCCCAATAAAGGTGTCAGAAATGATTTCCCATTTCGTTGTTTACATCTACCCCAAATTACGTAACCCGCACGGTTCACTCAGCTTTAACAAGAAATGGGAAACTGCCTCTTCGGATGCAAAATCCTGTTACTGTAGGACTGAATATACCTTTTGTGACTGGTCTTTGTTGAAATCAGATGATTTTTTTTTATCCAGTGAAGAGCATGTATAAAGATAAAATGTTATTCTTTGTGTTCTCTCGAATAAAACATGCGCCCTTTAGAGTTTTAGTTCGAAACGTTAACCACTAGACAACAGACAATTTCAATTAGTCTATTTATGTCAAGATTAAATAGGTTCAAAGGAGGTGTTTTGACAAGTTTAAAAAAAAACATTAAGAACGCAATTCAAAAAGTTTAAATATTTAAATACTAAATATGTATGACAAAACATATTTTATTTTCTAATATAAAACCGCTGTTGATATTTTTTTGAAGCTTCCATTGACAAAAAATCAAAGGGTTGATTGAATAATGAATCAAATTTTTAATCTATTCATCAATGAATATTAAGAATGAAGGAAAGTTGTGCCAAAAATAGCTCCGGCATATTTTCAGTACTCCGTCCACGTCTCGCGAGCCCAAGAGACTTCAAAATTATAGGATTAGGCAATGTCCATATTCATGACTTTATTTTCAAATTGGGTTATTAAAATTTTCAAGAGAGTATATCATTTTTTAGTAAAGGAAATCGTATGAGGTTAAGCACCGATACTGCAAAATATGGTTCACTTTGCACAATGTCACCGTTGTTTCAGGAAAGGTCGGCAAGAGTTGCAGAGCTTGTGTTAATTTGAGATTGGGTTTTTATGTTGTGAGTCCACACGCGGCACGTGAAAGCGCGAACTTACACGTGTCTGCTTGTGGAAATGCATTAAATACAAGCTCGAAATGTTTATATATATGTACATCTTTGCCATTTAGATTACATTGACGTATTTTTATTTAATAATATAAATTCGTTTCTTGGTCACAACAATAGGGATTTGTGAATTTCAATACTTCTTACAAATCTATTTAAAAAATTATGTCTTTTATTCTTTTAAAATTACCTTCTATATTTTTGTAAAATAGAATTTCAGCAAAATGCAGATTTCTCAATTTTCTTACAACCTCAAAGGACTGCTAATATGAATTAAAAATGTAAAAGAAAAACTTTTCATGAAATTTCGAAAGCTAAGCTTTTTGCAGCTTCCAAAGGTTTTCATCTGACTCGCATTTATTGATATCTCGGTGAGATATTCTTTTCAATTTGGAAAGAGCTGACAGTTTCTTTAAGTTCACTATGAAAATGCATTACCCACAGACGAGAAATCTGTTATCTCGGATGAAAGAGTTGTTACTCGTAGATCCTTTGAAGAAATACTCGAATTTTATTTTTATGTAAAGGATGGAAAACCTTTATAATCTCTATTCGATAAAATATACTAAGAGTTGCAAATATATATTTACATTTAATATTAATATATATCACAAAACGGCACTAAAATATTGTCAAATTATTATTATTATTATTATTAAATGATCAGATACTGTAACTGTAACTGTTACTCTGTCGCCATTCCGCTAGGGGTGGCAAGAGCCTCTGAAGAGTTGCCTCCATTTTTTCCTATCCTGACATACCTCTTTCAATTCATTCATATCCATCACCTTTTTCATGCATTTTCTTCTGTTACGCTCGCTTTGTATATCCCATTCTTTCACAATCTCCTCAATCTGATTACACCATATTTTTCTCGGTCATCCTTTACCTCTTTTTCCATTCACACTACCTCTGTACATATACTTTATCAGTCTATCATTTACACAGTTCTCATCAAGATCTTCATCATCATCATACTTCACGCTGAAGAAGCCCATCGTAGAAATGGGCGAAACGTCCGGAAGCTCCAGCTCCCACAGACCACGGCAACAGATCCCAGAAAACTTCACTCCAGCATCAGTCTATCATCATTCATTTTTCCACATGCCCAAACCATCTCATCACATTCTTTCGTACCTTAACTTTTGTAAGATCGCATTTAATATGAATCTTAAATGTACTTTATCTTTGTAACTTAGATTATAGATCATAGATACAGCTAGTAATATAATACAGTGTGACGTTGTGGTTTCGTCACAAATAAACCACTTGTAAAGCGATGACGTACACATGTGATTAGTATTCCACCAGAGCGATGCTTGACATACATTTTCACACAATTAAACTTGCATGAGCCGGTGGGTGTTGCGCCCCGTGACGTCTCAGCGCCGTTAATCAAAGTCAGTTAAGTCTCGACAATACCGCACTGATGTAGGATTAGTAAAATGTGACAGACAATACAGGTGACTAAAGGTGTTTGCTGTGTATAATTATTCAAACGTATATTAATTAATTAATAACGCAATAAATAATAAAAGCTAACTTTTTCTTCACGAGTTCATCCAGAGACATAATAAAAGGAGAGCCTGTATGAAGAAGGTTATGACTCTGGAGGAAATGAAACAAGTGTGTAAGGACAGAAAGAAATGGCGGTTGATCTGTGATGTTGGCGACTAGGGTTTTTTTTAAATAAGAATATGTTTTCTGTAAGTTTTTGATGTCCATACATATTATAATTTGTTGATTTTAAAAATGTAATAGGTTGGTATACGGCTGACCACCCACGTTGTAGAAAATGGTTCACTTGCCAATGTCACTCCTGTTTTCAGGGAAGGTCGGCAAGAGTTGCAGGGTGTATGTCCATGTGAGATTCGGGTTTTTATATTGTAGAACCGCATGCGGCCTGTTTAAGCGCGAACTTTTGCATGTCTGTTTGTGAAAGTGCATATAATGTGAATCTTTAATGTTACATATATTTTTCAACTTAGATTAGATTAGTTGGTTTATTATCTCGACCGTTTTTAGAGTGTTTGTAGCATGTTAACTATGATACTTAATGAACAGTAAAGTGTCGGGATGGCGCAGTTAGCTAGACCGCTAATTCTTGATGTGCGGCGGCTCCGCAGGTCCGAGTTCGAATCTCGCATCGGACGTTTTAACCCCCACTTCAACTGAAAGTGGTTGATGTGAAACCGGCCCCGTTACCCGTAAAAATAAATAGGTCCCGAATCGCCACATGCGACCCCTTCGGGGATAGCGCAGGCAAGAAGTTACACTATATGTGAGCTTAGTTGTGTTTTTAAAGTGTGTTTTTGAGTAAACATTTATTTATTCCCTATTGCTTTCAAATATAAAGCTGTATCTTTTTTAGCGGGTTCTATTTAATCAAAACTGCGGTTTCTTTATTTAACATAATTTATTTATTCACTTAAAGTTCCGTCAAAGCATGTTAATAGTACGACGGCTGATTCACTTCTGATCCTCCAGGCGATTCTGGACCTTATTTATACAGATTATTTAGAACATTCTCGAAACATGGAGAATCCAAAGATTTGCCAATGTCACTGCTTTTTCACGGAAGGACGGCAATAGTTGCAGGGTATATGTCCATTTGAGATTTGGGTTTTTCTGTTGTAGGTTCACTTGCGGCATGTGCAAATGCGAACTTGTACGTGCCTGTTTATGAGAATACATATAATGTGAATCCCCAATGTAACATATCATTGCAACTTAGATTAGGTTAGATTAGAACTAAAAATAGCTTTAAAATCAAAAAGCCATAATTACACAGCAGCCTTTGAACATTAAATTATGCACATACATATATAAAATGGGAAAAAGTGTTTTGATTACAGTTTAGAGCCGTTGCCGCCAGTTAGCGCTAGAACAGAAATAGAATTCTCTGTGTTATTTTAGGCGATTTTCCATAAACAAGCAAGAAGTTTTTTGTAGGTAACTCAGCTCGTGTGTGAAGTGTGCAAATGAAGACAATGTGCAAGTAATTTAAGACAGCGTATAAGTTCTAGTATAATCTAATCTAAGTTTCAAAGATATGTTCCATTGGGGATTCACATTATATGCATTCTCACAAGCAGACACGTACACGTTCGTTGCGCTTGCACATGCCGCATGTGAACTTACAACATAAAAACCAAATCTCAAATGGACATTCACCCTGCAACTCTTGCCGTCCTTCCCTGAAACAGGGGTGACATTGGCAAAGTGAACCATTTTTACAGCATGGATGGTCAGCCGCATACCAACCTATAAGTCAAGGAACATACACAAAAAAATACATTTTATAAATCAGTAAATAATAATATTATCATAACTAAACAGAAAAAAAATTACAATTTAACAAACCCTAGCCGCCAACATTACAGATCAACCGCCATTTCTTTCTGTCCTTGCATACTTCTTTCATTTCCTCCAGAGTCATAACCTTTTTCATACAGGCTCTTCTTTTATTATGACTCTGAATATTCCATTCAATCGCAATTTCGGATATTTGGTCCATCCATACCTTTCTCGGTCTTCCTCTACCACGACATCCATCTATTTTTGCAACATATACTTTATTCGTCAATCTTTCCTCATTCAATCTCTCCATATGCCCAAACCATCTTAACAAACTTCTTTTACAATCAAGAAAAAACGAATTGCTTTATTTTTATTTATACCCTCTTCTGTTTATTTTTGTCTTTTTTCTTCTTAAACTAATGCTCGCCCTGTTTTACGGAAACCAGGAACGGTTTGCACAGTTAATGATAATTTTATATTTGGGTATAATTTGTGAGCTTACACGTGTTTGATTGTGGGCGTGAATTTAATGTGAATCCTAAATGTGAATTTATCCTTGAATCTAAAATGACTGATTGTTCTAAAGCGTCAAAGGTTAAATTATTTATTCTGTCTGTATGTATCTCAATGCAGCTCATGCCTCGTGAAACACACTGTAGGCCCAGTAGTATCAAGCTTAGTAAAGTTATTTTAAATACAAAACTTGTTATAGTTAAACTTAATATTTATAAGAAAAATCTCACCAATTTTTTCCAGTAAATATTGAGTAAGTGAGTACTAATTTCATGATGGTGTCGTCTATAATAATAATATAAATATGATTTATTTGGTGAGCGCTGTTTTTGTGTGTATCACACCTCAAGAGCCCTCTGCAAGCTTGATCGTCGCTGTAGAAAGCGTCAATTCTCAAGCAAGACCCAGTTTTTGTAAGGTTGGATGGACCTTTTAGTGAACGGTCTTTGGTAAAGGTGTATGAATTTTTCAACCCAGCGAAGAGCACATTTGGAAATATAAATGGTATATTGTTTTGTGCTCCACCGGAATTGGAATCCACAACCTTCCATTTACGAGTCCGAAGTGTTGCCACTGGACTACGGACCGGTCCAAAAAATGCCAACATCACGCGGTGTACTCGTACCTAGCGGTCACCCACTCAATAAGCATCTGCACCCAATTTTACTTAACTTCGGTGATCTGATGAGAACCGGTGCTTTCAACATGGTATCTAAGAATGAGTTACCGGTGTCTGTGTTTCCATCCCAATTTAACCTTGCCCTTTTCAAATCCAATATCAATCGCCATTTCCTCTCAGTGTCTCAAAACAAAGCAACGCCACACACACCACAGCACTGCGCGGCTAACGGCCCTGCAACCGGACATGGACAACTGCCACATCACCAACACCTCTGCGGCACTATAACAAGTGTCATAGACCCTTAGAGTCTCTCGAATCTAGGGAGTCTCCCGCATAGGCTTTCTTAAAAAAATATATATATATATGGTTTGCGGTCCCGAAACCGGTCGTGTTTAATAAACAAAACTCACTTAGAACTTTAACAAAGAATTTTCATTTAATTTTTTTACTACTAAAGTTGTTAATAGTGGGTCCCACTGGTTCAGTGGGGACGTGCTAGCTGCCAACAATGTATGATTATGAAAGGCATTATGCAAATTTGGCGAGTAGGTGTGTCCGCGCCCATACAGGATATATAACGCGGCCCGCGCTGCCTGCTCAGTGCTCACTTACCCGGCGGCCACTAAAGCGATACGTCACATCCTACTTTTATGCTCGCAATAAAAAGAAATAGAAAATTTGGTGTTTTCCGAACGCCGCAGAGCGTGCGAAGCAGAGATTCCCAAAAGTGGTCTACACGGACCTTAGGGGTAATACGGACCTAAGTTGCAAAGATATGTATAATTTGAGATTCATATAAAAATGCATTCCCACAAGCAGACACGCATAATTTCGCGCTCACACACGCCGCATGTGGACCTACGATATAAAAACCCAATCTCAAATGAACATAAGCCCTGCAACTCTTGCCGACCTTCCCTGAAACAGGGGTGACATTGGCAAAGTGAACCATTTTTTACAGTATGGGTGGTCAGCCTCATACCAACCTATAAGTCAAGAAATACAAGCAATTAATTACATCCAGTTATACAAACAAACAAACACTAAAAAATCTACAAAACATCTATAAAAATGAAAATTGATTCTTGGCCTTAGCCGCTTACATTACAGATCAGCCGTTATTTTTTTCGGTCCTTACATACTTCTTTCATTTCATCCATGAAAACCAAATATGTCATGAAAACAAAAAAAAAAGTTTAAGCAAAAATAATGATAATACGAGTAAGTATAATAAAAATCATGAAAACAAATAAAATATTCGTAGCATAATAAAAATAGTAAAATAGGTCTATGAAAACAAAAAAAGTAGTCGTCCATAATATGGTTACGAACTATGTTTTTGTAGTGCGTGCGCCTAAGCACGCTGGTGTGTGTCGAACAATCAGGCATAGGAAGTATTGAGAACATGCAAGAATCGTCTTTGTCGCTCATATACATATATACGAGCAAATATTCTGTGGGCGACCCAGAGTTGATTGAAACGTTGTAACGCGGAGTCAAAAGCTAGAGCAAGAAAAATAAACAGCACTATGTTACCAATTTTGTGCAAAATAAATCTTGTTAAATAAATAAATCGCAGTTTAATTAAAAGAACCCCTGTAAATAAATATGCAAGGCATATCAATATATCCTTGCAACTTAAATTATATATTATTGCTGAAAGTTTGGTAAATTTAAGACACACAGACGAAGAAAGGTTTTGTTGGCGTGATTTTTGTATTGAAAAAAAAGGGTTTTATGTATACGAGGCAGAAGAGTTTGGGAACCTCCGGTGGAAAGCAATGCAAATCATAATTCAGTGTAACAATAACACACGAATCACCATAAAAACATTATATTACTTATTTCCTTATAAACACAACAGGAAGAATCTATTTTTGTTCCTAACACGGAGTTACGAGTGTCTAATCTGAACCAATGTGACGTCACAAAAACAAATATTGGAAAACATAATTTTCTAAGGTAATAAAGAGAAAATAACAAATATTTATATGCTTGTATTTCGAATGAACGTATCTAATATTAAACGTTTGAACATTAAAAGTATCAGTTATTATTATTCATATTAAACATGAATTCAATCGGGATTTTTTTTTTTATTTCAAACCCAAAATCCAAGAATGGGCAAGCCTTGCACACCCTTCACAAGAAATGAAAAACTGCCTTCTATGAAACAAGAAAAAATCTTTTTCAAGTGAAAAAAAACCACGTAAGAATGGTTTTCGTCCCTGTGAAAATAAGAAGGTTTCACATATGCAACCTCTTGGGGAGCAGCACGTCCTAAAGTCCTGTTTCGAGCTGCAGCATCAGAGGTCTAACTAGCCATGACGATCGCCGATTTTCGATCAAAGTGGCACCAAAAGAAGAATATAAAGTAGAAGGTTTATTTTTAGTATAGCATAAAAATAACAATGTGTTCTGTCATGTACAGAAAGTTCACCCTTTACAACGTTTTATTTAGCGCGGGGAATAACAAAATATAGTTTCAGTGCACGTTCGTCGGTCTTTATTACATTTACAAAAAAAGGTAAATTGAGTTGTAGCCGAGTGCGTCATGTCACGGCTTGCACATGTGGAAACTTAAAAATACAAAAAAAATAATAACCATGAAAGGCATCACACGATATAAATTTAGGCGTCATGAATTTTTACGAGGCCGCCTTTTCGTTCACAGCCGTTAACGAGCACACACGATGACGCTTGTTAGGCAGATCGCGCCGTTTCAGGTTTTATTTCATCACATTTGTAACGGCATTAGGAATTATTTTCATTGTAAATAAACAAAAAATGCCTAGAAAACAAAATGAAAAAGCTGTAATTGAATATAATGAAATAAAAAGGCCTTGAGACTGAGAAAATAACACCATTTTATGTAAATCTAATACATAAAATCAAACGGATGTATGTATTGATTGTTTTTTTAAAAAAAGCACATTTTTTTATATTTAAACACTGTTTTTATTTTCACATCCAATGTATTTAAATTTAAATTACAATATAACGAACGTTTTCGACTTAGCTAGTCATCCTCAGGTAGGAATAATAGATGGATGTATGTAATTATAGATGGATGGATGTATGTTTGTCCTGTATGGATTCCTAAACTACTAAACAAGAAATATTGTGTACATATGTACTAACTTAGGTTTTGTATAATTAAAACTGGAGTAATAAAGGAAATGAGAACAGAAATATGCTTAAACTATATTAATCTCATGACATGGATCTTTTTAGATTAAAGGAAGTGTGCAAAGACACAACACGGTAGAGGCACATCTGCAGAGATATTGGTAGCCCTAACAGAATGGTGATATGATACAATATGACGAGTGAGACGAGCCACCACAATGGGTGGCAGGGTACAGCTAGTCATAAATATTTTTCAGCTCGTTAGTAAGTCAACTAGTTAAGGTTCAACAGCAGGTGTAAGATTTGGACAAATTGTAACAGGTCAAGAAAGAAAATACCCTTGAGATTTCGAAATTATTAAACACAAACATTACAGTTTGGTCAATTTTTAGATTCCTGCCGCTTCGCCTTTGTTATTACCTAATTGTACCTCTTGGTCATAATTCATCCTTCTCATTTCTCTATGGTTTTTGTGTTTTGTGTCAATTTTGTAACTGTTTCCTCCTGATAATGACGTAAGCAAGTCAAAAGTATATGTAAGTATCTGTGTTTTTTAAACATTTTTATACTTTCTCATAACAAGGCTCTTTGTAATATTTAAGCAACCCTCATTTTGCGTTCTATTTTTCTGTTAACGAATGTTATCAATAACGATTTGTTTCATTTTTAATTCATTGTTATTTCTTCAAATACTGTTGGTTTGATACCTATTATAAAACTAAACTTAATGAATTTTCGAAAGATTTTTGTGAAACGCTGTGAAAAGCCATTAAAACAAACTTTGTTTTATTTAGGTATTTATATTTCACTTGAAGATGGAGTTTCTCCGAAAACACCTCAAAAAAGAAAAATAGAATTGGAATAAAACAAATTTGATTTTTTTATAAAATATAATAACACCTTAGAAAACATAATGCTTTTGATTTGATAAATAAAAAACCTGGATACCTTTTTTTTGATCAATTGACATTTACAATACATTTTACAGAAACATTTTATTTTCCCTTTTGTTCAAAGTCGTTCTTTAAAACAATGACAGTTTCAGAGCTATTTTCAATGTAATGGAGTTCAATGGAAAAAAATAAAAACTTACGACCGGGTTGCTGTGGAATAGGTTTATTTATATTTTGTCGTCGGTTGGTAATGTTTTCTTGTCATATAGACATGTGACGTTTGTTCAGCGAGAACAAATCTAATTTTTAATTTCGCCCGAAGCCTTTTAGTTTGCAGAAACAGTCACGTTATAATCATTCATCTTATGTAATCTTATGTAAAGACAAAAAATAAAAACTTACGACCGGGTTGCTGTGGAATAGGCTTATTTATATTTTGTCGTCGGTTTGTAATGTTTTCTTGTCATATTGACATGTGACGTTTGGAACGCACTACAAAGGAGTTCCTGCCTACCATTAAGCAGAAAAAGCCTATGTACTTCGGTCACATTATGAGAAATGAGAATTCATCTTATCATACAGGGTAAGATTGAGGGGAGAAGATCTCAGGGACGCTGAAGGACATCGTGGCTGAAGAACCTGCGACAGTGGTTCGGCAGAAGCGCTGTCGCAGGTCCCTGTTTCGAGCCGCAGCATCTAAAATAAAAAAAGCTATGATGATCGCCGATCTTCGTTAGAAGTGGCACAAAAAGAAGAAGAAGAAGACGTTTGTTCAGCGAGAACAAATCATTTTTTTTAATTTTGCCCGAAGCCTTTTAGTTTGTAGAGACAGTCGCGTTATAATCATTCATCTTACAAGATAAAAAAATAAAAACGGCATTTTGTAAGATTGGCGAATGTGAATAAAATTCCCCGACCGTCATTTTATTTTTTAATTTCTTAAAATAACAATCCGTCCTTTTTATCTTTTATCTTGTATGGAGTCTTTTGTTAAAAGTGGCTTACTTAATTTTGCTCATATTTATTTGTACTTTTACAATACTTTTTTTATCTCACCTTGCCATTTATTTTCGCAGCATTTTTCTTACAAATGCGTGTGTTTGTGTAACGGGAGGTAAGTGTGATTTATAGCTGCAGACAACACACATGTTGGATGTAAGAAACGTGGTTCCATCTAGCAAACACACGAGTAAACAGGGACTGCCTCGAAAGTCAAAAGCAATGTCGACTTACACTCTTGTCTCGAGGTGCTATCCCATGGGACATTGAAGAACACCAGCCACCTTACTATAATGTATTTACATTAGTTTATATTATTATGAAAATGGTGGTACACAATAGGGTAGTTGCAGTGGTAGGGAAAACGGTTGAAAATAAGATGGTTCTATAGAGTACATTTCAAGGATCACAACCATATATTTTTTGTGTAGTAAAAATTAAAATATCATTGATAATTTTAAAAAATAAAATGTGGAGAATTTTAGTCGCGCCAAAACGCAGCGCGTTCGACTTCGCGAATCTTGACGTCAAAATGACGTCAAGATTCGCCACTGGGCCCGCCGTAACATACATTTCGAAAATGCATCGCCGTCATATCTACCTAAATAAACAAAATGACCTTTTTTCCGGAAATCGAGAATACGCTAATTTTAAAGAGCTTTAGTTTAAAAACTAAGCAAAAAATTTTTTTTTTGAAAACGCAGATGTATTTAAAAAAATGTATTCTACCATTTTATACAATGAAAAAAATATGTGATACTTCCCTATTGTATATTGTTGCCGTCCCTGATGTATGAAAGCGAGTCGTGGACGGTGAATGAAAGAGAAGTAAATAAGGTATGTACCGTAGAAATGGCTCATTTGAAAAGTATGACAGGAAAAACACTGAAAGATAGAGTGAGAAACGAATGGGTTCTTAATAAATGCGGAGTAAAAGAAAGCGTGAAAGTGCAAATAATAATTGTGATACCCTACGATGGTTTGGACATATTGAAAGGATGAATGAAGACCGACTGACAAAAAAGTGTATAAAGAAAATGCAATAGGTAAGCGTGGAAGGGGAAGACCTAGGAAAGAATGGACTGATCAGATAAGTGAGATTGCGAATGAATGGAATTTACAGAGTGGAAACAAGAGACGAGCATGCATGAAAGAGTGATGAAATTAGATGAGATGAAAGAAGTATGCAAGGACATAGTCAAGTAGAGGCACTTATGTGGAGGTAGCGGCCACCCCTAGAGGAATGGCGGCAGGATAGAAGACAAGACAATGATGTTTTTACATTATTTATTATTGGAAGTAGTATAATGTAAACATTAATGCAAACTTACCTGAGATCTTTATTGCATAATCTAAGCATAATAAATTGCATAATCATCTTAGAACCTAGAAAGGTCTGGAGAGTAATTGTCCTCCAATGCGTGTTTGGCTTCTCTACTATTTGATTCAAAGATGACCTTTAAATGAAATTGTCTGAAGAATGACATTCTATGTACATAATATGAGCTAAGAAAAACACGATAATGTGAGAGCTGTTTTAAATATTTTCAAAATCAATATCCATTTCGTGACTTATAGGTTAGTATGATATTGTAACGATTATATAAAAGAAGGACACGCCTGAGCACAAGGCCAGGCTGGAGGGGGTGACAATCGGCTGGCGCGAGTAGTCTTGCAAAGCACGCACACAGAGGAAGATCTAGTTACTAGGGCGACCAATATGGTTTAAAATAACTGTAATCTGTACGAAATAAATAAGTGTGTTAAAATAAATCTATTGTAAGAAAGTATGTGTAAATAAACTGTATGGCTAACTTGTGTTGAACTTGTGTTTTAATTAAGGACCCTCGGAAGAAACGTAACAATATTGACCACCCATACTGAAAAATGGTTCAATTTGCCAATATCACCCCTGTTTTGGGGAAGGTCGGCAAAAGTTGCATGGTGTATGTTCATTCGAGATTGGGTTTTTATGTTGTTAGTCGACATGAGGCATGTGTATTGTGTAAGCGCTATACTATATGTGTCTGCTTACGGAAATGCATCTAGCGTGAATCTTAAATGTTAAATATCTTTGCAACTTAAGATTAAAGATAGAATAACATCAGCTTTTTTCACAACAACGATGACTTAGCATCCAGAAAGTTCATGAGGCGTTATGAACAGAATGTGTTTTTTTTATTTACATAGAAAAATCTTTTGAGTGTATATTTTACTTGAATCAAACAATTTTGAATATTATTGTATTGAGGTAGCAACTAAACACAAAACCGACTTTTCTCTGAATCAAAATATTATTACAGGGTTTTGCTTTGCGTTGGTCACTGAGCCAGAAAAAGGTTGTAATATGCTTCATGTGCCTGACTTATTCAATTTTGAAGTTTCACACATGATAAGTTTCATATCTTGGTTTCAGTACCTGTGCGTTTTCCCAAAAAAATATAGTAACCAAAACTCTCACTAGAGATGCTGTTAAAGTTTATAGTCATTTTTTTGTAAACGCTCTGGTTGAGTCCAATTTTAGGTCTTTTGTTGAGGTTAGGTTTCTTTGCTGATAATATAATAATGTAAACATGAACGCTGAAAAATCTTTTAAATTTATTATAAACGCTACAAAATCAGTCATTCGTTTTGAATTTGCAATGAATGGGTTTTTCATATTACCGAAATGAGCAAAAATTTTTGTTCCTTAGTAAATATTTCATTGAAGAAAAAAATTTCAAAGTATGAAATACGCAGTAAGAAACTTTATTATTTACTTACGGTATTATTCACACACAAATCCATGGTTCAACCGCCAACTAACGTCTGTTTTCCATACAAAAAAATTATTATCCATGGATCAGATGTGCATCAAATATTTTGTGAAAAGCACTGTTTGTTACTACTAAGTGTAGCTTCACGGGAGGGCCTTCTGCCACTTGCATCTCACATAACTTTTGCATGCGAGTCCTGTGACACATCCCCGGATGGGATGGATATAGTACAGAGCGTGGGACAGTGGAGGGGAGACTGACCCTGAGAGAAGGTGTTGTTTTTTACTAAGATATAAAATGGAACCTTTTTGAATTAAGCATAGGTAATATTAATTATGACTTAAAAATAAAAAGTGAATCAATTGTTTGTTGTTTATAATCAATTATATGTTTTTGCCTTTTCAAGAAGATTTACAAGATTTTTCTTTATCTAGGTAAATAATGAGTAACAGATTTACAGTTTTTATTTTTTGTGTGTACTTTATTTGATTGACAAGTAACTCTAGTGTAAAATATCGCGTTATTCCCCCATAATTGCATAAATAGGAAAATCAATGAAAGGTGCTAGAGCACCTCTAGTAAATGTTATATTTTTCAAACATTTTCTTAATACCGCTATGGTGAGTAATGTACGCGATACAAGAGATAATACTATACTAGTACTGTTTTTAAGATAGTTGACGCAATTTATAATAATGAAATCTTTATACGTTACTTATCTTTCAATTTATCATATCAATACGTTAGAATCTTTATACGGTGCAATACGTTACCAACCATATAAATTTGTGGAAGCAAACATTATTTGAAAAATTTCAACTTGATACTCGTAGTTGACGGTAAGTTAAAAATAAGTTCTTCAAGGTTTATCTTGATGTTTTTTAAAAAAATTTAAATTGTGAAAAAGTGGTTGATCTTTATAGTAAATTTCTTTTAAGATGAAACACAAAACATAAAGTAAGTGCGTAGAGATTTCTCGGAATATCGAACATTTTGCCGAGGTGAGAATGTAGCTCCTCTGGGATACGTATTTTCGTCACTTTTTTCCATCAACGAGCCGAAATACATTTTTTGTTTTCATTCATTTTTCTCGGCGCGAAAAAAAGAGTAAGCGAGACGAAAACAAAAGAAAAAAGAGACAGACAGGTGAAGTGTAATGTAACAATCTAGACTTATAAAAATTTAACTTCAAAATCGTAATCTCTCTACCAATATTAGCCGCGCTAAAAGTTTTGACCAATAATAACCTATATTTATTTTATTCTATTTTTTATGGTTTGTGTATTAACACTGAAAATTCATGTTTTTGGATTGTTATTCTTATCATAAAGGGGAAAATTGAGGGAAGAAGAACTCAGGAATGCTGAAGGACATCTAATCTAATCTAATCTAAGTTGCAAAGATATGTTACATTGGAGATTCACATTACATGCATTCTCACAACCAGACACGTACAAGTTCGCGCTTGCACATGCCTCATGTGAACCTACAACATAAAAACCAAATCTCAAATGGACATACACCCTGCAACTCTTGCCGTCCTTCCCTGAGACAGGGGTGACATTGGCAAAGTGAACCATTTTTACAGCATGGGTGGTCAGCCGCATACCATAATAATAATTTATAATCTAAGTTGCAAGGATATACTCATTTAAAGCTCTCAGATGTATGCCCACAAACAAACACGTGTAGTTTCGTGGCTGAAAAATCTGTGACAATGATTCAACAAAAGCACGAAGTCCCTGTTTAAAGCCGCAGCATTCAAAATTAAAAATAGCCTTGATGATCGCCGATAGATCTTTGACACCAAACGAAGAAAAAGGAAGAAATGTTAACATTTAAAATTTATATAAAATGCATGCCTACAAACAGATACTTTCTGGTTCACGCTTACAAATGGTACGCGTGTACTTACAAATTAAAAACCAAACCTCAAATGAGCAAAAAACCTGCAACTTTTGCCGACATTGGGAATTTGGACCATTCTTTACGGTACAGGTGGTCAGTCTCATACCAACCTACAAATAAAGGAATTATAGGAAAACGCTTTATAGGAAAACAAAGAAAAAAAATACAGAAAACGTTTAGAACTTATGAAAGTTCTAATCGTTTTCCTGTTATTTAAATAAATCAAATAATGTAACGTGAATTGCCGCAAAAATGATTTTCGATAATTTTCTATTTTTAATGGAACGTCAAAAATACCTAGATCTCCCCCTTGTAATGGTGTTAAAACACCTGTGTAAATAAATTCATTTTACGATCCCGAATTGCGTAGTGAAATACGCCGGGTCCTGCGAGTATGATAATAAAAACACCCGTTTTTGCATTCATGGGAAAGATAAGAAAATGGCTTTTGCAATTTTTTGACAGAATATTGTAATATGCGGAGGGAATATTAAAATGTAATTTTTATTACAAAATATGAATGAAAAAAAAATACAATGGTAGAATATTTTCATTCTTCATTGTGGAAAATATTCCTTTGTTGTCGATGATTTTTATACGATAATGTTGGGTATTTCTTGAACAAAAGTTTGATATGTAGCTGACCACCTGTATTGTAAAGATAGGTTTTCTTTTGCCAATGCCACATCTGTTTCAAGGTCACGCGGCTAGATTTGCAGGACTTATGAGAATCGGGCTGTTTTTGGAATCCACACCCATCATGTGTAAGCACAGATTTATGTGTTTTTTGTGATTATGGATTTAATTTAAACCTTAAATAAATATTTACGGCTTAAATTTAAGATTAAATATTATTAAATCATACCTAAACAATATTTATCTGTCTTATTGAAAAAACAGCGTTAGCATAGTCTTGTTACATTTGATTGAAATCCTAACGCTTTTTCATCTATTCTTTTCTAATCTAATTTAAGTAGCAAAGATATGTTACATTGGAGATTCATATTATATGCATTCTCACAAGTAGACACTTATAAGTTCGCGCTTGCATATGCTGCATGTGAACATACAACATAAAAACCCGAATCTCAATTGAACCATGCAACTCTTGCTGACCTTCCCTGAAATAGGGGTGAAATTGGAAAAGCATTTTTTTTACTACAGCATGGGTAGTCAGCCGCATATTAACCTATAAGTTAAAAAAACATACGCAATAATAAACATTTTTACAATCATTACATAAATAAAAACATTTTCTTCAAAAATATTTGTATTAAATATTTTTTTATGGTTTTTAATTTTTCAGGTTTATATTCTTACAGTGAAAAACTTGCTTCATCTATATTAATTACACAGTTTGAAAGCTCGCACAACTTTTACAATTTTTTTTTTACAATTTCTTCAGTTGTAAAGTTTTTCAGTCATGCAAAATCTAATCAACCGTTATGATATGAATTACATACATTAAAACAAATTACAATAAATTACAATTCATTATTCGACTAATTACTAAACGAAATCTAATAAACTACACCTGTGTTAAATTTTTGGAGTTAAATAAATAACTATTCAAACATGTCAAATATAAAAAATTGCACTGGATGCGGTAAGAAGACGAATGCTGACGACTCCGTGTCTTGTTCCATTTGTCATGACAGATTTCACTGTTTATGTGTTAATATTTCGCGCGGAGGGCTAGCACGTTTGCGCTCTACTTCATGGAGGTGTTCTGGCTGTGTTGATGATGGGAGCATCCTGAAAGTATCATCTAAGCCTACTGTTTCTCCGTCTACAGCACATATGTATAAAAAACCATCACAGACTGACATTCCACAAACTAATAATGGTGCACCATATTCAAGTGATACCGCCACGGGCAAGTTTGTCAATATATCACGTGACTTGTCATTACCACCAACTTCAGTTAATAATGTGCCACTAAATGTCGATATTACTTCTTACATTGACAATAAGTTAGAATCATTTTTTCATAGTATGTCCTTGAAACTCGACGATGTACTTAACAAAATGGATGAAAAACATGATAATCTAGTGAAGTCAATTAATTTATATACAAAAAAGGTAGAAGAACTTGAGTTTATTTCCAAGAAGTTTAATGATATTATTGTGGACTATGATGACTTAAAGAAAGAACACAGTGATGTTTTATTGCGACTCAGCGAGCTTGAGCGTCGTTATGCGGAGCTGGAACATTACACAAATGATATGGAGCAGCGAGCCAGAAGAGCTAACGTTGAGATTCAAAATATAACGGATCGAAAAGGTGAAAATCTACAGAATATAGTAACAACTCTGGCCAGTAAGATTGGCGTTCCGATTTTACCTTCTGACATCACCGCAGTGCATCGAGTCTCTCATGGAGCTGCCACCAACAACAGACCAAAGAATATTATCTTAAAATTTTCTAAAACTAGTTTGCGTGATGCTTTTTTAGACTGCGCAAAATTGAAGCGTGGTCTAACAACCGAGGATTTGGGTATTCAGGACAAAGGGAGGAAAATATACATTTCGGAGCACTTGACCTTGAAAAACAAACTACTTTACAGAGATGCACGTATTATGGCAAAGGCAAAGGCCTGGAAGTTTACCTGGACAAAAAACTCAAGGATTTATGTGAGAAAAGACACAAACGAGCCTGTTCTACGCATTATTACAAAGGAAGACTTACAAAAGATTTTATGAATTTATTTTTTACTTTTTTAACTGTGTATATTTTTTTTATAATAATTGATTGTTACATTTGTCGCCCTTTTTCCCATGTCCTTCCCAATTCCCCTTCATGTACTCACCTGCTCAACTATCTACTTTTTTCATATTTTAAAGTTTTCTGCTCGTGGGTTGCTGTGAACATTTATCGACTGTACTTCATATTTAACCAACTCATTGTAACATAAGTACTCTTAAGTTATATTACCAGAATAGCAGAGGATTGAAGAGCAAGACTTGTGATTTTCGTGCCAACCTAATCATAAACAACTTTGACATTGTAGTTCTAACGGAAACATGGCTAAGAGATGGCGTCTCTGATTATGAATTGTTTGATGACCGTTATGTGGTTTTCCGTAGAGACAGAGATTTTGATCTTACAAATAAGAGGGATGGTGGTGGTGTTCTGATAGCGGTTCGGAGGTCCTTGAAGTGTGCGCGCGCCCCTGTGTGGGAAACTCTGGGTGAGAACCTGTTTATTTCACTTTTTCTGTCTTCTAATGCAAATAAAAACCTGAGGAAACCAGGTCTCATCCTGGGTGTTGTCTACATTCCACCGTCCTCCGCCATCTCCGAATACGAAGCACATCTTAATAATCTCTCGGCCATCATCTTAAAGCATGACCAAAACACTCATATATGTATTTTGGGCGATTACAATGTCCCTGAAATTAAATGGATGACTGATGAGAGCAATCCAGCAGCCACTGTTGAATCGAGCACTGGCGATACAGCCAGATTACTACTTGAATCAATCTCCTTCTTAAATGTTAAACAATATAATCTTATACCCAATAAAAATAATAAAATCTTGGATTTGGTTCTATCTGATGTTGATTGTACTGTGAGTCGTGGAGATTTTCCTCTGGTGCCTGAGGATGGTCATCATCCTTCTCTGTTGATTGATGTTCCACTTAAACCGGATGTGCAGTTGGACAGCAAAAGTGCACCCAAATATAATTTTTTCAAAGCCAATTTCACTGAAATAAATCATATGCTCAGCCTAATTGATTGGAATGCTCTGTTGGATGACAAGACTACTGATCTTGCTGTAGACATTTTCTATGATACCTTGGTAAGTATTATTGATCTGTATACACCCAAGAAACTAGCCAAAAAACCTAAGTACCCATTTTGGTATAAAAGTTCTACGGTTGCTTTGGTTAGAGACAAAAATAAATACTGGGACCGTTGGAAGAAATATAATAATCTATGTGACTATGCTGCCTATTCTAACTTTAGATCTAAACTCAAAATTGCACACAGACACGACCATAGACACTATATTGCTAATATTGAACAATCTATCAAAACAAATATAAAGCCATTTTTCTCCTATATTAACAACTTAAAGACATCAAACTCATATCCCAAAAACATGCATTACAAGGATATTTTATCTGACGATCCTAAAGATATATCCAATCTTTTTTGTCAATACTTTCAATCTGTTTTCTCTAAAAACACTATAGCTGACACAGATCACAATCCACTAAATCATACTAATACATCTTCACTTTCATCGATTAACATCTTAAGTTCCGAAATTTATAACAAACTTATCAACCTTAACACTAATAAAGGTGCTGGACCTGACTCGATTTCTCCCATTGTTCTCAAAAAATGTGCGTCTCATCTGACCAAACCTCTACGTATTCTCTTTAACAGGAGCATCAGGGAGGGCTGCTTTCCAACCATATGGAAGACAGCTCATGTTACCCCCATCCATAAGGCAGGCAATAAGGATGATATTACAAACTATCGCCCAATATCAATACTCTCCTCTATATCCAAGGTCTTTGAAATGATAATCAAGGATCACATTTATAATTTTCTCAAACCTTATCTCTTAGAGGAACAACATGGTTTTATGATCGATAGATCGACCACCTCAAATCTTCTCGTGTATACAGACTTTCTTTTCAGGGCTATGGATCAACGCATACAAGTTGATTCAATCTATACAGACTTCCAGAAGGCATTCGACAAGGTTGATCATGCTTTACTGACTCGAAAGCTTTCATACTATGGTATTCACGGTGACCTATTGAGGTGGATTAGTTCATATTTAAGCGATAGACTTATGACAGTAACTCTTAATGGGTTTAAATCAGAATACGTGTGTGTTACGTCGGGGGTACCCCAGGGTTCTGTTCTGGGCCCTCTGTTATTTCTAGCTTTCATCAATGACATAGGAAATTGCTTCATTCACTCAGATTTTTTACTATTTGCAGACGATCTCAAAATTTATCGTACCATAAGAACTGAGGAGGACGCTGTTTTGTTGGAAGAGGATCTCGGTAGGGTCCATGACTACTGTGTTTGCAATAGATTGGAACTAAATCTGAAAAAATGTTTTTCCATATCCTTCACTAAAAACAAAAACATTATTTCTCATAATTATGCGATTGCTGATACCATGCTGCAACGACTCGACTCGGTAAAGGATCTTGGTGTTATCTTTGACTCCAAACTGCATTTTGACGATCACATCGATAAGATTCTAACACAATGTAACAAAATGCTTGGTTTTATCCTAAGGGTGACCAGGGAGTTCAGAGATCCCACATCTCTTATGACCTTGTATGTCTCACTTGTACGCTCTCGGGCCGAGTATTGCTCCCCAGTATGGAATCCCTTATATGACAAATATAACGTTGCATTGGAAAAAATCCAACATAAACTAATACGAATTGGAAATCACAGATTCAGAACATCCCGTTTCAATGACTTAATAGACCTCTCGTCGAGGCGTGAACTTGCAGATGCCTGTATTCTACGCAGAATTTGTATGTCTGCACTAGACACACCCCTATTACTGAATTTGATAGACTTCGCGGTCCCAACAGTTAGACGATCATTTTGGCCCTTTCACATTAAGCGTCACGTTACCAATGCAGGTTTGCGAAATCCTCTGCTAAGAATGACTAAAAATTATAACAATAAATTTAAAGATGTCGATCTGTTTCACGGTAGTTCTAATTTATTTAAAAGATCAATTTTAGCTATACTTGAGCAGTGAGTATCCCTTCCCCTTCCCCTTCCTTTCTTCCCTATTACTTCTATTTATATTATTTTATTATTGTTGTTTGAATTTTTGAATGTTGTATTCCGTTTTAAAAAAAATGTTTTTATCCTTAGTATGTAAGTGAAATTATCTTGATATTTTTGTGTGCTTTTTTTATCACATTGTATTACGCTTACACCGGTAATGGGGTGCAACATGATTTCTTCTTTTGTTAATTTGCCTAATGTGCTATTTTTATGTTGTGCCTGTTGGTGTATGATTGTGAATAAATAAATAAATAAATAAAATAAATGTACTCACAAAACTGGAAAACTGCGCTTCCAATATTCTGAAATATAAAACAAAAACAAAGATAAATAGTTTTAAACAAGAGGCAAACAAAAATGAAAAACTAATATTATAAAAGTTTGAATTTTTTTTGTTTTTTATGCAAACATAAATTGAAATTCAAATATTTATCAAGTCTGGCTAAATGCTCAAACATTAAGTGGGCGTCGAAAAATAAAGTAAAAACCACTTCAAAGCCGTGTCGGACTTTAAGAGCTTAATATGAATTTAGCTCCGATAAAAAGCTGAAAAATCTCAAGGCAATCAGGCTATCATAAAAGATAATATTCTTATGTCTTTTTTGCTGAAAAATTACGAAGTCTTTTGTGTACAAAGAAGGTCTTGTCGAGGCTTGCCCGCGGACATGAATTATTCAGATGAACACAAAGTATAAAAATATTTTGAGAATAAAAGACCTTTACCGGGAACTAATCACCATGATTTTGATTTTAATGTTAAATGTTACTCTCACAAATAAAAAAATATTTCAGCAAATTAAGGTGGAGGAATGAGGTTATGATAAATTTTAAATGTTATTTTTTGGATTTGAATAAGTACGAAAAATATTTAGTTTCAGGAATTTTGGTGCTCCTTGGCTGATACGATGATACGAGGCTAACCTCACATGCTGTAAAATGTTTCACTTTTGCCAATGCTATCCCAGTTTCAGGGAAAAGCGGCAGGAGTAGCAAAGTTTATGATAGGTAATGTCAGCTTTAGTTTATTTTGTATGTACACATGCAGCATGTGTAAACGCGAACTTACATGTGCCTGATGTAGGCATGCATTAAATATAAATCTTAGATGTCAAAAAATATTTTCAACTGAGATTTAAGATCAGTGTGTAATGAATATTTTGATTTAAAAAAAAAAAATGAAAGATCTTTCTGTCCCTTCTCCATTGCTCCCTGTTTAAGCCAATTCTTTTAAAAATATGGTTTAACGAATCTTAAATACTTTAACCTAATACATATTTAAAAACATCTTTCGAGTCATATAGATACGAGTGCGACTCTTTATTTCTTTTAAATAATTGCCTTTATCTTAGACTTTCAATAAGCCACAAGAAGATAAACAAGGAGAAACAGAAGAACATTTTGTTTGATTCACGACGGAGACTTTCTTTCACAAACACATTTTCAATAAAACCTTACGCCTCTTTCTGTGTACACATCTATGTTGGAATCTGTTTGTTCGTACTGTTTGCTTACGGCGTATCCACAAGAAAACGTCGCCGTGACGTCAGAACCCTCCCCCGCCTTAGTCTCCGCCCCCTCCAAGGCTTGCTTTCAGGTGTTGTGATAAATCTAGCGGTGGCGGTAAATCTTCTGCCCCCCTCGCCACCCACTTTCCACTCGGTCTACCGCCCTGTTTACCGCCTACATTCCACCCAGTCTACCACCCCTATTACCATCCAATGTCCACTAAGTCTACCGCCCCTTTACCGTCAACTTTTCCCCCAGTCTACCGTTTTTTTTGAACGCCCAATTTCTATTCAGTCTACCACTTCTTTTCCTGCCTACTTTCCTCCCGGTCTACTGCCCTTTTATGCCGCCAACCGTCTTTATTGCCACCCAGTTTTCATCCAGTCTACCGCTGTTTTACCGAACATTTTCCAAACAGTCTGCCGCCCACTTTTCACCCAGCTTACCACCCTTTATACAACCCTCTTTCCAATGAATTTACCGCCCTTTTTAACGCCTACTTTTCACCCGGTCTACTGCTCTTTTTGCCACTAACCGTACACCCAGTGTACTGCTCTTTTTACCGCTAACTTTAGACTCACCCTATCGCCCCATTACCACCCAATTCTTACCCAGTCTACCCATCCCTTTTACCACCTATTCGCTTCTTAGTCTACCACCGCTTTTACCACCCGATTTTCACCCAGTCTACCACCCTTTTTACTAGACAATTTTCACCGAGCCTACCGCTTCTTTTATTACCCAATTTATACCCAGTGTACCGCTACTTTTACCACCAATTTTTCACTTAATCTCCAGCCCCTTTTACCACCAAATTTTCACCCAGTCTACCGCCCTTTTACCGCCCACTTTCTACCCAGTCCACCTGCCGCCCCCCGCCTTGCAACCGTAGGAGACACAACCGCGTCGGTTATATGAAATTATTTCAACCGCATTACGACAATACGAGTATCTTAAAATACCACCAGCATGTCTTCCTTGACTTATAGGTTGGTATGAGGCTGACCACCCATACTGTAAAAAAATGGTTCACTTTGCCAATGTCACCCCTATTTCAGGGAAGGTCGGCAAGAGTTGCAGGGCTTAGTTCATTTGGGATTGGGTTTTTTAAACTGTAGGTCCACATGCGGCATGTGTGAGCGCAAAATTATGCGTGTCTGGTTGTGGGAATGCATTTAATATGAATCTCAATTGATACATATATTTCAAGCTTAGATTTAGATTTAGATTAATATGTCTCAAGATTGTATTAGATTTAGAACACAAAATCAGTTTCTCAGTGTGGATATACATAGGAAATGTGAGAGAAAAAGAAGAAGAGGAAAATGCATGAAAAAATGGCTCGGCCAGGTACCTACGTGAATTGTGAGAGAATCTAAGTTGCATAGATATATTAACATTTAAGGCTCATATTTAATGCATGCCCACACGCAGGCACATCTTAGTTCGCGTATCTTACACATGCTGCATGTGTACATACAAAATAAACCAAACCTCACAGTAACATAAACTTTGCAACTCCTACCATCTTCCCCTGAAACCGTGGTGACGTTGGCAAAAGTGAACCAAGTTTGGATATATTTATAGGTTTGTATGAAGCTGACCGCCACTTCTGTAAAAATGATTAATTTTGGCAACGTCACCCCTGTTTCAGGGAAGGTCGGCAAGAGTTGCAGGTCCTTGTGTCAATTTGAGATTGGGTTTTTATGTTCTACGTGCGCTAAGTGTAAGCGCGAGCTTATACGTGACTGCTTCTAGTAATGCATGTAATATGAACCTCAAATTAAATGTGTCCTTGCAACTTATTATACGATTATAGATCCCTAGATAAATACTTCGGTGTAACCTTGTGAGTTGTATTTTTTACAACGTTGGAGGTCAGTTTCCACTCACGTCTTTCTAACTAATGTTTTCTCGAAGAAAAAATTAGGTACTCTATTTCATTTTCTCCTTATTTTCTGAAGCGTTTAATAATACTCGTTCTCCAATGCACAGTGACGTCTAGGTACACCAATGCTGCACTACACTACAAGTGTAAAAATGTATTGAAACTCAAACTCTCACTAGTGGCGCTGTTTCAGTTTTCATACATTTTTCCAAACCACAATACTAGTACTTCCATTCAATATACTTCAAAGTTTACCCACTCAAAGAGTACACGGTGTCCCAAGTATGAAATTATAAACAAAGTTAAACACTCACACGTGGCGCTGTTTCAAATTTCATACATTTTTTTGGATGCGTTATACTGGCGCTTACATCCAATGCACAGCACTCACACAAGTAACCAGAAGTAAAAAATATATAAAAACTTAAGCTCTCACCATTAGTGTTGTTTCAATTTTCATACATTTTTGTGCAATACTTTCATTCAATGCACATCGACGTATACTTATACAAGTAAGCTGCACAGTACCCCAAGTAAAAAATGTGGAGAAACTTAAACGCTCTCTAGTAGCGCTGTTAAAGTTTTCATATAATAATTTTTGTTAATCGCTATGGTTGGGTTTGAGAGTAATGTTTCTACTTGAAGCGGAGATTCTAAGGATAATATTATGACAGTATCTAATTATTTATTTCACAGAACAATTTTTCAGTGTAACCTTATTATGAACATCTGTGGTATCATTGCTCGCATGCAAGACCATTCTTTGAATTCATTATCTTGTATTTTTTCAGGACATGGACTGGTATTTTTAAAAAGAAAATATTTTTTTGAGAATCAGAAATTTTCCGCAAGTTGTGGGCCACATGATTTATGTAATATGATGGAAACCTGTAAAATTTTTATTTAGGTTATATAATGCGTCTAAAAAATCTAAATCTAAGCTGCAAAGATATTGTTACGTAAATAACAAATACATTTAATGTTAGGTAGGTAGGTAGGTGTATTAGTTGTAGCCGATGAGAGTTGGAGTGATTATTATTGGTACCTAGTAGAGAGGCATTCAATTATGTACCTACTGGAAGCTTTATGTTCTGGAAGGCTCCAGCAAAATTGGCTTCTCGTAACTACTGTATTTGGGAGTATAAAGGGTTGCAAGCGGCTTGCAAAAGTCAGTCTTGATACGACGCTTTGCTTTTGAACAAGAAAGACAGTATCAGTGAAAGTGAACCAACGGTGAAATAAATGTAAATTGCTAAACCATAAATGTGAATTGTAAAAATAAATATAAATTGTTAAGTAAATCTAAGTGTAAAATAAATATCCATGAAAGACGACCAGTTTTTTTTAATTTAAAGACTATTTATAGCGGAAAGAATGACGAAGAAAGTATATGCTGCAAGAATTGATGGATGTCGTGGAAGAGGAAGACCGAGAAAGGTATGGATGGACCAAATTTTCGAAATAGCGAGTGAATGGGATATCCAGAGTCATAATAAAAGGAGAGCTTGTATGAAAAAAGTTATGACTCTGGATGAAATGAAAGAAGTATGCAAGGACAGGAAGAAGTGGCGGCTAATCTGCAATGCTGATTTTTAATGTTGGTTTATTGGCTTGCTACATTTTTTGCATAAGACATTTTTTACTTTTTTTGTATAGATTTATTTTTAAGGTTTTGTTGTTTTCTTATACTTAAATGTTATTTATTACTCGTATTCCTTAACTTATAGGTTGGTATGAGGCTGACCACCCATACTGTACAAAATGGTTCACTTTGCCAATGTCACCCCTGTTTCAGGGAATGTCGGCAAGAGTTGCAGGGCTTATGTTCATTTGAGGTTTGGATTTTATTTGTAAGTACACAATCAGCATTTGTAAGCGCGAACTACACGTGTTTGTTTGTGGGCATACATCTGAGAGCTTTGAATGAAAATATCCTTGCAACTTAGATTATAGATAGATAGATTTGAACCCTAAAAAAACACAACAATATATTATATCATTTAAGATTCATATTAAACGTATTCCCACAAGCAGACATGTATAAGTTTGCGCTAATACATGCCGCATGTGGACTTGCAATAAAAAAAAAACAATCTCGAATGAACATAAGCCCTGCAACTTTTGCCGACCTTCTCTGAAACAGGGAATAATCTATAATCCATAATCTATAATCTGCCTGGCTAGAAACAGGTGTTAACATTTTCAATAGACATAACATTATTTTTTAATTAGAAATTACCCAATGGCATCTGTGGGACCTGAATCAAAATTATTTTAGACAGGACACGACGCAGGCGGGGTTCGAACTTGTCACAATAGCTAAAAATATAGTTTCAAAAACTAAAAGACCTCACAAAAGGTGGAAAGGTAGCTGGATGTCATTGTCTAAAGATATTTGAGCTTTAATAATCTAACATGTTAAATGCAAAGATACATTTACATTTATCATTAATATTAAATGCATGCCCACAAACAGACACGTGTTAATGTAATAAGGCTTTCACGGCCGGATTCAGATGCTTGGTACTGTTTTTCCTGGCTTTGACTGTGATCCATAGTTTCCTTCCACTTGCTTTTTTGCCGCTTTCTTTCTTCTTCACTCCTGTTTCCGCGAAGGTCGGCAAAAGTTGCAGGGTGTATGTTTATTTGAGATTTGGGTTTTTCTATTGTTAGTCCACATACGGCATGTTGAAGCGCGAACTTATACGTGTCTGCTTTTAAAAATACATACAATGTGAATCCCCAATGTTACATATATTTGCAACATAGATAAGTTTAGATCAGGGACGTGCATCCCATACAGGCACATGCGCCTAGTAGATAGGCAATGTATGTTAAAACACCATTTAAGCTTGATATTCAGATTTAAAATTCGAAATTCAATTACGATTGGACCCATCGTTAGCAAACGCAACGCAACTAAGCTACACATATAGTGTAACTTCTTGCCGCGTTATCCCCGAAGGGGTCGCTGTGGCGAGTTGAACCTTTTTATTTTTAGAGGTAAGGGGATCAGCCTTACGCCAACCACTTCAGTTGAAGTGGGGGTTTCCCAGCTCCCGAGAGGGCTGGTACTCATTTCTTGTGAAGGCTGAGTAAACCTTGCCGGTATTTTATTTCGAGGTTTGAAATAAACACCAAAACGGGAAATCATTTCTGACACCCTCGGTGGGACAGCACAGATAGCACAGTTAATTTCAAATAAGTAATTTTAAAGGAATGGGAGGAAATATTTACTGTGAAATGTATTTGCCTATACCCTATGCACGCGCCTGGTTAGATACTGCCGAAAATCAAGATTATTATCTATACACGAAATTTCCGATATACATCAAGACCAGAAGAACTAAAAGAAGAAGAAAAAATAAAAACTTAAACATGAAATTCAGAGCATATACATTTAATGTTTTCTATGTATTGCAAAAATATATTATTGATTGTAATCTTTGATCTAAATTTTTTTAATTCTCATTAACTCACAGAAATACAAAAACAACTTATTTTCTTTCTATGAAAAATACGTTTTTACCCGTGAAATTCAAAAAATTACGTTTGTGGTTATTTTCATCGAAAATGAAATTTTGTAGCGAGAACTCTTTGAGAAGAATCTACCCATAAATTACTTTCTCTTCGACGTTATGATTATTCTTCAATGAAAGAAGTCCACTAACACAAAAGTCTATTTAAAGAAGACGCACATATTTTCAGT
Organism: Agapetus fuscipes; assembly: GCA_951799405.1. Classification (NCBI taxonomy): domain Eukaryota; kingdom Metazoa; phylum Arthropoda; class Insecta; order Trichoptera; family Glossosomatidae; genus Agapetus; species Agapetus fuscipes. The sequence continues at coordinate 5,253,960 of OX637342.1, read as the reverse complement.
CCATAGTAGGATTCATTCATTAAACTTGATAGATAATCTTTTTGGCAAAGTTGAATCACCGGCCGGCTTTGGTCTACTTCTCGCTTGGTTGCAGTCCCTGGATGCAATTTTAGCAACAAGATGTTCAGAAATTTGATGAAAAAAAAACTTTGGTCCAGTTGTAATGTCCGGTCGTTAGTTCAGTCGGTGGAATGCATTCTTCTTGATCGTCTGCAGATGGCCTTCAACGCTGCTGCTAGGATAATATACAAAAAGGGCTGTCATATCTCCCCGCTGCTCCCCGCTAAGGGTCCGTGAGAGGGTCGAGTTAAAGCTATGTCTCACAGTACACAAAGCCCTGAAGGGTACGGCACCCCCATATCTCGCTGAACTATGTCCTGCTGACGTCGCTACAAGGCGACCACTGCGCTCTGCCTCTACTGCTGTCAACAGGATCACAGAGCCCATAAGAGCAAATGCGGACAGGAGCTTTAGGGTAGCTGGGCCAGTTGCCTGGAATAAGCTGCCTGACGACCTTCGCTCTGACCAGCTCACCATCGCCTTCAGAAGAGGACTTAAGAAAATGCTGTTTTCGAAGAGCCACAGCCCCCTTGAGATGGTCTGTGATCAGTTAACGGTGCCACCGGAAATAAATCTTTCATCATCATCATCATCATCATTCATGCCAAGAACCCGGGTTCGTATCCCACCGAGGGTGTCAGAAATGATTTCCCATTTTGGTGCTAATTTCAAAACCCAAAACAAAATACCGGCAAGGGTATACTCAGTCTCCACAAGAAATAAAGACTTGCTCCCTCGGGAGCTGGGAGACCTGCATTTCAACGGAACTGTTCAATGGCTGTAGGGGCGCTCCCTTACCAGTGAAAATAAATAGGTTCCAATAAATGTTATTCTTCTGTTTCTTCAAATGTCAGGAAGATAAAAAATGGTCCAAGAGCAAAGAAAAAATCTATAATCCAAGTAACAAATACATCTACCCATTTAAGGTTAGAATTAAATGGATGCCCTCAAGAAAAACGTTTGCGCTTAGATATTTGTGCTTACAGAATAACACCCGAGAGCTAAATTTACATAAACCGTGTATCTCATGTTGTCTTTGCTTTACACAGGGGTCAAACAGCTGTCAAAAAAGTAGACAGCTAAGGTGTCAAAGCTGTCAAACCTTGGCAAAAGTGCACCAAGGTTTGATAGCATGTGGGCAGAATCATAACAACCTTTTAGTAAAGTAAAAAAGTAGAAATTGCTTATACAGAAAAAATATTACTATTCAAATAAACAGGCAATCGAAAACTTATAAAAAATTACAAAAATCTATCATTAATAGACGATAGCAGTGCTTTTTCCCAACATGCATGATTTAAAATTTTTAAGCGTTTGTGTATTATTTACACAATAAAAAATCATTTTATGGTATATTATAAAATTAAAAACACAGAGTTATATTTTCCCAAATTGAGTTGAGAGAAATTGAGAGGAAAAATGTAATTTGTCGTGTATGTTCCTTGAATTATAGGTTGATATGCGGCTGACCACCCATGCAGTAAAAATGGTTCACTTTGCCAATGTCACCCCTGTTACAGGGAAGGACGGCAAGAGTTGCAGGGCTTATGTTCATTTCAGATTGGGTTTTTATATTGTAGGTCCACATGCGGCATGTGTAAGCGCAAAATTATGCGTGTCTGCTTGTGGGAATGCATTTAATATGAATCTCAAATGATATTAAATATCTTTGCAGCTTAGATTTAGATTTAGATCAAGCTATGATTTTTGTGTTTTTTATTACTTTGTCTAATAATATGGCGAGGAAATGTAGTGCAAAACGTTAACGATGGACCCCACAGATAATACGGCGTTTCATTCAGAGAGCGGCGGGAAATTTTGCTATTTTTAAAATGTGCCGGATCTTATCGGCCGCGGCGAAAGTTGCTCCGAGGGGCGAAACTTTTATCAAAGTAGATTATCGCATTTTTTCTTCATACAAAATAAGCGTACTCACTTAGAAAGAACGGTCGTAGAAGGAAAATGTTAGAGTGGAGTGAAAGTAAGAACAGCTGGGTTGCTTCTTCCTTAAATGGAAAAGACATACATATAAGTTGTATGGAAACACAAGTGGTAAAGGAGATTTTTTCTCGAAAATGAAATAAATATATGAAAACAAGAAAACGTTTTTTTTTTAGTATGCAATTAAGCTGCACATAAATGGTAACTTCTTGACTGCGTTATACCCAAAGTGGTTGAATGTGACGATTCGGGACCTACTTATTTTTACGTGAAAGAGGGCCAGCCTCACGCCAACCACTTCAGTTGAAGTGGGGTTTTTCCAGCTCCCGAGGGCGCTGGTTTTTTTTCTTATGAAGTCTGAGTATACCTTGTCGTTTATTTATTTTAGATTTTAAAATTTACACCGAACCAGGAAATCATTTCTGATACCCTCAGTGAGGATCAAACTCTTGCTCTCGGCATGGAATGCAAGCATTCTACCAACCAAGCCAGCGACCGGACTTTTTACGAGCTTGGTCGTAGCTACAAAGCGCCAATTCTCAAGCAAGACGCAATTGCTGTGGGCTGGATGGATCTTTGGTGACCGGTCTTTGGTAAAGGTATACGAATTTTTCAACCCTTCGATGAGCATATCAGATATATATGAATGATATATTTTTTGTGCTCCGCTGGGATTCGAACCCAAAACTTTACATTCCGAAACGTTACCGATCATTTTAATTTTCATAAATGTATCTGCTTTTCAACAAAAAAACCTGATTTTTTTCCTGACCTCTTTTCGTTCTATATGACTCATAAATGTATGTATGTAGGTTTATATAAGAAAGAAGGGTTTATAAAGACAAAAAAATCGATGAATACATTTTTTATTTCATAGTCAATCCTAGTTTGACTCCTCCATACGAGGTATAAAAAGAATTGAATGCTTTCTCTTTCTTATGTCCGCGCTTGAAAAATTCATCAATAGGCAAATATGCCAGAGTCGTAGACCTTTAAAGAACAAGGATAGGAGTAAAGGACTAAATATATAGGACCTTATACAGGAATCAAAATTATACAAAACTTATGACAAATATTTTATTTTTACTTGTATTTTCTACAATTTTAAATGGACCATTTAAGTACTTCGCGATTGCATTCGAAAACGAGTTTTTCATACGACTCTCCATTTAGTCTGGCTACTTTTTGGCACACCCACTTAAGTAGTTCAACTTAAAAATTCAAATAAAACAACTGCATGACCTAATTTCGCATATTATTTTGCAGATTAAAGTAAATAAATCTTGAGTATTGCCTGTGTACTAAATTTTAGCCTAAAATAATGGAACATATTTTTTTTGCAAATTACCTAAATATATTTAATTTTCATCTCATTTTAATCTGAAATTACATGTACGCTTTTAAATTAAGTTATAAAAAAACACAAAGATAGACCTCAGTAGCAAATCAAAATTTTATTTTTTCACGTTAAAGTACAAATTGGTATACCGACATCCTGCAACATTTCTAATACCTACATTATTCAATATTATCCGAAAATATCGGTTTCTGATTTTTTTATTTTGGATATCCGATAGTTTTGAAACCGGATACGAATATCCATTACAAACCTGGCATGTCTTGAGTTTTCTGTTGAAAAACAAATTAGAATTGATCTTTTGAGTTAGATGAAACCTTTGAAATGTAAAAGATTTTCTTCCTTTCTAAGGTAAATGTGGGCGATTTTTGTAACCCAAGTGGAAAATTTTAAGTTCAACCTTCACAACAGCGTAAACTGAAAAATATATGAAATAAAAAAGCACCTCTGGTGGGTGTTTTCTTTTCTGTACATTTTTATGAAACGAAGTGTTTCAGTTCAAATGTAAAGTTTTATTCTTAGGGTACTGGAAGTTAAAGTGTAGGTACTAAAAATATTGTCAAAGAGATTTTTTTTTAAATATTTACAAATGGATATATAAAATCCTATTACACATCTAATTAAATTTTCAAATAAACTTGAATATAAATAAAAAGTTCGAATCAAAATGTCGTCATTTTTGGAATGTAATCACATTTTTCTTTGAATGCAGAAAATACTCGTAGACGTGAGAAATATTTGTATAAAATTTAGATAAAATTTCGCTTGAAAACAAGATAAATTTGTTTTTTGGAGAAATTACTAAGAGATCAAGTGAGTCGTATTAAAGCAAAGTCAGTAAAGTAGGATTTTAAAAATAAGATAATCATACAACAAAAGAAACGCAACTAAGCTACACATATAGTGTAACTTCTTGCCTGCGTTATTCCCGAAGGAGTCGCATTTGGTGATTCGAGACCTATATTTTATTTTTACGGGTAAAGGGGCCGGCCTCACACCAACCACTTTCAGTTGAAGTGGGGGCTTCCCAGCTCCCGACGAGGGCTGGTTCTGATTTCTGTATGGCTGAGTACACCATGCTGGTATTTTTTTTTTTTGAGTTCGAAATAGACACCGAAACGAGAAATAATTTCTGACACCCTCGGTAAGGATCGAACCCTTATTCTCGGCATGGAATGCAAGCATTCTACCCACTGAGCTATCGACAGGACTTTTTACGAGCTTGTTCGTCGCTACAAAGCACCAATTCTTACTCTACCTAGTTGTTGTAAGGCTGGATGAACCTTTGATGACCGGTCTTTTATAAAGGTTTCTGATTGTTCAACCTATCGAAGAACAAATTTGAAAATACAAATGGTATATTTTTTGTGCTTCGCCGACATTCGAACCCACAACCTTCCATTTACAAGTCCGAAGCGTTACCACTGGACTACGGACCGGTCTACGTATAAATTTCATTTCAGAAACGAGTCCTAGATTGCCGTGTTAGTTTCTTCAAAACTCAAGTCTTCTTCTTGTACGTTAACTGTGGGGGCTGTCAAGAAGCTATGTATGCATCTCAAGTGTAAAGAATTACGTGTAAACCCAATCAAAGCGTTTCATCAAAAATACATAAAAACGAAAACAGCGCACTTAGAGAGCGTCGTAGTTTCCGTATACTTTTGTTGAAATGCTTAAGTTAGAGTATTTACTGGGGCAGACTGAGTGACACTTTAATACACTGTTTTAGTCGACGGTAATCAGATGAGACGTCTATCGATATCTTCACAGAAAGAAAATAAAGCGAACAATTTAGCGATCGATAAATTGTCGACAATTGATTTCTTGTCCCTGGAGGTAAATGAATACAATTATTTTTGACTATAAATAAACATGAAACAGCTTTTTAATTTCCTGTCTTTGATATTTTGTCTATAATCATAACTTTACATCTCTAATTTTCCAAAATAAGAGCTTCTTAAATTTCGACATTAAACCAGTTTTCTTGTCTTGTACACATTGACATTTTATGTTTATATTTGTAAAAGAAGGTAATTTTTATGATAAACAAATTGAATACCTACAGTTAATAAAAGTAAAAAATATTTGTGTTTATTTAATTTTTTGATAAAATAAATATTCAATATTATTTTATTTATTTAATTGAAAATTTAAATCAAAACACTGTTTTGTATTTTCACGACTACAATCAATTAATTATTTAATTTACAAACGTTTTCGATAAAATATCATCGTCAGGTATACAAAAATTTAAATCCAATTAAATAAATAAAATAATATTGAATATGAATTTTCACTGTGTTAATACACAAACAATTCAAAATATAAATAAAAATTCAATTTTTACTTTAAATCGATATTTTGTACATTAGAACTTGCATGATTTGTATACACATTTATACAATAAAATAATATTTTGTTTTTAAAACATACAAAAAATAACAAAGTTAATCTTTAAATTTCAATTGTTTTATTTTGAGTACTTTTATATCATAGATAACAAATGTTTTCAGCAATTCAATCATCATTTTTGTTGAATATTTGTACTTGTACATTTTTGTATTAATAGAAAATTATTACTTTTCAGTAATGAAAAAAAAATTAACAAATATTTTTTCAAGCATATCACTCGGAATACCAAATGAAGTGATATTGAAAAACGTTCTTTCATTCCAAAAATAGCCAAGACAAGATGATTTTCCCATTGTTTCTTCACTCCTCCATTCAAAAGATCTATTTTATTTTCATTTAATATTTATTTTTACATTGTTACAACACAGATCGCGTTTCCGGCTGAAAAGTCGGCATTTTATTTTCAAATTTCTCGTTCTCTTTTTTTTTCTCCGCGTTATGTTCAATCTGAGATATCATTAATTATTCAATTATCGAGAAATTATTATTATTCCTATTTGAAAATTCAGCGGTTGGTATGAATTGAAATGTTTTACGAAATCCCAACAGCTTCAGTATTTTTGTTTCTCTGTATTTGAATGTTATTCTTATACTTCTCTGAAAAAAAGTCTCATTTGTTTCCGAGCTAAAATATTTTTCATTATCATACTCGTATCATACCCATGCTGCAAAAAATGGTACACTTTGCCAATATCACCCGTGTTTCAGGAAAGGACGGCAAGAGTTGTAGGGTGTATGCCCACTTGAGATTTGGTATTTTATGTTGTAGGTTCACATACTGCATGTGCAAGCGCGAACTTGTCAGGATCTGCTTGTAAGAATGCATATAATGTGAATCATTTATGTAGCAAATCTTTGCAACTTAGATTAGATAAAAAAAAAACACTCAGAGCTCTGAGAATATATAGCACACATATTGGTATGATCACGTAGCAAGTTAGGATCATGGCAGGTGGTCAAAAATGATCGCCCAGTGGCGGCCCAGGATGTCCAATCGAGGAGGGCTGAGACCCCAACTTAGGTGGCTGGGCGACATCAAGAGAACAGTACCCTTAGTACGAGTTGCAAAACTTGAGAAAAGTAAAGTTTACGGAAAATATTAAAGAGTGATTTCTCCCAAAACTGCCGTTTTTGTTTCTTACACTTTATGGTCTTAGCAAAAGAGTTACAGTGATGAAGAAAATCAAGTTCAAACAAATAAAAACGGCAGATTTTTGGGGGAAATCACTCTTTAATAATTGCCGTAAACTTTTCATTACTCAAGTTTTGCAACTCGTACTAAGGGAACTGCAGGCAGAGGATGGCTGAACACAGCAGCCGATAGACAAATATGAAAAAGATTGGAGGAGGCTTACGTCCAGGAATGGACTGAGAAAAGATGAAGACAAAGACAAAGAAGATATACTATTTAAAATGTTCATACTTGAAAAAAAAATCAAGTTGTAAATACTCTTAGAATGACGTTTTCCGAGCCCACTCAAACATAATTTTTTGTTTGGCACAAACAGCAAATTTACCACAGATACAGAGGTAAATCGATGACGTACACTCTAGTTTTTCAGTATACGAACTGTTTCAAAACGTTGATGTAGTTCGGTTAGTTAAAGTTAAGAGGTTAAAGTTAAGAGACTGGAAAATATGGTTGTGATGACGGGTCAAAAGGGGTGCAGGACAGTGAGAAGACCCAAATTAAGGTGGCTGGATGGATTGCTGATAACCTCTCGTGCGGTAGGAGTATGGGAGTACGATAGATATTAAGTCCTTGACCTTATGAGTCATGGTTCGGTCCATAGTCCAGTGGCAACACTTCGGACTCGTAAAATGGAAGGTTGTGGATTTGGATCCTGGCGGAGCACAAAAATATACCATTCATATTTTCAAATGTGCTCTTCGCTGGGTTGAAAAATTCATAAACCTTTACCAAAGACCGGTCACTGAAAGGTCCATCCAACCTTACAACAACTGGGTCTTGCTTGAGAATTGGCGCTTTTTACAGCGACGACCCAGTTCGCAGAGGGCTCTTGAGGTGTGATACACACAAAAACAGCGCTCACCAAATAAATCATCCTAATATTATTATTATTAAGTCAATTTAGCATAATTTTTCATACGTGTTTGGCCTTCCACCTTGCTCTAGATTTTTCCACATTTCTTCAGTCTATTCTCAGTGCCTACTTCAGAAACTTTCTTGACCCATCTACAGATATTCGTATGTCCTGACTTTCTCATCTGGCTTTCAGGCTTTGTTTTCCTCTAATCCAATCACTCGTTGTTCCATTTTTAATATTGAACCCTAATACCCTTATTCAAACATTGCTTATAATTTTTCAACCGGCTTGCAGTCAGTTTTTCTGTACAAAAAAATTGGTTTAAGTTTAATTTTGGAGTGATATTTCTCTTTACTGATTTTGAAAGGTCACCCTTTAAATTGCTATTCGCATGTTATGTTATTTTTATGGTAAAACGTATGTGATAGTATATTTTTATTTATAAAAGAGGCGTTGGTGGGCGGTAAGACATGAAAAGGGGCGTCAGCTGAAAGAGGCGTGGGTCTACACGACTTTACAGATCATAATAATCGTAAATTTCACGGTTCGAATAACAGTATCAAGTGACGCATAACGGAATAATAATTGCTCTGTAGAAGAAGAGGTGTTATTAAATTAACTAGTAAGGATTGTGCAGCAGCGTGTTGATGAACTTCAGAAATAAATTATTATGTCTTTGACTTATCAGTATCATATTATACCAGTCATATAAAGAACCGGAAAATCTAGGTTTTTTTTAAATAAAAACAAAATGAAAAAAGAGGAAATCATTTTGTGATCATTTCCATACCACCACCTTCTAATCTAATCTAAGTTGCAAATATATGTTACATTGGAGAATCACATTACATGCATTCTCACAACCAGACACGTACAAGTTCACGCTTGCACATGCCTCATGTGAACCTACAACATAAAAGGGTATCGCCGTCGAAATTTGTACATTTTGTCTTGTGCGTGTGTCGCCTAATGATTTTCAGTGTTGCGACTCCTGCGAGGATAACGCGGCAAGAAGTCACGCTATCTGTGTAGCTTAGTTGCGTTTTTTTATAGTTTAAGTAAGTATAATTTTGTAACCAATTTTAATATGCCTTAAACTCACAAATGTGACGTAGCGCGGTAACGGTTACGGTAGCGTTCGTCAATAAAAAACACGCCCGACATAATCTTAAAATTGATTTATTTGAAAACTAATAATACCAGCGACTATAAAAACACACAATCTTAAGCAGCACTAATGTTTCTAAGCAGACAATACACAATTGACAATAGATTCCGATATTTACCCTAATAATTCCAAGTTAAATCCCACTCAAAACAATCACGACAAGTTAACGGCTGAGACGTAGACCCTCTCAGAAGAAAATGAAGGTAGCGAATGAGTTTTTTAGTGTTTTCCATACTGCATCAAAGAGTTACCATACGCGAAAAAATCATAGGGATGCAAAAATTTTGTCAGTTTCAATGAAAATGGTAACACACTAAAAGAAAAATTTCGGAACCAAAAATGGAGACAACCATTAGCAACTAATATTTCGTATATAAATAAATAAATATTATTGTGGCTAGTACAGAAAACAAAAGATATGTTTCTAAGGTATATGAAAAAATACTCAACTTGATAAAAATTTGACTATTTTTTATCGTATCTTGCCATCAAAGGGTCAAAAACGGATTGCGGACATATAAAATTTGTATGAGAATGGAAAAAAGGCGATTTTGTTTTATTTTTTAATTACATCGCCACTTCATGCTTTTTAAAGTTTTTTTTTTGTATTTCGATACGCTTTTTAAATACTTTACTCTAATATTAAGGCAGTAAAACTATGTTTAAAAAAAAAAAAATTTTTTAAATAAAATGAATTTTCACTGTGTGAATACAGAAACCCTACAAAATCTAATTTATGTAGAATACATGCCAATGAGCAGAAACTTATTAAGTTTGTGCTTTCACAACTGATTGTGCAATGTGCCTTTAGAAATTAAAACCCAAATCCCATATGAACATACACCCTTTTTCATTACAAATTTATTACGGATTGTTTTTTTGAGATTTAACAAAAAATGTATAACGAGGGTGGCATCATGGCAAAATATTTTTTTTAAAAAGCAAAAAAACAACAATGAAATTAAATATAACAAATTAAATAAACATTTCTTATTTTAAAGCCTTGGCGACTAGTATTGTAGATCGACTGACATTTAATATACTTTACTCTAATATCTCAGAGGTATCACTGATCGCATTGGAAAAATACTTCTCAAAAATAATATAAAAACCATATACATTCCGACCATGAAGATACAACACGCCTTACGTTCTGCAAAAGACAGACTGGATGTCCTGGACTCACCTGGTGTATATCAAATACCGTGTAGCTGCGGTTTATCGTATGTAGGCACCACAAAAAGATTTGTAAACACACGGGTTAAGGAGCATAAAAGAAACTGCAGACTAGGACAGACAGAGAAATCTGCCGTTGCGGAGCACGCCCTGTTAGACAACCACGATATAAACTTTGATGACACCAAAATAATTGCTAAGGCTCGTGGATATTATGCACGGCTGTATAGAGAAGCCATCGAAATTTATAAAAATAAAAATTTTAACAGGAAAGAAGAGTGTTTGAAACTAAACAAAACATGGTTGAGTACAATTGAAGTTATGAAAGAGGGTAGTTTTATACCTAATAATTAAGCCACGCCCCCTTTTAGAATATACGCATAAAAGACATCGTCCATCGTTCAGACCTCAGTAGCGAGCAGAACTCCGAAGAAGTCGCCCACAGAGGAGACGAAACGTAAGCTGAAAGTCTTCAAGAAAGTCTTCAAGAAAGAATAAAAAGAAAAAAGAAGAAGACAAGCAAAAACATGGACCACGGTCAAAACCCGGAACCAGAAAATCAAGCATTTAATATACTTTGTTATAATACTACTTACTTGGAAAAAACTTTAATTAAGTACCTATGTAATTAAAAGAAACCGGTACTTCAAAGTTCACACAGGACTTTTATAACATTTCATTTGACATTTAAACGTTTATTTGCTTTTTTTAGAGCGCTACTAAAAAAATACACTCTTCACAAGAACATCTCCTACGTTTTTAACATCGGTTAACATAAAAGAAATAGATGAAGCATCAGCACAGTTTGGCGTGTCATAAAGCATAAGCCCTAAAGCGTCATCATTGTAAGGTAACGTCTTGTTATAATCAGTGCTGAGGTAGAACTATAAAAAAACAGTTGAATTTACTGAATATAAATGTTTCCTTTTGTTAAAAATAAATCAATTTTTTGTTTATTTTTATTTTTTAGAAACAAAATTCTAATAAAACACTGTTTCTTTTCACAAATATCACTTTGTTTTAATTTATAATTTCGAACGTTTTCGATCTTGTTGATCATCTTCAGGTAACCTGGAGATCGAAAACGATCGTAATTATTAATTAAAATAAATTGATATTTGTGAAAATAAACAGTGTTTCATTAGAATTTTGTTTCTAAAAAATATAAAAATCAATCAATATGAATTTTCAGTGTTAATACACAAACCAAAAAAAGAAATCCATATATTTTATGTAGTAATTTATTTTTAAAACATGTTGAATCAACCATCATCATCATAATAATTTTTCGACGCTATTGCCAAGAGCGTCTAATCTAATCTAATCTAAGTTGCAAGGATATGTTACATTGGAGATTCACATTACATGCATTCTCACAACCAGACACGTACAAGTTCGCGCTTGCACATGCCTCATGTGAACCTACAACATAAAAACCAAATCTCAAATGGACATACACCCTGCAACTCTTGCCGTCCTTCCCTGAGACAGGGGTGACATTGGCAAAGTGAACCATTTTTAGAGCATGGGTGGTCAGCCGCATACCAACCTATAAGTCAAGGAACACACACACACGACAAATATTTTATACATCATTAAATAATAATATCCAAATACAAAATATCCATTTACAAACAAAAACAAATTCCAATTAAATAAACCCTAGCCGCCAACATTACAGATCAACCGCCAAGAGACTAACGACTAATCGACTAACGTGTCAGGAATAAAACAACATTGGTTCGATTATTGACAGACCACTTGACGATAAGTTTGACCCTTTTTTATGTATGTCAAATTCAAATTATTAAGAACTTAATTAGTTCTTAATAATTTTAATTTGACATACATCACTCTTGATAATGACCTGAGTATTGACGGTCGAAAGTGCTCGAGATATAAAATATTATTGTAAAAATTAAACTACGTCTAATAAAAAATGAATTTTCAATGTTTGAATACACAAACCCTACAAAAATTAATATTATTAGTTTTTGGGCAGGCTAACTATGTAAAGTGAATCGTTTTGCTTTTCAGAATCTTACTAAAATAATAATTGATTGATGATGGATGATTTATTTCCTATAGTGTCATTTAATGGTCCAGGACCATCTCAAGGGCGCCATGGCTTCTGAAAATAAGCAGTATCCTAAGTCCCTTTCTGAAGGTGGTGGTGGGTTGGTTCATTTGAACATTGACGGGCAAATTGTTTCAGGCAAATGGCCCGGCTACCGCAAAGCTCCTATCTGCTAAATTTGATGTGTTTGTTCTTTTGGATACTATGAACTCATCTATATATTTTATTTTGATCCAGGGCTACAGAGTACCTTTACACATTTATGATGTTTTTACCAAGAAGAACGAGATTTTCATTTGCGAATAATTAATGAAACTTAAGTTGAGGACTAAGGCGGTATCGTTGTACTGATAATTTGATATCGTTCTCAAGACGTGGTGCGTGGGTGACGCGGGAACCGTAGGGGCGCTTTTAAAATGCCATCCTGGGCATATAAAGCAAAAATGTTTACACAGAAACTTCGGCCACTTGGACGTTGGCGTCGTATAATTTTCACTTAAAGCTTGTTCCGATGGAGACAGTGAGAGAATGTGGGTAGTTGAATGTACACATGTGATTCATAAAATATCAAGTCACTTTTTAATGTACAAATTTGTAATGTTTTAAAATGAGAGGTACTTACCTCCAAGATGTATCTATAATACTTACTTTCAGCTAGCTCTTATAAACATAATCACTCAGGGTGTAAGAATTGTTTTCTAGTGGTATTACTTATTCTAATTTAGGAAAGTTGCTTAATGAATACATTATTTGATCGAAGTAAAACAGGGTTTATTAACTTAATATGTGAAAGAAGAAAATTGCCAGACCTGCACTCTGGCAATGAAAAGCACTTTTACAAATAACTGTTTTCTTGGCTGGATAATTATGGCTACGAGCTCCTCGCAACACTGTGTGACGCATCTTCCTTGGTCACATTTCGCTTCAGACTGGTGTGTCCAGGCTCAGACAGCTTGCAGCTTTGCGGGTTGTGCCGGAATAACACGATTGTTTCCGCAGTCCTTCGGCCAACGAACGTTGACTGCCCAGCAAAAGCTGTAGCACATTATGTAGAGCTTCGGAAGAGCTCATTGTTAGTCCTACGGCTCGTGACTAGGTAACCTTACTGCAATGTCTTTTTTTCAATATTATTTTTGTTAAGTTAAATGTTATAAAATTGTACTATTTTTTTTATTCTTGCTCTGAAAACCATAAATACCTTTATAATCTCTAATTATAAAAGTACATAAAACATAAAAAAAACTATTATAGTGGACTTACAGATAATACAAAATGGTTCCTTTTGTTTAACTTTGATTATTAATAAATCTCTTAATTTCATGTAAGTACCTACCTACAACGTACCTAAGTAATTTGATTCTTGATCTTTAGGTTTCTAACTTCATACCACTTACCACTTACAACTTACAAATGACCACTTACCACTTACCACTAACCACTTACCACTTACCACTTACCACTTACCACTTACCACTTACCACTTACCACTTACCACTTACCACTTACCACTTACCACTAACCACTTACCACTTACCACTTACCACTTACCACTTACCACTTACCACTTACCACTTACCACTTACCACTTACCACTTACCACTTACCACTTACCACTTACCACTTACCACTTACCACTTACCACTAACCACTTACCACTTACCACTTACCACTTACCACTTACCACTTACCACTTACCACTTACCACTTACCACTTACCACTAACCACTTACCACTTACCACTTACCACTTACCACTTACCACTTACCACTTACCACTTACAACTTACAACTTGTATTCTGTATTTTCCAAAGAAGCCGTTAGTATTTGCTGGTATCTTTGTAAAAATGTTCCCAGAGCGTAGGTGCAGATAGTCTGTTGGTCCGTATTCAGTATCGGCTTGTTACAAGATCCACAGGGGAGGGCTCACAATTTATTCCGAACTCTAGAAAACACACTCGGTAACAAGCAAACATGCGGCTATACAAAGAAGAGAATACCGAATCCAAATTTCAAGTTGCAAGGATACATTAACATTTCGAATTCATATTAAATGCATGCCCACAAACAGACACGTGTAAGTTGGCGCTTACAAATGCTGTATGTGTACTTATAAAATAAAATCAAAACCTCAAGTAAACATAAACACTTTAACTTTTGCCGACGTCCCTGAAACAGGGGTGACATTGGCAAAGTGAACCGTTTTTTTCATTATGTTGATTAGCCTCATAACAACTTATAAGTCAAGGAATATATGCATAAGCGCTTTAACCTCTGTCGCCATTCCGCTAGGGGTGGCCAGAGCCTCTGCAGAGCTGCCTCAATTTTTTCCTATCCTTACATACCTCTTTCAATTCATTCATATTTATCACCTTTTTCATGCATTTTCTTCTTTTACGCTCACTTTGTATATCCCATTCTTTCACAATCTCCTCAATCTGATCACTGATCACTTTTTATCAAAACAAAGACGTTTCATATTGAACTTCAATAAAAAAAAAACTTTTTTCACTTTAAGGAGCGTTCTTTTTCATAAAAAATAAAGATATTGCTATCCGGTATAATAGTATTACGTAGGTACAATGTTACAATCATGTATGCCAACTTTTTTCGAAGAGCAACTCGAAGAAGAGGAATACTTAATGCAATTAATATTAATGAAGTGTACACATGATAATGCCACTGAAAGTTTGTTTACTCGCTGTTAGATGTCTCTAGCTTAATTTGCAAGTGTGAGAGTGAGTGTTTTGTTGATTGTACTCTCAGTAAACACTCACACAAGTATAGCAAACTCTGCATAATGCATGAAAACTTTACGTTACAACTCAACTATAGCGTATTAAAAAAAATACTGAAACTGAAAAAGATAATCTTGTGAGCGTTTTGATTTACATACGTTTTCAGTTAAGTTTGAACGTAGAGTTTTATACTTGGGTCACTGATGAGTGATGACCTTTACCCGCCCTTGTATACACGACCTGGCAAGGCACAATGCTTCCGGGAAATCATTCTCGAGTGAAATTCAATTATTTATACTTAAAGAAATAATAATAAAAGACTTGCATTTTTTCTGTTCTTAGCAAAATTGTTCTGCACCTTTATTGCACCGGCATTTTTTTTTGAGTTTGAAATTTTTCATACATAAATAAAAATTAAATAAACAAGTTCTTACGTAGATAATTTCAAATTTAAGTGGCTATGTAAATATTAAATAAAATACAATCCATTTCACACAATTATAAATAATTCATTTGGTGAGCGCTGTCTGTTGTAGTAAGGCCCGATTTACAAGCAAGACCCAGTTGCTGTAGGGTTGGATCAACTATTAGTGACCATTTTTTGGTAAAGGTATAAGAATCATTTGACCCAGCGAAGAGCGTGTGTGAGCGTTGTGCTCCGCCGGGATCCGAATCCACGCCCTTCCATTACGAATCCAAAAAAGTTAACCACTAGACTTCGGAACGGTAAATTAAGTTCAAATATGCTAAGAAAATTTGATCTCAATTCATGTATTTGCATTGCAAATACATACTATTTCCGAAGTAGGTCCTATGTATCTTTGAGTTTATAAATATCCAAGATACAAGCTTACAAAGTCAGGATGCAAATCGAATAACTGTATTTCGAGATCTGCCTGGCTTTGCAGGAGATTCAAGAGATATCTTGTCGATTTACCCACAGTGTTTGACTGAAAAGAGGCTTTTCGTACATCCTTATACATCGAGGCACTCAATTTTCAGCTCTTCAAGTATAACACACATGGTGATACTGTGCTCCGAGAACTAAATGAAAACTATAATAGAGCTTTGAGTGATAGTTTTGGTTTCCCAACATTTTTTGGTGAGTTTCAACGTTGAGTTTTATACTTGGGGCACAAACTTCGTATGGAGCAAGGCCGTAATATGGTTTGCAACTTTTTTCCTTTGGGTATTCGGAACTTTCTTTACCTAAATATGTGTCTCGGCAAAGGACTCACTGTCGGTGCTTTGACTTCGAAACGAAAAGTTTGTTATGTTGCTTGAAATAAGTTGTTTCTCGAGTGATTTTGATGCTTTTAAAGTTTTTTAAGACTATCAAATGTAATTTTTTATTCAAATTTTGACTGTCCCGTTTGACCAAAAAAAAATCGTAATATAAGGTTATGAGGAAGACTTTTTGTTTGTGAAAGACTGACTGTTAAAGAACTACGGTTTTTCTCTCATGAAGAGTATACAAAAAGTTTTAATATTCAAATTAAGTATTTTTTTCCTTCATATACTCTATGAAAACTATGATCTTTGTTGTTAAGATATATTAAGATTCATGATTCATTTTTCATAAAAACAGGGGTGATTTTGGCAATGTTGTTTTCAGAATATGTGTATTTTTTTATTCCAATCTAGAAATAAAACAGCAAAGTAAATATTCTCGTTTATTTAACTACATATTATTATGAAAGGACAAACAGAAAATCAAAAATCTTTGAAATACATTTGAACAATTAATAATCCCATTTGAATTTAATACGTTGGCCACCAGCATAGCAGATCAACAACCATTTAAAATAAAATCACGTGTTATACACAAAGTATTATCTTGAACAAACTACCAACAGAGAATAACACAAATGAGTTTTAAAAAACCAAAAACGGCAAACTACTATTTTTAACAAAATTATATGAATATATGGAAGGAAATATAATTTTCTGTAATAGCAAATATTCAATTCATATCCACAAAAATACTGGATTGTCGCTTTCGGTAACGCTTAAACACGACTCAAATTCAGAAACAAAGAATTGAAAATAACACACTTAAGCTTCTTAAATTGTTTTCAAGGTGGAAAAAACCATTCACTGAAACAATGCTTCATTTTTTTCTGTCACTCTTTTAGATATTATATTATATCTGATAATCCAGAATTTCATCTCAGCATAATATATGATTCCTCCTACTCACATTTCGATATCTGTACTCCGAGTATTATAATCTCATTTCTCCAAAAATCAGCACTTTACCAAAAAATGTATGAAATTCATAACGATCAATAGATGTGCTGTTTTTTGTTTTCATTATATATAATAATCTATAATCTGAGTTGCAAGGATATATTCATTTAAAGCTCTCAGATGTATGCCCACAAACCAACAAGTGTAGTTCGCGCTTACAAATGCTGAATGTGTACTTACAAATAAAATCCAAACCTCAAATGAACATAAGCCCCACAACTTTTGCCGACCTTCCCTGAAACAGGGGTGACATTGGCAAAGTGAACCATTTTTTACAGTATGGGTGGTCAGCCTCATACCAACCTATAAGTCAAGGAATATGAATAATAAATTACATTTAAATATAAAAAAGAACAAAACCTTACAAAGAAATCTATACAAAAAAAGTCAAAAATTTCCTATGCAAAAAATGTAGCAAATGAATACACCAACATTAGAAATCAACATTGCAGATTAGCCGCCACTTCTTCCTGTCCTTGCATACTTCTTTCATTTCATCCAGAGTCATAACCTTTTTCATACAAGTAAATAATTGATTTCATTCATTACAATTTTTTAGTTTAAACGTAAAGTTTACACTTGGGGTACAGTCTGCCAATATTTAACGCCTACATACATACCCTTGAGTCAATACAAAAGAGCCACCACTTTACAGTATTATTTGAATCTTCTTATTGAGTAGGAGTACTGTACTACGTTTAAACGCAACCAAAGCGTTTACAGAAATATGTGTAGAAACTAAAAAGTTCACTAAAAATGCTTTTTACGTTTCCATGTATTTTTTGGAAAAACGCAATGATTTAGTTGAACCGAAAGTATTACACTTCAGGTATTATTTGAATCTTATCATTGAGTAGGTGGACTGAATATACTGAGTCACGAATAGTTTTGGAATAACAATTATTTACGTCCTACGAAATATTGAATCATACAGAAAAATACCGGATAATCCTGACATATCTATAATCTAAGTTGCAAAGATAAATTAACATTCAAAACTCATATCGAATGCATGCCCACAAACAGACCCGTGTATTATAAAACACACCCCTTTTTTCAGGAAAGGTTGGGAAAAGTTACACGGTGTATGTTCATTTAAAGTTTGGATTTTAATAATTGTAAATGAAGCTTCGCAAAGTTACATGTGGGTCGCATGTGGTGAGTCGAACCTATGTATTTTTACAGGTAAGGGGGCCGGCCTTACGCCAACCACTTCAGTTGAAGTGGGGGTTTCCCAGCTCCCGAGAGAGCTGGTACTCATTTATTGTGAAGGCTGAGTAAACCTTGCCAGTATTTTATTTTGGGGTTTGAAATAAACACCGAAACGTAAACACAAGTAAGTAAAAACACACAGATACATAATCAACAACCTCCGTCTATTTTCATCCCTTTTTCCTTTAAAAAGGTCAGAATGGGGAAGCGCTAAGCTGCCATCATTGTCAGGTATTAATCATCCTATATCACTTCTTCTAACGGCACTTTAGAGCCCATTTCAAGTATTGGCGTCCCAGCAAAGGTGATGGAAGTGCCAATAAATTATTAGTCAAGGTCGGTGCTGACGTCATCTTGATCTACTATTCTTTCAAAGCGTAGAGTGTAAAATGGCATCTATCGATAATCTGAAATCTAAGTTGCAAAGATATATTAAATTGTAAAATTCATTCACAAGCAGACAGGTGTTTAAAAAAAAAACACAAACAAAATGACATGACAGTGATGACTGTTGACAAAAGTAATATAACAAAAATAATATAACAAAAGTAATATAACAAAAGTAATATAACAAAAGTAATGTAATATAATAAAAAAACATTATTTTATGCATAAAAAAATCAAAACAATGTGTCTATATGTGTAAGTTTGCGCTTACAAATGCTGCATGTTTACTTAAAAATGAAATTACAAGGCATTAATTTTACTTCACTTCAAAAGCTTCATAGTCAGCTTATATTTACTTTGTTTAATTTCCAATTAATTTATCCAAATGCTGAATGTTTCATTTTGTAAAAGAAACCTCCATTATATGTACATCTTAAATTTCAGGGGCTTCATGCCAAAATTAATATAGAGTGCGTGAGCTGGAAAGTATTTTTTTGAGTTTATAGAAATTACAATTAAAATTATCCTAAGAAATATGATTTCGGTTTTCAATGATACTGTTACGAAATTAGGGTTCAAAAGTCTTTCAAATTAAAATACACAAGTCTTCTTATACAGTTGTTTATTTTACACTTTTAAATAATTTATTTTGACAAAGCTTTCTTGACTATTCCACTTGGTTAATGTTCACTGATCAAGTTAGTTCTATGTGTTAGTAAATCTCGTATACTACTGGCCCTGCAAGCCACTCGCAACCTTCTTATACTCTTTAAAACAACATTTTTTTTTTAAATTGCGCTTTGCATCTTATACCCAGTAATATTAAATGAGATCCGTACGTGAATGGCAGTATTTAAAGATATTAAGGGGCATTTCCTTACCAACGTTTTTCTAAGGACTGCATTGAGCCAATGCCACCCCGGTATTAAAGAAGGGCGGTAAGAGATGCAAGGCTTACAAAAAACAATACGTAAATAAGTAAGGTAAGACATCAGTCAGTCATTTAGGGACAAAAAATTATGTGTGAGTGGGTGAATTTAAAGTTTTGTGTGAGTGAGTGAGAAATAAAGAGAAACCAAACAATAAAAGGGCCCTTGAGGTGTGCTACACACGAAAACGGCGCTTTAAAAAAAAAAAATTCAAATATATATAACGTAAAATATCTACGTAGATTCGTAGATTTTCAGCTTAGGCACGTATAAAGGAGTGAGTGTATTTTTTTTTATAAACCTCTGCGTGCTTTTTTGGAATCGGTCGCAGAGAGCTGGCGGACATTTGTTTTCATTAGGGTGACTGGGGGTTGTTTACGGCCGAGGGAGGAAAAATTGAAAATTCAAAGGAGAAACTTTAAGATGGAAGAGTATGGAAAATAGAACCACCCGTGGAACGCAGTAGAAGCCATAGCAGAATTCTACAAATCGTTCTCCCAGTGCTTGTTTGGCTTATTTACCATTTGATTCAAAGACGACCTTTGAATAAAATTGCCTTAAAATCAAATCCCACACAATCTGAGATAAGAAAAATATATGTAAGACACGTTGGGGTGAGAGTTGTTTTTTTGACATTTTGAAAATCAATTTTCAGCATTCATAAGATACATAGGTCAAGTACACATACCTACACACATTGCTCATGTGAAATTACCTTCGTTGAAGATAAGACAAACAAATTCTAAGATGACGAAATGTAAGGAAATCTTCCGATAACATTTTAAAACTTTTTTTGAGTGTCTTTTTATTCTTAAATTATTTTTGTGTACGTTGAAAATAAAGCAAAAAATAAATTTTAATGAATAACAGTATGTATGAAATTGTTGTACCTACGCAGTTATTTGTTTATTTGGATCTACAAAAGAACGCAAGTCTCCCTTTAAATTCATTAGAGAACTCTAAGACGTTTAGAATGTGGAACGCTTTATTAATATATTCGCTAATAATTTTTGATTTAGCAGAGAAAACAAAATTTATATTCGACAAGACATAAATACATGGAAACGAAACTCATTTCGGGTACTTTGTAAGCGTCTCTTTAGCGAAGATAACTAAAATTATTATTTATTTCTTGTACATGCGTCATGTATGTTATGTTGGGTCTCCTATTCACAGCCCACATTATTACATTTCAAATAAAACATGAATGAAATATCTCCGGTTTAGGCTTAGCCCACTGAGGCTAGAATGGCATAGATAATGCGTTATGTACAAACTTGAACTCTGATATTAATGCGTGTATTTAAAAACCTAAATACTTCCTGAACATCTTATTTTCACAATATTTTACTAAGACTTGGTTTAGTCTTTAAAAAAATATCCTATCTGTTTTTAAGTTATCTCAATTGTAAATGAAGCTGTTCATTCAAAGTTGTAGGCAAACATTATCTATGATCTTTTTTTTAATGCCTACATTTACATCTACACGTATCATCTAGTTTTAAACCAACTGTGTCTTACTTGCAAAAGAAGCGCTGACTGACTACGAACAAGCATGCAGAGGTATCTTTAGATGTGATTCACACAAAAATAGTGCTGACCCAATAAATTATCCTGAAATGTATGTACATCAATATTCCCATACGTCAGTTTGTAAATTAACCTTTTAGAATGGTTGTTAGATCTATTCCGAGTCTTTTAATTAATACTTTTACTATTCTTATTGCTAAAACTTTGGTTAGAATAATGAAAACTTAATTCTGGATGGCGTGTAAAATGAATATCGCTGAAACACTGAAGTAAGAAATAAGTGTAGGAAGAAAGACATTTGAAGATGGGAAGATAGCGAGGACAATACTGATACCAGCATGTCAATAGAATGGGAAATTATAGGATCCCACGTCTCGTTCTTCAAGGGATACCACACGGAAGAAGACCTCCGAAAAGATGGTGTGATAGCTGGTAGACTGAATCAGAAGAGGAAATAGCGGCACAAACAGATCCTTCTGATCTAAAAGGTACGCAAAAAGCTTTTTTACGATTTATTTGCATTATCTCGTTAGATTTGACAATTTCCTTGATCTATCTGGCGGTTAATCTGTAATATTGGCGGCTAGGGTTTATTAAATTGGAATCTGTGTTGTTTATTTGTTTTGATGTCTATACATACCATTATTGTTGATTTAAAAAAATGTAATTTGTCGTGTATGTTCCTTGACTTATAGGTTGATATGCGGCTGAACACCCATGCTGTAAAAATGGTTCAGTTTGCTAATGTCACCCCTGTTACAGGGAAGGACGGCAAAAGTTGCAGGGCTTATGTTAATTTGAGATTGGGTTTTTATATTGTAGGTCCACATGCGGCATGTGTTTGCACGAAATTATACATGTCTGCTTCAGGGAATGCATTTAATATAAATCTTAAATGATATATATCTTTGCAGCTAAGATTAGATATCTAACTAAATACGTTGAAATCTAACATGATTTATCGATTAGTCAATGTTCCAAATCTTGTCTCAGAATGCGTTATCTAAGCCATTCTATCCCTTTTAGGTTTGTTTCCAAATGTATATAAAAGCCCGCGCTATTTATTACAGTCTTCATAAACTTGTGTAATTTTGTCCAAAGCTCACGCGCGATTTGTCGCACATTACCCGCGGATATTTTTACCCCAAAAGAAGGTATTTTTTCACCCTCCCTTTGAGGATGTTGACTACTCCATACGCTGAGATATAATATTCGTGTAGAAGAAACTAGTTTACGGCATTGATACATACTATTATGATGATACAGGTTAAATTTTATAAAAACTTCAGTTAATTTATTTTAAAATTTTGTTCACGTTTAGTTCATTCACACCACGGCTGCATGACTGCTTATAAACTCGACAGCTCCGATACAAGCCGAACGCTACAGAGAGCTTTTTATTGTTTATAGCATGGTTAATTATACATGGTTATAGTTTTTGAATTTTTTACTGTTAAATTGTTTTAATGAATTTATTGCTTGTATTCCTTGACTGATAGGTTGGTATGCGGCTGACCACCCATACTGTAAAAAATGGTTCACTTTGCCAATGTCACCCCTGCTTCAGAGAAGGTCGGCAAGAGTTGCAGGGCTTATGTTCATTTGAGATTGGTTTTTTTTATATTGTAGGTCCACATGCGGCATGTGTAAGCGCGAAATTATGCGTGTCTGCTTATGGGAATGCATTTAATATAAATCTCAAATGATCCATATCTTTGCAGCTTAGATTTAGATTAAGTTAAAGGTTCTTGAAATATTGTGAACTGGAATATGCGTGATTTTTTCAGAATATTCTCTTTAAATATTCGAGCGAATACTCACACCATCGAACAAATATAGTTACAACTATTCAAACAGCTATATCTAGATACACTCACAAACACACCACACAAGTAAAACACACAAACACACATTCGTTACAATACTATGCGGCTCACCTTTTAACCGGACCTGTCATCACAGATTATATAGCAATCATGTGATATCCTATGTTTTCTTGCTTTTCCCATCATTTTTTTCAACAGTTAATAATTAAACATACCGTTATTTTTTAGCCATTTTACTTTCAAAATTCAACGATCATAATAATTGCAAATGGTGCATAGCATTTGCGCGCAATACCAACAATGCAGAAAAATCTATAGTCTGTACCTTTTGCCTGTTAACAAAGTGTCGAATCTCGAAGTATCATTGTTCTCTTTCTAACTAACGAAGATTTGTGTCGAGTTAGGTTCAAACAGATATAGTGTCTATTGCGTCAAAATAGTTTCGACTCCACTACACTATAACTCAATGCCTACATACTTATGTACCTTAAGTTTACTACTACATATGGATGTGTGTAGGTAGGTAGGCCTCAGCCATTGAGAATCTAGAAATATCTCAGCGGAATAAATTTGTCGAGAACAAGAATGAAGCGCAGGTTCGTAACGACCAATAATTCAATCAGAATACTTTTTCGTACAACTATTTCGTGTTGGTTTAGACAAGAGCTTCTCAAATCTCAATCTCAATCAAAAATCTATAATCTAAGCGGAAAAGATGTGTTAACTTTTAAGGCTCATATTAAATTCATGCCCACAGACAGGCACGTGTAGGGTCGCGCCTACACATTCTGCATAATACAAATAAACAGGGAACTGGATTTGGAGACGCAATTTAAAAGAAGTCTCAAGACTCACCTCTTCGTCCAATCATATGGACAAGCGCCTTTGTAGTGACCCATTGTCATAAAAGGCGCTATATAAATTCTGTGTTTATTATTATTATTATTATTAAACAACACCTCACATAAACATAAGCCTTGCAACTCCTGCCGCCTTTCTCGACCCGAAACCGGGTTTTACAGTACGGGGAGTCAGCCTCATACCAACCTATTTCTACATACTTGGGGGTTGCGGAAACACTAAATAAAAATCTGGGATCCGTGCGAAAAATTTAATTAATATTGTAAATATTGGATAATTGTGACAATCACGAAAATTATGATCAATTGAAACGTCTGCAGATAAAATATCTGTAAACAGAACTTGTTCTAACCCAAAAAACCCATAAACAGTTTGTCGACCAAGATGAGGTCAAAAAAGAACCTACCAGGTCTAAAAGAGTCCATCCATCTCTACAACAATTGGATCTTTCTTCAAAAGTGAACGCTTTCTAGAGCGACAACGAAACTTGCAGAGGGCTCTTAAGTTATTCATAACCTATAATCTATAATCTGATTAGTCAAGATATATTAACACTTGAAATTCATATATAATGCATTCCCACAAACAGACAAGTGTTCGCTTACAAATGCTACATATTGTCTACTTAAAAAGTAAGATACAAACTTCAAATGAACATTAACCCTGGAACTCTTTCCGACGTTCTCTGAAACAGTGGTTACATTGGCAAAGTGAACCATTTTTTACGGTATGGGTGGTCAGCCTCATACCAACCTATAATTCAAGTTATAACTCTCAAGCGCTCATCAAATAAATCTTCCTATTACATGTTTGAGGACCTCAGGTTAATACGTACATGCATACAAACACACGCACAAAGCTTATGCTGTATTCGCACTAACACATCTAAGGTTACGTGACTTGTTCCCGCTCTTTGCGGATCGAAGCTCCTCAACACCATTTTTTCCTCGGTAATAAAATTATTATCTTTCATTCAATGAGTTGATGGTCAACAACGGACGACCTCGAGAAATTCTCAAGAACTTTTCTTTTGATAAAAAAAAACATCCAAATTTATTTATTTATGTGTACCTACCAATAATTGAATAGAAAAATAAAGGTGAAAAAGTGATAAAAGGAAAGGTTGATTTTTACATTTTTTGAGTATTTTTCATCATCATTATCATCATCGTCATCAGAGGATCTCTAAGCTGTTATGAGCCTTGGTATCCTGGAAAAATCACCTCCATTTTCCTTTATCCTGACATTTACTTTCCAATCCTTGATGCCAATAACGACTACATCCGTATGTAGGTACCGCATTCATACTATCCACCTTGTAGTCCTGAACGGACGATTTTTCTAGTCACTATTTTTGCGTGAATCAAACCTTTGATAATAAATCTAAATCTAAACTGCAAAGATATGTATCATTTGAGATTCATGTTAAATACATTCTCACAAGCAGACATGCATAATTTCGCGCTTATATATATACCATCTTCGGTATTGGTAAGTTCTTGCATATAAGCGCTAAAACAAGCAAAAACCAGTTAAGGTATGGCTAAATGAGGCTCTCCAGGTATGTATCCAAAAAATCATTTTTAAAAAGTCGATGAAAAAATATTTTTGCATTATCTACTATGAGTTTGTGTGTACATGTACCTAGGCACGTAGCTTGCTGGTGTGTGTAACTGGAATAGTGTCGAGCAAAATGGAAGTATGTGGAATATTCTCGAATATGCCAGAACCAACGGTATGAGCCGTATAAATAGGGGCGGCGATCATGTGAGAGCTAGAGAGTCTCTTTCAACATTGAGCCGCGAAGTCGATATAAGCTTGAACGAGAAGTACTGTGTAACCGATATTCTGCAAAATAAATATAGTTAAATAAATAAATCGCAGTTAAATAAAAATAACTCAAGTAAAATCATAAAAAATACAACACCATAATTATGGAACAAGTCTATAAGATTACTAAGATAAAACGTTTTTATATTTCTTTTTTGTCTATTTTTGCTTTAACAAATATGCGTAGCATTCGTATCGATTTTTGTTCATTTATTAAAAAAATACACAAATTACGCTGCTAAAAATAAAAAACGTTTTATTTTTTTTCTTCCAGCGAAACTATTCAAGAAATGATTTATTATTCGACATAAAAAAACAGCTAACAAGGGAATTAGTAAAACAGAAAATTTCCTTCCCACAAAAACGACATGTGAGTCATAAAGAACCAAACGTGGGAATGTAGGATTTAAAAAAAGATAAATACGTAGAGAAAATTATTTCTTACGTTACTTGCATTTCTCTCATTTAAGATAATATCTTAGATTCCCATCTTTGATTTTATTTGATTCGTATACGTTTTTAAAACTTCAAGTAAAAAAAAAATATTTCCTCAATATGAGATACTAGTGAACGATTAAGTTTTCATAGATTTTTTTTGTAAACGCTATTTTTGAGTTGAAATCAACATAACGTCGGCAACGCAAATATGGGTCGGCTTTTACGAATCACGCAAAAATATTAAAAGTATAAATTAAAATATACTCGCTGATGTATGGAATGTTATGGAGAGATGGGCTCGCGTGCCTGCGTTGTAAAGCCCTGCTCGGAAAACCATGAATGGAAGGATAAGGAAGGCAAATGACGTCATGAAGTAGGGTGAAGGTTGGGGGGGATGCTCGCGGAAGAAGAAGTGGCAATAGGAAGGGGCGAGAGGGTGGCGAGCACCTTTTATGAATAGAGATGTTCGGAGGCGTTTGGAAAGTTAGAATTGCTAGCCTTAATGAAGAGAAATTTTCATTCCTTTCTCTCTTCTTTTTTAGACCTCAAGTTTTTGAACTAAGTACCTAATACCCTACGTGTGGTTTTTTTTATCGATTTTGGAATTTCAGTGCCAATATATTGGGTGGGAATATGTTGGAAGTATTGAAGCCTTATTTCTCGTATTTTATCTTTCATTGGAATCTAAAAAACTTTTTGTTTAAACTGAAAAAAAACTAGCCTTCAGCAAAGTGTACATAAAAAAAAACTATTTACTTAATCAGGGAATAATATATTATCAATTAAAACTGCATTCTTTAGGGTGACTCTTTTTACTAGCCAATAGCTCAGTTGGCAGAGCAAAAAACTCAAAGTCAGAGCGCTAGGATTCTATTCCTACCAAGGGTGTCAGAAATTATTGACAGTTTCGATGTTTATTTCACACACAAAATTATTGTGCCAGCAAGGTGTACTCAACCTTTACAATAAATAGGAAACCTGCCGCCTCAAGAGCGAGGAACACCTCACCTCAAGCGAAAAGGTTGCCGCAAGCTGCTCCCCTTACCTGTATAAATAACTAGGTTTAACGCATCACACGCGACAATTTCGGCAACAATTCGAAAAAAAAAAGAATTATATCTGCAGTTTATTTTTTTTTAATGTTGTAAAATTTACCTACTCATTTGATAATATCCTTGTCAAATATCTCAGAGTTTGAGATTTAAAAAAAACACAAAAACAAAAAAAAATTGTAGTTTTTTTTCAGTGTCTTAACATTTTACCTTATTTCATCTCGATCGTACATTTTTCACAACACAACCATCAATTTTCAGGCTTCCCTCCCCTCCCCGTCCGTCTCGCCATTTGTCGAAGGCTGTTTTTGATAGTTTTATTCATTTCAGATCAAGGCCGCCGTATATATGTAAGGCAAAGCAACCCCTCCCTTATTATTCCATATTTACTATTGTGTGCTCAAGTACGGGAAACGGATTAAATAAACTATTAAATGTATCTGCTTGTAATTTATTTTTACGGCCGAAAAGTTTCGAGATCAGAATTCCTTTTGGAATAGGTTTATTTTTATTCTTGCTTTGAATGATAGCGGGCCGTTTAGATCAAATCAAAGGACGCGTTTTATTGCTGGTAAACTTGAAAAACATATTAAAATAGTATATTTGTTTTTGTCCATATTGTTCTTAGTATACAACTTGATAAATTCACAAAGTTATTCTTTATAATTTTTCATATTTCTCCTAATTCTACTGTGTGTATAATATTCATTTTGCTTTATATAGTCTCCCATTATTTTAAGATTTCAGTTTCTCTGAGGATGGCCAAGAGGCCGAAACCGGTCACAACTCGTTATTTTTGTTTGTAACTAAATAAAAATAAATAAAGTAGAACTAAACAAAGTTTGTTATCATTTTTTAATAATTAAAATAGTAGGTCATGTTAGAGGACTTTTACAAAATTAATTGCTGCAACCATTTCGTCCATAAATTTAATGTATCCCTTTCTGTAAACTATAATCTAAGTAGCAAATATATATTGACATTTAAAGCTCACATTTAATGTAACGTGTAAGTTCAGTCTCACATATGCATGTTTATTTAAAACCTCACTTGAATATAACCTTGCAACCGTTGCTACCTGGTGAACCATAGGCAAATGTTTTACAGTACGTGCGGTCAGCTTCATACCAAGTCAAAGAACTTTACCCTTACCTTATAAAAATCATCACTTTGTCTTTCAATTTTCTGAAAAAGTATTGAACGTAATTTGAGAGCTTTAATATAAATCCACAATAACAAGCATGAAAGTAATATACGTTCAGACAGTTTTCTAAATAAACAAGTAACTCGAGACGAAGAGGAATGTTTCAGTGAAGGAATATAATATTTCTTTTTTATAACACAAGCAGACAAAAAGCAAAGTGTTATAGAGAGGAATTTGCACTGAATAAAAAACATCGCAATATCACATGTTAATAGTCATAACAAAAGGATTATATTCTTCGGGAGGCAGCATCGCAAAGAATTTGTATTTTTTACTTTGTGGACAGTGGCGGTGGATGGTAGAAATTGTGATAATGTTAATATTATTGTTATAGTTTAAAATTTTTTGAAGGAATTCAAAAACACTGTTTATTTTCACACCAATATATTTAAAAAGATTACAATCTTTAGAGTAAGTTACTAACGTTTTCGACCTAGAAGGTCATCATCAGGTATGATTATTGATTATATGATTGTATGATATTGATTATATGATTATATTACAATAATCATACCTGATGATGACCTTCTAGGTCGAAAACGTTAGTAACTTACTCTAAAGATTGTAATCTTTTTAAATATATTGGTGTGAAAATAAACAGTGTTTTTGAATTCCTTCAAAAAAATTTAAACTATAACAGTATGAATTTTCTCAGTGTTAATACACAAACAATACAAAATATAATTAATATTATTGTTACAATAATGTAAAGGTTCATGCCTGCGTGTTTTTTTATTGTGTGTATACGAATGGGTTCTGAATGAATGCGGAGTAAAATAAAGCGTGAATGTGAAAGTTCAAAGAAGTGTGATGCGATGGCTTAGACATATTGAAAGGATGAATGAAGACTGACTGAAAAAAAAGTGTATTAAGTGAATGTATATATATATATATATATATTTGGATGACTTATTCTTCTTTTGGGCGCCGTTTAGTGACTCCAGCCACCCCAAGGGCGCCCACCGCTCACTCTCTTCTTGTGAAGATGGTGGTCTTCAGCTCCTTCCTGAAATGAATGTAATAGGTAAGCATGGAAGGGGAAGACCTAGGAAAGAATGGATTGATCAGATAAGTGAGATTGCGAATGAATGGAATTTACGGAGTGGAAACAAGAGAAGAGCATGCATGAAAAGAGTGATGAAATTAGATGAGATGAAAGAAGTATGCAAGGACAAAGTCAAGTGGAGGTACTTGTGTGGAGGTACCGGCCACCCCTAGAGGAATGTCGGTAGGATACAAGACAAGGGCCTAGGCGTGTTTACTTGCTGTGTATATGTGTGTGTAGACGTGAGCATTTGACCGTTTGAACTGTTTATACTTTTGGTACTCTCTGGAAATAATCATTCTAGAGGCGTCTCGTCTGATTGAGAGCACGCGAGAATAGGCCTTGGTCATATATAAATATAGTCTGCAAGCTGTTTTCACTAAAATGGTTGGCGTAAGGCCGCCCCCTTACCTGTAAAGTGAAATAGGTTTCACCCATTACATGCAAACCCCTTCGAAGAAAACGCAGAATATTGTGATTTGGTGTTATGGCCAAGGGGGCCAAGTGGGCCGATCGATCTAGCATGCTTGGAATGGAATAACGTTGGTTTGATCCCCGCTTGAGTCATTTGACCATAACTTTGACCCTGGTTCAACAGATGTAAGTAATTGGGTTATTATTAATTAATAATTCATTGAAAT
Organism: Agapetus fuscipes; assembly: GCA_951799405.1. Classification (NCBI taxonomy): domain Eukaryota; kingdom Metazoa; phylum Arthropoda; class Insecta; order Trichoptera; family Glossosomatidae; genus Agapetus; species Agapetus fuscipes. The sequence goes on along the minus strand of OX637342.1, from coordinate 5,223,781 downwards.
AAACAATAATGAATAAATTATTGTTTTTATTAATACCTGTTTCTGGCCAGGCAAAATAGGTTGGTGAATTGCATTCCTCTTCACAAATCTATTTAAAAAAAAAAAAAAATTACAATACAGAAACATATTGTGAAGAGTTTAACGAAAAGGAAAGGAATAAAATCAAAAATCTCTAGGACAGAGGCGTGCCCAGGCTTGTACAACTTAGCTCAGTCCCACCAGTCGCCACTGACGTTCAGCATTGCCACTCTAGAGAGAGTCGCAATTTTATTTCGCGCAGAGAATGGCACGAAGACAACCTGGGCAAATAAAGCATGAATAATTTAGCAGCGCCCTGAGTAAACAAGTTTTTCACAAAAAGACGCGGGAGCTCATGTCGCGGCCATGCAGAGGGAACGAACGTAAATAGAAAGATTTACAAGGAGATGTTGACACAACGCAGAATATTCAATCTTGTGACGTCAGAGCTGATCCCGCCGCCAAATCGTCCCCCCGGTGCTTGTTTGGCATAGTCACCATTTGATTCAAAGATGACCTTTCAATAAATTTTGTATTTGTACCGGTCGACCAGACGGTTGTACCGTCCGGTCGATAGCTCACTTGGTAGAGTGCTTGCATATCATCCCGTGAGCTCGGGTTCGAATCCCACCACAAACGCTTCACTCATGACTACGACGAGCATCATCAGATCCATTCAATCTGGTTGCCTACTACCTATTCTTCCCGCAGTGCTTGTTTGACTTATCCACCATTTGATTCAAAGATGACCTTTCAATGAGTTTATTTTGGGAATCACATTCCACACAATCTGAGCTAAGAAAAACCACGTAAAACACAATAATCTGAGAGTTGTTTTAAATATTTTAAAATAATTTTTCAGTTCTTTTAAGGGGCCGTCCATAATTACGTCATCGATTTTTGCCGATTTTCGACCCCTCCCCCCCCCTTAAAATCATCCTATAGTCATTATCTAATGACTCTCTTGCTGTAATAATGGATGAGCTTAATAATTAATAATTTTTTTTTTTTTTTTTTTTAAGAAATCCTGTGCGGGAGACTCCCTAGATTCTAAAGACTCTAGGGGTCTATGACACTTGTTGTAGTGCCGCAGAGGGGTACGAGCTTGGTCGTCGCTACAAAGCGCCAATACTCAAGCAAGACCCTAGTTGCTGTAAGGCTGGATTGACCTTTGGTGACCGGTCATTGGTAAAGGTTTTTATGAATTTTTCAACCCAGCGAAGAGCACATTCGAAATATAAATGGTATATTTTTGTGCTCCGCCGGGATCCGAATCCACAACCTTCCATTTACGAGTCCGAAGTGTTGCCACTACGGACTACGGACCGGTCCAAGATGCCAACGACACGCGGTGTACCTGAGCGGTCACCCATCCAAGTACTGTCCGCGCCCAATGTTGCTTAACTTCGGTGATCTATGGGAACCGGTGCTTTCAACATGGCTAACGTCGTGACAGTTAATAATTAAGTCGTGAATAATTAATAATGTTATATTACTTACATAATATTTTGTATATTTTGTAGAAATTGGTATTTACAAGAATGACGTCACTTTTGGTACTCGTACATCATTTGCCATCATCCGCAGACCAGACTCCCCCCCGCTTAATGCGAATGACGTAATATATGGACAGCCTCTAAGACACATTGGGCCTGTATACATACCAACATTGTTTACTTGAAATTGCCTCTGATGAACATAAGCCAAACAAGCACTAAGGGGACGAAATGGAATTATAACAATCGGCTTGTGGCTCCGTCAGGGCAAGCATTACCCCAAGTGGGTGTAGAATTTATCGTTTTAACGTAATCGTACTTAGAATTATTTAATACGTAAAACTTCAGAAGAAAAATTCTATCTGGATTCTGTCGACCTGGACCAATGTTCTTTTCGCAGTCATTTCATCTGACGAAGTTTTGTCTCACGTGCGGCAAACATTTTCAAGGCAGTTTATTGAAGCGACGCAGTAGCTTTTGCGTCCGCTTAGTGTTGGTAACTGGCTACAAATGTGATGCGTATTCCTATTCTCTATCGCCTTTTTCCGTTGTGATTGATGTTTTTTTAAAGGAATTCTGTGTGGGGGACCTATCGTAGTTTTGTTTCACGAGCGAGAAACATTTTCAAAGCTTATTATAGAAGCGACGTGGTGGCGCTTTCGTCCGCTGGATAAATGTATGATGCGTTGTCTTTATTTCCATTATTTTTTTCATTATTATTGTAATAAATAAATACTTTAAAAATTAATAGAGGGGTGCTTTATAATTTTCATTGAAAATTTTGAATACTATCATACTTCGTTGGGTCGTAAAAGCTATGATTCGTTTATACTTGTGTGAGGACAACACCGAGATGTCAAAATATAATCTGGAACAGAGCACAAACTATTTGATTGCGTCATCAAGGGAAAACGTAGGGCAAATTTGGAACTGATTTCCAAAAATCTTATCATGAAATTCAACAAAATGAATTCAAGTAAAGTATTAAATATTTTTTAATTTAAAAGTTGACTTTTTGTTGTTATAAATTCAAAATTGATAGGTTTAATTATAATTATTGTTTAAATGTTAAAATAATTTATGCAATGAGTGGCATTTAAAAAATGAGATACTAGGAAAAGGTTAATCAAAATAATTTTTGTGTTAAAAGATAAAACTAATAATTTTGTAATCAAATTCAACATTCAAAGCAAAAATTTTTTTTTTTTAAATATTTTTTTAATCATATCGCAACAAAAGTTATTCCAGGTTTTTAAAATTAAAAATATAATTAAATTTAGAAAAAACAAAAACAAAAAAAAAAAAAAATTTCGAAAGTACTATATTTTCATTAATAAAGTGTGTGGGTTCTTTTTGTTTTTTTTTTACAATAAAAGTTATTTAAATACCACCGAAAATAAGAAAAATAAAAATAAAACAGGTCCTGGAGCATATTTGCGAGTAAAACACAAAAAAAATATCTTCACTTCTGAATTTGCATTCGACATATTTTTAATTTAAATATTCACGCATATAAAATCCGTGGCTCAGCCCCAACTGAAAGTGAATTCTTTAATCAAAACAAAGATGATTCATGGATAATCTTTGGATCAAGTTTTAGTGACTAAGTCAGATAAAGCCCTCTTTTTATTCTGCTTTAATAAACGGAGCTTATTTTGCTTTGAAAATTTTCACTTTCCAAGAAGGATCCGTATGCTCAAAACCTTTTCGTACACTTTCTTTATGTTTGTGTCAGAAGCGCCCACAGCACATGAACGCTAAAACAAAGCTTTATATTTTTATTAGTGGTGGAAGGCCTTTCCGCGAAACAAAGCAACGGCACGAGAAAACAGACAACTATGGGTCAGAGGTGCCCATGACTCTAAATAAGTGGTCCAATTTTCTTGAACTTTGATATTCATCCTCTTGTTTGTTACTAGATCATGTGTAACATACACAACGCATCTAAGCTACTTGTCGCGTTGTCCCTGAAGAAGTCGCATGGGGTGAGTGGAATCTATTTATTTTTACAGGTAAGCGGGCTAGCCTTACGCTAATCACTTCAGTTGGAGTGGAGGCTTCCTAGCTCCCGAGGAGCTCGGTACTTATTTCTTGTGAAGGCTGAGTAAACCTAAACGGGAAGTCATTTCTCGATAGGAATCGAAACCAAACTCTGCATGAAATGCAAGCACTCTACCAACTGATCTATCAACTGGGCATGTGAGGAAAAAACAACACTAAAAAAATTCATATTGCATCCATAAAAATGTACAATCAAAGTTGCAAAATAAAAGTAGCACTTAAGATTATCACAAAATGCACGTCCACTTGCAAATCTAAGTTGTCGCTTAAATATGCGTGTAATCATTGGCAAAAGACATAAGATTTTGTAATAAAGACATAAGCTTCTTGAATCAGGGGTGGCAATGAAAAAGTGAACTTTTTTAAGCACAGATGTCACACGCCAACTTAATTCATAAATATTTTTTGTATAGTTTATGTATTAACACTGAAAATTCATATTTGATCTAATCAAATCTAATATAAGTTGCAAAGATATGTAACATTGGGGATTCACATTACATGCATTCTCACAAGCAGATACGTACAATTTCGCGATTGCACATGCCACACGTGAACCTACAACATAAAACCCAAATCTCAAATCTCAAATGGGCATACACCCTGCAACTCTTGCCGACCTTCTCTGAAACAGGGGTGACATTGACAAAGTAAGCCATTCTCTACAGCATGGGTGGTCAACTGCATACCAACCTATAAGTCAAGGAACAAGGTTCAAATAATGTGTAATAAATACGCGAAAGTAATTTATTTGCTACACTATAAACGGGCTTTGCGTGGGACGAAATCACACAAGTTTCATACTAATTCGCCGTCGAGCATTTGTGCAGCTTTTGCACATCGCAAATTTCCATGTACAAAGAAGCAAAAGCCATGAGACACCCACGTGAGCGTTAAACCGTTGTACGGGCGAATAACAACTCTACCTGACGTGGAAATTATAGAAGATTCCAAAATTTTCCAGATATTTTTTTCCAGAGTAATAATAATCTAATAATCTAAGTTGCAAAAATATATTCATTTAAAGTTCTCAAATGCATGCCCACAAATAAACACGTGTAGTTCGCGCTTACAAATCCTGAATGTGTACTTACAAATAAAATCCAAACCTCAAATGAACATAAGCCATTGAACATAAGCCATAAAATTGCCGATCTTCACTGACACAGGGGTGACATTGGCAAAGTGAACCATGTTTAACAGTATGGGTGGTCAGCCTCACACCAACCTATAAGTCAAGGAATGGAAGGAAAAGTGTTTTTCAAAATTTCAAAGTGTGTCCGGTCGATAGCTTAGTTAATAGAATGCTTGCATTCCATACCGAATCCCACCGAGGGTGTAAAAAACGACTTCCCCATCATTTCAAAACTCAAAATAAAATACCAACCAGGTATTTTATTTTGGATTTTGTATGACAAATACCTTCTCAGCCTTTACAAAAAATGAGTACGAGCCCCTTCAGGAGCTGAGAAACCCCACTTCAACTGAAGTGATTGGGGTAAGGCCGCCCCCCTAACCTGTAAAAATAAATAAGTTCACTCGTCACATGTGACGCTTTCTTTGCGTTACTTAAGTTACACTTTATGTGTGGCTCAGTTGCAATGCGCTCTAGAATGTCCCAGAGCATTCTAGAAATTTCCAAAATATTCGACATCGTTCTATTATTAAACGGAAGTCTGATGCTGTAATTGACAGCTTGTTTTGAGCGGCCTAAAATGGACCGATATTTTCTCTGTAATATCGGGTTAAATTTAGATACGGGTATATTTATAATGGTACAAAAATATTATTTTAGTGGGAAGAATGTTCCAAATGTGCTGTTCGCTGGGTTGAAAAATTCATAAGCCTTTACCAAAGACCGTTTAACTATTGGGAACTGCTTTTAGAGTTATGTTTACCTAGTTAATTAATAAACAAGTTAATGTAATGTTCTTTTATTGAAGTACCTGATACATTGGCAGATGACACAGCATTCAGGCCCTTTGTGTTCTACCTCGCTTGCTTACCGGGGGCAGGCGCTACGCGTCGTTCAACGTGCGAGATGCGTTAATGACTTGCAATGACGAATTGCTTATGCGCTGCATTTGATGTGTGTGCACTGCGGTGGGTGCTGCCCACTTGACCAGTGCTGCCACAACCGGCCACTGAAAGGTCCATCTAACCTTACAACAACTGGTTCTTGCTTGAGAATTGGCGCTTTTTACAGCGACGAACAAGCTCGCAGAGGGCTCTTGAGGTGTGATACACACAAAAACAGCGCTCACCAAATATATCATCGTCATATTATTATTAAGAAGTAGGCTGGGTTGGGAAGATGGGTTGACGCAACAAAGTATCTTTATATTTGTGAACTGGAAGTAAGGTGAATGTGTAAGGGTGTGGAACTCGTATAAAGAGCGATGGTGATTGCTTACTGCCTGCGTGCCCCATGATCATAGTTTGTTACCTATTACCATACGCAGGGACATAGCAAATAGGGAGGACAACTTATTTTTGTTATCATGGACCAGGGGGTTTCGTAAATGGAAGGTTGTGGATTCGAATCCCGGCGGAGTACAAAAAATATACCATTTATATTTCCAAATATGCTCTTTGCTGGGTTGAAAAATTCATAAACCTTGACCAAAGACCAGTTACTGAAAGGTTCATCCAACCTTACAACAACTGGGCCTTGCTTGAGAATTGGCGCTTTCTACAGCGACGACCAAGCTCGCAGAGGGCTCTGGAGGTGTGATATAAACAAAAACAGCGCTCCCAAAAAAAATCATCCTAATATTATTATTATTGAAGCATTTGTAAGCGCGAACTACACGTGTTTGTTTGTGGGCATACATCTTAGAGCTTTGACTGAATATATCCTTGCAACTTAGATTATAGATTGAAGGGTTTATGGACATAGTTTGCTATCCTACTTGAACCGGATCTAATCTAATCTATCTAATCTAAGCTGCAAAGATATATATCATTTAAGATTTATACTAAATGCATTCCCACAAGCAGATATGTATAATTTCGCGCTAACACATGCCGCATGTGGACCTACAATATAAAAACCCAATCTCAAATGAACATAAGCCTTGCAACTCTTGCCGTCCTTCCCTGAAACAGGGGTGACATTGGCAAAGTGAACCAATTTTTATATTATGGGTGGTCAGCCGCATAACAACCTATAAGTCAAGGAACATACATGACAAATTACATTTTTTAAAATCAAAGAATAAAAATAACAATATATACATGGACATAAAAAAAAACTAAATCATAAAACCAAATTCACTTTAACAAACCCTAGCCGCCAACATCACAGATCAACCGCCATTTCTTTCTATCCTTGCATACTTCTTTCATTTCCTCCAGAGTCATAACCTTCTTCATACAAGCTCTTCTTTTATTATGACTCTGGATATTCCATTCATTCGCAATTTCGGATATTTGGTCCATCCATACCTTTCTCGGTCTTCCTCTACCACGACATCCATCTATTCTACCAACATATACTTTCTTCGTCAGTCTTTCCTCATTCATTCTCTCCATATGCCCAAACCATCTTAACAAACTTCTTTTAATCTTCACTTTCACACTTTCTTTTGCACCACATTCTTTTCTTACAAAATCATTCCTCACCCTGTCACTCCGTTTTTTCCCAATCATACTTCTTAGAAAGTCCATTTCAACAGTATGGACTTTACTAATTTCACTTTCATTCACCGTCCAGGCCTCGCTTCCATACATCAAGGTGGGTAAAAGTATGCCACTGCGTACCGCCAATCGAGCATTTTTAGAAATGTTTTGATTTTTGGCGATACAAGCTGTGGCACCCAGTACACACCTGCCCTTCATTACTCTTCTTTCAAGTTCACCTGTCATAGGACCGTCGATAAATTATCACAACAAAACACACCAGCTTGTGGCTGCAAACCAAGCAAGCCGATCTCTTTTTCTCGTCTGTCATATTTTCTTTTTCTTTTTCATATTTATAATTTCCCCCTATTCTTTATTTTCCCTGCACACCTATTTAATCCTTTCGTTACAGTATCTTACACATGTAGAGATCCTAGTTGCCCAGCTGTGACTTCAGATGCTGTGCGTTGGTTGGTTGGTCGACCACAATCCTCCGCCCTTCTCCACCAAGCAGGTGGATCTTCCTGCAGCAGCTATAAACTAGTTAATTAGTGTTTCCACCTGGATGCCGGCTCACTGGGCGGGGGAATAAAGGCCACTCTCTCCTTCATCGCACTCCCGGGAAAGGTCAACTGCATTTAAAAAGTTCTTTGCTGCCGATTAAAAAATATAATCTGCTTGCCACGTGCATAGTTAACAATCTTATTACAATGTTTACGAACTATGCGTTTGTGTGTAAATGTATGTATAAAGGTACATGCACGTAAGCACGATGGTGTGTTTCGTTTTGAAAAATCCATTATAAAAGTATGTGGAATAATCTAGAACATGTAAGTATCGTCTCTTTTGTACCTGTATATACGAGCCGCAATGGTGCAGAGTGCCAAAACGCTTGAAACATTGTGACGCGAAGTCGATAGAGCTAGAGACGTACGGTGTAACCGTATATTGAGCAAAATTAATCTTGTTAAATAAATGAATCGCAGTTTAATAAAAAAAAATCCTCAGTAAAATGATAGCTGGATGGACCTTTTGATGACCGGTCTTTGGTAAAAGTGTATAAAATTTTCAACCCAGCGAAGAGCAAATTTGAAATTTAAATGGTTTATTTGTTATGCTCCGCTGGGATTCGAGCCCACAACCTTCCATTTACGAATCAGAAGTGTTAACCACTAGACTACAAACCGGTCCTTAGCGTAGCAACTACATATTATCTCGTTTTTGGCGTTACAAGCACATTTTAAAGATTAGTTATCTCGTCTGGCGTAGAGGATATAATTTTTTCGAACATATACTCCGTCGTAAATTAATAACTTACAGACTATTTCGTTTCTAGCGTAGAAAGCTCATTTTTTGTACCTGTGATTTCATCTGGCGTAGCAAGCTGATTTTCAGGACGAGTGATCTCGTATGGCGTAGCAGGCTGATTTTTTAGACAAATGATCTCGTCTGGCCTAGCAGACTGATTTTTTGCACAAGTAATCTTATCTGGCGTAGAAGACAGATTTTTTTTAACAAGTAATCTTATCTGGCGTAGTATGCTCATTTAAGACAGCTGATCTCATCTGGTGTAGCAGGCTCATTTTTGTGACGAGTTATCTTGTCTGGCGTAGAGGCGATTAATTTTTCAACGCTCTGTCTCGTCTGTGGTAGTGTTCGCGTTAATCTTGGCATATGCAGGTAGCCCCGTCTCGCTCGGATTACTATGCAGGGGCGGCGATTGAGGGGGATTGAGACGCCTCGGCCTGGAATGCTAAGCGCGCCACTGAGTTTGTTAAGAAAATAATACAACTTGTTTAATTAGTTTCAGCGCGCGGATATTCTCGGAATCGTTATCATTATTATTTTATGCGACGCTTTAGGAATTGAAATGACTGTTATTTGGATTAAATTTTGATGCTTAAAATAGCTGGAAATTGTAATGTGAGGCTTCGTTGACAATGCAAATAAACAATGTCTTCTCCCTTCCCTTTCTCCTGACCTTTCTTTCCATATCCCATCATGAGGACGAGACTTTTTTATTTTGATTTGAATATTTATTTATTTTTGGTTTCGGGTATTGCTTATTTTTATTTTTCTTTCTTTTGTATGATTTGTAAGTTGAAATACACAATTGTAGAATACGGTAATAGGTGACATGAAATGTAAATTAATATCTTGTATATGTACAAAATAAATTAATTTAATGCTGTTCTATTCTTGTTGAAAATAAAAATAAATTTAAAAACAACGTCACCTTTTTTATAGTAAGCCTCACCTCTTGTTGCATTTATCATTAAGAATCTAAGTTGGAAAGATGTCTCTACACTCTTAACTCCTGTTTGATGCATTCTTACAAGCAGACAGGCTTAAGTTTGTGCTTTTAAATGCTGCATGTGTCCTGACAAAATTTAATTCAAAATGGTAAATCAACATACACTCAGCAGCGCTTGACGCGCTTTGCTAACAAGGAATCACAAAATCAAAAAGAAAATACAGTATAGGAGGTCAGTCTAATTCCAAACTAAATTTTATCATATTTGTTAGGGTTTGATGGTTCAAAGTGAGAAAGTCCATTGTATTTTTTTTTCATATTCATTAGGATTCATTGATCTCCATGTCTTTTCTTATAACTATTAGTCTTCTAAGGTCAATTTGGAAATCTATTATATGTTTACAATACATATTTTACACTTAAAAAAATCCTTCATATTATTAAATTATCAAATCCAGCGGACATTTACTTTTTTAAGATGGATATTATCTACAAGATAAGAATAATAAAAAAATAATAAAATAGATTTGACGTGCCCCGTTTTGCTACACCACTGTCCGAGATCGTTAATTCTAATAGGTGATTTCTCTGCCGATCGGAAGTCCCTAAGTCAGAGACTCAGTGAATGCAAATCACCGAGGATTGCAAAGGAATTAAACTAACAAGTTGAATTAACCACTAATCGAAGGATTACAAGGGGTTGATTTTTTTAATCGTGTAAGCTTCTAAGCTTGGAGGTTGGTGTAAGGTAGGTCATGTGTGAAAATGTACATTTGCAAATGCCATCCCTGTTTAACTTAGGAAACAGAGACAAGCATTGCAAATATAGTTTTTCATTGATGTTAGACTTTTATTTTTTCAATTGACGTACTCGTATAACAATTGCAAATATGAACTGTAATTCCTTGACTTATAGTCTGGTATAAGGTTAACCTTTAATGCTGTAAAAAAATCTACTTTTTTTACCAATACCACCCCTGTTTCGGGAAGCTAATTTATATTTGCTAGAGAGATGTTTTCCGGGATCTTTCACGGTGGCCTGTAGGAGCTAGAGCTTCTGGACGTTTCAACCATGTCTGCGATGAGCTTCTTCAGCGTGAAAGGGAAATGATGAAGATAATCTTGATGAAACAATACCGCAACAGATCCCGGAAAACATCTCTTCAGCATCATCAACCGGAGGTTTAAGACTTAAACTCTTATTTAATTTATATTTGATTCAAGTTGCATTCAGTTTGCTATAATAATCTATAATCTATAATCTAAGTTGCAAGGATATATTTATTTAAAGCTCTCAGATGTATGCCCACAAACCAACAAGTGTAGTTCGCGCTTACAAATGCTGAATGTGTACTTACAAATAAAATCCAAACCTCAAATGAACATAAGCCCCACAACTTTTGCCGACCTTCCCTGAAACAGGGGTGACATTGGCAAAGTGAACCATTTTTTACAGTATGGGTGGTCAGCCTCATACCAACCTATAAGTCAAGGAATATACTAATATAATACTATACTAATATAACCTTAATAATTGTGGCTCATATTTAATGCATACCCACAAGTAGGCTATTAGTTCGTGCCTTCACATGTTGCATGTTTACATACAAAATAAACCAAACCTCACATTAACATAAACTTTGCAACTCCTGCCGCATTTCCATGAGCCCGGGGTAGCATTGGTAAAAGTTAACCAAGTTTATAAAGCATGGGGGATCAGCCTCACACCAACCTGTAAGTAAAGGAACATACATATATAATACATGAAATAATCAGCAAACAAAGCGACAAAGCTCTATTTAGAGTTGCAGAATCTTACGTACCAATAGTTTTGTTGTAAATTCATCCTTTCCCTCGCCAAACTGGATGTGTCTCTTGATGATGTTGTATAAGAAGCCAGCGAAACGTCGAGGACACTGAAATTGTCTAACTAACGGTCCGTATAAATATCCGGATATACTTTTTTTAAGTACTTATACAAATATGTTTAACGAGCGTAAATCTAACATATATTTGATCTAATCTAATCTAATCTGCAAAGATATATATCATTTAAGATTTATATAAAATGCATTTCCACAAGCAGACATGTACAATTTCGCGCTAGCACATGCCGCATGTGGACCTACAATATAAAAACCCAATCTCAAATGAACATAAGCCCTGCAACTCTTGCCGTCCTTCCCTGAAACAGGGTTGACATTGGCAAAGTGAACCATTTTTTACAGTATGGGTGGTTAGCCGCATACCAACCTATAAGTCAAGAAACATGTTGCAAATGATTATGTTGCAAATTGCCAACCTTCATTGAAATGATAATGAAAGAAGAAAACAATTTGAAAAATCAAAAAAAATCCAAAAAGTCCTTGAAGTGGTAAATCATTTGTTGAACCATGTTTGTAACTTTTCAATTTGCGGAAGTTTGAATCCTAATAAGTTTTCTATTAACAATAATTTTAAGAGCTGTTACTCGCTTTGTATAAATAATACCTACTCATATTGCGAGTACAGAGTTCCAAGTAAAAAGCGTCACATTAACCATGACGTTTAACAAAACTTAATTGAAATAAAAACGATCACAAGAGGCTCTGCTTTAGTTTCTGATATATTTTAGGTAAATGCAAAAGTTGAGATTTGATGAAATGTTGTAGGTATGGTTGTTACTCTAGAAGCTCAGGTAAGAAAACTCTCCAAAGTTTGTTATGTTTGTTCTTTTAACATCGTATCAACATTTAATGTTCACAAAATTGTGTATCGTTGCTTATAATTATGTGTACATATTTAAACACTTAGAAAGGTTCAAAACGTGGCCTTACAACTTCAGAATCTCATGAATATGTATTGAAGAATTTTAAAGATTAAAAGGTTACAATTTGTTTTTACATTTTTGTAAATATATTTTTGTTATTAAGAACAAATTACACGAGTGATTTTCAAAGCTTTCCACTGAGTTCTGCGATCTATAATAATTTGTAATCTAAGTTGATAAGATAATATAATAACATTTAAAAATCATATTTAATGCATACCCACAAATAGACACGTGTAAGTTCGCGCTTACAAATGCTGCATGTGTACTTACAAATTAAAATCCAAACCTTAAATTAACATACGCTCTACAACTTTTGCCGACCTTCTCTGAAACAGGGGTGGCATTCGCAAAGCGAACCATTTTTTACAGTATGTGTGGTCAGTAATGGTTAACGCTACGGACTCTTAAGCGGAAAGTCAATGAGTTTAGTGGCGACCACATATTATAAAGTGCTTATGACATCCTAGTTAAATTATAATTTTTATATGAGTTTATTATTAATTAATTCCTTACCTACTTATACATACGTTGTTTGCCAATGTCACTCCTGTTTCGTGGAAGGTCAGTTAAAGTTGCTGAGCTAATGTTCATTCGAGGTTTGGAATTTAAAATGTAAGTACTGTAGAGTTCCCCCCCCTACCTGATGAAAAAATGAAAAAGACCGGATACTGTATTATTGGTGGGACAGGCGAGCCAAAGGCCGTGCTCCTGCCTTCTTGACATCCAAGGTTCTCCATAGTTCTTCAAAGTTCTCCATATGGTGCGATCTTCCCTCTCGGAGAGATTGTTGAAGACCTTAGTCCTTGGTCCATGATGAAGGTGAAGATCAAAGATCTTGGAATCCTTGTGGATGCTGGTACTGCTCGTACTTGAACTGAAAATGCTGGTGTGCTGGGAATCCCTCGTTGATGAAGAAAGATCAGAGATCTTGGAAGGTGGAAGTTCCCTCGCTGCCTCCTCGAAGGATCATCGTCGTAGTTTTGGCCAATTGTGTGATCGTCTAGCTAAGAATAGGACTCCTCGTCGTGTGGAAGATAATGAAACAGAACGTTGTGTTATTTTTTTTTTTTTACCGTTTCAAAATCTACTTTAGTGGCAAACCCAAATTCGTTATCGTTTGGTGTGGAACATACGCATTCTCTAACTAAATTGTAAATTTAAAATTATATTTAAAAAGCTTACGAGATTTAAGTTACGTGTAATGCAAAATGACTATATGATATTAAAACCGATTTTAAAACAAGTGACTTTCATTTTTAATGGGATTTTGTTTTCTGTGAAATTACTAGAACCCGCTCTGGTAAGGTCACGGCGTATAGAAAAAACATGGCAGTCAACGTATTCAAAGGCGTATACAAAATGAGGAACAGGAAAAAGGGGGGACGCAAATCGCGAAAAGTTACTTGATGTGTTAATTTTGTTAGTCTTTTTATTTGACAGATTACATAAATTTACAAAATAACATTATAATAACAATATGAATAAATTACATTGCGCCTAAATGTATTACGTATAATATATTTATAATAATATGCAAAATCTACCTCCACCCACCCCATAATTATTTTAATTAAAATCCCACCTCTAAGTAGAAAATCTGCCTGCTAGCTTCAGTGGAGAAGCCAGTGGACTTGCGACCTCTGGAGTAGGGTTATTCGATCGAATTACAAGCTCAACGCTCCCCTTCTTCACCAAAGAAACGTCACAGGACCTTAGCACGCCAATTCTTGGCAAAAGGAAAGGAAGTCTTGTCACCAGCTTCGACTAAGTGTTACCCCACTGGGTCGGATATTTCAGCATTCCCGTTACCAAAACTTAACGCGCGCCTACTCCATACTCTATTCCAAGCTGCTTTTGTTAGAGAAGACAGCTTCTAATTTACCCCATCATTCTACCAAAATTCGCAATACCATGGCACCGTCTGATACTCAGCAAGTCCGGCCAAGTAGACCCGAGACAGATGCCAAAATAAAGAAAACCTGGCAAAACAATATTTTTGGAAATATCTACTCCATAACCTGTTCCTGGTACACCTCAATATCGGGAATTCCCGATATGGGTGGAAGACCCGAAGTACAGATTACGAAAGACCTTTCCACATCCCCATAAATAATGCCTTAACCAATCGAAATTCGAATGGTAGAAAAATAATTGTGCAAACCGCTTTACTCACGGACAGGAACACGCCACTGGTTTTAAGTTTATATTAATTGTCGCGACATTAGTTATTTTTAGTGCAATCAGCCTAATTATTTTCTCCCGGCAGCATCTCAGGTCCATTCTCAGCTCCATCCTCACAAAAACACCCACAAATCAAATATTAAACAGCAATTTTCAGATTTTATCTAGAAGAGACACGTCACCCACGGCTTCAGAACGAAAACTGAATTCAATGCATTTGTCAAAGGACAGCTCAAGGTTTTTTTATAAGGGTACCTTTTTTTTCTCAAGTCTTTAAGTGTCATAAAGGGATATATAATACTTTGTATAGAATTACGGATGTATAAACGAATATAGATGGAGTCAGATCTTTACAGTACACATGCGACATTTGTAAGCGCAAATTTACACGTGTATACTTGTAGAAATACATTTAATTTTTTTTTTTAAATGTTAATATAACTTTGCAACTTAGATAGTTCATGGATTATAATCTAAAAATGGTTCAAATATAAATTTAGAAAATTGACCTGCATCTCATCTCAAATTGCTTCTTCTTCTTCTTTTTGTGCCACTTCTATCGAAGATGGGTGATCATCATGGTTATTTTGACTTAAGATGCTGCGGCTCGAAACAGGAACTTGGTACTTAGACTCGATCACGCCAAGAGATCCGAAGAATTTTTCGGTAGAGACATCTCTCGAACATCTCTCGAAGACCATCTCGAACACTTCAATTCGTCTCTCCAGTGCCTGCGTGAGCGTCCATCCCTCCATACCATACAAAGCGATTTAATTGATTGATTGGGAAGACATATCACCTAACTATGCGCTTCTGGAGTTCAAGGCTCAATTGCAAAAAAAAGAAAAAAATGTAGATCATTTAAATGTTAAAAATAAATTATTGTTTAAAGATTAATAAAAAATAACCTCATTAACGTCCAGATCCGGCCCATATCTTCCCTCTCCTTTAAATTTTAGCCCCGCCTCCTCCCCCACTTAATTTGTAAGTCATGTATTAGTTTTACATTTAGTAAGATTTTTTTACTTTTACTTTTTTCATTTTTTACTTTTTTTGTATAGATTTATTTTTAAGGGTTTGTTGTTTTCTTATACTTAAATGTTATTTATTACTCGTATTCCTTGACTTATAGGTTGGTATGAGGCTGACCACCCATACTGTAAAAAATGGTTCACTTTGCCAATGTCACCCCTGTTTCAGGGAATGTCGGCAAGAGTTGCAGGGCTTATGTTCATTTGAGGTTTGGATTTTATTTGTAAGTACACAATCAGCATTTGTAAGAGCGAACTACACGTGTTTGTTTGTGGGCATACATCTGAGAGCTTTGAATGAATATATCCTTGCAACTTAGATTATAGATTATTATAGATGACACTGAAGATGCAGAGGCATCTCTGAAAACGTTTTTTCGTAAATAAATACTCATTGAAATCAGTGGAATAAAACAAAGCTTTTTGTGAAAAGTTCATATATATATAAATATATTTTTTTTTTAATAAAATATTTAAAATGGAATTCCTCAATGGTTCACAAAAAATTTTTGAAAAGCTATTATCAGAAATCTTTATTTCAATACTTTAATATATTTGAAAACCAATCCATTTTTTATTCAAATTCAAGATTGTTGTATGAAGCTTTACTTTACAAAATTAAAACGTTACAAAAAATGTTATATCTTACAAAAAGGTAGGTAGAGATGATTGATTTTGTAACAGGTGAGATTATATTTTCTTTGATTTATTATCCTTTGTAAGCCATCCTGCGTGGCCAGCTATTTAGTATTTCCCCATCTCGTCCCTTCAGTGCTTGTTTGGCTCATCTGTCATTTGATTTAAGGATGACCTTTCAATGAAATTGTTTTGAGAATCAAATTCTGCCCCATCTGAGCTAAGAACAAACGCACCGTGAATGTTGCTAATAATGTTGCTAATATCGGTGTTATGGCCGAGGGCGTCAAATGGCTGATCTTTCTAGGTATTTGGAATAAAATAACGTTGGTTCGATCCCCTTGTCTTGTCTTGTCTTATATCCTGCCGCCACTCCTCTAGGGGTGGCTGGTACCTCCACACAAGTGCCTACACTTGACTTTGTCCTGGCATACTTCTTTTATCTTATCTAATTTCATCACTCTTTTTATGCATGCTCTTCTCTTGTTTTCACTCTGTAAATTCCATTCATTCGCAATCTCACTTATCTGATCAATCCATTTTTTCCTTGATATTCCCCTTCCACGCTTACCTATTACATTCCCTTTATACACTTTATTGTCATTGCGAAAACCTACCTCATACCTATTCCGTTTATAAACTTCCATCCGGGGAAGCGTATCACAGAACGCTCATGCAATGCTATAATTTTTTTTGTGGCGTCAGTCGGTCTTCATTCATCCTTTCAATATGTCCAAACCATCGTATCACACTTCTTTGAACTATCACTATCACGCTTTTTTTTACTCCGCATTCATTCAGAACCTATTTGTTTCTCACTCTGTCTTTCAGTGTTTTTCCTGTCATATTTCTCAAATAAGCCATTTTTACGGTGCATACCTTATTTACTTCTCTTTCATTCACTGTCCACGACTCGCTTCCATGCATCAGGGTCGGCAACAATATACAATTATTGTGTACCGAACGCTCCTATCACGCATCTTCCTTTGCTGGCACGCTTCTCTAATTCTTTCGTCATCTTACCATTTGCCTAAAATTTACTTCCTTAATAGTCAAACTCATTCAATTCTTCAATTTTTGTTCCATTCAAATTAGTTGTAAGTTCCTCACATACTTCATTCCTGTCAAAAACTAATATTTTTGTCTTATTCGCATTCACTTTCAAGCTTGATTCATTTGACCATAACTTTGATCTTGGTTCAACAGATGTAATTGGGTAATTATAAATTAATAATCATTAAAATATACAATAATGAATCATAAATCGATGATATTAATACTTGTTTCTAGCCAGGCAGTATAGTTTGGTGAATTGCATTCCATTAAACTTAAACGTTTCTGCTTGTGGGAATATCTAAATCTAAGCTGCAAAGATAAGTATATATCATTTAAAATTTTAATAAACGCATTCTCACAAGCAAACATGCATAAGTTCACGCTAACACATGCCGCATGTGGACCTACAATATAAAAACCCAATCTCAAATGAACAACCTGCAACTCTTGCCGACCTTCTCTGAAACAGGGGTAACATTGGCATATTTGCAACTAAGATAACTTTGATAACAGTTTATAGATAAGACACATACAAACATTGATCAAGTGAAATAACGGCTGGTGGACATAAAATAAACAAGCACTAAGGAAAGGATCTGCCCTCCAGGCATTACAATCTTTTTTGGTAGCGCAGATAATCTGGAATTTCATCTTCCACCCCTGCCTAGTATTGCCAGGGTCCTTATTGATCCCTTCTCAAGATTGATGATATGTTATTAATAACATTGGGTCACACCAGACAGGGGTATATTAAAACTCAAACTCGCGAGATCTCGTCCATATTGAGATATCTGTTAATAATAATCTATGCTGCAAAGTTAACTTAACCTTAAAAATAAGATACCAGTAGGTACGCTGAGTACGAGTTTTTTCACTTTACTCGAAGTATTGTGTATTCGAGAAAAATGTATGTGAACTTGTTAACAAAAAAAGTTTCGAAACTTGTTTTGCCAGAGGTGCTTTACAAGTTCACATACATTTTTCTCGAATACACAATACTTCGAGTAAAGTGAAAAAACTCGTACTCAGGGTCCTGGGCTGGAAGTCTCATCACCACGGTAATTCTTACCTACCGAATATCGGTAATATTTGTATGAAAACCTGTCAATCCAAGATGGCCGCAAGTGAACAGCTGATTAGTCTTCATACAAATGTTACCAATATTCGGTAAGTAAGAAATACCGTGGTGATGAGACTTCCAGCCCTGGAGTGGAAGTCTCCGGTGGTCGGTCCGCAGTCTAGTCGTTAACACTTTTGACTCGTAAATGGAAGGTTGTGGGTTTGAATCCCAGCGGAGCACAAAAAAATTGCCATTTGAATTTTCAAATATGCTCTTTGCTGTGTGAAAAAATTATATATCTTAACCAAATACTGGTCACTAAAGGTCCATTCAGCCTTACAGCAACTTACAGCAACGGACGAGAAAAATGTTTAAGAATATCCCCGTATATTAGTTAAAAATCTCGCTAGTTCTAAACTCGACTGAAATCTCGCGACCTCTCATGTCCTCGGTGCGCACTGGCCCGTCTTCACTAACTCGTATCACTGACTCATATTTTCGCCTTCACAATACAAGGGATAATGCTATTTAAGACGGGATTGTGTCCTATTTACCCTATTTTATTCATGATCATCTATAAATAATTTATGAATCTTTCATTCTCTCCTCTTGCCATGTTTTAAGACGCTAAGGCCGAGCGGACAAAGCCGTGGCAATCGAATTTGTGATTTGTAATCAGCGCCGGGTTGAGTTTTATCTTTTATCTTTAATCTAAGTTGCAAAGATATATTTACATTCAAAATTCATATCAAATGCATGCCAACAAACAGACACGTAAACAAGCAGTTCGCGCTTACAAATGCTAAATGTGTACTTATAAACTTATCTCCAAACCTTAAATGAACATAAACCCTGCAACTTTTGCCGACTTTCCATGAAACAGGGATGATATTGGCAAAGTGAACCATTTTTTATAGATTGGGTGGTCAGCCTCATACCAACCTGTAAGTCGAGGAACACATATAATAAATCTCTCTTCGCAAAAGTAAGTTGGTGAGTTGCATTCCTGTGCACGAATTTATTGAAAAACAGACCAAGCTTTTCAAATAACCAGTAATTTTTTCCTCCACCAATTTTTTTGTTTTTTGAAATTATGGCTCTTAGGTTTTAAGTTGATATGATGAACATAAACTTACGTGATCACTACAAAAATGGAAACCTGCTCCTTCGGGAATAGGGAAAACTTTATGATAATCAATCAGGCCCCTGCATCGTACAGCACTACAGTCGATCAACATTATCTAATCCTTGCATCTCTCTCCCTCGCACGATCCCGAAACTAGGACACTAATATGAATAAACTCGAAGCACAATATCATGCTATGTAGGAACAGGGTAAAGCCCCTTTTTTCATCAAAAGATTCTAGTACAGCTACAAACCTTACATTTACAACTTGATCGATTACTATAACTGTAGCTTTGTCAACTTTCCGCTAAGGATTCCTTGACTTATAGGTTGGTATGAGGCTGACCACCCATACTGTAAAAAATGGTTCACTTTGCCAATATCACCCCTGTTTCAGGGAATGTCGGCAAGAGTTGCAGGGCTTATGTTCATTTGAGGTTTGGATTTTATTTGTAAGTGCACAATCAGCATTTGTAAGCGCGAACTACACGTGTTTGTTTGTGGGCATACATCTGAGAGCTTTGAATAAATATATCCTTGCAACTTATATTATAGATTATAGATGGCTAGAGCTCATGCCGATTTGCTTCCATTTTTGTAAATCTTGTTTTACCTATATCTAAATTTGAAAACTTCCAATACTGAAAGCTTTAATTTTTCCTAGAAAACAAAATGCGTCTTCAATGCCACTTTTTTCCATTTCATTTTCGGCGAATGAAAAGAAACAAAAAACCGCTTTTTGGGGTTTTCTTTAATCTGAATTTAAATATTTGATTTAAAATAAAACTTAAATGTGTACTTAACCAATTTTATTCACTTTTCGGCTTTTGTGACCATTACTTACTGTTTCTATGCTACAGATATTTTATTTTACTATTAAAACACTTACAAACAATAATAGAATTTTTCATATATTTATTCATTTTATCCATGCCAAATAAATTTATTCAAAAACGTAAGTAAAAAACATTTTTTATTTATCTTAAAATTGCAAAATTACTCTCGCTCATAAAACGTAGGTATTAACATGAGTAAAATAAACTATTTGATGCCAGTATTTAAAGGCAGGTTTTTTAACGATTGTAAACACATAAAAACAATTATCTTTATGTGAGAGCTTGCACATGTTTTATTGGCATCCCTTGCCATTTGGGAGAATCTCTGCCATGATAGGTAGCTTCATCAACTAGGGTAGTTTTTCCACTTTGGGTAGCTCCACCATTTTAGGAAGATTTACTATTTTGGAAACCTTCACCATTTTGAATGACGTCACTATTTTGGAAAACATTGCCTTTTTGGGCAGCTTTGCCGTTTGGGAAGCTTCATTATTTCGATGATCTTCCCCATTTTTGATAGCTTCGCCATTTTGGATAGCTTCGCTAAGAATGAAAGTACAAAAAAAGCACAATGAGATGGTTCGGACATCTTGAAAAAATGGACGATCAACGACTAACTAAGAAAGTGTACAGAAGAAATGCCTGAGGAAAACGTGGAAGAGGAAGACCGAGGAAGGAATGAATAGACCAAATAGATGAGATTGCAAAAGAATGAAACTTGTAGAGTGAGAATAAGATAAGAGTATTGTTACGAAATTAGGGTTCAATTGTCTTCAAATTAAAAATACACAGGTCTTCTTCAATAGTTATTTATTTTACACAGTTACAAAATTTATTTTTACACTACTTTCTCGATTATTCTACTTGGTTTCGGTTCACTGATCAGATGGCTTCGATGTGTTTGTTAGTCGCTATGATACTGCCCCGCTCTGCAGGCCATTCGCACCTTTATACTCTGTAGAGCAGTATGATCTAGAACCAAAGTTGCTAGACGGTTCCAGAGTAATTATTACTTCTCGACGCTTCACGTACTACCTAGAGATACAACCAAAATCCTACCTACAAATGTAATACAGAATTCCTATAATTATAACAAGTACCTACTTAGCCTAGAGAATTCTACACTTATACACAATTATCGATCCTACCTACCTATACCTATGAGGACTCTTATAACTATAACTACCCATACTTATTTCAATATTTATATTTACATAACAGTATGTATGAAGAGAGTGATGAATGTTGAAGAGATAAAGGAGGTATGCAAGGACAGAAAAAAGTGCCGGCCACCCCTTAAGGGAACGGCTGTGGGATACAGTAACTGTAGAAGTCGCGATTTGGAGCTGATTCACGATGTTGGATAGGTAGCTTTACCATTTTGGTGATCTTCACCATTTTAGGTAGCTTCGCCATTTGGGAAAGCTTCACGATGTTGGGTAGGTAGCTTCACCATTTCATTTTAGGTAGCTTCGCCATTTTGGTAGGTAGCTTCGCCATTTTGGTGATCTTCACCATTTTAGGTAGCTTCGCCATTTGGGAAAGCTTCACGATGTTTGGTAGGCAGCCTCGCCGTTTTACGGCTTGAACTTTCGATATAATGCAAAAAGTCTGTCCGTGCGTTTATTTTTACGGCATCGGAAAGTGGCGGGAGCGTGGCACACACACGGACAGCCAATTAGGTCTCGCAGTGAGAGACTAACGATGTACTATAAAGCGTCGCGAGGGATGCAGAGTCTCTGGCTATGTTATCAGACACCAGACAAAGTGAAGTCGGTAGATCTAACCGCATCTATTCGAATATAGAACGCAATAGATTGTGTAGGTGAGATATTAGTTGATTTATTTTGTATCGTACAGAAATCAGCTGTTAACGAACCGCCATTTTTGTTGCGTTTTATCTTTATATGGAAACGGTAGAATCTAATTGAATATATGTATAACGCAATAGAATATGGCGATGCTTTAACAGCTATAATCTATAATATAAGCTGCAAAGATATGTTTACATTTAAAGTTCATATTAAATGCGTGCCCACTAACAGAAAAGTTCAGCTCGCGCTTACAAAATAATGCTACATGTGTACTTACAAATTATAATCCAAACCTCGAATGGATATGAACCCTGCAAATTTTGCCGACCTTTCCTGAAACATAGGTGACTTTGGCAAAGTGAAACATATTCTCAGTATGAGTGGTCAGCCTTGTACCAGCCTATAGATCAAGGAATACTTTTAGTATTTTGCATTGGAATTGAACCGTGTATACAGATATGACCAGAGACTTTGCATCCCATTCCCCCACGGCCGTTCCGAAAGTTATTGAAGAGTTCAACTTCCATTTTGGTTTTTACGCCAAAGGGCGGGAGGGTATCATGTTATGCAAGCTCGATTTACCTTTTTTCCAGGTAAACCATTACTCTAAAATGTCCGGTCCAAGAATACTTGCCGGCTCCGTATCTGCTTCTTAAAATAACGTCAAGTAATTAATGGCCACGCAGAACGCAAAGTATTTTTTAATGATCAGAATAATTTATTTCCCTGCTGATATTGAGACCTTTGATTGTTTTTCTTTTAGCTAAGCTTAGTTTTGTATTTTTGTATGAAAGTTATTTTTAATAAGATTCGCCCTTAGTTTATAAAATATTCCAAAGAAAATTGTTAAAGGTATGTAATTGACATTTATTTTTCTTTCAGTTTATATTTGTTCACTTTTCTTTGCTACCCCTGTTTAAGCGTCCGCAACCTTCATCTGAGATTTGCGTTTTATTTTGTAAACATACAAACATGTTTTATTTGTGGACATGGATTGAATATGAATCTTAAATATTTGCTACTAAGATTTCTTTCATATTTTAAATGAGCCCATAAGAAACTGAAAAAATGCTAATTAAATATGTTCATTGATTCCCGGATGGATTGAGTTACAAATGCTGAGGTTTTTCCATCTAAATACACACCAGAGACAAATTTTTTGATGCCCTTCAAAAGGCAAAAACATATTTCAGGCATATTATGAGGAATAAGAAATTCTGGCTGCTACATCTTATTCTCATCATACAAGGAACAACGGAAGGACGACGCGACGGGTTCCAGCTCGAACGAGACTAATGATAGTAATATTAGGAGTACATCAAGAACCCTCTGCGAGCTTTGTTGTTGCTATAGAAAGCGCCAATTCTCAAGAATGATCCAGTCACTGTAAGGTTGAATGGACCTCTTGTTGACCGGTCTTTGGTAAAGGTAAATACATATTTGAAACCAAAAATGTTTTATTTGTATTCCACCGG
This sequence comes from Agapetus fuscipes, assembly GCA_951799405.1. NCBI lineage: Eukaryota > Metazoa > Arthropoda > Insecta > Trichoptera > Glossosomatidae > Agapetus > Agapetus fuscipes. Next base: position 5,200,304 of record OX637342.1, on the reverse strand, counting down.
GATTCGAATCCACGACTTTCCATTTACGAGTCCGCAGCGTTACCATTTAAGTACGAACCAATCACAATATCCTAGATATAAGATCTCTCTTTGATGCAGTGGTATCAAAAGTACACAATTCTACGATGCTCACCAATCATACTGGAGAGACACAAGAAAAAGATAAAGGTCATTTGAGTCGTATAAATGCAAACGACCGCGACGTCAACTCCTTACGCGATGATTTTGAGAAAAATAAACTTGTAAACTTGTAAAACGACTACGCCAGTTGGAGATGACGGCGTTTGCACGAAATCATACTTTTTCAATTAAACTTACGAAGCATTAAGTGAGGCTTACATTATATCGCACACAGCAAATGATTTGTTACACTGCTCAGAATCAAATTCAATCATTATCTCAAAAATTGTAAATTTTGGAGATGACGGCGTTTGCAGTTATACGATTCATTTATGAATTCTCGAATAAGGTTTGTGTGTAGGATAAAAGAAAATAATGGTTGTAATATAAAACATTGGAATTTTCAATATCTTACTCTCCATCATACTTTCCATGATAAAAAAAATGCCAAGAAATCAAAATGGTTTTATTATTTTTGTGTTTAAAATAAGAACCTTTGTTTTTTATAAACTTTTTTGACGTATTCAAAAATTTAACTTTTTAAACATACATTTTTTATTATTATAAACTTTGATGGTACGCTGAGATCTCTCTTAAAATGACAGCAAAATAAAAGAAAATCCATTTTCAAAATAAACTTTCCACATTCTGCGAATAAAAGTTTGCAAAAAGACTCAGCATTTGCTGATGAGTCGAAAATTTTTATTTCACGCAATTCTTTGCAAAAATGTATTTCTTTATCCAATGTCATCTCTCGTTTGAAAATCTCTTCAGATGCATTTTATAGTAAGCCAAAAATAAATATGGCGAGTTGAATAAGTGCATCATTTTTTATTGGAGAGATTTGTAAAAAAGATTTTACGTGCAAGAAGTTTTCTTTGTAAATGAGACTGTAAAAAATAATCATGTTATTCCATCTGACAGTAAAAAAATGCGTTTGCGTTTTTTACGATGATTGCGCGTTTTGCAATAACACAATTTTTTTGTAGCCCATCATGCTGATCAGTTAATGGTAAAACTTGTTCTAGCTTACAGACGTTCGCTAAATATTCGACAAATTTGCGTGACACTCAAATGAATGAGGTCTCTTGAGCGTCAACAAAAAATATATACTAATTGATTACGTACAACTTTTTGGAATCAGATTTTCCATATTTACTAGATTTTCCATATTTTCCGTATTTACTAGAATGTCAATAATTTGTATTATGAAGGTTAAATAAATAAAAAATCACTCTTCAATTTAAAAGTAAGAACAAACTAAAATTTTGACTTATTTTATTGTGGTAACTTTATAAATTTTACAAAATTGTGGACTTTTAAATTAGGTTATAATAATAATATAATCAATAAACAGGCATGTTTTTTTTCATAAATGGCACTTGATTTTTTAGAGATTGTGTCTTTCCGCAGTGAAAATTCATTTTTTCACCTCAAGTACTTTCGACATTTTCAAGAGGACTCATGATACATGCAAGTATTATTATTTCTCATATAAACTTCGCTCTTATACTACAATAATTTTATTTAGGCATATTTTTTATCGACAATTTTAGAGAATATAACCGTCTCAAAATTTACCTGGCATCCATTTTTTTCAGCTAGGATTTCCTGGGTCTCAGAACATCATAGATTCTTTTCAGCAGAGTGTCACTCAAAACACTTGTAGGTACTCAAGCAAAAGTGTCATACAAGAACAAAAGCTTGTGGGCTACATTTATTAGTAGTTTGGATGTAAAAAAATTAAAATCACTCGCTAGTTATGTCTTCTACGAGTTTGCGCTCAAGCTGTGGTGGGCCCAGTAAACTTGTCTGTCATTTTGATGTTTCCGGTCGTTGAGGCCGTGGAAACGACTTCCGTTCTTCAGCATCACGAGACGTTTCACTTCGAGACTTGCGCTCCGAGTATTAAAAATCGCGTAATTTTCACCTCCATTGCGTAAATAAAAAAATGTATTAAAAGTACGACGGCACTCTCAGTGAGTGATTTAGTTTTCGAACATTTTTTCGATTTACACAATCAAGGTAAGTTTACGCAATGTTTATTACTAGGAGTACCTGTTTGCGGTGTAATACAGATTTGAGTTAATAAATCTTAGTTAATTGCAACACCAGTAGTAACGATTTCCTTTCTGATAAGTGTCCTAATCCCCTCTATTTCATTTCTTACTAACCTTAAATAAAAAATATTGGTAAAGTGGGTAAACAAACTACTTCCTATTTACAATCTACAGTAAATATACGAACATCTTATATACATATTTCCATAAACAGGCATTTTCAAATTAACGCTTGCACATGCTGCATGTGTGCTTACAAAACAACACCCAAATTATTACAAATGAGCACTAAATTGTAAAAAAAAAAAAAAACTTTGCCAATGTAACAGTATACATGCGGCATGTGCAAGCGCGAACTTTAACGTGTCTGCTTGTGAAAATGTTTGTGAATAATGTGAATCCCTAATGTTACATATGTATGCGACTTAGATACAGTCACGTCAACGTTGATAGATTTCATCATAATTATGAAAACAATTGCGATCTTACATGACCGTCCCCCAACCAGCTGATTGGACAGTCAATTTTGTTACACAAAAATTGCATGAATCCCATTTGACCGACAGATCAACTGTTCATGTGCGGCCATACGTCTATTATGGAGGGGGAGTGATGGGCCTACGTAAAGCACTGGACAAGCAAAAGCTGAAATGACAATGTTCTATTTTTTACTTGTATAAATAAGCTAAGGAATCTCCTTAGTTTATCGCCAACTTCCTAAGTAGCTTACGTGCTTAGCGCGCATCTAATATGTACGTTCAAACATGTTGTGAATAGGGAGAGTCTTACACTACTGGTATTCCAAATCAATGCTATGAGAATTCCCTATCCTAAGCGTCGTCTAGTCCCAGTGCTTATTAACTTATATTCCATTTGATTCAAATATGACCTTTCAATGAAATAGTCTTAAGGATCACATTCTACAGAATCTAAACTAAGAAAAACACGTAAGACACCATAATGTAAGAGTTGTTTAAAGTATTTTTAAATCAATTTCCAGTAAAAGGTAAAAATAAAAATAAAAACAATTTTGTTTCCGACTATGGCGAGTAGGTTTACTATAATTCCACGACCGGTTTCGCAAACCATCCGTTTGCATCTTCAGGTGAATCAATTCAATTTTCAGTTTTCATAAGACACATTTGTCCAGTACACAGAAAAACATTGGTCATGTGATATAGCCTCTGATGCACACAAGACAAACAAACACAAAGGGGATGAAATGATAAGACGCTACAAATACGAGAAAAATTATCTTTAAGTGATATCTATAATTATTGCCATTTTTACTACAGAAACTTCAGCTGAAGTCTAGTGGTTAATGCTAGGGGCTCATTTACGGAGAATTGTGGACTCGATTCTCAGCAGAACACAACAAAAAACATTTACCTTTTCACATATTATATTTGCTGGACTGAAAAATTCATCAGAGTTTGACAAAGGACGCAAACGAAAAAAGTAAACTACAAATACAGGGCAACTTTTTGCCGCATTCTCACCGAAGGAGTCGCATATGGTGAGTGTATGTAGTACCATGGGGTTTCCCAGCTCCCTAGAGGGCTGGTACTCATTTCTTGTGAAGGTTAAGTAAGCTTTGTAGGTATGTTGATTTTGGGTTTGAAATATACACCGAAACGGAAATTCATTTCTATCACTCTCCTTGGGTTTCGAACTTTCAAGATTGGGCATGGAGCGCAAGCAATCTACCAACTGAAGTATCGATCTTTTTTATTTCGAAAAATGTTAACTGCAATTAATCTCATTCATTCATACTTTGGAAATAGCGTATTTTTAATGAATGACTCATCTGCTAACATACCATTTTGACAATGATTTTTTTAGCATTAGCTAAGTACGCTCATAGCGTTGTTTGTGAATAATAAATAATTAATTCAATAGCTGAGTTGGTCGAATTTCATCAAGGGTGTAAGAAATGATTTCCCGTTTCGGTATTTATTTTAAACAAAAATAAAATAGCGGCAAGGTCTACTCAGCCTACACACACGCAATGATTACCAGCCTTTTCGGACGCTGGGAAACCCCTATTTCAACTAAAGAGGTTAACCTTACCTGTAAAAATAAAAACGTTCCACTTGTCACATGCGACATCTTCGGGGAGAACGCGACTAGAAATTACACTATATTTGCAGCATTCACGTTTTATCCTGAAATGTATTTATTTATAAGTTTTTCATTCTGAATGTTGTAAACTGAAAACAACCTCTATTCATTCATTATTTTGGATATAGCGCCTTCTTAATGAATGCCAAGTTTGCTGATATAATATTTTACCTTATGGTAAATACACGTATGCTTAGCGTCAGCTTAGTGCAAGCATAGCGTTATTTCTGAATACGGGAAAAGACCTAGGAGCTGATACAGTCATATCGGGAATTTCTACCGGGATAGAGCGTGAGGCACAACCTTTCACCTTTGGCAACTGGGGGGAGGATGGGCGGGCTTCGTGGGGCGGCATTGTGGGGGGGGGGGCGGGGAGAAAGTGGGCGGGGGGCGAAGCGTGGGCGGGCGAGGGGCGCAGGCTCGCGCGCAAGCCGCCGGGTCGTCAGTCAGCCTAGCAACGTCGAGCGGGCCGCACGCCAGTCGTACCTCGAAAAAAGCGCTAAACTCAAACATACCCCTCACCCTCGGAAAAATAAATAAATTAAACACAAAAAAATTAAATAATGACAAAAAAACAGACTGAAAAAAATAAATTGTTCGGGTTGTAGACAGTTTGTTTTGGATTTTTTTTTTGGTATTTTTTTCTTTTGGCGTTTTGACGCGCTCTGTGACGGATTGTTTTGTATGGGAGTTTTTCACCTGTGAATGAAAGGATCTCCTGGACAAATATTCAACGCAAGGGTAAGAATATACCACTTTATACTGACTTGTTGATATTGATACTTATCATTTTTTTTTACCTTTTCTTTCTTCAAAAATTAAGCATATCGTTTAAATTACATTCAACAGTAACAATTTTACACATTTAAATTTTTTCGGATCTTGCAACTAGACTTTACATAAAAAAAATTTTCTTTTCCTCACATTTTGTCATTGTTTTCTGTTTTATCCGCTCTTTTTATGATTATTTTTACAAAGTAAGTACAGAAATTGAATTTATTTATATTTATCAATTGTTCCATATAGGTAGAGCCAAACGATTTAATTAACTGCTTAAGTATTAAGTAGTGCCCCTTGATTAAACATTATTTAGATTTTTTCTTGTTGAAAAATAAACTTAACCTGTATAATACAACTTTTTAAAATTGTGAGAACATTTCTATTTAACTACTATGTTGTATTCACAACTACAATGTATAATTCTAAATCTTGAGCATTCATTTTTATACGAGCAAATTCATTCATTAATAAAGCAAGTCTACTTATATTCTTTTTCATTAGAGTAATTATTGAAAAACACGGACGTGTGAAAATGTTTTTCAAAAACCTTGTATTTTCAGCGATATCCCGGGGGCACTGCGAAAAACAATCAAAAGACCGTAACTCAGCGCGAAAAACAATTAAAACACAATTAGATACAGTCGAAAAACAATTCCACTCTCAGTACAACACTCATAGATCATCCGGAAATTTTAGCATTGGACACAAAAGAGACATACTTCACGTATATATGTACATCGATGGTTAGTGAGTGCATTTTTTAAATGAAACGCACCGTGCATTTGCATTTTTATAACGAGTCTATGCATTTCGATGGTTGGTCCAAGAACGGGTGTTTTCAATTCTTGGAAAAAAATTAAAACACGTTTTTTAAATTTCGTTGTTCCTTTTTCTATACATTTTATATTTAAACCATTATACAACGTAAAAGATTTTTGATGAAAATAGAACTATATTTTATAATAGAGTTTCAATCGTAAAACCAGCTTCGGCTTAGTTTATTTGTAGGAAAAATACAGTTTCGCACAATGCAACTAAAGTAACTAAACTTATATTGTTGTTACTTCTTGACGCATGCTTCCCAAAGGGATTAAACATTTTACAATCTAAATTATGAAAAATCAAAAGAGTCTTCGATGAAGGCAGGGCTAAAAAGGTAGTCTAAGTGAAACACTGCAATAAATACAGTGTTTGTTATCGCAGAAAACGTGAAAAATCTGCTGATCTACCACTAGAAACTTCCCCGGAACTTCATTGTAAATATTTGTGTCAGTATATTATCAAGAGCGTGTTTTTGACATATAGGTTGATATGAGGCTGAACACCCATACTGTAAAGAATGGTACATTTTTTCAATGTTCAATTTTTCTTGACCAGTCCGTAGTCCATAGTGGCAACACTTCGGACTCGTAATTGGAAGGTTGTGGATTCGGATCACGGCGGAGCACAAAAAATATACCATTTATATTTCCAAATATTCTCTTCGCTGGGTTGAAAAAGTTCATAAAACCTTTATCAAAGACCGGTCACTTAAGGTCCATCCAGCCTTACAGCAACTGGGTATTGTTTGAGAATTGGCGCTTTGTAGCGACGACCAAGCTCGTACCCCTCTGCGGCACTACAACAAGTGTCATAGACTCCTAGAGTCTCTAGAAGTCTTTCGCACAGGATTTATTAAAAAAAAATGTAACCCTTGTTCCAGGGAAGGTCGGCAAGGCTTGCAGGGCTAATGTTCATTAAGATTGAGTTTTTATGTTGTTAGTACACATGCAGCATTTCTGTTTGTGGGCATACACTTTATATGAATCTTAAATTTTAACATATTTTTGCCACTTAGATTATAGATATAGACGAAAAATAATATACTACCTATAAATAATGTTACTTACAGGAACAATATCTTTCTTATCTTTAATGTTTAAATAAAGCTTGTATAAATTAACAATTTGTTTATATTTCTTTCAATTAAAATATAAATTCAACTGTCCATAAATCAAAGAACAGTAATTCGATATTTGCTTGAATTTTTGCATAAATTTTCATTCCTCGAGGAGCTAGTTTTAAATCTTAAAAAGCCCCAGACTGCGCGGCGGGGTTAATATGGCTGTGGACGATTTAATTATTGCGCCATCTTGTGAAATATTTCTTGTTTTTATTTCTCGCTTTTTTATGTTTGCCATTAAAAAATCAATGCGACCATAAAATCTACGGCATCGCAAATTTGACAGAATAAATAAGAGACTGAATTGCATTCTGTGGCTGGTCATTAAAATTTTTGATCAGTATCCCGAGTATAAAGTAAACATTACGTAAATCTCACATCCCAAAAATGTAAGGAATTTATGACGGCACCCCTAGAGTATTATTGATTTGTTATACATTTTTTAGATTTACGTAAACAAAGTGAGTATACGCAATGCTTTAAACTCGTGGTCCTGATATTGAAATTTTTATGGTCTGGTTTGAAAATAAAAGCTGTAAAGTTTTCGATGTGGTATTGGCTTGTTTACGCCAAATGTATAAAAGTAAAAAAAAACTTAGTAACTTAGCTACACATATGGTGCAACTTCTTTCCGCGTTATCCCCCAAGGCGTTGCATGTGGCATTATGACCTATCATTTTTTTTGATAAAATCAACGAAAAAATATTGTATGTATCCTCTTATTTATTATGTAAGCAACTATAAAATGGCATCCGTATTTCAGGGGAGAGTGGTATGAGTTGCGAAATATAATAATTTTAGGATGAATTATTTAGAGAGAGCTGTTTTTGTCAATTTATTTCATTGCCCGTCAAAAGCAGTTAGCGATGTTGGTTGTCACCATATCTTTAATCTAGGTTGCAAGGATATATTCATTTAAAGTTCTCAAATGCATGTCCACAAACAAACACGTGTAGTTCGCGCTTACGAATGCTGAGTGGAATCCAACCTATAAGTATATAAACACTAATTCTCAAATAAGACATAGTTGTTGTAAAACATGTCGGACTAATTTTTTTAAGGACAATTTTGAACATTAAATGTCATATTTTTGTGCTCCACCAGATATCGAACTCACAACCTTCAGTTTACGAGTCCGCAGCGTGAACCTCTAGATTACAAACCTGTGTGATATGAGAAGTGTTTAAGCATGTGTGTGTTTGTTAGCATACTGTTAGGAACTATAAGTTTGTGTGTACATGCACGTAGTTTGCTGGTGTGTAACTGGAATAGTGTCGAACAATATAGTATGTGTGTGGAACAATCCATTATAGAAGTATGGGGTATAATCTTGAGCATGCAAGAATCGTCTTTTTCGTACCAATATACATATACGAGCTGCAATAGTATAGGTCGCGTCACGTAAAAAAAACGCTAGCAGCAAGCTGCGCAGCAGGTGATTTATCGGACTTTTTGGTACTTGCGCGACTGTAACCCATGCGCAAACAAACCCCCTCCACTTCTTCTCAGCGTTATTTTTACATGACGTGACCTGTAAGGAGAGCCAGAGACGCTTGAAATATTGTGACGCAAAGTCGAAAGAACTAAAAAAGTAATGTGTGACCGTATAGTGTGCAAAATAAATCCTGTTAAAGAAATAAAACGCAGTTTAATTACAAATAACCCATGTTTAATTATAACAATATATTTGATGTGAAACCTTAATTTGAATACATCTTTGCAACTTAGATTATAGATTTTCAGTCAGCCTATTTTTAGAATTTCAACATGATAATAAACTTGATATTCTGTTGTTGGATATCAATCGTAGCAGTCTGAATACAGGCAGGCACCTGTATTGTTTCCCTGCCTGTTTATCACTCTCGCAATGTCAAAGTCTTTTGTTAATCGGCCCCGGCATAATAGAGCGGCAAAATTTATGTGCACCTTTGGAGGCAATCCGTCTACGCCCGACGCGGTCCGGCTACGATTCGCCGATAGTGAACCTTTTTTAGCCCGAAAATTGTTATGAAAGTTTTAAAAACTGTCAATTTATCAAATTGGTATTGAGATACATACGTAAGCAATATTTTGATGTACAAAAATTGGATGTATATATTTTTTTAAGCAATGAACTTTGCATGAAACTGAAAGGCAAAAAGTCCTAAATCTTTTTTCTATTATTCTAGGTCTATGTAACTACAAAACTTTAGCTTGCTTTTTTCCTAACAACCCGGCCGTGCAATGTCACAATTTTTATGTCTTTTAAATGGTTGCTATGTTTTTGAATATTTTGAATGTTTTTGGAAAAACTACTTGAACAATTGTATACTGAAACGATAAAGAAAAATTTAGGTTTTCGTTTAATGCTCTCTACTACTTAAGGAAATTTTAAATATTTGTAACTAAGCATTACTGTTGTTAAACTAATTAAAGTTGCCGAAACCAAAATATTGTTTGTAATTGAAAATCAAATAGTATTAATGGCTTACTTTCAATATATAAATCAAACGCATACGAGGATAACTTGAATAGTGCTTTTTCGTCTCCATGAATGTTAGTGTGCAATATTGCTAAATACGAGTATTTTTTGAATACATGTTAAATTCTGCAATACATAAATAATTACTCAATATCTCTATTTAATTTTCATAGAAATAAAACAATTCTGCTACAACACGGTTTTATTTTGACTCAATGCATAAATTTTATTTTAATTAATATAAACGAACGTTTAATTTAAAAAAATATATTGATCGGTATTGCTATTCCGGGCTTAGAACATGGTCCATAGTCTTTTTCTTCTACAATTTTTAACAAATTTCCTCTTCAGGAACTTTTTTCTAACATTTGTATTGTGCCATACGCGCCACAGGTTTTGAAAAGCTATTTCAGTCTCAGCGCTGACCCGCACGCGGCATTGATGGCGCCGTAAATGGCCCTTAAAGTGCCTGAGGGCAGTACCTTACAGGGCCTCGCAGGGCCTGGGCGCGATTGATGGCTGCAGAAAGTAGCGCGGGCCTACCTGCGCCAAAAATAGCGCCAAATATCCCGCCCATTTCCTGGGAGTGTCAAATTATGTTCCGCTCCTCAACCCTTGTTTAGGAGCGCGGTGTGAGCAACGCCAACGCAATGAATGGACAAATTTACGGCGCAAAACAATTAAAAATGACCACAATGTTATGTAGCAAAATAAATAAAATATTATTCATTGTAGAAGCATTCACTTTGTTTTCATTCATTCATAAGAAAAAATAAATAAAAACAATTTTAGTTATTTAAAAAATTCAAATGGAAACAAAGTTTTAATTCACTTTTTTATTTCTTTTTGTGCTCGAATATTTTCGCCTAATGAGGCATCTTCAGGAGCAGAATGGTTACAAATATATTTTTATAAAATACTTTTCAAAACAATTTTTTTCAAAACAAAAACAAAATTCATAGTAAAAAAATTTTTTTTTTGAACACAAATGTAAGATTCAGAAATGCATTATTGTTAGGAAAGAAACAAAAAAGGGAATTAAAACTTTTTTACCATTTGAATTTTTAAAATAACTAAAAATGGACTTTCACTGTGTTAATAAATCCACCCTAATAAATATAAAAACAATTTTGTTTTTTATAACGGCGAGTATATTAAGTTCCACGACCAGTTTCGCAAACAATCCGTTTGTATCTTCAGGTGGCTGAATAATAACTGAATTGTCCAGATACTGAATCAATCGCTGAGAGTGTCATCGTGTGAGGGTATGAGGGAAGAAGGGGATGCAGGACGGCCATGGGTCGATTTTGTATCATAGTTTCCTTTTATTCAATGAGCAACTTACCATGAGACATTTAAATTTTATCTGTACATTCATATTTGTATCTTAACTATGTGGTGTGTCACATATTGCACATATCGTGCAACCTTGTTGGAACAAAAAAAGTGTTTTTTTAAAGAAAGAAAAGAAAATTCAAGTTTAATAAACACGTTGAAACGTTTGCGGAGTTTGTGTGTTAAGGCCAAAAAAAGTCATTTTCAGCGTAAACGCAGATGACCCCTTTAAGCGGCTCCACCTAAAGCCGTGAGGGCAATAAAATGTCGGCGCTTAAAAACAACAATGGCGAACGCTATTTATACCCCGGGGGGAGGTTTTTATTTTTATTTCAATACTGAGTGCTCGCGGCTCACACACCTGCGTGCCTTGCTTCCGCTTACAAACTCACACTGTACAATTAGAGCTCATTCCCACTTGTCGGGTGTCGGATCCGTATATTAATCGGAGGTTCCAGTGGCAGAACATTTCGGACAAAATCGGTTTCCGATAAGTGTGAATAGCTTTATATATAATGTTCTGCCACTGGAACCTCCGATTAGTATGCGGATCCGACACCCGACAAGTGGGAACGAGCTCTAACTTGTTAATAAAAATATTTTTCGAGAATCAAGATTCTTGTTCAAAATCAAGTTCCTTGACTTATAGGTTGGTAGGCGGCTGACCACCCATACTGTGAAAAAATGGTTCACTTTGCCAATGTCACCCCTGTCTCAGGGAAGGACGTCAAGAGTTGCAGGGCTTATGTTCATTTGAGATTGGGTTTTTTTATTGTAGGTCCACATGCGGCATGTGTTAGTGCGAAATTATACATGTCTGCTTGTGGGAATGCATTTGATATAAATCTTAAATGGTATATATCCTTGCAGCTTAGATTAGATTAGAAGCAACCGAAATTACCAGAAGGATAGGACTGATATGCGCAGCTTTCGGGAGTCTGAAAAACATTCTCAATGACACGAAAATGCCTGTTTACCTGAAACGCAGGGTCTTTGAGTCATGCGTGCTTTCACTGATTGCCTGGAAACCAAAGGGCTTACTCAGTAGGTACAGCGCCAACAGACTGAAGACGTGCAAAAGAGCCATTGACAGAAGGATGCTGGGAATCAGCCTCAGAGACAGGGTTCTAAACCAGGAGATCCATAGATGCACTGGTGTCACTGATGTCATACAGCGAGTGCCCTGCTTAAAGTGACGCTGGGCTGGTCACACCGCAAGGCAAGACCATGACAGGCGGCTGAAAAGGATCGTCTTGTGGCAACCCAGAATATCCAAGCGGGAAGCGAGGAGACCCCAACTGAGGTGGCTGAACGACATCAAGAGAACTGCAGGCAGAGGATGGCTGAACATAGCAGCCGTTTAACAGAGGATTGGAGGAAGCCGACGTCCAGGAGTGGACTGAGAAAGGCTGAGTAAGAAGAACAATTATTAAATAAGTTGCAAAGATGTATCAACATTAAATGTTCATATTAAATGCATGCCCACAAACTCACTCATTTATGAATAAGTTGGATATTGTTAAAAGTGCTGAAAATAAAACACGGAGAAGATTTTTCTTTTCAAAGGCTTCAAAATAATGGGGAACGAAATCTGGAAATAAAAGAAACAAATTTCAAAGAGTTTATGTCCAATGTTGCGAAAAAATCGTAGGCAGTTAACAAAGAAAATCAACTTTCCGATTTGTTCTAAGTCGTTTCCCGCATCTTGCATTAATGATTTCCTTTATTTCCTCAAATCTGCGTCCGCACTGTCGGGCACAAAAATATTAGGAAGTAACAGTGTTATTCACAAAACATTTGATCTAAAGCTGTTCCCTGGATCACCGTTTTTTTTTTGTATTGCTAGAGTCATGGATTTTCTGTGTGCGAATAACGCCGTATGAGTATTGAGTAGGCACATCAAATAACTAAAGGAATAAGGGAAGTAACGAGATTTATTTTGAAGCTAAAATTAGATAGAATATCTAAGGTTTTTTTTTATAAATCACATCAAAGAGTTTTATTTTTGTATTGGATAGAAGATCATTAAAATGTGTATTGAAATCGTAAACTCAAATGAAATAAATACGAACGTTATAGAAACGAAAGAATTATGTGAAGATCGAGCTTAGTGAAAGAGCATTCACGGAAATACCAGCTAATAAGTGTAAATAGAATTAATACTGGCCATCTGACCATCAAATAGTATTAAGTTTCACCTAAAATAACGACACTTGGTTGAAGTCGTACTCTAGAAACCATTATTGTGAAGGCACCAGCATATTCAACACTAATATGCCAGTATTTTGGATGGTTGGTGCATTAACACTGTGAAAATTCATCTTTATTTGGTTACTAAAACTCTGTTTTAATAACTAAATAAACTAATACGCCAGCATTAATTGGAAGTTTCTGCGCACACACATAGTCTGTAGTATGTACCTTTGCATCAAATAAATATCCCGTAAATAGACTCATTTTCTACTGTTTTAATTCTCATGGCTATTTATATAGAAACTTTCCTACTCGAAATTTGCACCCATTGAAAAACGCAAACAATCGCACCCCGAAAATATTCTCAGAGATTTTTTCTCACACAAAAAATTACCTAAACAGAAACTTTCTTACCTACAACATGTTATCATACTACCTATAAATATAATCCCACCAATATTACCGAGTATTTGTGAACCTTTGAATCAAAAAGGTTCAAATTTACCTTTGTCCTTTGTGTAATTTAGAACAGTTGTCATAGAAGGAAAATAAATACGTGCACACACACCCCAAGTACAAAATATCACGTTTAAACTCAACTATGGTACTCTAAACAGCGAATCTAGTGAGCGTTTAGATTTACAAAAAAAAGGATTTACGCTGTGGTTGAGCTTACACGAAAAATGTTATACTTGGGGTCGTTACATGGATTTCGTTCAGTTGGGAGCGCTATACAAACAGGATGAGAGAGTAAATTTAACCCTTCCTTAAATAATGGAAACACCCCAAAGGCCAATCGAGAATAGTTGATCCGCGAGGCCTCGGCTAGGATGAGACCCAGGAAGGTCAATGTGGATCCAAAATCTACGTTTATATTACTATGACATGCCATACTTAGATGTGCACATATTTATTTTGAAAATTTAGTAATTCATACAAATGAAATCTGAATCTAAAACAATTACCAAGGACTTTGTAACCCCTTTAAATGACCTTCGACGTCTAGACGCACCAACGAGTTAATTTGTCGGGAGATACGTTAGAATGGCTTGGTTTTGGCCAATATGTGCACACGCCGTATTCTTCAGTTCTTCAGACACGTTGTTTGTGGCAATGAGGATATCCTGAAACGACTGGTTGTGATCAGGCGCTTGGAAGGGAAGAGAGGAAGATCAAGATCCCCCACATGATGGGTTTATCAAGTGAAGACAGCAGCAGACACCTCGGTGATTGGAGCGCTGCTGGCAGCGTAGTCAAGTAAGAACTGGAAAAGAGTGGTCACTTCCACACGGGTCACCCCCCTCAGCAATGAGGAACAAGATTGAGAAGAAAAATTACATTGATTCCTTTATTGCGCCTATCTCAGTTGTTTGCAATTCTTTATATTTTGTGGCTTTTTTTGAACTCATCAAAGGAGGACAACACATTGCTCCCCCAGTTCTTGTTTACCGTGTACGCCAATCTTGTCAAATATGACTTTTTCATGCAGTTGTCTTAAGAATCAAATTCTACACAATCTGAGCTAAGAAAAACCGTAAAATTCGATAATGTGAGAGTTGTTTTAAATATTTTTTAAATTAATTTTTGTTTTCATAAGACACATTGGTCCAGTACACATGCAAACATTGCTCGTGAAATTTTTTCTCAATGGCGTATACGATAAACAAGAACTAAGACAGCGACATGTCTGCCAATTTAAGGAGTAGAAACTCTTGATGTGGTCGTCCTTGGGCGTTTATTCCTTCAATCGTTCCCAATTATAGTATGCAATAGTGAATAGAACTTCCTGGCGTATTGCGTGTCCTTTCCACCTTGCATGACTTTCGAATGGATCTTTGAGCAAGTGCCTTCCTCTTCCAATACTTTGTAGATACTACCTCATTTTTCAACAATCAAATGAATAATATTTTTGATCTTTGTACTTACTTTTCGTGAAGTGTGATTCACACAAAAACAGAGCTGACCAAATAAATCAACCAAATATTTTTTTAATTCATGGAAACCACTACAATTTTTATAATTTCCTTTATATTAATATAATTTTAAATACTCAATATTACATCGATAGCTCAGTTGATAGAGTGTCATGCCCAGAGCTCTGGTTCAAATATCGCCGAGGGTGTCAGAAATTATTTTCCGATTTGGTGTTTATTTCAAACCCAAAATAAAATACCGAGGTTTTTTCAGCCTTCACTAGAAATAAGTACCACCCCCTTTAGGAGCTGCGTAAAACAACTACTTCAACTAAAACGGTTGGAGTGAGACCGGTTCTCTTAACCGTAAAATAAATAGGTCCTGAATCGCCACATTTGACTCCTTCATGGAAAATGCAGGCAAGAAATTCACTCTATATTGTGTAGATTAATTTATGTAGTTCTAATAATCCTAGTATGACAATAAACGAACACATATATTCCACTTATTGATACTGCCTTAATCGCGTTTTATTTTCCACCTGAATAAAACTGGAATAATTACCGCGCTAAACACTTGTAATTGGTATAATTCCTACAACACACACGAGCACTCCACACACATAGTCTGTTCGCTACAAGCGATCGATACTCGTTTATTATTTACTACAATAAAGTGAAATGTGAACAGAGGCGTGATGAAATGAGCGTTTGTATTTAATTTTCATACATAGATAGATTATGTATCTCGGATTAGCGATGCGGATTATAAAGCGTTAGCAATGATGCGGTATCGATGATGCGGTATCAATGATTTGTTATCGGTGATGCGGTATCGATTATTTGTTATCGATGATGCAGAAAAAAACGTTACTAAGCTACAGATATAGTGTAACTTCTTGCCTGCGTTATCCCCGAAGGGGTCGCATGAGGCGCTTCGGGACCTATGTATTTATTTTTACAGGTAAGGGGGCCGGCCTCACACCAACCACTTTCAGTTGAAGATGCGATATCGATAATTTGCTTTTATTGTTGCAGTATTGATGATTTGTTATAGATGATGCGTTTTTGGTGAGCTCCCGAGGGGGCTGGTACTCTTTTCTTGTGAAGAGTGAGCTAACTGTGACTTATTTTATTTTGGGTTTGAAATAAATATCGAAACGGGAAAAAAAACACCCTCGATAGGATTCGAACCCAATTTTTTGGCAGGGAATGCAAGTATTCTATCATCTGAGCTATCGACCGGACTGGAAATGATAAAAGGATTCTCTATGCTTCTGTACATTTATCTCATTTTCAAAAGAAAATTTAGTTTTGACCACTTCATGATGAATTATCAAAAAAAATGCCTTTATTGCAAGTGAAAATAAATATATGCCATACGACAATCAAAACCGGTAGTAAAATATAAAGACAAATAAGACTCATGCGAGTTCATCTTTGCAACACAAAAAATGTACTTTAAATCTTATAACATTGTTCCGACGAGACATAATTCCATCACATCTTCTGAGGCCATTTTTTCATCACTAGAGAGAGCGATCTTTGCAATAAAAAATCCAATTGTAACGGATCGAATCCAATTTTCTCACGTTGTGTGGAAATCTAAGATTTTGTACTTAAGTGTACCAACTAGTACGCTCTCAACGCTAAGAAAATTGTTAAGAGCAATCCATTTTACTTTTTCTCTAAGACGGAGCGTTTATTTTTTAACACTTTAGTATCCTCTATTTACTGAAGCAAATATATAAATGTACATGCGTCTTAATGTATATTTCAATCCTAGAATTAGTTTCTATCAATGTTCATCCATCTTTTAAGGCATCTTTTCCAATCCCAGGCATCTTTTTGATATTCTCGTAAGAAGAACAGCACATATTATATATTGTTATGGTTTTAGTTGGGTTCTTTTAATCAAACTGCTATTTATTTTTCAAATTTTATTTTCCACAATGTTGGTTTACAATATATTGATTTCTAGCTCTTGGCTTATCGACTTCACGGCTCAATGTCTCTCATACAATTGCGTTTCAAATATGTATATAGCATCTAAACGGACGCCTCTCGCATATTCCAGACCCTTCTATAGTAAACCTCTCTACATACCTCTCTATCGTACCATACTATTCAAGTTACGCATACCAACAACTACGTGCCTGGGCACATGCACATATTCAAACTCACAGTAGACTATATTAGAGGCGGACACACACATAAGCA
Organism: Agapetus fuscipes; assembly: GCA_951799405.1. Taxonomy (NCBI): domain Eukaryota; kingdom Metazoa; phylum Arthropoda; class Insecta; order Trichoptera; family Glossosomatidae; genus Agapetus; species Agapetus fuscipes. The sequence goes on along the minus strand of OX637342.1, from coordinate 5,183,159 downwards.
AGCCACGCAATCGGGCTTATGACTTCATAACAATATACAAAGAAATAAATCCTGTAAAACTTTCAGAATGATCGTTCTTAGTCTTTTGTCCCCTCGATCATCTCTTTAACTATAGTATGCAGGTGAATTTCCTGTCAAATTGTACGTCCTATTCATCTTGACAAGACTTTGAGCAAATGCCTTCATCCGTTGATTTCTTAAAGAACGTCTTCATTTGTTATGTGGCCATCAAGGATGGATGATTTATTTCCAGTGGCGCCATTTTATAGTCCAGGACCATCTCAAGGGCGCCATGGCTTCATGTAAACAGCAATGTCCTCAGTCCTCTTCTGAAGGTGGTGGTGGGTTGGTTCATTCGAACATTGATGAGCAAATCGTTCCAGGTAACTTGTCCGGCTACCGCAAAGCTCAATACTAGGGAATTCCAAAAAGTCTTCATTAGGATCACAGCTCAAAAGCTTCCAGTCTCTTTTTTTGTACATTTACTTATCCTGAAAGGGCACTAACAAACATTAATAGGCTTCAAATCAGAATTACAAAGAAAAAAAAAGTGTACAAATACAAAAACATTTTTTGGTTTCAAAAATAACTTACTTTATAGTTTAAAGAATCTCAAATTTACAAGAACAAACAAAAAAAAACGGCATTTGTGCACACCATAATAATTCCTCATCGCAACAATTTGAGTTCAAAAAATAACTTATAATAGAAGAAATTTGTACAAAGAAGATGAGACAACGGTTTTAATGCGTCTGGCTTTTTATTAAAAATAAAATTAAATTGTTTTAATAAAGATATATTTGCTTACAAATAACTTTTTTCCATGTAAAGAATATAAACATAATCTTGCTCATCAAATGCACTAAAATATTCATGTATTCCACTCAGAAATCATTACTTTTTTGTTGTCAGTGATTTAGCAAAAAAAAAAATGTTTCATATCATTTTGGTTCCCAAAAAAGCCTGAGCACAAGATGAACGAGAAATATTTGTACATTATTACAGAACGAGCAAGTGAAATGAAATTATGTACATTTTTATGAGATGGAATGAGAGGACAAACTCGCGCTACACTTTCTTAAAAATACATCAAATTTTTGAGAATTTTCACATCTTTTCTTATGGCATCCAATATCTACCGTAGTTTTTCTTCATTGAACTAAATTTTAATATTTGAATTTGTGGTTAAAAATATATAAAATATTTAAAAAAAATAATGGCTGACATATTTTTTTAAGAAATCCTTTGCGGGAGACTCCCTAGACTTCAGAGATTCTAGGGGTCTATATGACACTTATTGTAGTGCCGCAGACGTGTTGTTTACGAGCTTGGTCGTCGTTACAAAGCACCAACACTCAAACAAGACCCAGTTGCTGTAAGGCTGGTTGGACATTTTAGTGACCGGTCTTTGGTAAAGGCTTTATGAATTTTCCAGCGAAGAGCATATTTAAAAATATAAATGATATATTTTTTGTGCTCCGCCGGGATTCAAGCCCACAGTCTTCCATTTACGAGTCCGAAGTGTTGCCACTGGACTACGGACCAAATTACGAACTATGTAAGAGTGAAAAAAGAGAAGAACATGTAAAAAGAGAGTGGTGAATGTTAAGATGCGCTCCTAAGAAAGACATCTTAGAGTTTCTTGGAGGGATCACATAACAAATCATGAAGTTCTCCAAAGAATCGCAGGAAGAAGACGCCTCGTCCCCTTAGTGCTTGTTTGTATTATGTTCATCAGAGGTAATTTCACATGAGCAATGTTTGTATGTGTACTGGACCAATGTGTCTTATAAAAATTGGAAATTTATTTTTATAATATTTCAAACAATCTTTTTTTTTAGCTCAGATTGTGTGGAATGTGATTCTTAAGACGATTTAAATGAAAAGTCATTATTGAATCTAATTGTGGCTAAACCAAACAAGCACTGGTGGGATGACCTGCTCAAGCCCTGTCGTTCAAAAAGCATTCAAAATAAATACGACATGCAAATGTGTAAGGACAGAACAAAGTGGAGACAAATTTGCGGAGATATCGACCCCCCCTAGCAGAATGGAGGCTTGGTACAACTACAAATAAACAAAAAAGTACTATATAATATAAATATTTATTTAAAGATTAGCTACAAAGGAACAATAAATTATTTTATAAACAATTTTTCTTCTAAGCTTCGAGTACAAGACAGTAAAACTGTCAATGTTTTTTGTTTTATGTAATCTTTTCACTTTCAGTATGAAAAAAATCCAAAAGTTCTCATCCGCATAAAGTTTATTATACGATGTTCTAGAAGCTCAAAGCCGATGTGAATGTATAAACTTTACAAGGAGTTTAGTTCTTCAAAGTCTTTATTGAGCTGAAACGTTCTTTAAATATTCTATTTTACGTTTAAACTCATTTAAAACGCTCACCAAAAATAGTAGGTAAAGCCAAACGGCGCCCCTAGTAATCCGTTTATTTTCCATACATTTTCGCAAAGACGCTGTGGCTAAGTAAAAAAGTACAATTTTATACTTAATACAGTTCTTCAAAGCCTTCATCGGACTGAGCTGTTAGTTTAACAGTTGACGTTTAAACTCAACTATGGCGTACACCAAAAAATCTAAAACAGCGCTTCAAGAGAACGTTTAAGTTTCCATTACTTTCCTGTAAAACGATATGGTTAAGTTTTTAGGTAAAGTTTTATACTAAGGGTATTGGCAGTATCTTAACACGTTCTAAAGGTCAAATTTTTTAGACGCAAAAAAATGAGTCTCGTATTGGAAAAGGCATCTCCCTGAGAGATTGACCTTGCAGTAATATGTACGAACACGGCCAGCAAAGGGTGGAAAAATAAAAATACTCGTCGATCACCTCTCACTTCGTTCTGAACGTGGTGTTTAATATTGAAAAGGGTTTCAACTGATTTCAACAGAAAAAAAAACAACCTTTTCTTCGCTTAAATATGATTTTGTTAATATTGATTTTAACTGAAATTACTCTCGTTCATAAAAGTAAAAATTGAAAAAATGTATAGCATTTAAGATTAGTATTACATTACATGCATTCCCATGAGCAGACATTCATAAGTTCTAAGACTTCCAACATAAAAACCCAATCTAAAATGAGCACAAGCCTTGCAACCTTCCCTGAAACAAGGGTGACATTGGCAAAGTGAACCCTTTTTTAAATATTGGAGATCAGCCGCATGCCAACCTATTAGTCAAGGACTTAATCAAGGTTTCATGTTTCAAAAATAATTTTATTTTAAAGTTCGAATACAAGATGATTTATTCCTAACAATATGAATATTACGGTGAAAATATTAAGACGTTTTTTATTTGTAATGACATTTAAAGTTCATATTCAATGCATGCCCACAGGCAGACACGTGTTTACAAAACAAACCGAACCTCACATAATAATAATAATAATATCAGGCTAATTTATTTTAAATTACAAATGATAAGAGAGCGCCGTTTTTGTGTGTGTCACACCTCAAGGGCCCTCTCCGATCATGGATTAGACTTTCTAAATAGGTGTGTCTTGAGTGCTCCGCGAAATACATCCATAGATTTGGAGTTCTTCACTCCGGGTGGCAGTCTGTTCCACTCCACCGGACCCGCAACACGGAAAGCGCGGTCTCCGAAATTTGTACGAATCTGACGGCGTGGCTGAACCAAATTGACTACTTCATCGGCCGCGGATCTGAGTGTCTGCCTCCTTACACCCATCTCAACAGGCAACATCATGTCAGTCAAATAAGGTGGAGCCAAGCCATTGATGGCTTTATATACCATCACACAAACACATGAATATTATAAACTTTTTTTTTTTTAAGAAATCCTGTGCGGGAGACTCCCTAGATTCTAAAGACTCTAGGGGTCTATGACACTTGTTGTAGTGCCGCAGAGGTGTACGAGCTTGGTCGTCGCTACAAAGCGCCAATACTCAAGCAAGACCCAGTTGGTGTAAGGCTGGATGGACCTTTGGTGACCGGTCATTGGTTAAGGTTTATGAATTTTTCAACCCAGCGAAGAGCACATTCGAAATATAAATGGTATATTTTAGTGCTCCGCCGGGATCCGAATCCACAACCCTCCATTTACGAGTCCGAAGTGTTGCCACTACGGACTACGGACCGGTCCAAGATGCCAACGACACACACAGGTGTACCTGAGCGGTTACCCATCCAAGCACTGACCACGCCCAATGTTGCTTAACTTCGGTGATCTATGGGAACCGGTGCTTTCAACATGGCTAACGTCGTTGACAAAAAAATGCTACTTCTTCCCTAAAACCGCGGCGGGAACATTGACAAAAGTGAACCAAGTTTCGGCAGCATGGGGGTCAGCCTCATACAATCATGTTTGTCAAGGAACCCATTCACTTTATTTTCCATAAAATTTGAGTCCTACTGAAAAGGTGTAATACAAAATAATTAAGATTATATCTTTATGGAATGTATTGGTTTTCATACATATTTTCTGTTCAATTAATGATTAGTCTTTAACTTTTAACGTCGCAACGTTTTTTCCTCGGGTTTCTGAATATTGTTTACACATTAAAAACCAGAAAAAAACATTTTTTCTGGAAGCAAAATCAGTTGATATTTTGTTTGTGGATCTCTTATTTTTCCATTAAGCGTGGTGTTGTAGGAATGGCAGGAATGTGGGAGGAAGGAGAAGTAGGCAGACATCTTAATAAATAACGCTCCCACTGTAGACCTGTCGGCGATCCCCTTTCGGAACCAGCAAAGCGCGGGAAAACAACAGAATTTGCTTTGAATTGCGGCACACAGACCAAACGGCACTCACAAACAAGCGTAGTCTCGCTTCAAAAGTAAATAAACTCTATAAGGTCGATAGCTCAATTAGTAGAATGCTTTCATTCCATGCCGAGAGCAAGGGTTCGATCTCAAAGGTTTACTCAGCCCTCACAAGAAATGAGAACCAGCCCCCCCGGGAGCTGGGAAACCCCCACTTCAACTGAAAGTGGTTGGTGTGAGGCCGGCCCCCTTACCTGTAAAAATAAATAGGTCCCGAAGCGCCACATGCGATATATCCCATTCGGGGATAACGCAGGCAAAAAGTTACACTATATGTGTAGCTTAGTTGCGTTAGTTGCGTATAATCTTAGTTGCAAAGATGTATTTCATTTAAGTTTAATATTAAATGCATTCCCATAAGCAGACACGTATAAGTTTGCGCTAACAAGTACCTTTTTGATGATATTGTTACGAACTGCCTTAGTTCTTGTTTATCGTATACGCCATTGAGAAAATTTTACATGAGCAATGTTTGCATGTGTACTGAACCAATGTGTCTTATGAAAACAAGAAATTTATTTAATAAATATTTAAAAGAACTCTCACATTATCGAGTTTTACGGGTTTTCTTAGCTCAGATTGTGTAGAATTTGATTCATAAGACAACTGCATGAAAAAGTCATATTTGACAAGATTGGCGTATACGATAAACAAGAACTGAGGGAGCGAACTATAGATTCGTAGTACGTGCGCCTAGGCACGCTCGTATAGTGTCAAACACTATGGGCTGTGCGTCTGCCTCTAGTAGAATCCATTATAGAAAAGTTAGCTCGTAGGCACGCTTGCTGGTGTGTGTGATATCTCTGGAACAATTCTTTAGTATAATCCATTAAGGAAGCATCTACCATGTTCAAGAACAGTCAAGAATCGTCCATATAAATACGAGCAAAGATTCTGTGGGGGCCAGTCAAAGTCTCTTTCATCATTGTGCCGCGAAGTCTTTATAAGCTAGAGCGAGAAGAGTGAACAGTACTGCGTTACCAATATTGTGCAAAATAAATATTGTTAAATAAATAAATCGCACTTTAAATAAAAGAACCCCAAGTACAATCATAACAATGTATTCAAGCTTAGTAACCATATCAAATCCAACCGGGATTTTCAGTGAGAATTTAGTATGTCTATCGTTGGCGCTAGATTTTCAGTACTCGCAAGTGTTTTGTACAAGGCTGGGCAAAGCTCCATGAATATTATATCGAACCTATTGTTCGTGTTATGTCAACCAAGATTTCCCCACTTGCTTATTTCCATAATACGGGGTGAGGGTGGAGAATTTTGGGGGGTGGGGGTGAAGGGAGGAAAGGGGCTAGCAAGGTCGGTACTAGGGGGGGATCATGCCTAGATGAGCCATGCCTAGGCTCACTTGAGATATTCTCGATTAGCTGCGTTTAGATTACCGGTTTAAACCTAGCTTTTTTCTTGCTAAGAGCTATTTTACGAGTGTTTGAAATTATTTTTGATAAGCTATGCTATATTCCATGACTTATAGGTTGGTATGAGGCTGACCACCCATACTGTAAAAAATGTTTCACTTTGCCAATGTCACCCCTTGTTTCAGGGAGGGTCGGCAAGAGTTGCAGGGCTTATATTAATTTGAGATTGGGTTTTTATATTGTAGGTCCACATGCGGCATGTGTGAGCGCGAAATTATGCGTGTGTGCTTGTGGAAATGTATTTAATATGAATCTCAAACGATACCTATCTTTGCAACTTAGATTTAGATTTAGATTTATGCGTAGGTAATCTATTTATTATAGGAACGAACTTTTTTTGAATAGATGAGCTATTATTCATGAGCTTTCTTTGACATTTCGGTTGGTATGAAGCTGACCTCCCATACTGTTAATAATGTTTCACTTTCCCAATGTCACCCCTGTTTCAGGTAAAGTCGGCAAAAGTTGCAGGGCTTTTGTTCATTTGAGGTTTGGATTTTACATAATTTGTGAGCAGCATTTGTAAGCGCAAACTTCCACGTGCCTGTTTGTTTGCATGCAATTAATTTAATATGAATTTTAAATGTTAATATATCTTTTTGCAACTTATTATATATGGCATGCTTAAGTATGTACGAGTATTCATACAATCATGTATGTCCCTCGGAGAATCCACTTAGCAATAATTTATGTACAAAAACACTGATTGTCATAACTTTGTTCCTTTGAGATTTGAGAAACACAAAACAAGGATTAAATTCCTTTTTTATTGGGATTATTCTCTTTTCATTTGAATAAACAAAACCACACACTTTCAGTTAGGTGACAACAAAATATACATGTTCTTTCTGAGTTACAAAGATAAATTATAATTTACGATCCATAATAAATGCATGCCCATAAGCCGTCTCATATTCTAAAACCCTCTTCATGTATGTCATATTCTAAAACCCGTCCTGTATGTATGTCTCAGAGGACTCATAACACTTGGACGCTGATGCAAAGTTTTATATTTTCTCAAGTGGCGCAAGGCCATCCCGTGAAGTAAAAGCAACGGAACGGCAAACAAGAACCTTTAGGTCAGAGGCGTTCGCATGTGTAAGTTCACACTTATACGTAGTGGATACGTAAAAACACAATAAAAACACAATTTTCAAGTGAATATAAACCCTACAACACTTGCTGCCCTTCCCTGTTATAGGAGTGGCATTGGCAAAGTGCACCATTTATTACAATATGGGTGGTCAGAGTAAAAAAAAAATCTTCACAAAACTTAATCTTTTCTCCAACAGTAAAAAATGTCTTTACTGAGAGCAAAAAAATCATTTTAATAAGGGTTTTTTGTTCATTTCACAGGACAAAAATATATTTTTTTGCGAAGTAATCCCATCTCGTAGAAAAATGCTTGTTTGTATTTTCGAGACACATTTTTCATAATAAATAAAAGGCTAATGGCAAATCTATTCACAAAGTTACCGAGCATAGAGAAGTATTATTCATTTTTTTGGAAAATAAATTATGGCTTGTTTTTACATATTTGCTTTTATTTAGTGAAAAAACAAGGCATACAAAGATTCTCATTTTTCAAAAACTACTAGTCCCTTGACTTATTGGTTGGACTCTTCAGGCTGTAAAAACTTGTTCAGTTTTGCTAATGCCACCCTTGCAAAGTGTATGCTCATGTGAAAAATGCCAGCGCCCTTGGAGTGACTACATCACGAAACGGCGCTATAAAGAAATCATCAACTCATCATCATCATCATCAGGCTAGTTTTTTTTGTTATGTACCTACACATACAGCATTTGTGAGCTCGAACTTACATGTGCTTGCTTGTGAACATGCATTATATATGAACCTTTAATGTCAGTATATTTTTGCAACTTAGATAATAGATAACATATTTTTCAATATCAAGGAAATATTTCATCACTGGTATTATAATAAATGTATTAAATTATTCCAGCGTTTAAAACTTCAGACTGATTATCAAAATCTCGAAGGTTCGATTCCCAGTATAGCATTTATAATCAACCAAATAACGATCACTAAGGTTAACCCTGCCTCACTGCAACTGGATCTTTCTTGAGATATTATCGCGGACCAGCAACGACATATTTCACATAGGGCTTTTTAGGTGTATAAATCTAAATCTGAGCTGCAAAGATATATATCATTTCATATTCATATTAAGAGCATTCCCACACGCAGACACGCATAAGTTTGCGCTTACACATGCCGCATGTTGACTCACAACATAAAAACGCAATCCCAAATGAACACACATCCTGTAACTCTTTCCGACCTTCCCTGAAACAGGGGTGACATTGGCAAAGTGAATTTTTTACAGTATGGGTGGTCAGCAAGGCATGATTTAAAGAAAAGCAGCGCTTAAATTTACCAATTAGTATACTTAAAATATAACATTATAAGTTATATGTGTTTGTAAATAAATAAAAATAATGAAAATATCCGCTTATTTTTAAGACAAAAAAAACGTAATGAGCTTTAAAATAATCATGTTTTCTTGTGTTGAAAGAAGCGAATTCTATTTTTAAGCATTACACCATCAATCATGAGTTTGTCTTCTTTGTTTTAACAAGTTGTTTATCTGCCGAGGCTGCGTTTGTGAGGCGGCCATTAACGAGATAAATGATTCTCAACACAAAACTGGAGTCTTTTTTCTCTCATCGACACTTTGCAGTATTTTTAGATTACCCACTTCCATCAAAATCTGATTAAAATGAGGCCAAAATTAGAAACACTTAACTCCTTATTCATTATAAGGGTTTTTGTTTCATATTGCTCAGTAAATACTTTGATACTTGTATTTCTTCTACTGTTATGTCAGATCCCCCAAACGTTGGCCATCTCCTTATCCCTTGCAACTTGAAACATAATTTTTTTTTAATACATATTGCAACCATTTATCTGGGCTCAATAAAATAAAACTTCAAGTAAGTTATTTTAGGATTCATAGTTAAATGTTGTATTGGTCAGCTTGGTGCCTTTTATACGAGTCTGCCTTCAAAGCAACGCGATCTCTATTTATAGGTGTATAAGGACTACTTTGTGCATGTGCCAGACCACGCTAGAATTTACTTACTTAGAAGCTTCGAGCAAACACTATTACAAATATCTGAATAACTACATCTAGAGAGCCACTCACACAAGTAGTAAAAGTACACAGACACATAATCATAATTAAACACAGGCATAGATAGGACTATAGCATACTTGTAACAATATTGTTAAGAAATAACTGTAAATGTTGAATAAGAGTTTTAGGCTTACACGGACGGCTGATTATACTGGAGTAATGTTTTCCGGGATCTGTTGCCGTGCTCTGTGGGAGCTGGAGCTTCCGGACGTTTCGCCCATTTCTAAGATGGGCTTCTTCAGCGTAAAGTATGATGATGAAGATGATCTTGATGAGAACTGAAGAATGGAGAGATCAAAAAATGGGCGAAACGTCCGGAAGCTCCAGCTTCCACAGACCACGTCAACAGGTCCCGGAAAACATGACTCCAGCAACCGTAAATGTTGTTTATCAAAAAATATTTTTACTCTTATGTATCATTTATTTATGAGAAATTAATGTTGCAACTCTTCATACAAAAAAAAGTGTCGACAGATGAGATAATTTTTGGTTTATCAAGTTCTACCTTTATTTTGTACCTACCAAAGGTGATATACGAAGGTTCAATAAATTACTTAATTTTTTGAACTAACAGTTAAAAAATATATTTACTTTTCTCTTGCTTTCAATCCTCTCCTTCTATTTTAACTCTAGAATTATTTTTCAGAAAAGTTTATCAATTTTTTTCACCATCCAGCACAATCTTCACGCATAAAATCCTATATTTTCAAAAAAAAATACATTTCTTTCATACTCAATATTTTGAAAACATTGCTCATGATTTCGCATCGCAGTTTTTCTTTGTAAATAAAAACCCAGCCGTCAAATTTCATTATTTTCAGTGCGGCCAGCCTTCACTTTCCCTTTTGTGTTTACTGGAAATCTTTCTATTTTCGTCCCCTAACAAATTGAGGGTCCCAAGAAAAGCGGACACTGTCGCTTTACGGGTCCCCCCCCCCATACCTTATTTTTGCCTAAAATGTTTTGTTGACTTGCAAGGCACATCTTACTCGGACAACTCTTACTTTATCACATGAATTTCTCACGTTGAGGTTTGTCTTATCTTGTTTTTGTTGTAGGATTATAATTTTCTAGGCATACACATTTTCTTTGATAATGTTAAATGAACATTTTCAGGTTTTATGAGTTCTGAAGTAAAATTGTATTATTTTAAAATAAGCATATTGCTCATTTATGATCTAATCAGCAAGGTTATATAATGATGATGACTTGGTATAGCGCCGTTTCGTGAAGATTGTCACTCCAAGGGCGCTTAAACATTTAAGATTCATGTTTTACGCAATCTCTACAGACATAATAAATAATTTTGTGTTTAAACATGTCTATGATACATACACTTATATAAAGCATGAGTAATTTTGAATACAAAAAAAAAAAAAAAAACATTGCAAAAAAATATAGTGCAAAAACTATATTTTGTGTAGAATTGTTTTTCAGCTCACGGTCTCTTCGAATTTTTTTTTATTGAAACCGTCTGTAAATATAACATAATACATTTTTAATCTCATCAATTCAATTATTTGCAACTTATAATATTTGTTGTAGTTTTCCACGAATGTAACGTTACACCTAAATGAGAAACTAATTTTTCCAATTCCATTCAAACAATTTGAAATTCAATTATTTATTTTCAATTAAATTTAACGATCTAAATTTTTTTTTGCAAGTATGAAATATGATTTATCTAGTTTGAAAAGCAAAATATACTTTGTTTTATTCCACTTTTATTGTTTGAGTCGTTACAAACGTTTTCGGAGGAGAACCTCCGTCTTCAGGTAACAAATTATGAATCAAATGAGAGAAAAAATGTTTTTTATTGTAGGTAAAATATATGTTCCTAACTACAATGGTTCAAAAATGGTTAAAAAAAACTCATAATAAAATAAGACGTTAATTATGCAAGGACAAAAAATACTCGGCTTCGAGTAAATTGAATTGAAATTTGTACCTAGTCGAAATGTAAAGGTATTAGATTAAGTCCGTGGCCTTTCCAATTATGTGAGGGAGTTCTATATGTATGCGGTCGCAAAGCAAGGCACTGCCTTAGGTCTTCATTAGACCTTGGGGACGCTAACCTTCCATCCCTTAACAAATCGAATTAACAGACACAATAATAAATTCAACCTGAAAAAAATCCACCTACCCTACGCAATTTTTCTCGGCCGATTTGTCTTTATTAAGTAATAATGAACTCTCTTGAAGTGTCTAAATTTGAGAAAAGACGATTAATATTGATGTATGTATTATTAAGACAAATGTGTACATTCTTTGAACTTTGATCAGTGGTACTAGTGGTTAAAATCACAGACGATAGAGTAGAAAGGATGTGGTACGAATCCGAATAGGTATCTTAGATTAAAATTTTTATTTGATTTCTGAAAAAGTTTTTAAAGAATATACTGTTACGAATTAAGGGTTCAAAAGTCTTTCAATTAAAAATACTGGTCTTCTCATACAGTTGTTTATTTTACACTTTTAATAATTTATTTTTTACAAAGGTAGTCTGGACTATTCCATTACACTTGGTTTCTGTTCACTGGTTAGCTTAGGTCAATGTAGTGGTAAAGCTCGTAGAATACTGGCCCTGCAAGCAACTCACACCCTTCTTATACTCTTCAAAACAGTACAATCTAGATCCATATTCGTAAGACAGTTCCAGAAAGGCGTAGTAATCATTATTTCTCGATGCTTCTGTTATTCAATGAAGTATTTTTATTCAATGATTCCTACCCACACAATACAATACAGAGTTCTTATAACTATCACAAATACCTACTTATTTTAAATATTTATATTTCATATTTACATAACAATACAATACCACACTCGCTATGGTATTTATGTAGTTGGGTTGATCCTTTGATTCCTCACAGAGCACACAATAAATATTGATTTTTCGACAAATTAAATTTAAAAAAACACACTTTCCTGTACCAAAAACCAAGTACTAAGGGTCCATCCAGCCTTACAACATTTTGGCTAGTTAAAAAACTTTGCACCAATTACAAAAAAAACTTCAAAAAACAGCTGGGTGCGGATTGATATGGCAATCTAAAAAAGTGAATGAGCACAAAGAGGGCTCTTTAGATGGGATTTGTTTGATACTTGCCAAGTTCTTGAGACTTTTCAAATAACTAAACGTGCTCATCCGTCTATAATCTAAGTTGCAAATATATATTTCATTTAAGATTCATATGAAATGCATGCCTATTAGCAGACACGTAGAAGTTCACGCTTACACATACTGCATGCCGTGTAGTGACAAATTAAAATCAAAACCTCAAAGGAACATACACCATGCAACTCTTGCCGACCTTCTCTGAAACAGAGGATTCATTGGTAAAGTGAACCATTTTTGCACAGTATGGGTGGTCAGCTTCATACCAACATTAAAGTCAAGAAACTTATAATTATAATATTTTACTACTTACTTTACTTTCTTCGGCTCATAAGCCTTGAAGGTTCAGGGCCTCCCGCACCACAATCCTCCAGGACTCTCTGTCTTGTGCAGCTTCCCTCCATGGTCCCCTCACTCCCAGAATTTCGGCATCGGCTTCAATGTTGTCTGCCCACCGCATCCTGGGACGTCCGAGTGGTCTAACACCTGAAGGGGCACCATCCAAGACTGTTCTAATGATCCTGGAGTCCTCTGCACGTGCTACATGTCCGGCCCACTGGAGTCTTCTTGATTTCATTACCGACACTATGTTAGCATCTTGAAACACGGACATTAGCTCCGCGTTGGTCCGGATACGCCACCTGTCATCTTCAAATACAGGTCCGAGAATGCGACGAAGCATTTTGTTCTCAAAGACCTGGAGAGATTTTTCTTGTTTTTGAGTCAGACTCCAGGCTTCGCATCCGTACAACACAACTGGCCGAATAATGGAAGTGTAAATCTTGAATTTTGTGGAGCGGGATAGCCATTTTGAGCACAATAGCCCTCTAAGGCCAAAAAAAGCATTATTGCCGGAGTGAATTCGGGCATGTAATTCTGAGGATAGGATATTTTTGTCATTTATAAGGGTACCCAAGTATTTGAGTGAATTGCAGTTCTTAAACTTGTAATTATCTACATTCAAATCTTCTTGAATATCCCGCCGCGCCACAGGCAAGTATTCAGTTTTCCCCTCATTAATTCTCAATCCTATCCTCCTTGCCATTCTCTCCATTGGTAAGAAGAGCGCCCGGAGCTGTGCAGCGTTCTCTCCCAGAAGCACCACATCATCCGCATATCCCAGCAGCCTAATGGTACTTCCTATGGTGATTCCACCATACACAGGTTTGGTTTCTCTCACAACCTTTTCTAAGGCTAGGTTGAAGAGCAATGGAGAAAGGGCGTCACCCTGCTTTAGGCCTGAACTGATCTCAAAGGGATCCGAGACCTGTCCCTGCAGCAGTATTTGAGCTCTTGAATTTTCTATGGATATCTGAACCAGTTTGATGAGTTTTCCAGGAATTCCATAGTCTCGTAAAACGCTCCACAGCCCCAAACGATGCACTGAGTCATAAGCAGTCTTGAAGTCGACAAAAAGGCAATGAGTATCTTGAGCATATTCCCACTTCTTCTCTAATATTTGCCTCAAAGAAAAGATCTGGTCCGTTGTGCTCCGATTCCTTCTGAAACCTGCTTGGTACTCTCCAAGAGCACATTCAGCATATGGCATAATTCTTCTTAGCAGAATATTAGACAATATTTTGTATGCCGCTGGGAGAAGTGAGATACTTCTATAATTAGAGCATAGCATTTTGTCTCCTTTTTTGTGTATTGGACACAATAGTGCAACTTTCCAGCTATCTGGCAGTACCTCATGTTTCCAAACATCCTGATAAAGACCCCACAGAGCATTTTCTAAGGCTTCTCCGCCACATTTCAGTAACTCAGCAGGGATATCATCGTTTCCAGGAGCTCTTGACTTCTTTAAACTCTTAATTGCCTGTACTACCTCATCTCGACTTGGTGGAGGAACTTCGGGTTCCACCGTGAGAACTCTAGATGGTTGCAAAGGATTATCCGGACTCTCACCTCGCAGCAATCCAGTGAAATGATTCTTCCACACGTCAAGTATTTGATCTCGATCAGCAATGATGTTTCCCTGTTCATCCATTATCTGGCTACTACGCTGTTGAGATCCACACTTCGCCTTTCTGACGGAATCAAAGAATTTCCTAGAGTTCCTTCCATCCCTATTGTCACTCTCAAGCTTCTCCATCAGCCGCTTATGATGCAAGCGTTTTTTGGCTCTCAAGAGGTTTCGTACTTGTCTTTTTCTTCCTTTCCATTCATTCTCCAGGTTTTGGTTACTTCCTTGAAGAAGACAGTTTCTGAGTTCCTTCCGCCACATAACAGCACGTCTGCATTCCTCATCAAACCATGGCTTACTTGCATGTTGATCCATCTTCCCAATCTCCTTTTCAGCAGTTTGCTTAATGACCTGCATAATTAGCTTCCAAGACTCTTCAACCCTCAGCTGGTTTGCTGTAGGATCACTTTCTTCCACACTTGAGACTTCATCCATGACTTCATCTTGAGACATCTGAATCCGAGTACTGGTTATCACTGGCTTCAGTTATTTCTTCAGTTGCCACCTGACTCTCACTCAGGTTGTGCAATTGGTCATTGATGCCTTTTCTATACCTTTCTAATCCCTCTTTATTGTTCAGGATGTCCAGATTATATCTTAGTCTTGTAGACGGTTTTGATTTATTATGACTCAGTATTTTTTCTTTGAAAATTGCCACAGACAGGAAGTGATCTGTGTCACAGTCTGCCCCCCGATAGCTCCGAACATCATGAATCATTCTTAGATGTTTCCTTTCAACGAGAAGGTGGTCGATTTGATTCACTGTTCTACCATCGTGAGACTTCCACGTTCCCTTGTGGATTTCTTTGTGTGGAAAAATTGTGCCCATGATTGACATTTGTCGTGCTGAGGCAAAGTGGATGACTCTCATACCATTATCGTTGCTGTTTTCATGAAGGCTGTTTGTTCCAATGGAGGGTACAAAACATTCTTCTCTACCAACTTTGGCATTCAGGTCACCTAATACACATTTTATGTCATACCGTGGTAGTCGATCGTAGGTGGATTCCAACAAATCATAAAAGGCGTTTTTGTTGTCATCGTCATCGCTTTCAGTGGGCGCGTGTACACAAATGAGAGCTAAGTTACGCCGTCGGCCCTTTAGCCGAAGTACGCAAATCCGCTCGTTAATTGGTTCATAAGATAACACTGCCCTTCTAGCGTTCTGGCTTACGACAAAGCCTGTTCCGAATTCATGTCGGTCGTTGTTCGTACCACTGTAGAAGATGGTGGATTGACCATCTTCTCACCACTACCCGGCCACCTCACCTCTTGCACAGCTGTCACATCCAGATTGTACCTAGCCAGCTCTTCCGTAACAATCTGGGTTGAACCCGGTCTATTTAAGCTCAGCACATTCCAAAATCCGATTCATAGCCTAGTATCGTGCTTGGGTCGTCTCCGGTGTCTATTTTGTCCGAGGCATTGATTTGCGGGATTTGCAACATTTTTAATTTTTGCAGGAAAGGGTTGTTAGCCCTTCGCCCAACCCCCTACCAGGAGGACCAGGGTTTTTCTGTCAGGGTTATCCTTCCCTTAGTTGGGGGGATCCGGTTTTATGGCGCCGGAAGCTCGCCATCGCCCTCTCCTATCTGCTATGGCTGCTGGTATTGCCAGTGACCACATTGCCCGGGGCTCGCGGGGCTAAATGGCCACACGTGGACGCTAGGAGTAGGACTATGTTGGTATATGGCGTTACACGGTATTTAAGTAGTACATATCTCCCAGCAAGATATGTACCTCCGTGACCTACCAACTTTGAGCCCCATTATAATATTTGAGTGTTAAAAATTGCACTGGTGATAAGAAAAAAATGTACAAAA
Source organism: Agapetus fuscipes (assembly GCA_951799405.1). Classification (NCBI taxonomy): domain Eukaryota; kingdom Metazoa; phylum Arthropoda; class Insecta; order Trichoptera; family Glossosomatidae; genus Agapetus; species Agapetus fuscipes. Next base: position 5,166,859 of record OX637342.1, on the reverse strand, counting down.
TTAATCATCGTTTAAAAGACATAAAAAAGATAAGATTCGTCTGCTAAAAATGCAATTTGTAATCTGATCCATCCAACATTTTCTTATTTTGTTCACAGAGAGAAAAGAACAAAATATCTGCATTGTGGCGACTTCCAGTTTCATTTTCTCTCCGACCATTTCACACAACATTAAGATTTCATTTCAAATCTGGCTGAAAGGATACAATACTCCATTACAGAACGCTGCGAATGTTATCTTTCAAATTGCAGCCGGCGAGAAAAGAAGTCTGATGCTGTATTCATAATAGCGCGTCCCTGCCGTTGACCACTGTATTACATGAAAGTGGCACGGGATTAGCCTCTTCCGTGGGCGCTACGACAGTTCTGCAGAATAGGGAATGTAAACCTAGCGATATTGAGATCTCGTGAGTTTGAAGAAATATATTTTTTATTTATTTTAGAATGAAAAACATTGGTAGAGAAAATAAACGCGGGGGCTCAACTCAAAATCTGCATAATACTGAGATAAAAAGATCAACAATTAGTGACATAAAAAAATATCGATAGATGTATTTTTAGTTGAATATAATAAGCTACAGTTTATTTTTTTTCAAATAATGTTTTTGGTTTCATCGATGAAAAGCCATTAAAAGACACACAGTTTGTACTTACATAATTTTTCAAAACATATAATTGTTACCGTTATTTTTCAATCTGCTGAAAAACATGATTATAGGAGGTATAATAGATTTTTATTTTATTTCTGATCGACTACATATCTTTAAAATTTAAAAAAAATCGATACTGCCAAAATTAATGTGTGAGAAGGCTTTAAAAAAATCAACATGCACTCACGAGATTTCATACAATGTTTTCTTAAACAAAATGTTCAAAACAATGGATGAGAACTCGCGATTAAGAGATTTTGCAAGCCCTATCTACGCCAAGCTACGCCAGTTCTTCTACGAGTTTTTCTTCCCACAACCGCTACGCCAACTGATTGCGATTCGCTCCATGCATTTCGTCTCTTTGCACGTAGCATGTGCACTTGGGATATTTCCTTACTCGTTAGTCCCAACCCTGACGTCAGCCTCTGCTACCCGCAAGTATGCACTTCTACGTTTAAACGCAATCGTAGCGTTTTCCCAAAAATACTGAAAAACTACAATTCCCACTGCAGGCGTTGTTTAAGTTTTTGTATATTTTCTGGTTAAACTGTACGGTTGAGTTTGTGTGGAAAATTTTCGGAGAGCTGATACAATCCTCCTATCCAACGGGATAAAGCGTTCTGGAAAATTCTGTAAAGTGAAAGACTTTGTCTTGTTTACGTAACGAAAAGTCAGCTTTATTTTGTTTATGTAAAATACAAGTTTCCTTTAGTTTCGTTGTTTCTTATTCTTTCTTTCTTATTTGCTTAAAATTTTAATGAAAAATGTTTTTCGTACTTATGTGACTTTTAAGTTAATATATTGATGATATTGTTGATTGGTTTAAAAGTTCTGATCATGCGTATTTTTAATTGCATCGCTGGTTTGAGTCTTTCGATTGCTTAGACGATAAATACAGCTGATGTTAAATGCAATTACATAACCACCGGATTTTGTAAGCAGAACAAAAAAATGCATGCATTTTTTTTATAACTTTTGAAATAAAAAAACCTTAAAAAAATAATTAAACCAAAATGGGGAGGAAAAGGATTTAAAGAAGCCAAAGGCATCTCATTTAATGGGCGACAAAAATGATTTAATCAAGACATGCACAAAGTTTTTTATTTAGCACTGCAGCGTCTTAAATAAGAAAGGACAGTAGATTATCTTTGTTACATAAGTTGCTCTTAACGATTAACAACAATACTTTGAATTAATATTTGTGCCAATGGTATTTGTATTAGTATATAACAGCTGCATTGAAATATGTAAGTGTGCGCACGCAAAAGTACCTAGAATTTTCTACTTCTCACTCGAAAGTGCTAGTATGGGTGTGTATAAAAAATCCAGCACACGCTATAGTGAACTCTAGAACCTTCCTCAGCATTTTGTATATCACTTTATAGGAGTTTTGTTTGAAGCAAAAGCATTCAGTTTGTATAATTAAAAAAATAAAAACCTATGTTATAATTGTATTCTATATGAAACAGATTTGAATGAAAGTAAATCAAAAGTTTTGTCAAAGACTTTTAGAATACTTAAAAAGTAGTATAAAGTGCTTATATTAAATTAAACGATATATTTTAAAAACAAAGCGTCAGCAAATTTTTATTGTTTTTTACAAAAAATATTTTGCAAAAAACATGCAGGGATTTAAAAAAAAAAGTATACGAAAGCGGTACGAAATAAGAGGATAATGTATTTACTGAGAAGAAGCGAAAGCGCCTGCAGGCTCGGACTGTTATGGTTGACGACGGGAGGGAAAAAAGAAAACTCAAAACATTTCTCTCAAAAAGGGGAACGCAAAAAAACGGCAAAGAAATAATGCTAATGATGGAGATTCCCTTGTTTAAGATTTTTACAAAATAAAATTTACAGATATGACTTTGTATATTTAACATTTATTTAAATTTAAAATAGAAGATGAGCGTCTTTAATTTTTCATTTTTTATAATCTAAGTTGCAAAGATATATTACTTAATGTTTAAAGTTCATATTAAATGCATGCCCACAAACAGACACGGTAAGTTCGCGCTTAAAAATGCTGCATGTGCACTTAGAAATTAAAACCCAAACATCAAATAAACATAACCCCTGCAACATTAGCCGACCTTCCCTGAAACACGGATGACATTAATAAAGTGAAAGATTTGGTTTGAGGCTTATCCTTCATATTGTTAGAAATGGTTCACTGTGCCAATGTCACCCCTGTTTCAGGGAAGTACGGCAAAAGGTGTATGGTTTATGTTCTTTTAAGGTTTGGATTTTAATTTTTAAATACACATGCAGCATTTGTAAGCGTGAACTTACACGTGCCTGTTTGTGCGCGTGCATTTAATATAATTTTTAAATGTAAATATTCATTTTCAACTTAGATTATAGATTATAGATAATCTGTCTATAGCACGTTAATCATGTCATAAATTTTGAATCACATAAACCGATTTTGATGACACATTTGCGCAAGATTCTCTAATTTTCATACTAAATTAAGGTTGATATGGTTAATTATAAAGTGGCATATGAACGATGATATTAATTAACTCCACACAGCTTCTGGAATAAACTATGTGATAAACACTGTTAGCAATCAACGTTTATTTCCACATTTTAAATCTATTTTTGTAGATTTTAACAACTTCCCAGTATTTTGGCTACAACCTATAATCTAAGTTACAATGATATATTGACATTTAAGTCCCACAAAATAAACCATAATTGACATGAAAATAAACCTTTCAACTTCTGCCACTTTTCCCTGAAACCGCAGTGGCATTGGCAAAAGTGAACTTTTGTTTTACAGTATGTAATTCAGCTTCATATAAACCTGGAACAAGGTAATAAATAACCAAAAAAATGTATTAAAACTAAATCACTCATTAGGAGAATCACAAATTATACATGTCTGCTTGTGGGAATGCATTTAATATAAATCTTAAATGATATATATCTTTGCAGCTTAGATTAGATTAGATTAGATTAGGAGTGTCGTTATATCTTAAATACATTTTAGTACTAACGCATTGAGGGAGAATTAACGAGATGTTTTAGACATACTTGGAGCTATGGTTCATCTGAAGAAAGATTTTAAATGAGCTAAATATCAGATTTTCGTTGACCTATGATTCACTCAATGGTGAGTCCAAACCATTAAATTTTATACTTTTACCAAAGTGTTTATGTATAACTGGTAGCACGGTGAATCATCAGAATAGTGGTGTACCAAATGATTTGACTTCATTTCCAACTATTACTGAGTAAAACAAGTGAAGCTAACTCATTGCTCATACAGAAATGATTCGTTCAGTACTTGCATTAAAATCACTCGGCCAAACGTTTTCGGGAAATTTCTCATTTACTCATAGTGCTACACATTGTAAAATGACGGAGTATGATTTGTATAAAAGCTTACTGATTTTGTGTAGAGTGGTTAGTTGAGCTTTGTATTTTGCACTGAAAGGACTGAAATATTTTATGCAGTGAATTATTTGAAAGTGATAAATGAACAACCTTTAAAAGTGAATCTTGAAAAAAAGTGGTTAGATGATTTAAAACGGTGATTTTTATTGTAGAAGCATTTTCAGGTTTTGTCAATTTTTTTGGATTTAAACTGTTTCGTGTTTTTGTATACACGTGTGATAATCCAGATTCAAGCCATCTTTCTAATAATAAAACTCATGTGAAAGTTCAAAAAGTTTAACTTTTATTGTCTTGAAAATTTACATTTATGCAAAATAAATAAATAGTTTATGGTTTTAAATCAACCCTTATTATGTGACTGGTAAGCAAATACATAAAAAAAATATTAATTTATAATTTTTATCAATATTTATTAATATAATTAAATTAACAATTTATATTCGTATTAGATGAATGCCCAGAATGAGAAACGCTTACGTTTGCGATAGCACATGCTGCATGTGTATTTAAAAAAATAATGCTGAAATCACAAATTAACGTAAGCCCTGCAACTCTTGCCACCTTTCCTTGCATATATTCTACTTTTTTAATGAAAAAAATATATTTTGTAATCTTCGTAAGGCAAAGGTGTACAAAAGTTCCTAATTTTTTTAGTATATAAAATATGTTATCATGATAAAAATATGCTAAAATTATTATTTGATTACACACGCAAAGCTTCGTTTACTAAATGTAATAAGCATTAACTGGAATGTACAAGAGTTTTTTTTACTGAGAAAGGACAAACCAGATCAACGTCACTTTTAATTTCCATTATCCTGTAGAGACTCTCCTAATCTGGCTATTTCAGATTTGTCTCGAAAAATGAAAGCATTTCTGTGCTTTATTTGTATTTTTTTACGCAGTATTCAATTAACTAGTCTTTTAAATTTTTTGAAAAAAAAAAAAATGCATTAAACGATTTCCCGTTTCGGTGTTTATTTCAAACCCCAAAATAAAATACCTGCAAGGTTCACTCAGCCCACACAAGAAATGAGTAGGTACCAGCCCTCTCGGTAGCTGGGAAACCCCTTCTTCGACCGGTCCGTAGCTCAGTGGTAACACTGCGGACTACTCTGAATGGGAATGTTGTGGGTTCGAATCCCGGCGGAGCACAAAAAATATACCATTTATATTTTCGAATTTGCTCTTCGCTGGGTTGAAAAATTCATTAACCTTTACCAATGAACGGTCACCAAAGGTCCATCCAGCCTTACAGCAACTGGGTCTTGCTTGAGTATTAGCGCTTTGTAGCGACAACCAAGCTCGTACACCTCTGTGGCACTACAACAAGTTTTATAGACTTCTAGAGTCTCTAGAATCTAGGGAGTCTCCCGCACAGGATTTCTTAAAAAAAAAAAAAAGGGGTTGGCGTAAGGCCGGCCCCCTTATCTGTAAAAATAAATAGGTTCAACTCGTCACATGCGACCCCTTCGGGGATAACGCGGCAAGAAGTTACACTATATGTGTAGCTTAGTTGCGTTGCATAAATTGGCCATGGTTGAAAAAAATATTACAAGGATACAACTGTGTCATTTACTTTTCTATTAATAAACTACATAAAAAGGTTTTCAGAAAATATCACGATGTTGTTTAACAACAAAAACTATTAAAACTTAAGGTCAACTTAAAATAAGTAACTGTGTTTAAGAATTTCAATATTTTTATACAAAAAATGAGTAAAAAGAGTCGCATAAAATCAAAGATGGCAACCTAGGATTTTTTTCAAATGAGATTAATACATAGAAATGATCAGAAAATTATATCCTAACTTTTCTTATATTTAACTCGTTTCCGTAGTAGATCTTAGATTGCCGTCTTTGGTTTTATACAACCAAATTCTTAACCATATTTACTGTTTCAGAAAGGAAAACAGCACAATTTTTTTGTTGCTGTAAAACTCGCCAAAAAATTATGAGAACGATAGTAAAAGGAAATGCAAAAATTCCAGCTTTGCGTTTCATTGTCTTCTTTAAAAAAAGCCTGACATAATGATGATGGAATTGTTTAGACGGGAGCCACGGTTCACGAATGAGAGAATTGTATCTACTAGGTGAATTTTTTCCTTTTCCGGAAAGCGTATTCCGAAAGTCAGTTCAATCTTGCCACATGGCATTTACTATTTATCAGTGCCGAAGGGTGCCATACAAGCTGGTTCCCATCGGCTTCCCTTTTAAAATGATGTAACAAAGTAGTTAAAAAATATAGGCACGAAGTAAAAAAAAATAATGTGAGTTATCTTATCGCGGTTCGTCTAATATCCGAAGAAAATAAAAAAAATAACTGTGTAGTTATTGTAATTGGAAAAAAATGGTCAAAAGTTGTTAAAATATATAGGTACAAAGTATAGATGTAAAAAAAAAATGAAGAATTATCTTAGCATATTTAATCTGGTAACCAAATTATCTCTGTATGCTCTTCCTCTCCCTTCTGCTCCCGTCCATTTCTTCTGCATTCACTGCAGGTCCATCCTCGTTGAATTCAATATCTGAAATTATTCAGTTAAATTGTATTTATATAAGATTTTACCATCATATCATGTAAATGTTTTACTTTGATTAAATAAATTTATTTTAAATATGTGTCTATATTTATTTTGTCTTTCAGTCAATTCAGCACTTTCAACTGCCATGTAAATACAAATATTATATCTTAAAGTAACACTTCCAAGTTAAAATTTTAACATACTATTGTAAATAATAGAATTACCTGTATCATCTTCAAATATGATTGCATGCATGTGTTAAGCACACTTCTCAGATGAAGGAATAATGGCTCGCTCCACCAAATTTTGGGTTCACACTCAGGATGCGGTAATCGCTGTCGGACACCTCAAATCATATTCATGTAAATTAATAATGGATTTCATCTTAATATATTAACAGACTTATTCTTCATTATAATTTTACCATTTGTACGTTCCGGGAGTGGTATTGCTTCCTGCAAAAATACAAATGCTCAGTCTTTTTTTCTTTTCTCTGGCTTATGGATTTTAAAAAGGCTGCCATCTCTACAGCCAACAATGCCAGGAATGGCATACCTAATGAAAAATCTGAAAAGATGTAGGTATGTATTATTTAATGGTAATACGTATTTTTTCCCCGTTAAAACCATGCAGTCTACTTTATTATCATTTTTGCCTCATTTTAAACGGCAAACCGATGGGAATCGGCTTGTATGGCACCCTTCACCACTGCTATATATTCAGATTGAGATAAATGTATATATTTCTACAAACATCAATATTTACATCACCATTCATTGATTACAATCGACAATGGACTCCGCTCATGAATTGGTATAGACTTAATTGTGACGACATACGGCCGAATAAAGGAAAAGGTAAACAAATATTTTGTTTCTGGTTGGTAAGGACTGTTGTCCCATAAATGTGTGACGATTGCTCACCAAGAAAAAAGTTCTGTTCAGTCGATTGTGGTCATGAAAAATCTGTACACACTCATATTAACGCATACTAATACTGAAATAAATTTCTAGCTTAATTGAACAGCGAGACAAGTTATCATATATATTTCCTTAAAAAAACGGTACAAGTGCAGTACAAAAATAATGTTTTTTACATTTTTTTTTTTTACATTAACATTACATTTTTATTTAAGATCAATCAATAGTAAAAACATGTTGTAATTTCAGCTATTAATGATGAATTTCCATTCCTCATCAAAAAAATTAACTATTATAATCTTTAACTTGCAAATTAGAGCCTTATTTAACCAAAAAAATCTTTGTCATCATGAAAATGGAAAAACACACAAGCTTTTTATGTCCAGGAAAAATTGATTGGTGAATTGCAATCCTTTTCACAAAATTATTTAAAAAATCTTGTGATAATTTCAGCCACCATAATTGTGTGTGAAGGGTTGGGACAGAACAGGCTCTCGGGATTGGGGGTGGTCCGCAATGAAAGCGGTCCCGGAGGACAACAAGACAAAAGAAATCCTAGCAGAAGTGTTACATTTGGCAGCCGCCCTGCCCGCGGTGGGGACAGCCCCTTTTGGCACGTGTTTTTTTATAAATAAAAAATCAGACCTCCGAGAATGTAAACCGGGCGCCTCATGAATAAACTGGTGGGAAAATAAAATCCACGTTGTGGTTAAGAATTTTTTCCAACATTATCTTTGGTTTAAGAGTTGTATAGTTAACGTTGATGAAAGTTTTTTATATTATTTATAGATTTGCATACATTTCTTTTTAAGGTTTTGTTCTTTTTTTGTGCTTAAATGTTATTTATTATTTTTATTTTTTGACGTATGGGTTGGTATGAGGCTGACCACCCATACTGACCAACATCACAGATTAACCGCTATTTCTTTCTGTCCTTAGACACTTCTTTTGAAAGCTTTGTGTGTGTGCTCAGATTAATCTCTATTTTTCGGTATTTGCGTACTTTAATAATAAATAATAATAATAAACACAGAATTTATATAGCTCCTTTTATGACAATGTGTCACTACAAAGGCGCTTGTCCATATGATTGAACGAAGAGGTGAGTCTTGAGACTTCTTTTAAATTGCGTCTCCAAATCCAGTTCCCTCAGTGTGTCAGGAAAAGCCTTCCAGGTCATTGGAGCGGCTGCCTTGAATGCCCTGTCTCCAAAAACAGTGTGGGGTCTTCTTGCTGGGACTTCCAGGCAGCTGCTTTTTGATGCAGCTGACCTCAGTGTTTGTCCACGCAAGGTTATAGTTGTTGGAGACACCAGCTCCATCAGGTACCCCGGAGCACTCCCACGTAGTGCTTTAAAAGTGAGCAGACCAACTTTAAAGGTAATGCTCTCAGGAATTTTCAGCCAATGCAGAGCTTGAAGGTGAGGAGTGATGTGGCAAGACTTTGTAGCGCCATATATGAGTCTAGCTGCAGCGTTCTGCAGCGATTGAAGCCTTTTGAGCTGTACCTCTTGAATTTTCTAAATAGATAATGTGTTGAATTTAAGCCAGTTTTAGATCTGATGACCAATTTTAAATACACAAGGTCTCAGTTTCGGTAACAGTGCTTTGTTCCTTTCTCGTTTATTTCATGTTTTGCTAAAAAGCAGAACAAGTCTTATTTTGCCTATAAAAGTGTGCCCTTACTAAACTGAAAAATCTAAATATTAACGCTCACTGTTTGTATTGTTGATAAAAATATTGATAAACTAATTTAAAAACCGTTCAAATAATTGATAGATATTACTTCAAGCCAGAGAAATACAGTTTTCTTTTAAATTGTGTTCATTTATGAAATGAAATTGTACCTCAGTGCACTAGAAGACTTTTTTTTCCAACGAGTCTGATTGAATAAGAATTTCAGAGCAAGCTACTTGAAATCAAAAACCAATACAGTATTAAATATTGTAGTGTACAGTACCCTTAGTACGAGTCGCAAAACTTGAGTAAAGTAAAGTTTACGGAAAGTATTAAAGAATGATTTTCCTCAAAATCTGCCGTTTTTGTTTCTTGTACTTTATCGTCTTATCAAAAGAGTTACAGTGATGAAGAAAATCAAGTTTAAACAAACAAAAACGGCAGATTTTGAAGAAAACCACTCTTTAGTACTTTCCGTAAGCTTTACTTTACTCAAGTTTTGCAACTCGTACTCAGGGTGCTGGTTAATACGTCTTACAACACTTTTTATAATGCAATAAAGTCAAATTGAAATGCGATTATGATTGCGCGTTTATTTAAGATTCTAGAAATAATCGACGATGAAAAATATTCTGACCTTTTGTGCCCTTTATTTTCCTAGGTCACCTATATTTGTAGCATTGCATCCATTTCTTTCTGTTCTTGTTTGTTTTTTTCCATTTTTCCACATCCCAAACACTTTTTGAACGCATATTTATTTAACGTTCCCTCTGTACAGATACCCATTCTTTGAAAAGTACACAAATTTGATTCAATTATTCCATATCTTATTTAATCAAGCCACACTTTTGTGACCCTTTCTGCGTTATTTATTAGATTGGTGGAACCTAATTCTAGAGTTGAACCCACTCTTTAGTATGGGAAAATCGGCACTACACTGGGTTAAAAAGTAAAACTTGTTTATGAATAAGGGGGCTTACATTTAGCATTTCCTCTTAACATACATTTTTTCCCCGTTAAAAAACTGATTTTTGTCCATATGCACAATTAATAATGTAAGAATTCTGCAACATCGATTCACTGAATACTAAATGCTCGTTGCATCATACTCTGCATGCAAGGTAGCCCCGAACCCTAGCATAGGTTGGTTCTGCAAATCCCTCACGTTTTACGGGTCGAATACGCCGTGGGAATATCGATGACCACTTCCGTGACTAGAAATAGCCTGCACTTTACCGATAAAAATTTACTTTTCAACTTAATAAGAGCTTTCTACAAAAAAATTATGAAAAACTAAAGCAGCGCCTCTAATATGTGTTTCAGTTTACATTCACTTTTTGTAAAAGACTATGGTTTAGTTTATATAATATTAATTTATACTTCAGGTACTGTACTCATGAGTAGAAAGCTTAAATTGAGAGCGTTAAGAAAGCATTTTTTAACCGTCAAGGGAGCTTTTATCCTAAAATTTATTAACCCTTATGAGTTGAGTAACGTGTCGTCAGCGTTTCATACTCGTATTAAGACATACTTTAGGAAAGAAATTCTTTTTAAAAAAATGTTTTTCAACATATTTTTTTTTTAAGTTTATAAACACATCTTTTTCATGTAGGTACTTAATGTTTATGTCTTTAGATGTAACAAAACTAGATAACCTTCAATTTAAGGTATTAGATTCATTTGACCAATGTCACACCTGTTAAAGGGAAGGGTGACAATGGTTGTAGTTGACAAACCAATCACTTTTTTCGGACTATGTAGCTGTGGTCTGGTTGATTCTTTCCGGACAGTTTCGCCCATTGCTCCGATGGGCATTATCGGCGGTTTGCCAGTCGCTGTGATCTTCTTACAGGATCTGGCCTTGTAGAAACAACGCTGGCCTTGTAATTAGTTTTGTTGTATTTGTATTCAAACTAATTTAAGCGTTTGTGCTTGTGGAAATACATTGAATATGAATCTTACTTTATTTTTTTTACAATTAAGATAACGTTTTTATGAAATCTATTCAAAACCATGAACAATGTCTAAGGCCTCATATTGAGGTAAAAACTTTTGTAATATAATGTTTATTTTCATGAAAAAGTATTCTTATGGGTGTAAAGTAATTAATTAATGTAGTTTAAAATCAATGTTTTAAATTTTCCATAAAACAATGAAATACATTGTTGTAGGGTTTCTGTGGTTTAGATTTAATTTGTAATTAATACAATATTTACCTCAACTTATCTCGAGCTTTCTATGAAGCCTGAAAAACATCGAAGTTATTGTAGCGAAATCTATTTAAATGGAGTGATTTTTTGTTGTAAAATCAACGAGTGAAAATTTTATCCCAATATTTTATTGTCGAAATTTAGTTATTTCAAAAGAAATACGTTTCTTTTCAGCTTTTTTGTATTTTTATTTATGTTTTTCAATTGAAAACTTATTGTAAAGAAAAACTTCCGGTTAAAGTTTTTAACAACTTTTTTTAACAATTATTGCTTTCGGTCCTTCTCAAAATCTTTAAAAGAGACTATGCGACGTGTTTTACAAACCCGAATTTATTAGATTGTTTTTTTTTATTTTTGTTCTAACTTTAATCATCAATTAAATCAATGAAGATTAAAGCTTTAAAAAACGAGAGTGTAAAAACAAATACAAAACAACCCACAACACAACACTAGCGCAGCTAACACTTCTGCTTCAATTCATCAGAAGATAAACCGAAGCCTAAACAACACCTTAACCTCTGCGGTAGTCCAAAAAGTGTCATAGCCCTCCGCATTTTTTTAAATTTAAGGAGACTCCCTGTGAGGGTTTTTCTACTGACAGATGATCGACACAATTAATAATATAACAACCACATTACATGTTTACTTTTATTCGTTTCACAATTATTTATAACCACTACACAATAATATTTATTATCCTAATTTACACCAGCTTGTGGCTCTCTCACCAGGGAAGCTTCTTCTGTCCAGGGAAGCTTTTTCTGTCCTTCTGCATTCTTTTGTTTTCCTTTTTTTATTCAAATTCAAATCTAATGTTCCATTCCACCAAACAAACAAATTCATCTCGTTACATCCCGTTTAAGATTCCTGAAAGTAAGTGAAAGTCTTATTAACAATTAATTTATTTTAAAATTAACAACAATATTATGGTAGTAACGAACATGAAATTAACCTTATTTTATTTTACATATACATAACTATCAGTGCTATTTACAAAACATTTGATACATACATAGCTGATCTTTGGATCATCGATTTTTGTATTGAAAACTCACTATAGCCTGCGGATAAGCCATGGTTTGCTGTTTAGGAAAAGCACCGTATTTAGCTTATCAAAATATGTTTTTAAATTATCATTTCTAATATTTATACTCCAAAAAATACACAGTTAAGCTTCGTATATTTTACTCACAAAGTCCACATAAATTTTATTCTGAAAACCTGAAGAAAATTGAATCAGTCTTGTAAGCAGAGAACGTGGAGCGTTTCGTACATAGCGCCGCGGGCGATTTTGCGTCCAACAACTCCAAGCTCCGAGTTTTCTTTTTCATGTAAAAAGCACACAAGGGCTCACTTCGGATGAAAGACAAATAAAAAACATTGAATAGGCACTCTCGAAAATAAAAACAAACATCTCGAAACGACATTACAATAATGTTTCGGAAAAAAATGGCGGTTTCATGTCTAAGAAATGAACAATTATGAGGTTTTATTTATTTATTTTGAATTTCGATGTTTGTTCGAAGAGCTTATCTTCTTTTCGAAACAAATAAATAAATTAAATAAATATTCCAATTTCTTTCGGGTAGGACCATATATTATTCGAAGCTTTTTTATCTGCCAACGTCTCGCTTTTACAAGCAGAAAGCATATTCAAGGCTGTTTATCAAAGCGACGGGGTGACTTATTTTAAGATTTTATCATTCAATGCCAACCATCGAAGTGAAAATAAATGTTTGTAATTATTATCAAATTAAACAATATCTGTGTTTTTTCATAAGCGTTTCTAAGAAAAAAAATATACAGTTCTATTTACTCAATGACAAACAAAAAAACATTTGAATAATGAACAATTAAAATTAACTTATAGTTTGGTATGCGGCTAACCACCCATGCTGTAGAAAATGGTTCACTTTGACAATGTCACCCCTGTTTCAGGGAAGATCGGCAAGAGTTGCAGGGTGTATGTTCATTTGAGATTTGGGTTTTTATGTTGCGGGTTCACATGCGGCATGTGCAAGAGCGAACTTACACATGTCTGCAAGCGAGAATGCATATAATTTGAATCCCCGATGTAACATATTGTAGTGTTTTAGGGTTCTAATGTTTTTAAAATTTAAAATATTTGTCTTCTTGATTAAAACTGCCGGAGATTTATTTTAAAGTAATTTATTTTGGTTCACAGTATATTTTACAATTCACATGTATGGTTGACTTTCACTGACTTGGCCTGTAACGGCTACTAACACTTGGAAAGACTGTCTGCCTGCAGGCGATTCACGCCTTTTATAGCTACGGCAATCAAACTTTCTAGGCTTAATTTCGTCTGGAAACGTCTGTGATATTCCAAAAGCTTCCAATACACTTGTTACTTTTATAATATTTACTTACATTAGGTACTTAATAATAATTCATCCTACAGCTAGAATCTATATGCACCTACCCTATTTATTTTGTTTTTACCTATGTACTATTTACATGACAATATCTTTGCAACTAAGATAAGATTAGACTAGATAAAAAATGAAACTTCAATTATTCATTGAAGATTAAAAATTTCAAATATTTATTGAAAAGGAAGTATTCAAAAATTGGACTAATGATTGTATACGATTAAGGGTTGAAGAACAAAACCTCAAGCTCGATTATTATTTTCTGCTGTTGTTATTATTTTAGCCCTAGATTGTGATCGTAATTGCTCCCCCTCCCCCAAGTAATCCGCTCGCCTATAAATATTTTCTCGGCCGGTAACGCTAATGGTCCCCCATTGCTATAAATCTGATTATCTACGAATATTTTTGATTTACTTCCTACGATTTATGGCTTTGACCACTAATAGAGTGCGGACAATAAGAAAACCTTCATTCAATTTCTTTCTTTGATTGATTTAATTTTGAATACCTCAATCTATAATCTACGCTACTAAGGTACATATACAATGTAATTTCTTGCCGCGTTTTGCCCAAAGGGGTCACATGTGGCGAGTGGAACCTATATATTTTTACAGGTTAGAGGCCGGCTTTTTGCCAACCCCTTTAGTTGAAGTGGGGGTTTCCCAGCTCCCGAGGAGGCTGATACTCATTTCTTGTAAAAGCTGATTAAGCCTTACCGGCATTTTATTTTGGGCTTAAAATAAACACCGAATAGGAAAATTATTTCTGAGACCCTCGATGGGATGCAAGCACTCTGCTAACTGAGCTATCGACCGGATCTAAGATGTTACGATTCATATCGCATGCTTTCTCATAATCAGATACGTATAAATTCACGATTTCCCGTAACGCATGTGAACTTGTAACATTAAAATCTAATCTGAAAGTGAACATAATATTTAAAAAATCATCTGCTTTTACCAAAACCCTGTCACAAAAGTTATTTCTACCTTATAGCAACTACTAGGAAAAATGTCAATGACTTATAAAATACAAGCATACGGAGGGCTCCTAAGGTGGTGTCCAGAATTTTATTTATTCTAACATTTATTTTTTATTTTTAACATAATTATTTTAACATATCATAGTTGTTTGAAATAAAGAAAAAAAAAAGTCGAAGGTTGGGTAACTTAGGAAAATATCAGTGACATATCTACTTTCTTAAAAATTTCATGTCCAGGTACTAAGTAAGCCGACGGTTAATGGGTTACACCGTTTAATTGGTTCGCTAGCTTTATTTTTGATTCATTCATTAGCAAAGCCCAGAAATATTTCTCACCATTACTCATCTGGGCGGGAAAAGTCTAAAAAAAGTCGGGCCGAAGATTTTTTTTTCAATAAATTAATACCAAACTATTAATGGTCTCGGATATTTTTACCCTAAGGTAGTTCTAACACGAGCAAACCTCGTAAAAAATCCGTATTTAGTTAAAATGATTTCTTACACTTTTGGCTATTTTTACAATCTAACATTTCCTTCTTCAACCAATTATTAGAATTTATTTTTTCTGTAGAGTTTTGTAAGTAAAAAGATTAAAAAAAAAACTACATAAACAGATAATAATACAAATCAGGCTGTTTTATTCAAGGGGACTATGAACTAAAGTACATGAGCGTGGTGATCGAAAGATTTTTTCATTTTTTTTTCTCTTTAAATTATTGATATGAAGTAACAAACGCAACACACAACACAACACTTTGCAGGAAATTAACCGCCACATCACCAACACCTCTGCGGCACTACAACAGTTGTCATAGACCCCCAGAGTCTCTGAAATCTAGGGAGTCACCCAAACAGGGCTACTTAAAGAAAACGTTCTTAAATTTTATGTTGTTCAAAAAATTCAAATAGTATTTTTTTATGTAAGCCGTATTTATAAATGAAAAAAAATAATTAAATATGTACATTAAAGGATTCAATACTTTATATCAGCAAGAAATAAAAAAAAACGAATAAATAAGCAAGAAGTTATTTTTAATGAAATTTAATCTTCAAAATCTAATGTTTTAAAATGTATTTTAAGAAACGATCATAAATGAACGAGTGGTGGCCGAATAAATCGATGCTCAGCCCAAAGTGGTTTTATTTTTAAATATGACGCTCACATGAAAAAGCCTTAAATTGCACGACTTAATAAACTCACCGTAATCATTGTAAAAAAGAGAATAAAAACCTCTCTTTTTAACTACCAGTATTCTTATTTTTTTTTTCATTTTCCCTAACTAATATATTATTGTAATAGTTTCACTTTTGAAATGATACCTCTGTTTCAAGGAAAGGCGACAATACTAGCAAGTTTGTCGTAGGAACGTGGTACTCTCTTGGTTAAAAATATAGACTTGTTAATAAAGGTAGAGGATTTTATTGATCGAGGTAAAAATAATCATTGATTTTCTAAAATTACATTTTCAGTAATGAAAAGTGCACCGATTTTTCGGTAAATTAATTTATCACAAAGCTTTATGTTGCCTCACAGCAGGGGTACCCATACTTTTTTTTAAGAAGATTGACTTAGCAAAAAAAAATATGAATAAGAGATCGACATTTTAATTATTTAGCCTATGGGTGTCCAACTCAATCGTGGCGGGCTAGAAAAAGCGTCGACGTGGAGGGGACGCAATTTTGAAAATTTACTGAAAACCGCTGCCTTTAATAAATTATTGAATTTATTGCGCTTTAATTATTGATGTCGTCGTGGGCCGTATGTTGCACAGGCCTGGTGTAGCCCTACAAATATAACATAATTCATATAAAAAAAATAGCATAAGCAAAATTACACATGCGAAATGTCAAATCAGTTTTGAAGTCGGTCACTGAAATTTAAGCTATCCTCGGCGATCGATCTTAAAAGATAAAACCTCCCGCAATCGACCAGTCGATCGCGATCGACCGTATGGGCACCTCTGCCTTACAGAAACTGGGTTTCGCTACACAAATGGCGCTGAAAAGACATGTAGAGGACTCTCTAAAATTTATGCACTGGTATGTGAGACCAGACCATTAAGGTATTGGTACATAGAGTAAGCGTGCGTGTACAAAAGCTTCTGGTAGATGCTAGAATGTACTGGCTACTAGACCATATTAGTGTTGATACTTAGGCCCGGTATTTTCAACGTTAGTATAGCGACTTCATACTGAGGGATAAGGACGCACTTATGTCGATCGTATGGGTAGTTTTTTTTATCAGTTTGAAGTCAGATATGCTCACGGTGAAAATACCGGGCCTTAGTGTAAGTGTATGTGTGTGTGTGTACAGAAACTACTAGTAAAAACTGGCATGTTCTGGTATCTGATAAATAACACAAAAACAGAGCTCACCCAATAAATAATCCTGATATTTATACTATGCCTGGTCACGCATTGCACACTCCGCATGACTATGTTAGAATGGAGATTTTTTTATTTAACTCAAATTTAGGTACCTGATGGTACAAGTGAAATACATTCACATATTTGCAACTTAGATTAACGATTATTTCTACACTCGACGAAACAATGTGCGTGATAATAAATCAGCAACTGGTCGCTGCAAACGGGTCTTTAATAATCCAGACACAAAAAGCCTCCAAGAGGAAATTTGTCGACTTATCTAGTCACGATATCTACGTGTCCTGCTTAGTTTCTTCAGAGCTTAATCTTAATAAAGAGCGTTTGTTGGTAAAAGTGCCTCATTAATTTCACACTAGACTAAGCAATAATTTCACACATGGCTTCACTTTTACTAACTTCAGTGACACGTATGAATTACAAGAACTTGAAGTATGTTTATCAGTGCATCGATTAAAAAAAAACTTAGTACTTTTTTTATTAATGAGGTCTTAAAATTGCACAGTGCTTAAAATAAACGTGGTCACCCGGCCGGGTTGCTAGGTTATTGGTTGCTAAGGGCTGCAGTCCTGTACAAGAATGACGTTTGCATGCCGAGAAAAATATCGCAAAAAGTTTCTAGTATAAATACAATTTTTCGTACATTTAAAAATTAAAAAGGCTCAAAAAATTTTTTGAGCCTTTTTTAGTTTTCAATGATTCAAAGAACGTTTTGAAATTTATGTGGCTAGTTAACAGAGCTGGAAAAATTGGTTCATTTCTTGACAATGCCACCCCTGTTTTAGGGAAAGTTGGCAAGTATTGCAAGGTTTATGTTGGATCTTATATTTTATAGCTCAAATCTACTTGCTTGGGGGCATGCACTGGATATGAGCTTTAAATGACATTATACTTTTGCATTTTTTTTTATAAAAAGAGACTACAATGTTTTTTTTCCTTGAATAAATAATAAATAAAAAATGTATATAATTGAGCAGGTAGCTCAATTATATTCCTTGATTCCTTGATTATAGGTTAATTAATTCCTTGACTTATAGATTGGTATGAGGATTCCTAGACTTATAGGTTGGTATGAGGCTGACCACCCATACTGTAAAAAATGGTTCACTTTGCCAATGTCACCCCTGTTTCAGGGAAGGTCGGCAAAAGTTGTGGGGCTTATGTTCATTTGAGGTTTGGATTTTATTTGTAAGTACACATTCAGCATTTGTAAGCGCGAACTTCACTTGTTGGTTTGTGGGCATACATCTGAGAGCTTTAAATGAATATATCCTTGCAACTTAGATTAGCGCCAAAACATTGATTTCATAAAACAAAAGCAGAACATCGACCCTGTTTTTTTTTTAATTAAAAATGAAGTGTCTATTTTTTCAGCGCTTGTTTGGATTTGAGTTTGAAAATAAGTTGTTTTGGTTTTCCTATTTATAAAATTTTACCCAGAAAGGGATGATTGATATCAACCCCTAGCAGACAGGCAAGTGAAAATATACTTCATACATTTACTGTGTACATAATGCGTATCGTAGTTTGCTTATAAAATACATACAACACTGGCTAATTTGATCCGTCCGTCAACTCCCGGGTGTACTAATGCGTTTTCAGAATAATACAAATTTTATTCGAATAGAATCAAAAAAAGAAATTTAGTATATTTTCCAGAAATAAAAAAATATATATGAAAGTAGAGAAAATTGCATTTTTGATGGTTTTATGTATTAATCTCATTTAAGAAAAGACTATATTGCACCATTTGATTTAATACGACTCATAATTATATCGATACCTAAAAGGGAGAACTGAATAAGTGACACATTAAACTAAGATGGGCTCCTGAGATAAATGCACCTTTTTTCGTATTTTCTACGAGAAAAGAACAAAAAAAATGATAGTAAGTAAACACAAATAGTAAAACTGCGAATGTAAACGAGGAAAACCTATTTTTATTTCTGCGAATCGTTAAAAGTCGATTAAAATATATACCTATCGTAGAGAACGGTAAAAATAGTTGCAAATGATAGACAGTCATGAAACCTCCGTAGTCAAATGTTCGGTACCATTAGGAAAGCCACAGAAGGCTTAATCTCTCCATACACTGCATTTTTCAGTGTCAGATGTAATTACTAATGATTTTTTCACTTCTTTTTTTGTTTTCCTGAAACTGTTTCATCTTGATTGCGGAGACTTTTGCATTATTTAACAATTTGTTTTAAACGGAAACAACAAAGGCATTCTTAACGGAAAAGGTTAACGATTTTTGTATTTAAATAAAAAAAAACATGAAAGTATTCGTGTAACTGACCTCAAAATAAGGAAGTTATTAGTTTTGTGAAAAAAAAACGCAAACTATTTAAGAAAAAGTTTGTTTTTCATTTATTTTGATGAAAAAATCAATCAATGAATGAAAGCAAGAAACAAATTATTACTTAGTAAAAGTTGCAAAACGATGGGTCACTGACAAAAGAAAACAAACTTATCAAAACCGGACAGATACATTTGAAGTTGTTTAAAATTAAATAAACTAAGGTTGAAACAACCCATTCGTTGGCTGGTTATAGCATAAAGCATACCTTAACGACCCTCTTGTGGTTTCTTCGGAGCGTCGCGTCGTTTATTCAAGGTAAATTTCAATAATTTCTACTGAAAGTTCAGCTATGGCTCCAATGTGTGGTAGCTGTTTATGGCGTAGGTATTCTGGAGACATGATGTCTCTAAAATAACAGTCTACATCTGCTCCATCTCACCCCTATATAATTTTTTTGGTTTCTGAAAATAATCTAAAACAATTTAATCCGATTTTATTCAAAACCAACATAAATCGTCACTTCCTTGCAACGCCTCACGACAGAAGCAACAACACAAGCAACACCTCTGCGGCACCCTTCTAGGGTGACATAGACCCCCAAGACTTTCAAGAATTGGGTAGCAAAAAATATAAAATTATTTCGAATGTTCTGAGTAGTCCCTTGGTTGCCTTTGTGTCCGCTCAAACTACTAAACGGTAGATCATAAAAAGTCTTACACATATTTTAAGCCCATATTTGTATCTCACTTTTGTTCTCGGATTCCTTGTCTTATTAACTTGCTCTTTAGTCTAAGGCCTACAGTTTACAAGTCATTTTGGGTACAAATCTGTACTACCAAGTACTTAAAAGTTGTAACTGGTCTCACCAAAATACACTCAATAGTCAATTTACTTTTTTAAGGCTGCCCTGATATTATTAGTCCCAATTTTCTAATGACTGCGTAATATAAACTATTTCTTGTAGAATTTAAAATATGAAAAGAGGAATACTATTTTCAATTAAAAAAATACACATCGTATTTTGTACGTACATCGTAAAGACATTCAAGTATATGGACTTGAGTCAAGAGTCTCAAAACTTGTACAAAATACGAAATAAAAATTGCTAAGAATCCCCTAAAATTAATGGGTTTACATTGAAATGGTGCATATGATTCTTTGTTCTTTTCACTTTCTATTGACACATTGAATGTTTTTCATACAAAATGAAAATTACCAAAATCAAATTTGTCCAAAATAAAAATAATGAAACAACATTATAAATACGCTTAATCGCTTTGTGCGATAAGCGAAAACACGGTGTACAAAATTACAAGCCCGGTGACTGAAGAGAATCATTCATTGTTGGCATTTGACGGGGTGGCGGATCGCTCGATACAAGCTCCGAGTAAAAAACATCGCTCTAACTCACCTCGACTGCGTAAATCCAAAAAATGTATGAAAATTTAATCACTCTTTAGGAGTGCTGTAGCGTATTCTGTATATTTTCGATTAACGTAAGCGAGGTGAGGTTTACGCAGGTTTTTATACTCGGGGTACTGAGGGGGAGACTCGCCTCCCTCGGCCGGGCTAAAAATACCGTGCTGGGGCCTCAACAAGTGGACAACCACCTCAGCTGAGTATACAGGCCTGTAACTTTCAACACACCGAGACTTATAGGCCGGGAGGAATGTGGACGTAGCAATGTAGTAAGAAACGTCTCAAGTTTGATAAAAAATATTTATTCAAAATAATAAATTATAAAAACTTAAAAAAACACAGAGTTTTAATTTTACAAATTGAGTGTTTATTTCACCTCAAGTACTTTCGACTTGTTCACGTCATTTTCAAGAGGACACTATTACAAAATTGACAAGACAAAAACCATGGAGAAATAGAAATATTGAGTTACGACAAAGAGGTACAATTAGGTTATAACAAAGGTGAAGCAGCTGGAAGTTGAACATTAATCACTCATCAGAATTAGAATTTTTGTGTTTATGAATTTCTAAAGTTTTGAGGGCAACTTGATGGCAAGTATAAATAAAAATAATTATGAATTTTCACTGTTTGAATAAACAAACTCTCAAAAGCCTAATATATTCAAAAGTTTCTCCGGAATCCACATCTGTAATTTTATATATGTTGGTGGTCATCTTGATAATCATTTGATCACATCGAAAGCGCTCGAGGAAATAAATCAACTCGTTAAGAAAACATTTGTGGTGAACCATAACATATATTTTTTGTTCACACCTGAGTATTTTTTATTACCTCAGTTAGGTACTAAAACTCTGTTTTTCCATAATTTTTCGTCTTTAGTCTATTATATATTATCTTAATTGTAAGCATATATTCCATTTAAGATTCATATTAAATGCATTCCCATAAACAGACAAGTATAAGTTTGCGCTTACACATGTCGTATGTGGACTTACAACATAAGAACCCAATCTCAAATAAACATAAGCCCTGCAACTCTTGAAACAGAGGTGACATATCCAAGTGAACCATTTTTGTACAATATGGGTGGTCATCTTCATACTTACTTATTTCAAGGAACGTACTTCATATAAAAAATATTTTTCACCGTGTAAATACACAAACTCGAACAAAGTTGAACTATAAATTTGTTATATTATCTAGTTTTTCAGCAGTAACTTCGTGAAAGTTCATTTTAATAGATTAAAATAAAAATTGCTTTGTTTTAATTCACATGAGTTTATTTTTGTACACGATCACTGACCAGTTTCGGGAGAAGCAGTGCCTCCCATCTTCAGTTTCTATTTACACCTGAAGATGGGAGGTACTGCTTCTCCCGAAACTGGTCGTGTACAAAAATAAACTCATGTGAATTAAAACAAAGCAATTTTTATTTTAATCTATAAATTTGTTAACTTTTAGTCGGTGTTATTTTTGTCCACACCATTTCTCAGCCAACGCTGTGGACTCTACCACGGCCTACCCTGTAAATGTTTCAGAATTATAGTAGCGCAGAGGCATTACTATGAGAAAACAGGCTTGCCCGGTACATTACAGGAGCCACACATGAACTCGCCTGAAATATAATCAAAACATACTCAAATTGAGGTCGAACGCTTTATTTCATGATGCTTAATTTTATTTTTAGCCATTTATTTTATCTACGCCCGTAATGAATCACACAGGCTATCGTAGATCTTTTTTTTTTTAAAGATAAGCTAACAAAGAAAATGAATTTATATAACACAAAGTTTTAGTTAAAATGTAGGGGGTTGAAAAAAAATATTCAAACTGATAAGAAGGATTATGTATGAAAAGGGTGTTGGATATGAATGAATAGAAATAGGTTTACATGGAAAGAAAGAAGTGAAGGCTTTTCTGCAGAGTCTTTGGCCAATCCTAGCGTAATTCGTTACAGTAACAGGTATGTGTTTTTCTGATTGGTCCACCATATTTGTTAATAGTAAAAAATTCTAAATTTGAAAAACTCAGCCTTCACAAGAAATGAGTATTAGTTCCCTGAAAAGCTGGTATACTATCACTTCAACTGAAGGGCTTGGAGTAAGGCCGGCCCCCTTACCTGTAAAATAAATTGGTCCCACTCGCCACATGCGACCCCTTGAGAGGAAACTACGTACACTTCGGGGATATCGCAGGCAAGACGTTACGCTATATATGTAACTTAGTTGCGTTAAATAAAAACACACAGTTTTATTTAACTTTTAGTAAGTTTTCACCTTCAAAGGTATCTTCATGAGCAACAGAAGATTTTAGTTTTTTTTTTCAATTTTCTGATGATTTTTAAATGTTTTTTTTTAAATAACATAACACTTATCAATTTCATACAAATGCAAAACAAAAATTTTCGTGTCAAATTCGCTATTGTATTAAATTTAGCTTAATAAAAAAAAATAACTATTCAAATAATTATCTTTCCTGACGTCAATCGCTTTTCAATGACTCCTATAATATCCACTAGGTTTTTTTAATATTATTTTGAAAATTCAATGGCATTAGAATTCAAATCTTTCTTTTTCAAATTTTTACTTTACATTAATATTTCCGGTTGATTAGTTTTTTTAAGTAATGAAAATTCCACCAAATATAAAATGGACTGGACCCCCGAGTGTACAACTTCACTATTTAACTCAACTGTAGGGTTTTTTTTTAAAACTGTATGGAAAACGAAACGCTTACCAGAGACGTTGTCTAAAGTTTCTGTACATTAATTTGTATACGCTATCATTAAGTTTAAACATAATCTTTTATACTTGGGGCACTGGACTTATTTCAAAACACTATTTAAAGAACAGATCGATATTTTAAAATTGCTCTTTCACTTGATTGTTTGACATGGTCTAACTTTAACCAAACCAATTTTAAACATGTACATATTTTAATCCGTACTGTGATCTAAGTTGCAAATATCATCAGCATCATTGGTGCAACAAACCGGTGTGAGTTTTGTCCTTCTCGAAGAAGTGCCTACAACATTCCTTCTCGTCAACAATGGACTCATTTATTTCCAATGTATTATAATTTAGTGATTTTAAAAATGTAATTTGTCATGTATGTTCCTTGACTTATAGGTTGGTATGCGGCTGACCACCCATACTGTAAAAAAATGGTTCACTTTACCAATGTCACCCCTGTCTCAGGGAAGGACGGCAAGAGTTGCAGGGCTTATGTTCATTTGAGTTGGGTTCTTATAATGTAGGTCCACATGCGGCATGTGTTAGCGCGAAATTATACATGTCTGCTTGTGGGAATGCATTTTATATAAATCTTAAAAATATGGTATATATCCTTGCAGCTTAGATTAGATTAGATTAGACGTCATGGGTCTATTTGACAGGGGTCTTTAGCAATCATTAAAGAAATATCAGTTTTCCTTTTCCCTAGCAACCCGATCGTGCTACGTCACAACTTAAACTATGTCACTTAACGTGCGGATCTCGTTGGTCACGCCCAGAGTTTTCAAATCCCTTTCCACCCCATCGCTAAAAGAATCGATTTTCCTTACTGAAGACCGATCACCAAAGATTCATCCAGCCTTACAGCAATTGGCGCACGTTTTAACATCGACCAAGCTCGCGGAGACCTCTTGAGGTGTGGTGCACACAAAGCTAGCGATCGCCAAATATTCTTATTATAATAACCGGTCTAAATATAAACCCGTAAGCAGGCATTTTCAAATTAACGATTTTACATGCTGCATGTGTGCTTACAAAACAACACCCGATTTACAAATCTTGTCTTCTTCTTCTTCCTCAGCATTTCTCAGACCACTCCATTTACGAATCAAAAGTGTTAACCACTAGACTACGGGCCGGTCAATATTTCTTTAATCAAAAAAACAATCCAGATTACTACCTTTGGTTCTATTAAACTCCTTTTTCTTACCTTTAAGGAAGAAAATGAAAAAAATAATTAAAACGACACTTAATTTTCAGTAGTAAATTTCTCATAAAGGAAAAAAATAAGTGAATTATATTATTAAAATAAAAATGGCGTCTACGAAAAAGGCGGGATTTCTTTAATCCTCCCTGATTAACAAATCTCATTAAAGTAAGCGCTTTCAGAGAGATCGTTTAACTTTCAGTCAATTTTTGTACGCTCCGAACGTTCCGGGTAAAACTTTTAAAGCGAGCGATTGTTTCACGTAAAATTTGTTTTATCCATAAAGTCTCTGGGATAATAAAGAACGCTTTCTGTTTTTTTTTTTTAACTTTGATGATTAAGGTCGTAAAGATGTTTTTTTATAGCTACGTAAATAGAAATACTAAATTCTTTTACAGCAACAACACAAAAGTATCTTTATTTTTGTAATCTAACTTACAAAGTTGATTTTCATATTAAGTGCATGCTCTTAAGAAAACATTTGTTATATTGCACTTTTATGCTAACAAAAAACCACAAACTCGAATTAATTTAAGCCTTGCAGCCCTTGCCGCCCTTTTATGAAACAGGGGGAGTAAAATGTAGCGGGCCTCAAAAAAGTAATATTTTATTTTCAAAAATGGTTTTCTTTCGAATTATTTAGCTTTACAGCAACTTTCCGCTCGATAGCCAATTCTCAAGTAAGACTCAGTTGAAGTACCTAAGACTGGATGGACTTATGATGATCGGTGAAGGCAGATTAATTTTTCAAAATCGAATATTTTTTCGTGCTTCGCCGTGATTCGAGCTCACCACCTTCCAATCACGAGTCCAAAATGTTAACCTCTAGACTGCGGAGCAGTTAAAATTATTGTGTATTCATTGTGTTGTATAAATTATTCATCCCAGTTTAGGGAAATAAAAACGCTTTAATGAGGAAATTACAAATAATAGAGACATGATACAGATGTGAGCTCTGGATGTGGCCAATTGGTGACGAGAGGTGATGGAGAGGAAAAGGTGGAGGCAACTCCTCGAGGAAGCCAAGAACCACACCGGGTCGTGGCGATAATCATGATGATAAGGATGACGCATTAAGTAATCCTGTCCATGATAGTCACGAAAATACGATGGATATAAGAAAACACATTTCTAAGACGATTTCTTTTTCATTCATTCCTGAGCGTATCTTAAGCCATGTGCTATCATTCTTACGGGGCAGAGAGATCGCAGCTGAAATGTCTTTTCGAACGGTTCGATCCGTTAACATGAAACTATCTTTCAAGAAAGATAAAAAAAGATAGGCGCGTTCTAAAAATAGCCACGTTTTCCACCTCTCTCTTTGTGCCTCAGTCGCGTACATATCTGCGCCTCTTGCGAACAGTACCCCAAGTATAAAATTACGCGCACAAACTCAACCAAAGCGTTTTCCAAAAATGTACGTGAACTAAAAAAGAACCTCTAGGAAGCTTTTCAGTTTCTTTACATTTTTTGTGAAACGCTTCGGTTAAGTAAAGGTTTTGTACTTGGGGTCGTGAATGGGGCGCTTTCACAAACAAGTCACGAAGCATCATTATATACAAAGGATCCTGTAAATATAATACTGAAATGGTGAACTACGCACTTGCCCTGAAAAAACATTAGCTGACATTTTATGTACAGGCGAAAACACAACATACAGTGTTTTATTCTATACTACACTACTCCAAGTACAACACTTCACTATAGCCTCATGCACAGCTTCCCAACGTATTTTGCTTCGTAGACCCTTAACCCATTTTTGCCGTCCTTTCCTGCAACAGGGGTGGCATTTGCGAAGTGAAACATTTTTTACAGCATGGGTGGTCAGGCTTATACCATCCTGTAAGTCAAGGGATAACAATGTTAACAACACAAAAATTATGTTTCAGATAGCTTACTAGTTGCTGTATATTTTAATAGGAATTTTTGTAACTGCAACTGTCTAAAGAGATCCACTCTTTTAGGCCTCTATCCCTTACATCTGAGAGACGCGACTAAACGTAACGAAGCTACACATATAGTGTAACTACTTGCCGCGTTATCCCCGAAGGGATAGCATGTGGCGAGTTGAAACTATTTATTTTTACAGGTAGGTAAGGGGGCCGGCTTTACGCCAACCACTTCGGTTGAAGTGGGGGTTTCCCAGCTCCCGAAAGGGCTGGTACTCATTTCTTGTGAAGGCTGAGTAAACCTTGCCGGTATTTTATTTTGGGGTTTGAAATAAACACCGAAACCGGAAATCATTCTGACCCCCTCGGTGGGATTCGAACCCGAGCTCACGGCATGGAATGCAAGTACTCCACCAACTGAGCTATCGACCGGTTCTTACCCCTTATTTTTATCCGTTTCTCTAGACCTCTTATATATACAAATCGACACCTAATTGCTTACATTGACCATTTGGGAATCTCTGAATAACGTATGTAAACTATAACGCTCTGTAGACGCACTGTTTCGGTTTACATACATATTCTAGGAAAACTCTATTTTGATGAGGCAAACGAAACCATACATGTATTCATGTTTTTTTATACTAGCATAGTTGTTGCTTTTATGAAAGACTTAATTATAAACGTGCTTAAAAGGTTAATGTACTCACGTCCTTTAGTTGCTTTAGAGGACAATGTGAACTATTTATTTCTCCTACTTGTATTTTAAAATGTATTATTTGGTAGCTTTTAATTTAATTATACGCAAATTTTAACACCTAGATAACAAACCACATTCAACATTAAGTCTAGATAATAGTGGGTGATTATTTAAATGCGTCTGAAAAAAGTAACTATTTTGTTTGTAAATTAATTCACTCAATTGGTTACAAGTTTCAATAAGGGAATTGAATTCATTTGTAAGTCTCAAAACTGATAATTTTGTCAAAATTTGGACACACGTAAAACACAAATAAGCAGTAGAAAATAATCGCAATTAAATTTTTCACGTCAAAATTTAACAGTTAACAAAAAGAAGAGTGAGATTTCAATCCAATATATGTTTTGTTGGAGCTAAATTATGGTAAGAGAAGAAATATACTCGTATGTGAATAAAAGACATGGAAAAGGTCACATTTGAAGGCATCTATGTAAGTGGGTAGCAACTGGACAATGCGTTGGTTTGCCCATACAATTCTTGTTTTAAGTATATGTGTAAGTTTGTGATACCAAAAAAGAACCTTTTACTTGAGCTCTGTCACCATTTCAATAGGGGTGGCCAGAGTTTCTGCAAAGTTGCCTACACTTCGTTCTATTCTTGCAATTTCAATCATTTTCATCATCCAATTCACACATATCATTATTCACTCAGTATATCCTTATTTCTTTAATTTGATCAAACCATAGCTTTCTCGGTCTGCTTTGACCCTTTTTTCACATTTCGCGTAATAAATATAAATATGAAAACATAATTTCTAAAATAAAAATAAGTTTTTATTGTAATTGAACACTTATTACTTTCATTATTATTTATGTAAATAATGGTGAAAACGGAAAAAGAAAAACATGTTTTTTTCGTTGAAACAATAATTAATTTTCAGTGATAATACACAAACCATTAAAATTACAATATCTATAATCTATAATCTAAGTTGCATGGATATATTAACATTCAAAGCTCGTATCAAATGCATGCCCACAAACAGACACATTCAAACAAACAGTTCGCGCTTACAAATGCTGAATGTGTATTTATAAAATTAAAATCCAAACCTCAAATGAACATAAACCCTGCAACTTTTCCC
Source organism: Agapetus fuscipes (assembly GCA_951799405.1). Lineage (NCBI taxonomy): Eukaryota > Metazoa > Arthropoda > Insecta > Trichoptera > Glossosomatidae > Agapetus > Agapetus fuscipes. The sequence continues at coordinate 5,138,325 of OX637342.1, read as the reverse complement.
GACCATCCCTGGAACAGGGGTGACATTGGCAAAGTGAACTATTCTTCACAGTATGGGTAGCTTCATGTCGACCTATAAGTCAATATTAGTTAGGTTACGGTGCTATGGCCGAGGGGGTAGAGGCGCATGTTTGACTAGCGTAATTGGAGCAGAATACGTTGGTTCGAATCACGTCTGCCCCATTTTACCATAACTTTGACTCTAGTTCAACAGATGCCATTGCATGCACACAAGCTTCTGTTCTTGCATGAAGACAACTGACCAGGCAAAATAGGTGGGTTAATTGAATTCCTCTTCACAAATCTATTAAAAAAAAAAGGAATATATATAAATTATAATATTTATGTAAGTTACTTATAAACACTAAATACCTTCAAGGTTCCTTCAAAACTTAACACTAACCTTACAAGTTACCCTTGGTATTAACTTCCTCTACAAACTCTTGTATGTATAATGCACCTTGGTGTTCTCAGTTTCCCAACTGGTGTTCCCATAATAATATTTAGTGTGTTATTAATTAATATATTTAGTGTGTATTAATGTTGGATAGAGTTTCCGTACGAGCGCTTGAGCTAAGTTAACTTTTTTAATGCTTGTGGCATATGGGTGAGATGTAGTTTGTATAGTGTTCGTATAAAGGATAAAAGAGAGGACGTAGGAAAATAAAAGAAAAACAAAGCTCATCGTTTTGTGGAGATTTCAGATGTTGGCAAGGAGTGGGCGCTTATTCTTGAATCACATATAAAACAATGGGATTATTACTTGTGGAGAAAATAAACAAATAGTGAAGGTGTATAATGTTTATCTTCATTAAGTACAAGGTTTTTTTAAGGAATAATCATAGAAAAGCCGTTTAAAAGAACATAATTTTAAGCGAAATACTCAAAAATAAAATCTTTGTCGTTGTTGATATTTTTCTTAATATGTAGGTCGAGTGGATAAGGCGTTCTAATCTAATCTAATCTAAGTTGCAAAGATATGTTACATTGGAGATTCACATTACATGCATTCTCACAACCAGACACGTACAAGTTCGCGCTTGCAAATGTCTCATGTGAACCTACAACATAAAAACCAAATCTCAAATGGACATACACCCTGCAACTCTTGCCGTCCTTCCCTGAGACAGGGGTGACATTGGCAAAGTAAACCATTTTTACAGCATGGGTGGTCAGCCGCATACCAACCTATAAGTCAAGGAACACACACACACGACAAATTACATTTTATACATCACTAAATAATAATATCCAAATACAAAAACTCAAAATGGTGTTATCGAAACAAGCGCAAGTTTGAATCCCACCTGCACCTTGTCTTATGGACAATAACTTTGACCCTGGTTCAAAAAATGACATTGGATAATTATTAATAAATACTGCAAAAAAATACTAAACAATGAAGTATTGAACTTCTTAGAGTTTGTGTATTTACATAGTGAAAATTCATTTTCATGAGAAAGTAAAAAAATAAAAACAGAGATTTATTTTTACAAGTAAAGCATTTATTTCACCTCGAGAACTTTCGACTTGCCTACGTCATTTTCAAGAGACAATCTTGACCAAATCACGAGTTCAATGTGTTAACCACTTATCTAAGGACTGGTCTAAACGTCTCAAGAAAACATCCCAACGTTTGTCTAAGGCTTCAACCTATAAAAAAAAAATTAGGCTGATTTATTTGGTGAGCGCTGTTTTTGTGTGTATCACACCTCAAACTCCCTCTGCGAGCTTGGTCGTCGCTGTAAAAAGCGCCAATTCTCAAACAAGATGCAGTTGCTCTAAGGCTGGATGGACCTTTTGATGATCGGAAAAGTTTATGAATTTTTTAACCCAGCGAAGAGCAAATTTGAAAATATAAATGGTATATTTTTGTGCTTCGCCGGGATTCGAACCCACAACCTTCCATTTACGAGTCCGAAGTGTAACCGCTGGACTACGGACCGCTCATTATTTAATTATAAACAATCTACAAGTTGTTCAACATTTTTTAATTATAAAACATTTTTGCACTTGAAATCATTTTGCAGAATTTGATCCCCATTTTCGTCCTTCCTCTAATTCCATCGCTCTGTTAGTTTAGCTAGAAGAAACCACCAAACCTCCGGTCTCCAACCACTACCGCAAGTACAACAAAACATATTCAAGCTCAACCAAAACTTGTATGTAAACTAAAACAGCGTCTCTAGAGAGTGTTTTTGGTTGTGTAAAATTTTTGGTGAAACGCTATGATTTAGTTGGAACGTGGAGAGGAAGGCCGATCGTTTATCTACTTGTTGGAGTTTGGGATGCGGTCCAAGTTGGAAAGCTCGCTGGTCCACGAACCGTTGGTCTGAGAGCAGTCAAGTCCGAGGCTGTATCTAGTTCGCTCGTAATAATTTCGTTCTTATGAAATGTTCACATTCGCTCGTGCAAAAATAATGCCATGCTTGCATTTACGTATTCTGAAAGATATCTTGCTTTTGTGTCTCTCGCGTTTTCCCCGAAGGGGTATAAGTGAAGATTCCTTGACTTATAGGTTGGTATGAGGCTGACCATTCATACTGTAAAAATGGTTCACTTTGCCAATGTCACCCCTGTGTCAGGAAAGGTTGGCAAAAGTTATAGGGCGTATCTTCATTTGAGGTTTGGATTTTATTTGTAAGTACACATTCAGCATTTGTAAGCGCGAACTACACGTGTTTGTTTGTGGGCATTCATTTGAGAGCTTTAAATGAATATATCCTTGCAACTTAGATTATAGATTATATTATATAGGGTCGCATGTGGTGGGCAGAACCTTTTTACTTCCTTAGGTAAGGGGGCTGGCCTTACGCTAACCCCTTCAGTTGAAGAAGAGATGAGTTTCCTACTCTGAGGCTGGAATTCATTTCTTGTGAATGCTGAGTAAAACTTGTCGATATTTTATTTTTGGGTTTGAAGTTAACACTTAAAGGGGGAATCATTTCTGACACCCTCGGTTAGATTCGAGCCCGAGCTCTCGGAATGGAATGCAATCACTCTATCGATAGAGCTATCGACTGGACTGTTGTTGATGAATTCAATTTTTTGGTTAATCTTTTACACATGAGTCGTATAAAATCAGGGTAGGGTTGATACCAACAATGAATGATGGCCAATCAAGGATGTTTGTCGAAAATGATATGGATGTGTGGAAACGTAACATTATGTAATTTCTCTATAATCTATCGAATCTAGCGATACGAATCTTTCAAACTGGGGCTGTTTTATTTCAAACAAGCCAGTCAAACTGCCACAACTGTGACCGCTCGGAAAAAGTGAACATAATTTTTAGAGCATGTCAGATGTGCAAATCAATCTAATACCATTTTTTTAGTCTAAGAAATTGATCTTACTTTTCAAGGTCTTCATAAGATTCTAAATTTGTTTGTGGTTTCATTTGATTGAAATACCTACGTGAAAAAATCTTCACAAAATATGATATTTCTGTTCCGTAAAAAATATTTTATTTGAGTACCTATTGCATTTGCCAAAAATATTTTAATATTTTTTTTTGGAAACGTTTGTTTTTTAATTAAATGTTATACAATTTAGTTTATAAGTTTTGTTGAATCATTTAGCACTTTTAATTTTTAATTAATGTACACGTGCATGATTTTCAGTGGGTAATTTTTTACTCTTTTGCTTCGTTACTGCAAAATTAGTTGTTTGTTGATTTTCCCAAATGAGTTGTTTGCAAGGGAATACTTTACCCGCGCAAACACAACTATAAACATGGCGCTCACTAATTAAGGTGTTTGTTTTTCAGGTTACGCGATCCAACTGGCGCAAGACACAAATTATAATTAATCCAAAGAAAGCTGATATCCCAATGTAAATCAACGCCCTCGAATAGACATAAAATATGGTGTTTAAATTCTGAAAAGGTAATTTAACGCGTTTTAATAGCAAGCCAACCACCATAAACCAACGAGAAGCGCAAATAAAACCCTGCAGGTACAATCCTAATTTAATATATCGCACATTCTTCTCTGCCCGAGTCATTAACAATATCCCTGCGGGACCCTCAGCATTGCAAATTAAAACTCAGACTCCGCGCAGAAAGACGTTAACGAGAATTTATGTGCAACAAGAATGAGAATACTCATTAGAACCTAAAGATAACTCATCTCCAGTGACGTCATCTTGAAAAGAGAAAGAGAGAGACAGAAGAAAGTCAGCATAAGCAGCTGCAAAAGCAGCATGGTCGCCTTCAACGGAACCTAATGTCCCAGGGCGGTACACCTGGCCACCAAGCAAACATGCCCTCCCTAACGGTCACGCAAGTCTTCCGTAGTGCGGTCTAATAACTTCCCCACAACCAAAAAAAACATTTAAAGATAACCAAAGAGTTAAGTTTGGAATAACAGATTTAGTTATATTGCCATGTGGGGTAGATTAGAGATGTGGGTGATGAGCGTGCTCGGGTTAGTGTTGACTTTAGCTGGTGCTGCTATAGGAGATGCTGCGCACGGGCACGCACGACGCGCTTCCGTGCCCGCCGCAGAGCGCTGGCTTCTCGATCTGGAACCGGGACCTCCATCCGTTCCTTACTCGCACTTCTCCTTCAACATGGACGACTTCCAGCCTCACGACCCAACCACCTACGCCCTGGACCGACAACCCGACATCGGTCTCCAAACCCTTTTCGGCCCAAACAACCCAGATGACGACATTTCTAAGCTAGACGAACTCACCACCAAAAAACGGTACACGAAAAAGTCCAGCATCAAAAACGGCGATAAAAACAAATCTAGAAGTGATGACAAGTCTAAATCTAATAGACCAAACGCGGATGCTTCTTCTCACGAGTTTCCTTGGAAGAAAGGTTTGGGAGAGTCCATATCTAGGGACTATCCTTGGAATCAGAGCGGAGATCTTTGGGCCGGGAAGGGCGGAGGGATGAGCAAGCTTCGCAGGGCTGGTGGAGGAGTGGGAAGTGGTGGGGGTTGGAGTAAGAGGAGTGGGAGCGGAGCACCACAGCTTCCCGCTGGACTTGCGAGCCAACTTATGCTGAGAAATGTCAGAGGAAGCCGCCAGTACGACGTACCACAAATTGGTGAGTCTATTTTGTTTAACATTACTCATTTTTTTGCTATTTCCATTGTTTGGATCTCTTGTAAATGTTTTCTTTCAGCGCATAAATTTCTCATGTGTGTTTTAATTTCACTGAATTTGAAGGTAAAATGATCGACCCACAGATTTTCTAGTGAAATGTCACCAAATGTTAGGGAATATATGAGAACATAAACATTTTGGAGAGGGTTATTGTATTCCTCGAGCTTTTGTATTGTTATGAAAAGTTTTGAGTGACGTGAATTTGATTTTTTTTTCTTTATTAGTCTCATTGCATTGAACTACTCATTAAAATGCAATTAGTTTAAAAATACCAGAAATAAAATAACTGGTATTTTATTAATAAAGTCAAGTGACATGTCTACGATAATGGTCTCAGAATTAAATCATAAACAGAAACAAAAAACTCACTTAAGTATGCAATATTAAACCGTATGTTTTATCGTAAAAAAAACTCATAAAAACTTTTAACAGTTTTTCAGTTGTAAAAACTTACAAAAGTTGACATAAAAAGCTCTCAATATTGTTTTACGTGACAACAAATGCAAAGTAAAAAAAAATTAATAAAACCACAACACGAAAAGCCCCCTGTGGGAGTTAAAACTTGGTCCTGAGAGTAGACCGCCAGAAATCTTTGTGGAAGTATCCAGCGTCTCTCACGTCACGACTGTCATCCAGATTAGATTGACCGGTCGCAGTGGGTAAACACGTCCCGAAATAGACCTTGCCCCCCTCAAGCCACCCTGGCACAGCCCAAATACCACCGCTTGCCACCCCACCACCCTCCAGCTACCTCACAACCAGTGGCTAAAGCAGAGACTCTGAACATTTTAACACCGCGTGGCTCTTTTAATTTTATCTTAAAATCATGACGCACATCATTCTCAAAAAATATGTTAGTCAATGATAGGACTAAATAGTTTGTCAATCTAAATATAAATCTAAGTTGCAAAGATATATATAATTTAAGATTCATATTAAACGAATTCCCACAAGCAGACATGTATAATTTCGCTCTAACATATGCCGCATGTGTACCTACAATATAAAAACCCAATCTCAAATGAACATTAGCCCTGCAGCTCTTGCCGACCTTCCCTGAAACAGGAGTGACATTGGCAAAGTGAACCATTTTTTACAGTATGGGTGGTCAGCCTCATACCAACCTATAAGTCAAGGAATAAGGGGGATAAAGTGATACATAGTATTTGTTGGACATTCGTAAGAAAAAATGCAAAAAAAACTTTCTTTAGAATTGGTTTGTTCATTTCAAACAATTTATTTTAGCCTATTTAATTGTACAGGTAACAGGACCGGCCTTACGCCAACCATTTTAGTTGAACTGGGGATTTTCCAGCTCCTTCCTCAGGCGGCTGTTATTAATTTATTGTGAAGGCTTAGTATATATACCTTGACGGTATTTAATTTTGAGCTTAAAATAAACACCGAAACGGTAAATCATATTTGACACCATCGGTTCACTTTGCCAATGTCACCCCTGTTTCAGGGAAGGTCGGCAAGAGTTGCAGGGCTTATGTTCATTTGAGATTGGGTTTTTTATATTGTAGGTCCACATGCGGCATGTGTAAGCGCGAAATTATGCATGTCTGCTAATGGGAATGCATTTAATATGAATCTTAAATGATACATATCTTTGCAGCTTAGATTTAGATTTAGATTTTAGATCTGTGGGATTGGAACCCAAGCTCTCGTCATGAAATGCAAGCACCCTACCAATTGCGCTATCGACCGGATCTATAACCATTTAAAAAAAAAAAATAATAACGAGAACGGAAAAGAAATGGGAGACGTAGTGATTTTAAAAGAAATAAAGAATTTTGCAATCTTTTCGTATTAAGTGATGTGGAGCTTGTTCAACCTGGTTTGAGAACCCTTGCTCTCTCGCTTCCCATAGACTCGGTTCTGTTGATTTGCTTGAGTTATAGTTTTGTTTTTCGCTTCCGACCGAATACAAACTCATATCTCGCCCACACCAGTCAGCGCTAGGGCGGTCGGTCCAGCCTATCAATGATCTCCCAACTATACAAGTAAAATTTTATTGCGTCCCCCCAGTGCTGGTTTGGCTTATCTACCATTTGATTCAAAGATGACCTTTCAATGAAGTTGTTGTAAGAATCACATTGTACACAATTTTAGCTAACAAAAAACTTAAAACATGATAGTGTGAGAGTTGTTTAAATATTTTTAAAATGTATATTCAGTTTTCAAAAGGCACATTGGTCCATTAGGGTGGATGTCGGGGTAGAGCAGTCTTCGTTAGGTTTGACAACTTTTTTCAACTAGATTGAGTAATAAAAGTAACTAAGTCTATGGCAACTTGATTGCTAAGTCCTTGTTTTTTTCCTTATCTATTCAATAGAAAAAACAAAGTCTTTATTCACTTTTATTGAACTTATGGAAGTAGAGGAAATGCTGAGTTAAATTTTTTTTGTGCAAAAAGTAAAGTAACCTAAAAAAATGTTCTGCTCCGATAGAGGGACAGACAGGATTGGTCTTTATTTACATGGATCAGGATGGTTTCTAAATACAGAATAACACACAGAACGAAACGCATAGAGGTACCTACATTAACAAATACTGCTCGTGCGGAATTACCTCTGATGGGCATAAGATAAACATGCACTAAGGGGGCCATCAGTCGCCGATAGACATTGGGCGCGAAATTAAAACACACCGACCGGAATGCCCACCTTAGTTATAGCAGAGAAAACATGGATACTTTATGTGGGAACAACGCAAGCGTTTTACTGAAACATATTGGTGGAACGTTACAATGAAATAATGTCGGCATTATTCAATAGAGAAGATAAAATAAGTCTTTTTTTAGTTTTAGTCTAGTCCACGCTAATAAATATTTACAAAAATTTTCGCAACGCTTTTCCAGAAAATATATTAGGAGTAGTTTTTTTTGGTTTCAACTAAGACATAAAAATCAATGTTGTAATCTATTTATAAGCTTTAATCTAACATTTAAGATTCATATTAAATGTTGTTATACACAGGACGATATGTATTAGTCCGATCTTGCGAATGTTACATGTGCGCTTACAAAATAAAAACGGAAATATCAAATGAGCATACACTCTTCAAATTTGGCCAACTTTCCCTGAAACAGGGGGGACATTGGCAAAGTGAACAATATTTTTTCAGTTAGATTCACCCCTGTAATATAATAATTAAAACTCTATTAAATAATGTGTAAGCTGCAAAGATACATAGTCCCATATCTTGTGTGCTACTAGTCAAAAATATTGTTTTTTGAGTTAAATATGTTATTTGATAATTCCGTAAATGCTGTGATAAACTGTCATAACTTAATTCTTTTTAATAATAAACGAGAGGTGCACATTACTCCATATTTTGGTTAATTTGTTAGACTATAAGAAACTTTAACTATTTTTTTCGTTTTTACACTTTTTGACTTGTGGTGTAATTCATCTGAGCCTTTTAAGATTTAAGGCATGTCTGAAAGCAATCATGTGTAAGTAACGTTTCGTTACAAATTTGTGTGCAACTTCTTCACAGCTTATTTGGTTATTAAGTGATTCAGTGAGAAACATAGCTGTGAAGAAGTAACACACAGAATTGTAACAAAAACCAAGCCTTTATAAAAACTGAAGGAAAAAATCAACTTTCAAAAGAAAAAAAATAGATATATCGTAACAACATAGTACAAAATGTTTGTCTTTTATAAGAGCCAACCTTTTAAATTTCATTCAAAAAATCGAAACACAAATTTTGAATGCAGAATATAAAACATTCGCCCAGACAGAATAAGATAAAAAAATCTGCGACCGCCTGAAGAAAGTAAATTTAAAGTAAATTTAAAAATTTTGTACAAAATATTGTAGATATGCTCTGAAAGGTTATGGGTGTAACAAAAATGTACACAATCTTGTTTTTGTTTCGAGAAGCAAAACAGGATTGAAATATTCTCCCTGCTATTATTCTAACGCGATAGAGAGATATTATGAATAAGTCAAAAGGAGATTTGCCTTTGGAATAATGCGTGAAGGCTCTGTAGATCTCAGGACCAAAAGGCAACATTGCAGTTTATACCAGACTTGAATACAAAGACACAAAAGATTCTATAAATAGCAAACTCGGAGATATCTTAGTGTTATGTTGTGCTATTCAAAGTCTGCCGTAGTCTAACAGTGTTATTTACAAAGCATTTGATCCAAACCTAATCCATGGATCATTGTTTTTTTTTTGTAAGGAAAATTCACGTTACGTGGTGGTTGAGCCATGGATTTGTTGTGTGTGAATAAGATCGCAAGAGTGCTCATCTACGTATACAAGTTTAAAGTAAAATTTCTTTAATGATGAATTTATCTTCATTGCATGTCTAAATTCTAAAGGCGCTTGCTGGATTTAAAAAAATGTCTCCAAAACCCAATGAACTAATACATTTGATGGTTAAGAGTAAGCTTCAAGGTTAAAAGTGCTCATCAAAAAGTCCTAAACTACAGCATTTTCACACTTTTTTAATGTTTTATTTCCTTTGAAATAGAAAAAAAATATATATCTGAAAAGCACATCATGGCTTAATGCGTCACTCATTCAGTTTTACCTTTAAGGTATCGATTTATTATGTTACTGATTTTTCAGTACCGTACTTATTTTGGTTCGTCAAAGTGAGTCGACTTTGTAACTCGGTTAGGACTCTATCATCATACCAATGAAATTAAAAATTAATCCTGAATGAATAAGTGAAATTAAAGTTTTAAGTTTTAACTGAATAACGTTGATAAGGGTGACTTTGTAAAGAAGCTCCCGTGTTCAGATGTGGAAAGTAAAGCGATTGTCTCGGCCTGAATAATTCATTGCGCTCCGATGTTTTCTTAACTTTGCATGTCACGTACGATTTAGTAAAATGTTCTTAGTTTCTTAATGTATTCCATGTGAGCGGGATCACTAACTACGCTGGCATAATAAATGTATTGGCAAAAATACAAGCTCGTCCTGATGAGGACAGTAAATAAAGACAGTCATTAAAATGACAAAATGCATGTATCGAAGAATATATACACTGCGGCATTCATGCGGCTTTCAACAATGTAAAAGAAATATTTTTAAAGCGAACATCCTATTTTGACACAAGAACGTGTTTTTTTTTATGTAAAAACATTCATCATATCTTTATAATACCATAAGTCGGAAAAATAACATTGAAATCCAAAAAAAATATTAACTGTAGTCTCAAACGACAAAACAACTATTGAATGTTGTGATTGATAACCCATTTGTTTTTCTTGAAAACTATAAAATACATTTAAATTTCTTTATACAATGTTTTTTTTAATCGATAATCACTTAAATTGTTCTTTAGATGAAGTTATTATCCAGCAAGCAAAACACATTGATTTCTATGCGATAGGGAACATGTACGTTATTTTATTGTTGTAATTTAACCTTGTTTAACAACAAAAAGCTTAGTTCCTGGAATCTAAGTGTACATTTATATCATCCAGTTAATACTTACATATTAATTTTTCCTCTCTAGTAATAACGTTACAACCCAAAGAAGGCTTTAGACTCTGAAATACTGTCACTCCTGTAACTACTGTAACTCTGTAACTCACCCTCTGCTCTACATCCGTACTTTAAAACTTTTTTTACTAATTACTTTTTACTTTATACTTTTTAACCTAAAGTATCTGCATTTTTTTTTATATTACACCACTAATCAGCTGTCCTTGTATACTGTCTCTGTCAGAACAATCTGCAAGTTACAAGGAGCAGAAGTAACCGCTCCGAGACAACTTGTACAATTTATTTGTTTTCCACGAGTCCCTCTATCGGAGATAACAAGTTCGGTCTAAAAATACAATGCTTTATTATTATGTTACCCCATAATGACACAGGAAAATTACAAGGGATGTTTCTCAAGTATTAAGACCGGTCCGTAGTCTAGTGGTAACGCTACGGACTCATAAATGTAAGGTGGTGGTTCGAATCCTGACGGAGCACAAAAAATATACGTGTTATATTTTCAAATATGCTCTTCCCTGGTTTGAAAAATCATATAATATACCTTTTCCAAAGACCTGTCACCAAAGGTCCATCCAGCTTCACAGCAACTGGGTCTGGCTTGAGAATTGGCGTTTTTTATAGCAACGACCAAGCTCGCATAGGGCTTTTGAGGTGAGATTTACACAAAAACAGCGCTCACTAAATAAATCATCCAACTATTATTATTATTATCCGAAATTTTGGCAATTTCCAGTAATATACTTTTTAAGAAGACTTAAAAATGCGTAAGATAATCAGGAAAGTACATCATTCATTAGTAATTTATAAGGTGTAGCACCCAAACTGTAAAAAATGGTTCACTTTGCCAATGTCACCCCTGTGTCAGGGAAGGTCGGCAAAAGTTGTAGGGCTTATGTTCATTTGAGGTTTGGATTTTATTTGTAAGTACACATTCAGTATTAATAAGCGCGAGCTACATGTGTTTGTTTGTGGGCATGCATTTGAGAACTTTAAATGAATATATCCTTACAACTTAGATTATAGATTTAGGAGAGGTCGGCAAAAGTTGCAGAGTTTATGTTAATTGCAGATTTAGTTTATATCTTTTTATTGCACATGTGTAAGCGCAAACTTACACGTGTCTGCCCATAGGCATACATTTTTGGTAAATATATCTTAAAAACTTGGATGAATATACATTAAAGATTCTTTATGCCATCGAAATTATAACTTTAAAGTTGAAATGAGTTTTTGAATTACTTCAAAATCGATGGAAATGGCACTTACGTAAACCTCTTTTAAAATACTTTATCTTCTTAAATTTAGAAGACATATTTGTGTTTTGTAAGTCTTTAATATTTTATTTTGACGTGTTTCACCTTTGTACGACACTATTAAAACTTTTTCGTCTACAGGCTTACTTTTTGTGCAAAAAAAAATTCTAACTCTCCTGTGATAGAAATTTTAATGCAAAAGACCACTTTTTAAAATTGGATATACTATTGCTGAAACTTTAGTAGACAGACAAAGTATTTTTGAATATTATCACTTTTGTGCTCGATCTCAGTATTTTCAAATTTCATGAAATATTCAGGCGTAGATCATTTCTCATCGTAGAGGCAGAGTAATGAATGAAAAGTTAAAAAAAGTATATATATATATTTGTACCAGAGATAACTACATTTAGGATTATTTATTTGATGAGTGCTGGTTTGTGTGAATCACGCCTAAAAAGCCCTCTGCAACTATTTTGTCTACTTGTGTATACGTGTCTGCTTGTGTACAGACATTATATATGAAAATTCAATTGGAAAAAACAAAGTTTGAATTAAACTTTTCCCAAACGTTTTCGCATCTTCAGGAGCATAATTGTTAGAATTTTTTTGAGCAAAAAATAAAATAAAAAGTGAATTAAAACTTTGTTTTTTCCAATTGAATTTTTATAAAACAATGGACTTTCACTAGGTATGTGAACAGATTTACACTTAAAAATATAATTATATATTAATCTTGAATATTCAAATATCTTTAAAACAAATACTAAGTAAATATCAATTATAATAGTAGAATAGAATGTTTTGTTCTTCAAATAAAAATGTTTCATTTTCCCCACACGCGTAATCAGAACAATTTTTTTAACTTGACTGTAAATTAATTTATGTTTATTTGACATGTACGTTTATTGCATTTGAAATTGCATTTAACGCAAGCTTACTCGTGCTGGCTATTTTTACTTGCATCCATGTTTTCAGTTTCACGCGCTGAAAATCCTGAAACTAAATTTACATTATAATAAAAGCGGCCCGCAACATTTCAGTCGGCTAATTTTGTATTGTTCGTAACAAAATTTATAAAGTTTCATACTGGTTTCAGCTGAAAAATAATGCAACTTTTACATATTGTATGTATTTTGAAATTATATTTTTTGTTATTAGTAATATCTTTATTATCTTGGTAGTGCAAGCTGCAAGAAAAATATTTAAACTAAGGATTTATCCTAATTGAAATGTACTAGCACACACGATTAAAACTTAAAACATCGATTACAGAGACGCACCTATCTTTAATCTAAAATAAATAAATACATTTAAGTAACAAAGACACACAAAAATTTAACATTCACATTTAATTCACAAACAAATACGTGTAGGCTCGCGCTAACACAAATAACATGTGTACTTGCAAATGAAAACCCAGACCTCAAAACCACATACTTTGCAACTTTTGCGTTTATCAATCAGACGCGGAGGATACTGCAAAAGTGAACCGTTTTATTTAGTATGGGTGGGCAAACTCATACCAATAAACTATTTTAGATCAACAGCAGATTCATTTTAGATGTCAAATATAGTTGTTAATGTGAGAGAAAATTATACCACAATATGAAAGAAAAAGTTTTCTCTATTGAAAAGTTCTCCCTTTGTAATAAGTTCTTTCGATAAAAATTGCAATGCCACTTTCATACCGATGAATTCATTTATTGTATACAATGTGATGAAATATCGCAGCCTGTTTGTTAACAGAAATGTTGTTGAAATTGTATTTAAAGTTTGTTTGCTGCAAGTACTCCTTTATTTGCATGGTACATTTTATACCACCGTCCCGAGTAATAAAAGTTTACGATTACACTCAACCTCAGCATTTTACACAATACATATTAAAACAAATGCAGCTCCTCTATCGAGTGTTTAAGTTTCCAAACATTTTTGATGCGACGCTACAGTTAAGTTTTATCGTTGAATTATATACTTTGTGAACAGACAACGGCTCAACGCGGATTTTCCGCTGAAAACAAATATTAATTATCAATAATATTTTTTTTTATCACCGGTCTATAATATAAAAGTTAACGTTTGGACTCGTGATTGAAACGTAGTGGGTTCAATTCTCGGCGGAGCACAAAAAAAAATCCAAAATTAATCTTCCTTTATTAAAAAACTATCACCATAGTTCCATCCAGCCTTGCAGAAAGTGGGTGTTGCTTGAAAATGGGCGCTTTCTTAAGCGATGACCAAGCTTGATGTGTTATTCACACAAAAACAGCGCTCACCAAATAAATTGTCCTTATGTTTTATAATTATTTTCAGCAAAAATGAAGTATTTTCTATTTTACAAAATATAAGTTTTTTTTTAATTATTCTAAGAATAAAATCATTTTGTTAACTCCCCTTTGCAATGAAAATATACAATATGTATGAAAACTTAATTAAATTGGGAGTTCTGTTGCATCTTCTATACATTTTTTCTGTTAACGCAATCGAGTTCAGTTTTGCGCAATACTAGAGGTTTTTGAGTCTGTAATTAGAAAATTCATTTATTTCCGCTTAGAATGTTTGCATGTGGAGTTAACCTCCGACATCTGATGCCACGCCTCTCCTTAATTAGTTTCGCTGGATTCAACCACCTGTAAGGGAGCACCCTTAAATTATTATAAAACACAAGGGGCTGGTTTGCAGGGTAATCTTTTAAGTACGGAGCTACGAGCAAACGAAATTGCAATGTAGTTTTAGGATCAATGTTTAATTTGTAAAATGATTAAAATTAGTCTAGACAAAAATGATTGTTTTACATTTAAAATTAATTATATTAATAACAGAAAGCATTCATTGTTTCACTTACTTAATTAATTTTGTAACTTGTATTGAATTCAATTGGCAAAACATTGGCTTTCAAAGCCAAGGTTATAAGGTTCAATTCAATCTGACATGATTTCTTGCTTTTTTTAACACAAATCATACTTCTTAGGTACCTACCGAATTCTAGAGGGTTTTAAAAAATAAATTGGTTACAAAAAAAAAAATTCTAGCCAGAAAAAGAATAAAAAATGATGATTTTATAATTTTTCACTCAATGGAATCTGTTAACTCAGGGTTAGGGCTATCGTCAAGAGGGCATGGCCGAAATTCGAACCAGTGACGTTTTATTTCATACAGACCCTCGTTTAATAACACCAACTTTATTATTTGCATGTTAGATCAACTAAAAAAGAAAAACGAATTTTATTTGTCTCAATCAAAAATTAATAATCTTAAATAAAAATAAAAATGTGTATTTTGTAACTTATCTGAAACAGTACACACTTGCAGTAAAATTATTGACGTAAGGCTGATTTGGATTGAATAAAAATAAGCAAGGTTCTGTATAAATAAAGAAAATAAAATCATGTAAATATTTAGATAACATTTACATTTGTGAAAAGGTTTTGTCAATTTTGAAAAAAAAACGGGCAAAAACTTCTAGAAACTATAATTTCATTTATCAAAATTTTCCAAACAAACCCTTTTATCTCAAAAAATATTGAATTTTCCAACAGCAATCCGTTACAGTAAAATGACATTCAAATTACACCATTAAATTTATATCACAGTTATTGTTCACTTTTATGAATGATTACAATTTTTCAAAACATTGCCATTTAAAAAAAAACGATGAATTCGATTTTTACAAAATTGAACGCATTGCAGCATTTACCAAAAAAACTTCTTCAATTAAATTTTGTAATTGTTACATTACAAAATCAAAAGCAATTTCTTCGTGTAAATTAGGGTCGCAAATTTTCTTTGTTGCTGAAACAGAAGATTGCAAAGTTTACAGCAGTAGATTATATTATTATTACGATTTGCGCGAGTCAAACTTTGTTTCGAATTAAAATCAATGTTAATTATACAAACTCTGCGTAGTAATTTTGTTCAACTTTCACTTATTATATTTGAAACAATCAGAAATAAATTTGTGTATTTTTTAAAACGACTTAAAAATAATTGCATGCATTTGCATCGTATTCAAAATATGTTTTATTTATATCAGAAAAATAAAGCTTACCTAGAAGCGATTATTCCTTACATGCACAATGTTTTGGTATAATCTTAAATGTAAGGTATTGAGGGTTTTTTCCGTGATCTGTTTCCGTGGTCAATTGGGACTGGAGCCTCCGGGCGTTTCACTTATCTCTTCAATGGGCTTCTTCGGCAATGCAGTTTTGGTGTAACTGTTTTAACATTACCATTTTTAACGTGTGCATAAGTTTATTAGATGCTTTCC
Source organism: Agapetus fuscipes (assembly GCA_951799405.1). Taxonomy (NCBI): domain Eukaryota; kingdom Metazoa; phylum Arthropoda; class Insecta; order Trichoptera; family Glossosomatidae; genus Agapetus; species Agapetus fuscipes. The sequence goes on along the minus strand of OX637342.1, from coordinate 5,122,213 downwards.
AAACACGTTGAATTTTAACTTTACTTTATTTTGTGTGTCGCTATTAAAAGTAGTATTTTTTTTAAGATCCAAACTCTCCAACCATTTTATGAGGGTCTTCAAGGCCAAGAGGGTGCCGTCTGCTGGGACACTCTTCCATTATTTGGGACAATCTGGTTCTTCACCCCATAGTCACATCCTGGAGTTGCAGTTTATACCCATCTATGATTTTATTATAAAAACGACAGAACAAAAAAAAAAAAAAATACTCTTTTTGAGCGTTTCTAAGAGTCGTACGATGTTGATGATGAGCTGGTGATTTCTTTATAGCGCCGTTTCGTGATGTAGCTTCTCTAAGGGAGCTTGTGCATAAGTACTTGATTATTTTTTTTACAACTAAGCTACACATTTAGTGTAACTACTTGCCTTCGTTATCCATGTGGCGCTTCGGGACCTATTTATTTTTACAGGGAAGGGTCTTACGTAAAGTCTTACGCCAACCACTTCAGTGAAGTGGAGGGATGATGCTTTTGAGATATGTTTCTTTATCTACCAGCATGTGAACTGAAGATTACTCTAGAAACTTCAAAACTTGCTGCCAACATTCGAATCGATTGCGTCCAATTGATTGTTCAATAATGTTATTAGTATATCAATGACAGTAAATTTATTATTCTACTTACACTTTTTTTTTAAATTCGTTATACCCACTCACGAATTGAATATTCCAGATGGAAATATGATACTAAGGGGAAAACAAACAAACTGTTCTCGTTTCCAATTATTGATCATGACATTTTCATGCTGTTTGCTTTCATTGAATTTATTATTTCACAAACAGACAATGTAAACTGTTAGAATTCAATACAAAAAACATGGTGTGCTTCACGAGCTGGGGGTGTAAAGGAGTATAGGGTAACGTTTTCCATAGAGTTTTCCGTTATTCTACCCGCCTATTGACTCTACTGAGTAAACTCGTCGGCTGTGAAAGGGAACGATGTTTTTAATTCTTTAAACAGTCCGTCCAGTAAAAAAACGTAATGCTTAAACTCAACCGTATTGAAAAAATATATGATAAATAAAACATCGCCTCTAAACAGCGTTTAACTTTCCGTATATTTTTTTGTGAAACGCTATGATTGAGTTGCAAAGTGGGGTTTATACTTGGAAACAGTCCATAGATCGCATTACAAGGCTCATGTTTCCAATTAAGGTAAGAACTGCCATCTACTATGGTCCCTGGACATTCTGTGAGACGCAGTACAATTTTCTACAAATAATTTTGAAACACCTGCCATTTGGTTATGAACTATTTTGTCGTAGGTAATTTCATCATTTCAAAGCATTGCACTAACCTGAAATCAATATTTGATTAACACATCAAATTTGATCGCTTAACTCTGGTAAGGACCTCGGTTTAATATTTCTCGGAATTGGGTAATAATATGGTGGTATTTGAACAGGAAATATGATGTACATCAGCTGACTTATGTATATGTAACATTTATTTTTATTTGAAAGAGAGAAATCACACTTAATTGTGATTTTTGGCTATTTGGAGTTTGGTTATTTAAATAAATCTTACAATAGGAAGATTTTGCAAGGGTTTGAAGACGTTTGTTCAGGAGTGGATGGACACAAATTGAATAAAATATGCAATCTTTATTTACTTCTGGTAATGTCTAATATAATAGTCTGGGAACAAAAATTACAATATTTAAAAACATTAACAAACAATGAATTTTACATAATTCGTCGTTCAACATAGGGAGTTCACATTTTTTGTTTTAAATAAATACTCAGGTAATAAATACCTTGTTAAGCTTTGGCTAAATTCTTCAGGTACTATGCCATTCAAAGTCTTAACATCATGTTTCCTTAAAAAAAGGTTTTTAGATTAAATAGACGGCATTTTCCCCCCCATTTCGATTATTTATAAGTATATTCATTTTCATTGGAACACTCACACATTCATGCATAGTTAGGATACAAAAAATACTTCGGTAAATGTGGCTTGGCTTCACATAGTATGACAAGAGACTACACCCTCTACAGAGGTAAACTTTCATAATGATACATTTAATGAAATTACCCCTGTCCCAGCGGGATATCGACGTTGTTCTTCTTTCCTTTAATGTTCGTCTTTCTTTTTAATGCTCTGGAAAAGTTTTCTTGTTTCTTTTATTCCCGCCATGAATTAATAATCGTATTTTCATTCAGATTCCGCGAAGTGTTTAACTTTGCGCTTCTCGGAATGAAACTCCTGTCGACGAATTTTCTTTAGCAAGTATTTAGTGTAATGAAATTATAATTTAAATATAGGTTCGCGGAAAACTTAACACAGAAAAAAATACAATCGTTTTGTATGATTCGGATTACTGAACAACACGTACTTTACGGTTATTTTGATTATTTTAGAAGCTCATATTGTTTTGTGTTATTGTATAGCAATGAATAAGTGTGGGTTAATAATTGAAATAATAATAAAATAAATGTACTAGAAGCTACATGATATTTTTATAAATATCTAGAAGCATTTAACTTTGATCTTTCTTGTAAAATAAATAATCCTGTTGAAGGGGAGCGTTTTGTTTCATTTATTTTTTTGGTATCACAATTTTTTTCACAAGAAAAAAACACAAAATCTCGCTTATCAAAGCAGGGAAGCCATTTCACTACAAAATTATCTGTTGTCAAAAAATCATCGTTTTAATTAAACAAATTAAGTAGTTTAACCGATAATGCCTCGTGTTTTTTAAATTAAAGAAAAAGTTAACTTACTAATGTAAAATATCCGTTTGGATATCAACGAGGAACAAACAAAACTATTTTTTTCATACATATATAATCTTCTAACCATCTTTTGTCGTAAAAACTAACGATGGTTGTTAAAATTTACGTATCGGTTTCAAGCAACCAAAAAAATACTCAAAGACAAAACACCAAGCTTGACAACAATCCTATATTTCTTTCAAATAAAACAAAACGTATTCCACAACTTACTTTTTTCTGATAGCATATTATTATGAGTACGAAACCTTTAACAAAACAACAGGGAGAAAATATGATATTTAAAGAAGGGGGAGGCTGATATGAGAAGACATGTTTTCTTCTAGGAATAGCTGATGAACCTTTTGTTACACGTGCAGTTTCTATGGAAATATAATTCCCGCAGGCGTATTGTGTTCGCTCAAAACCACCAAAGCCACAAAAATAACAAGATACCGCTCCTCCAGTCAAAACTATTAAGGCTTTTGATTTGCAAAAAGAAACGTAATATTGGATAAGATGTCGAAATAAGAGTCATGTTAGATTTCAACAAAAATTTAAGAAAGTTCGCATTTTTTTTCGTTCATTCGTTGTACAGTTAATTTATAATGAGATTCCGAACTTGGAACTTTTTTCTCGGTGAGTAAATGTCAGTTTTGTATTGGATTGCCGACCTTAGCAATCAATAACAAAATATTTGAATGCATTTTCCCTAGCAACCCAGCCGGGTAATGACACAGAATTTTCTATGTCACTTAACGTGTAGACTCATTGTAATATTTTTTATCACAATAATTTGTATTACCCATACATGAATATTTCAAGGTTTAAACGAAGATTATAAAGTATAATCATCCGATATAAGAAAAAGGAAACAAAATACTCAGCCTTCACGCGAAATGAGAACCAGTACCCTCAGCAGTTGGAAAACCTACTCTTCAATTGAAGGGGATTGAGTAAGCCTGCCCCTCTTTCCTTTGAAAATAAACACTCCTTCGGAGCCATCACAGTAAAAAAATGCACTATATAAGCAGCTTAATTGCGTTACGATAGAATTTAATGATAAGATTGCTCTTTGTAAACTAATATAGCAGCCATCTCCATATACGAGAACATATTTGTAATTCTGTATAGTTTTTATTGTATGGGATGGATTCTCCTAAGCCGGAGGGCAGACCATAACCTACTGGGTGATTTATTAGCTCTCCTAGGCTGGCGTCTGCCATCACTCATCACCGATATGCTGCCCCGAGCTGCGAATAATATGGTGATTCAATCAATCCACCCAAGAGAAGGAGATGGAAGTTAGTAAGCACGAATTAAATCAAATTGTAATGTTGTTTAGTGTCTCAGACGTCATTTGGTGATGTTTTCTCGTAATTTCTACTCCATAAATTTACTTGAATATGCTTAAAGAATTTTCGCTTCAACATTCCTGAAAATTTAATTCCTGAAAGATTGTGGTAAGTTTTCGGAAATGATCTTAAAACGGACTCTTGGGCTTTTTAGCAAAATTGCTATCTTCTTCGAGGTTATTTTTTTATGTGCATTCTTAATACTTTTGTCTCTAATTTAATGTCGTCAAAATTAACGCACTTATATTTCCAAGTGTCATTTATGCCACATATGCCGCATGTGGATATAATATAATATAATAATATTAGGATGATTTATATGGTGAGCGCTGTTTTTGTGTGTATCACACCTCAAGAGCCCTGTGCGAGCTTGGTCGTCGCTGTAGAAAGCACCAATTCTCAAGCAAGACCCAGTTATTGTAAGGTTGGATGGACCTTTCAGTGACCGGTCGTTGATAAAGGTTTATGAATTTTTCAACTCAGCGAAGAGCACATTCGAAATATAAATGGTATGTTTTGTGCTCCGCTGGGATCCGAATCCAAAACCTTCCATTTGCCAACCGGTCCAAGATGCCAACGACACGTGGTGTATCTGAACGATAACCCATCCAAGTACTATCCGCGCCCAATGTTGCTTAACTTCGGTGATCTATGGGAACCGGTGCTTTCAACATGGTAACGTCGTTGGAATAGATCCAACGGATCGTCGTTGGATCTATTACAAAGTCCGAAAATATTGCCTATCTTGAAACAGGAGGGACTTTGGCATAGTGAACTATTAAAATATATGTCAAGGAATACAAACAATTCATAAAGTTTAGCTATATAAAAACAACAGAACCTTAAAAAATAAACCTTTTAACAAAATCAGTGTGTACATCCATATCATAAAATTTTAAATCATGAAAGAACTGGAATAAGAATAAGCCGCCAACATTACTGATTATTTATCAATAGATAGTTTCATCAGCCGCCATTTTTTCTGTCCATACATATTTATTTTATTTCATCCATAGTTGCAATTTACTTCCAATCTAAAATTTTGTTTTTAGATTAAGTAATACGAAAGGATTACTTAAATGGGTTTCACAGTTTACATTTATATTTGTACAATAATGGAGTTTCGATGGGATTATCGCCGGCCTGAAATAACCGCTTATTTTTTATTTACAAGCTGAGAATAGGTTCGCGCCTAAATAACGTTTTCCAACGACACATTTTATCATGGTGAAGAACATGCTATTGTGTGACCTGACATCTAAATGTCAGCCTTGCATACTAAATGCGTTAAAACTCGTCGACAAGTAGGTACAGAGCTTACAGGTGAGTATTCTACACTTTTTTCTTGCAACATTATTTTTGTCACAAAAAAATAAACATCGATAGCTCTTTTTTTAATAACAAAATTAATTGCAGGCCGCTTGTCGAAGAATTGATTTTGTTGGTCTCTCGGTTTTTGGCTTCTACTCAAAGACCTGGTTTTTTTAACGTTAGCATAGTTACTTTATAGTGAGTGAAAAATACGCACTTGTGTCAATTCACTCCCCCAGTTCTTGTTTATCGTATACGCCAATCTTGTCAAATATGACTTTGTCATGCAGTTGTCTTATGAATCAAATTCTACACAATCTGAGCTAAGAAAAACCATAAAACTCGATAATGTTCTTTTAAATATTTTTTAAATAAATTTCCTGTTTTCATAAGACACATTGGTGCAGTACACGTGCAAACATTGCTCATGTAAAATTTTCTCAATGGCGTATACGATAAACAAGAACTAAGGCAGCGAATTGTGTGGGTAGCTTATTTTATCAGTTTGAAGTCACATATGCTAACGTTGAAAATACTGAGTCTTAATAAAAGTAAGAGCTTAAATGAAAATAGATTAATTGAAAATCATTTTTTAAGGTCACAAAAAATAGCAAAAGAAGTTCAGTTGTTCAAACCATTGTTTGAAATCTTCATCCGTTGTTTTTCAATGTTATTTTAACCACGCGTATATTAAAAAGATTAAATTAACTTGGAAAAGACAAGTATAATTTATTTCGAGGAGATAAAAAAAAAAAAAAATCTAGTAAGACTGATTAATTCAATATTTTTACATTAAAAATTACAAGAGTCAGACCATTATCAAGTATACTTTGAATAAAGACATAAAGTAGTAGTACAAAGAAACTGTGTCTGGAAGTAGGTATCATAATAATTATTGTGTTAAAATTGATGAAAAAATCAATGTACAAAACAACATAATATATTTTGAACTGTGTATTGTTTAGCAGTTTTTGTAATACAAAAAAAACCTTCCTGAAACAAGGTTGATTGATAAAGGTTTTCCAAATCAAACAGAAGTAGAGTTTTTTTATTCTCGAAATAAATGGACGATATCGTGAATTTACTTAACCTCAATGTATAATACTGCAGTTGACTAGCCGAGTATTGTTAATGACTTGCTTATAGCAAGGAAATAAAAACTGAATCCCTTTTATTGGCACTCAAAATCATCGATGGAATGGGGTTTTCTATGCTATGAAAGGAAAAACAAACTGAAAATAGCAATGCATTTCTGAAGTTTTTCCTATTGTTAATATATGATTATTGTGGCATATCAATACATTAGACATTAATTCGAAGTATAAGATGTTATTGACTTTGTATGTGTGCAACAAAGTTTTCTAGAATATTGTTATGTAAATATAAATATTGAAATAAGTATGGGTAGTTATAGTGTTATGTAAATATAAATATTGAAATAAGTATGGATAGTTATAAGAATCCTCAAAAGTATTGGTAGGTAAGATCGATAATTATGTATAAGTGTAGAATTCTCTAGGCTAAGTAGGTATTTGTTATAATTATAGGAATACTGTATTGCATTGGTAGGTAGGATTTTGGTTGTGTCTAGGTAGTACGTGAAACATCGAGAAGTAATAATTACTCTGGAACCTTCTAGCAACTTTAGTTCTGGATCATACTGCTCTGAAGAGTATAAAGGTGCGAATGGCCTGCAGAGCGGGCCAGTATCATAGAGACTTACAAACACATCGAAGTCATCTGATCAGTGAACCAAAACCAAGTGGAATAATCGAGAAAGTAGTGTGAAAATAAATTTTGTAACTGTGTAAAATAAATAACTATTGAAGAAGACCTGTGTATTTTTAATTTGAAGACAATTGAACTCTAATTTCGTAACAATTGGCGTCAGGTGCGGAATTGTCAAGAAAAATTAAGATCTTCTGTCTAAAAATAAATAAAATAAATTAAATAGTGTTAAAATTAACTTTATTCAAATTGAACTTTGTGTGAACTGACTTTTGTGAAAACAAGTGTTTAAATAAATTTTTGTTAAAAGAAAAGACGCAAAAGCAAGTTGCTTATAAATTCTGGAACATCATATGGAACATAATTCTGGACATAACATAATGACTATTTTACCGCATTGAGAAAGTCATCAAATTGGACCATAGTTTTTTATTATTGTGTGTGATTAAAAAAATAAAATAAATAAATAAAAATCTTGAAAAATATTACAAAAGAACGTTCCAGATTCATCGAGAAAAAGTTTTTGAATAACTATCCTTTGTTGACAAGTGTGTGAATGTACATTAAATACCTACCTGTGTGTTTGAAAGACTTGAGACGAAATAAATAATTATGTACTATCAGACATTATTATGTTAAAAATATTGGTGATTTAAAAATAAATATTAAAAGACAGTACCTACCAATCAGTGTAATCAGATAAATTATTATTTTGCTAAAGTACGTATTCAAAACAGCTATATATATAAAACTCAAAACTTGTATTAAATAAATTTAAAAATATTTTTGTTTTGAAGTAAATTTTGAAAAAAAATGGCAACCAAAGTGAACATCAAGGACCTCAAAGTCACTGAGCTTAAAAATGAGCTTCTGGAGAGGGACCTGGAGACCTCAGGAGGGAAGGCGGCCTTACAGGCACGCCTCATGGAGGCCTTAGAACAGTCAGGCGAAGACCCGGCATATTTTGTCATGGCGTCTGGAGGGGACCGCGCCTTGGACGAGCTAAACCTCAGCATCACCGGAAACTTCACTTCCATGGAGGAAAAGCTGAAAGTGGAGATGGCTGACAACGCCAAGACCCTGGAGGAGAAGATGACCACCAACCTGAAGGAAGTGGTGACCGACCTGAAGGTGGAAATGGCTGACAACGCCAGGAATCTGGAGGAAAAGGTGTCCCGAAATCTCACAACCCTGAAAGGAGAAATGGAAGAGAAGATGACAGCCCTGAAGGGGGAAATGGAGACTCGTATATCAAGCCTGGAGGACCGTCTGCGTGCCGAGCTGGCTGACAAGGGCCAGATGGAGTCCACCAGAATATCCCCCAAAGACGGCCTTCACGACGAGACCGACCAGGGATGCTCAACTCCAACCAGGGTCACTAGAGGGGATGATGACCCTTCGCTGGCGAAGCACAACCTCCCGACCTTCGACGGGAAGACGTCGTGGGAGGAGTATTTGACCCTCTTTGAAACGGCTGCCATGATGGGAGCCTGGAGCCAGCAGAAGAAGGCTTCGGTTCTCAGCCTGTCGCTCCGAGGAGACGCTCTCAGGGTTCTGCAGGCCATACCCCTGGACAACCGTGGTGACTTTGGGCAGCTGAAGCAGCGCTTGGATATGCGCTATGGCCACAAGTGCCTGGAGCAGCTGTACAAGTCGCAGCTGAACACAAGGGTGCAGAAGCCCAACGAGAGCCTCCAGGAGTTTGAAATGGACATCGCCCGCCTGGTACGAGACGCTTACCCGACAGCCTCCGACGACATCTGTGAGAGCTTGGCAGTGGACAAGTTCCTAAATGGATTGCGGGAATGGGAGACGCAACAAGCCGTAAAACTGGCCCATCCCAAGGCTTTGAACGAGGCGCTCAGCCAAGCTCTCGAGTTTGAGGCTGTCAAACAGTCCATCAGGGGCCACGCCAGGGTTCGTGCAGTCGAGGCAGAGGAAGTCAAGCTACCTACAACCGAGGAGCTAATTGAAAAAGTGCTGGAACGTCTGAGACCTCGAAGACGAGACCCACGCTGCTGGAACTGCGGACAGCTGGGCCACCTTAGCACCAAGTGTCCCAAGCCTCAGAAACCCAGAAAACAGGCTGCGGAAAACTAGAAAGGGTTAATGGGAAGGGGCAACCGTTGACCCACGCTGGAGAGGCCCTGAAATCTGCTGCTACTGTCGCAACCGTGAGAGGAAAAGCCAGCAGCATTTTTATCAATGGCATAATAGATGGAGTAACTCGTGAACTACTGGTGGACACGGGAGCAACCAGGACAATTCTGAGACGCGACATAGTGGCACGAGGTAAGCAGATTGCACCAACAAAGTGGTCTCTGCACACCGCCACGGGAGAGTCAGCACAGGTGTATGGGGAGACGATTGCCACCTTCCAAATTGGCAGCACCACTTTTGATCATCGGACGTTGGTGGCCAACATTGAAGAAGACGTTATATTGGGAATGGACATACTGGACAGATTTGGGTGCAGTTTAAATTTAAAGAAAGGGTCCATTAAAATTGGAAATGAAGAAGTCATCCTGCAAAGACGGAAAGAACTGGCTGCACGTGTTATCTTAGCCAAGAATACCGAAGTGAAGGGGCGATCCGAGATGATAGTGAGTGCCCGCCTGGATTCCAGTAGTACACATGACCAAATCTGTATGATAGAACCGGAGAACATGGACAATGTTAACAAAGGAGTCATGGTGGCAAGAACAGTGATTCGCGCAAAGGAGACCATTCCTGTCAAGATCATGAATGTGAACAGCTACCCAGTTAAAATGAATGAAGGTTTTGTTTTGGGCAGATGTGAGAGGATAACTTCCATTGTGCAACAGATGACAAACATGTCATGCGAAGGAAACAAATTGTCAACACAATTGGAAGCCCTGGTCCACGACGCTTCCCAAGGTCTAACCGAGGAAAACAAACGGAGAGTGAGGAGTTTGATCTGCCGCTACCAGAACATTTTCGAGGACTCTAATGGCCGTCTGGGAAGAACCAAGGTAGTGCGACATAGCATAGACACCGGAGAAGCGAGACCAATAAAACAGGCTCCAAGAAGACTACCCTTTGCAAAGCGGGAAGAAGCTGACAAGATCATCAAAGACATGAGCAAGGATGGCATCATAGAACCATCAAGTAGCCCTTGGACATCCCCGGTGGTATTGGTGAAAAAAAAGGATGGTACCACGAGATTTTGTGTGGACTACAGACTGCTCAACGATGTTACGAAAAAGGATAGTTACCCTCTGCCAAGGATTGACGACACCTTGGACACATTGGCAGGATGCACCATTTTTTCCACATTGGACCTGAAAAGTGGCTACTGGCAAGTTGAATTGGATGCCAAAGATAAGGAGAAAACTGCATTCTCGACTGGATCTGGACTTTGGCAGTTCACCGTGATGCCATTTGGCTTATGCAATGCCCCCGCCACGTTTGAAAGGCTGATGGAGAATGTGCTGCGAGGACTATCATGGGAAACCTGCCTGGTATACTTGGATGACATAATCATCCTGGGAAAGGACTTCAACCATCAGTTGAGAAATCTGGAGCAAGTTTTCGGGCGACTACAAGACGCTGGACTGAAGCTCAACCCGAAAAAGTGTAACCTGTTCAAGAAACAAGTAAATTACCTGGGACACATAGTTTCTCAACGTGGAGTTGAAGTTGACCCTGCCAAAATCAAGGCAGTAAGAGACTGGCCCGTGCTGAAGGACAAACATGAAACTAGGAGTTTCCTGGGGCTGTGCACTTATTACAGGAGGTTTGTGCCAAGATTTGCGGACATTGCAAAACCGCTCACCAAGCTTACGGAAGAAAACACTCGCTTCCATTGGAGTGATTCCTGCGCACAAGCATTTGAAGAGCTTAAGGGAAGATTAACAAGTGCCCCCATCTTGAGCTACCCACGAAAAGATGGAAAGTTCATCCTGGATACCGACGCTAGTAATGTGGGGATAGGAGGCGTCCTTTCCCAAATACAGGATGGGCATGAGACTGTTCTGGGTTACTTCAGTAAAGTGCTTTCCAAGCCAGAACGAAATTATTGCGTGACCAGACGAGAGTTTCTTGCCGTGATAAAATCAGTGGAACACTTCCGCAAATACTTGTACGGGAGAAAATTCACACTACGGACTGATCATGCTGCACTGGTTTGGCTTCTGAAATTCAAAAACCCAGAAGGGCAAGTGGCTAGATGGATTGAAAGGCTCCAGGAGTATGATTATGACTCCGAACATAGACCTGGCACGCTTCATCGAAATGCGGATGCATTATCCAGACGACCATGCGCCAGTGACTGCAAACATTGCAGCAAGATGGAGGACAAGGTAGCAATTGTCCAAAGGACGACCACCGAAGATGAGGACTGGCAAGATGAAAAATTGGCGCAAGACCAACTGAATGATCCGGACTTGAAGTATGTGATGGAATGGGCGCGAGAAGGAGAAAGGCCAACCTGGGAAAAACTCGCCCCCTTATCACCAACTGTCAAGGCTTATTGGGCTCAATGGGGATCCATAGTGATAGAAGGAGGGTTTCTGAAACGAAAGATCGAGAAGGAAGACGGCACACTTAGAAGAAAGCAAACCCTCGTTCCGAGGAGCCGAGTACCGGAAATCCTTGGACTGCTGCATGGAGGAACTTCTGGAGGACATCTAGGCGTTAAGAAGACGCTGGAGAAAGTGAAAGAGCGATTTTACTGGATCAACTGCAGCGAAGACGTCAAAGATTGGTGTCGAAAATGTGTAACCTGTGCAACGGCCAATGGACCGCAAAGGAAAAGGCGAGCACCAATGCGTCAGTACAATGTTGGCAGCCCCTTTGAAAGAATTGCCATCGACATAGCTGGCCCATTTCCTACAACTGAGAAGGGTAACAAGTACATCATGGTGGTGATGGATTACTTCAGCAAGTGGGTGGAAGCTTACTCAATCCCTAACCAAGAGGCCGTAACCGTGACTGAAGTTCTAGTTACCGAATTTATCAGCAGGTTTGGCGTACCCCTGGAATTACATTCTGATCAGGGAAGGAACTTTGAAGCTGCTATCTTCCAGCAAATGTGTGAGCGGCTAGGGATCTACAAGACCAGGACCACTGCGCTACATCCACAGTCTGATGGAATGGTGGAAAGGATGAACCGTACCGTGGGGAGGTACTTAGCCAAAGTAGTGTCCAGCCATCAGCGGGACTGGGACCGACATCTGCCTTTGTTCTTATTGGCTTACCGGTCGGCTGTTCAGGAAACGACGAAGAAGACTCCCAGCAGCATACTGTTTGGGCGAGAAATGCGACTTCCTTGTGATCTCAAATTTGGCTGCAAACCAGGTGAAGACCTAGCCGGAGAAGACTATGTGACAGACCTTTGCAGGAGGCTGGATGACATCCATGATCAGGTCCGCATGAACATCGGGGAAGCCAGCGATCAAATGAAGGAGTGCTATGACACCAGAGCTGACAGCATGGGGTACAAAGCTGGTGACTGGGTGTGGCTTTTTGACCCCAAGAGGCGCCAAGGATACTGTCCGAAACTTCAGCGTTCCTGGGACGGGCCGTACGAGATCTTGGAGCGCATCAACGATGTGGTCTACCGCATAAAAAAGAGACCAAACGGAAAACCAAGGGTCGTGCACTACAATCGCCTCTCACCATACCTAGGCGATAATGATGACCAACCAGCCCAAAAAGTACGACAGTGCGTCGCATCCGAAAGATCACCAGCCTTTGAGACGTTTTGGGAGAACGCGAAGGCAGGGCAGAAGTTTCGCCATGGAGTGACCACAGAAGTCCACAAGGACTTATTTGAGGTCACTAGGGACCACACACTGGCATGCAGTGTACCGGAAGATCTAGATATGTCTAGAGGAATTGCACGGGTCTTCCGATACAAATTCGGAGAACCGCAACCCTCGAGCAGCCCGCAAGGAAGAGCTCTGAGACTACCGAAGGGGCGTCAACAAGCATACTGCCTGGTTGTCCCGGATTCCAGCAACCTGGAAGAGGACTACAAGGCATTGTGGGACGGCCTTGTTGAGCTGCGTGACTACATGTTGGAGGATCAGCAGGCGCGTCTGGCAATACCGAAGATGGGTGGCGGCCGCGCTAATCGAGACTGGCGGATAATCCGGAGTATGATTGAAGCAGTGTTCTCGGGAGTCGGCATCAGCGTCATGGTGTGCTGCGAGCAAGCGCAGCCGAGAGCCAGTGGGGAGAAATCCGTGGACTGCCACTTCTTCCTGACCACAGGGTGTCGACGTGGATCAGCATGCCCCTACCTACACAGAGTCAAGACTGTTCCGGGACGAAACAGTCTAGGTGGGGGGTAGTGTTATGTAAATATAAATATTGAAATAAGTATGGGTAGTTATAGTGTTATGTAAATATAAATATTGAAATAAGTATGGATAGTTATAAGAATCCTCAAAAGTATTGGTAGGTAAGATCGATAATTATGTATAAGTGTAGAATTCTCTAGGCTAAGTAGGTATTTGTTATAATTATAGGAATACTGTATTGCATTGGTAGGTAGGATTTTGGTTGTGTCTAGGTAGTACGTGAAACATCGAGAAGTAATAATTACTCTGGAACCTTCTAGCAACTTTAGTTCTGGATCATACTGCTCTGAAGAGTATAAAGGTGCGAATGGCCTGCAGAGCGGGCCAGTATCATAGAGACTTACAAACACATCGAAGTCATCTGATCAGTGAACCAAAACCAAGTGGAATAATCGAGAAAGTAGTGTGAAAATAAATTTTGTAACTGTGTAAAATAAATAACTATTGAAGAAGACCTGTGTATTTTTAATTTGAAGACAATTGAACTCTAATTTCGTAACAATATCATATTGATTCGAAATGTCGTTATTTTTTATATGGTACTTCTAACCTAATTTAATCTTATCTAAGATGCAAAGATATGTAGCATCGAGGATTCATATTCTGTGCATTCTCATAAGCAGACACGTATTAGTTTATGCTTGCACATACCGCATGTGAACCTACAATACAAAAACAAAAATCTCTTATGAACATACACCCTGCAACTCTTGCCGACCTTTCCTGAAACATGGGTGATACTGGTGAAGCATTTTCTACATCATTGATAGTCAGCCGTATACCAACCTATAAGCTAAGAAACTGAAAAAATCAAACTTATATTTTTTCTGTTGAAGTAGGTTCAACTGACCTTATTCCATGAGACCATAGTTTATTTTTGAATGCAGAAATAGAAAGAGTTTGATTATTAGTAAAATATGAAGTTGCGTGTAAAGGTCGTTGGGCCAGTGGTAATTACGACTGCGAGGGCTGCATTATGGACTGGGTGCAGCCAATATTAATGGCCATAGAGCTTAACATGGCTTTATGCGCCATTTTGCATACTAATTGCATTCATTTGCAAATAAGCTGCTTCGATTATTGGATATTTTGTATATTTAGCTGACCATTTGTTTCACAAAATTGAGAATTGAAGCAAAATCGGAAATCTCCTTTTTTTTAAAATGACAAATAATAGAAAAAAGAAGTTTTAGGCTTCCACGGCCGGCTGTTGATGCTGGATAAATGCTTTCCGGGATCTGTTTGCGTGGTATGTGGGAGCTGGAGCTTTGGGACGTTTCGCTCATGTCTACGATAATGTCACAGTTTCAACAAGATCGTCTTCATCATTTCACTTTCACGCTGAAAAAGTCCATCGTAGACATGCTTAAAACGTCCGGAAGCTCCATTTTCCACAGACAACGGCAAAATATTCCGGAATTCAACTCTCTTTGTTGACTATTTCATGCTTTCAAGATCTGAAAGAGTGGACAAATTTTACTTCTAATTCACAGCTCAAATGGCGCCCGATAAAGGCGTATAGCTAAAATGACCTAATTTAAAACAGTAATTTTTTTAATACAATTTTTTTATGAATATATTTTCATTTCATATTTTTTTCACATATTCTATTAATTTTCGTATTTCCTCTCATTTAAATCATTTTCCACGAAACGATCCAATTAATAAAACCACATCAACAATTATTTCCGAAAAACAAAAATATAATGACAATGTCATGTCCAAGAGAAGCAAAAAAAAATATATATATATTTCAACAGAAAATAATAAGTTCGCTCAAGGCCTAAAGGAATTTATTCACAAAGGTTTTGCGGTTTGCCCGAAGGAAAAAAAAAAGATTTCAAATAAAAGTGACTTGTAAAAGACGGCGAAGGAAAAGACGAAATATCTGTTGGCAGAAAACCTTTACAGATGTTGGGGGATTTCAGAGAGGGATGGAGGTAAGCGCTTGGAAACTGTTTGATGTAAGAGAATCTTCATTAGAGATGCCAGGAATATTCGACTTTCTGCTCGTTCGACTTTTTTTCTATATTAATGGGTATGTTGATAAGTGTAGGTATATAACTTTAAAAGGAACCCAAATATAACCTGGTTATAATACCAGATTATAGTTGGTAGAATGCTCATACATATTCCATGCCTGGGCTAAGGTTTGATCCCCATAAAGGATCTCGGACATGATTTTCAGTTTCGTTTTAGGTATATTTCAATCCTAAAATCAAAATACCAACTTTACAATAAATGAGAACCAGATTCTTCGGAACTGAGAAACCGCCGCTTTTATTGAAGCGGCTGACGTAAAGCCAGAAATAAATAGATTCCAGACGCCTCATGTGATTTTTTCGGGAAAATATTTGTTACAAGAAGAACTAAGTACATTATCTTGCTTAATTTTAGTATTACTTTACCCGGTCGATAGCTCAGTTGATAGACTGCTTACATTCCATGCCAAGAGCCTGGGTTTGAATCCCACCGAGGGTGTCAGATATGAATTCCTATTTCGGTGTTTCTTTTAAACATAAAATAATACCGGCAAGGTTTACTCAGCCTTCACAATAAAAAAGAACCAGCCTTCGGGAGCTGGGAAACCTCCACTTCAACTGAAGTGGTTGGCGATAGGCCGGCCACATTACCTGTAAAAATAAATCTATAATCCACTCGCCACATGCGAGCCCTTCTAGAAGAACGCGGCAATAATCTACTCTATATGTGTAGCTTAGACATGGTTTTGTAGACACACTTTTAAAGCGTGAACAAGTAGATAAAGATTGGATGTCAAGTTTTATCACTAACAGCCAAGTGGTTGGTAAGGCCGTCCCCCATATTTGTGAGAATAAAAAGGTCTCACACGTTATTTGCTCCATCACTTGTCGAATTAATTGTAACGAATATTTTTTTAAATATATTTTGCCGAATATTCGATCAAATTTTTGACCGAATTGTCGGTATTTGTCATCCCTACCTTCGATTGATTTTCCCACGAGGAGGTCTGATTGGGCGGAGGCATTAATCGACCTGGAAAACGATGTCCTCCGCCCGGAGACGCGGCCTGTTATTATTTTATTGGAATACAATCAACAGCCGTGATAAGACCGCGGCAACTGCTTGAATATTCATGAATTCATTCTATCGGAAGAAAAATACAGCTGAAATTTTATTTTGGCTGTAAATATATAAATCATGATTTAAGAAGGCACTTGAATTCTATTTGTACACATTTAATGGGAGACAAAGAATTGGGAAATTTTACTCAGCTTTTGCGGTCGACAGCTCAGTTGGTAGAGTGTTTGCATTCCATGCCGAGGGTTCGAGTTCGAATATCACTGAGGGTGTCAGAAATGATTTCCCCTTTTGGTGTTTATTTCAAAAACCCAAAATAAAATACTGGCAATCAGCCTTGACGAGAAATGAATTCCAGCACCCTCGGAAGCTGGAAAATCCTCACTTTAACTGAAGTGGTTGGCGTAAGGCTGGCCCCCTTACCTGTAAAAATAAATACGTTTCACTCGCCACATGCGAAACCCTTCAGGAATAGTGCGGTAAGAAGTTACACTATATCTGTAGCTTAGTCACGATTTATTTTGTTTATGAAAATTGAGAACCAACCTTTTTGGGGCAGGGTACTTCAATGGACGTGGTTGGCGCAAGACCGGCAAGTTTACCTGTGAAAATAATTAGGTTATTTTGTACAAATTTATCATTCAAGATGCACTAAAAATGAATTATTGTACCTTAGATTAAGGATTGTTGTATGTATCATAGATTGATTCAAATATAATATATTTTACCGGGTAATTTTCTTTCTTTAGAGTTTTTTTTCAGGATCTGTTGCCATAGTCTATTGGAGCAGAAGCTTCCTGACGTTTTGTCCACGTCTGCGATGGGCATCTTCAGGAGGAAAATGAAGTGAAGAAGATTTTTATGAATCTGTGTCAGTTTCATCAACATAACATCACGCTAAAGAAGCCCATCGTAGACATGGACGAAACGTCCCCAAGGTCCAGCTCCCACAAACCACGGCAACAGATCCCAGATAGCAACTCTCCAGCATAATAAGCCAGTCGTTTCCCATTAAATTTTCCTTCTGTCGATTCCAATAAAACTTTAATTTATCCCTTTTTGTGTGATATTTCTCGTAGATGTCCAACGTAAAATGACTCTGAAAGCAGCAGAACCGTACTTAATGGGGTAGGGATTATTTTTCACTTTTTATCTTCCAAGTTTGGGCAGATTTTATGGAAGCAAAGTCGTATTTCCACGACTGCAAAAAAATTACGTTGGCGTTTTATTCATTTCTTAATCCAGTGACGTAGTAAGGACAAATAAATGGGTCGGTTGCTTTCCTTTATTAAGGACAATTAATATCTTTTAAATTATGCAAAAAGTACGTAATATCTGGATTTGAAAAAAAGAAATCGAGAGTTTGTACCTTACAAAACGAGCAATTGTAATTCTTTGAATCAGTGAAAATTGAGTAAAAATTACAAGATGGCGATTAACGAAAGATCGAAGGTTAATTTATTTCACCTTGAATTACTAAACAAAAGCTATGTCGTTCTAATTTTTAAAATATTACTGTTACTATAGCTCTTCCACAGTAGCGAAGGGTGCCATATAAGCCGGTCCCATCGGCTTCCGGTTTAAAATGAGGCAAAAATGATAATAAAGTAGACTGCATGGTTTCAATGGGGAAAAAATACGGATTGTTTTTTTGGTTTTAAATGTATTTTTGTACTTTGTGCCTTTATTTTTTAACTACTTTGTTACATCATTTAAAAAGGGAAGCCGATGGAAACCGGCTTGTATGGCACCCTTCGCCACTGCTCTTCTATCATTTTGCTTAGAATGGACAGAGCCTCTGAAAGATACAGCTGTAATATAAGTTGCAAAAATATATAAACGGCTTAAGCAGAAACGTATAAGTTCACGCTTACACTTGCCGCATGTGGGCTTACAACATAAAAATCTAGTCTCAAAATAAATGAACATAAGTCATCCAACTTTCACCTGACCTTCCCTGAAACAGACATTGGCAAAGTAAATCATTTTTTTGGCAGTCAGTAAGGGTGGTCAGCCGTATACTTACCTATAATTCAAGGAATTTACCTCCTTCTGTTAATTGATATCCATCTTTTTTTTTCATTTACATTAACCCTAAAATTACAATCATTTAAGAATTTTTTCGGACTTTTTTTCGCGTTTTTTTTTTGACATATTTTCCGTGCATGAAAATATTCAGTCAAGAAGCTCCTGTTTACTCCCAATACACAATTTATTGATGTTCTACCATAGTTTCTAAAAAAACGCATTTTAAATTCAAAACAAAGTGATGGCATATCAACGCTACTGCTTTCTGTTTTCCTAGGTTAGTTGCTAGTAAAAAAGATGGAGAACAAGGAAAGGGAGGAAGGGGGTGAAATGCAATAAAGAAACCATAACCAGGATATAGTGGGTGCATCCAGTTCTCAAAGTATAAAACTTTGCGTTTAACCTCAACCGTAGGTACTTTAAAAAATGTAAGTAAGCTCAATCTCTCAGTACACTGCGCTGTTCTAGCATTCATACATTTTTTTGTAAAAAGTATAATTTAGTTCAAAAGTTAAGTTTTAGGAAACAGGGACCTGAACTTGCATACAAATACAAGCTTTGCGTGAATCCGTACTAAAGATTGTCTCAAAATGTTTAACGGTATTTTTAACTGGAGCAGGTTTTTATTTTATGTAAGTTTTCTGTTATATACCTTTTAAAGAAACTCTGCAGAGGCTCTAGCCACCCCTAAGGAAACGATAATCAAGTAAAAAAAAATGAAAACTGATTTTATATTCAATCATTTGTAACATGAATAATTAAGTCACTGTATTAATACTCAAACAGTTAAAAGTATATAAAAGACTAGCTGCCATCCATTGTGGTGGCTCGTCTTGTTACAGTTGTAATATCGTGCCGCCTTGGTTCACTTTTGCCAATGCCCCACCGGTCCAGGGAAAAGCAGCAGGAGTTGGAACTCATATTCGTATGGGGTTTGGTTTATTTTGCGAGTATACGTGCAGCATTTGTAAGTGCAAACTTAAATAATTTGTATCATTTCCTTGATTGCTCCAAATTTTTGTTACTGAAGACTAAGTTGGCATGTAAAGAATTACTCATGTGAGTTTCAACGCAATCTGTTCAGCAGTCTCGGAGTCCATACAGGACAAACATCCATGGATACATTCGTTTGATTTGATATACTAGAGATTATAAATAAAACTTTCAAAATTACATTTCTTCATACGTAGTTACATTTTATAACATGATTTTTTTCACTTAATACCAAATCATAAGCAGATCGTGCCGTGCTCACTTGTATTTCTGTAATCTGCAAGTGCTTTATCGGAATAATTGGATGGAAATCTCTAGTTATTTTTTGCTTTGAGTGAGAAATGGTGTGTTTTTTTCAGCACCTATTACGAATATTAATGTTTATACACCGCTGACTTTATGTTCGCTGATTATCGCCTTATGAAACTGGAAAAAAAAACTTGAGCTAAAAATAAATCCCCTCTTTGTGTTAAGTAATTTACTTCCGACGTTATTCTTCTTCAATAATACGAACGAAAAATATCACAAATTTACACATGGTAAGCTTCGAATTAATATTTTAAAAAGATATTTTTTTATAATTAAATGGTTTTGTGATTCATACAGAGCAAAACCATTTTATTTAATGATAAATTTAAAAAAAAGTCTTATTTCACTTAAAGTACTTCATGGAATTGTTTTGTAAGACGCGTTTTCAACTTTTTGATTCATCGTAAAGATTGAACTAGCATCTAAAATTAAATTGAAAAAATCTACCAGTAAATAAGATCCAAGAACTACATCAATTGCATACAGAAGAACAATCACTTTGATTATATAAATATTTAAAAATATAAATGGTACAACATTGTTTTAATTCACTTTATTTTTTTATTTTTGCTCGAATATTTTCGCCTAATGAGGCATCTTCGGGAGCAGAATATTCGAGCAAAAATAAAAAAATAAAGTGAATTAAAACAATGTTGTACCATTTACATTTTTAAATATTTATAAAAATGGACTTTCACTGTGTTAACAGATTTACACTAAAAAACTTTGATTATACACTGTCAACAAACCTAACATCTCTCACACACTTCGTTTAATAGCCATGGACTCATTACACATCCTTGCTTTACTCTCTTAAAAACTTTCAGCTTCCACTGAACTCACCGATACAAACGCATGCCATTGTATTTTTATAGTTAACAGGCATCGTATTTAAAAGAGCCGCCCCATTTACTCCATATGACTTCAGAACATCCCACAACATACCTCTGTCTGTTGAATCAAAAGACTACGCCAGATCGACAAAAGTCGTGAAAAATTTCCGCTCACCAAAACTTTTAAACTAG
Source organism: Agapetus fuscipes (assembly GCA_951799405.1). NCBI lineage: Eukaryota > Metazoa > Arthropoda > Insecta > Trichoptera > Glossosomatidae > Agapetus > Agapetus fuscipes. The sequence goes on along the minus strand of OX637342.1, from coordinate 5,101,330 downwards.
TTTTTTCCGGGCTGGCAAATTCTACATGTATATTTCATAAGAATGCTCAGTATTCAATGCCCTTATGCTTTTCCTTAGGAACTCGGTCGTGTCACAACTTTTTTAATGTTTTAATATGTGCAGAAATGATTGCATTGCAACACTATGAAGTTCTACCTGTGATAAAGTTAAGCCAAAAAAAAAAAACTTAAATTATGATGAAACATAAAACCTGTACACTTATTGAAGATAATTATTATCTTTAATTTATCAAACATCAAAACTTCTAGTTCAAAATTATACTCAACTTGTACTCGGTGTCATTTTGAACTTCCTTACTAAGAGCCAACTGCTTACATGTGAGCTCTGAAAATTAAAGTGGAAATTATCTCAAACACGACGCTTTGGCGCGGTAGCCTTTTCTGTAGACCAAGTATCAAACTCTACGTTAAAATACAATTATTAAAATATACAGAAACTAAAGTTGCAGCTCTAAGATGCGTTTTAATTTCCATACATTTTCTTGAAAACGCTTTGGTTGAGTTTAAATGAATTAGTTTTATACTTGAGGTAACGACCTTCGCCTCAAATTTTTGATACATGCAACGGCACTTACGGCGTGGTGACGTCAGAATGCCATTCGTGTACAACATTAATTTTATCATGAGCAAATCAAAAGTTTTTTTCAGGTTTAAAGTTCTATATTTAGTTTTGGACAAGCGGCAGTGCGGGTTGCTTGAGGAGGAATTATAAAAACAAATGTAATTGTTAACTAGATTGAAACAATTTGGAATGTAAAAAAAGAGAACAAGGCTTTCAATAAAAAAATAAAAAATCAGAATCACATAGACCTAAATCTATGGTTCCAAAAAGGCAGGAAACTGAAAAAAGAGGAAAAGTTATTTGAAGAAGTTAAAAATATTTATCACATTTTTTTAAGCAAAACTCCACTCATGAACTTAAGTTATACAGATCACATGATGCCTTTATCTTTATCCTACATTTTATTATACATTGTCATTTATTGTGCTTGTTATTTAGTGTCTTTTTGTAATTTCTAAAGGTAAACTTGTAGTCTTTTTACACGTTAAAAAAAAATTGAGGCCTTAAGATCGTACTTAGGTTATTTGTCTTTGCATATAAAATCAAATGCTGAACACTTCGTTAAATATTTTCGTCCTTAGTGCCTCATCTATAACAATCATTCAAATAGTATCAAGATAAAAGCGCTACTAAGCTTCAAATATTGTGTAACTTTTCGCCGCGTTTTTTTTTGAAGGGTCACATTCGGCGAGTGGAAACTATTTATTTGTGCATGATAAATTAAAAAAAGGTCAAAGTAAAATACATACTATCAATTCATTCTACTGAATCTTTCATTTTTATAACCTCAAAAAAGTGTGCATCTCAAAATAAAGTCATATTTTTTTAAGTAGCATAAAAATGTGTTTCAAGCAAAAAAAAATATTTGTCTAAATATGAAACGACGCTTTATTCCGAGAGCCATATATTTTCCTCTGTGTGCGTCCGCCATTTTTCTTGGTTTTTCTTTATTCCAATAAATAATGATTTAAAGTAGCGACCAAGTTTACTGTCGAGGACTCCCGGCTTGGATGTTTTCATACAATTACACTCACTGCTACCCGAGTACAAAACATTCACATAAACTACGAATCACAAAATTTAAGGAATATACGACGGTACTCCTAGTGCGTGAGATACTTTTCATACTATTTTTCGATTAACGCTATCGAGGGGAATTTACGTAATGTTTTATACTCTTGGTAAGTTGTCTAGGGACAGGATGTGGAGCTTAGGGAAACTTTGGCTTTGCTAAGCTGCGTTTGCTAGAGACGAAACTTGTGCTGGGTAAACAAGCAAAGATGAAAGTAAGCGAGGGCATAGTTCCTTCAAGTATAGATAGGTGTAGGTGTGGAGAAGTGAGACGTAGGAGAGAACGGAAACTCTACAAATTGATAATTTGGAAGGTACACTTAAATCAATTGTGATATTTGTTCGCAGAGGAGATCAAACAAGATGTAGTATTACTTTTGGAAAATTTACAAAGGAACAAATGTGATGAAGGTATAGAATCAAAGTGGGCAATCAAAGATTTGTGGTATAATTAGATAAATATATAGAAATGATGAGAAAAATGATTCATTTGCTTTCTCATAAATGGATTCAACTTCTAGTAAAAAACAGTAAAATAACTATTCAACCTTGCTCACGTAAACAGAAATTTGTCTTCTGGGAAAATTGACGTTTGAAATTGTCGACGTTTCGTTGATTTTGTAACTCATGTCATCGAGAGACACCTTTATTGTGTAGCAATAAAGGATGAGCCCACAAAAAGAACATATTCTCATTTCAAGGACGTTGACTACCTAATAGTAAAAACCGCAAGATAGTAAGTAAGAAGAGTAGGTTTTCCATAACGATTTGTTTATGATCCGAATTTCAATTAAGTATACAATAATACAATTATAAGAGAAAATATCATTTGTGTATTAAAATTCTTAATGTCAGGAATTTGTTGTTAATCCAAATCAATTGCAAAAGTTCGTGTTTGGGTATTTTTAGCTCAAAACGCTATAAATAGCTATGATGATCGCCGATCTTCGTTAGAAGTGGCACAAGAAGAAGAAGAAGAAGCTCAAAACGCAAAACGACAAATTCTTTATTACTAGGTACTTAATGTAAGAATAGAAGTAAACAAGAGTCCTTTCGAACTGAAAGCGGTAATCTAGGGTTTTTTGTTTTAAAAAATAGGTAAGTACATTGAAAAAACAAGAAACTGATTTCTCGTGTTTCTTTTAAATTTTTGCATTTTTTTTAAAGAAGTCCCAAATGGTTGTATTTGGTTTTATACGACTCAAGTATTTAGTGAATGGTAGGAATAGAAGTTTATTATGCAAAAAGGATTGTTGAATACCATTAAGTAAATTAAAGAAACAAGAGTCTATCGATTTTGTTACGGAGAAACTCTCTCTCTTGCGATACAAAATTCTCTTTCTAATATAAACAACGTCTGACCGACAATAAGGCATTCGGAATGCCTTTTAAATCATGGCCTCGGCAAACCAAAGCCAGGGAAGATGGGTAGAGAGTCGAATAAATAACTTGAATTTTATTTGTGTTGGTACATGAATCCATGCGTATTATAATATAGTAAAAACTTACGTATGTGAAGACTGCTGAATGCTGTTTTACATGAAAAGATTTGGTAAGTCGTCATCCCAGTGCTTTTTTTGGTTTATCTATCATTTGATTAAAAGATGACCTTTAAATGAAGTTGCCTTGAGAATAACATTTTACACAAACTGAGCCAAGAAAAACATGGAAAACACGATAATGTGAGAGTCGTTTTTAATATTTTCAAAATCAATTTCCAGTTTCTCTAAAGAACATTGGTCCACAACAAGTGACATAGACCCCTAGAGCCTCTTTAATCTAGGGAGTCCCCGCACAGGCTGTCTTATAAAAAAGTACACCTACAGAATTACCTCTGTTGGAGATAAGACAAACAAGCACGAAGGAGGTGAACAAATGGTTAGCTGGATGGCTGGTTTAAAAAAACGCACGAAGTTACATTTTGTAAAATTGAGAAAACGAAGAAAACGCATTTGAGAAGGTTAAAAACATCTGATTATTGAACAAAAAAATGGTTTTTTTTATGCGGTTCACGCGACGTTCTTACATCCACTATACAGTTTTATAAAAACTATCGTTTATCATGCTCAGTATTTAGTAGTTTTTTTCAATTAACAAAATTTAACTTTGTGTATTGGCCTCGTGGGATCCAACTAAAAGGCAGAATCATAAATGTGTTTGTTGGCGTTCTCATCCTGTACCCAAAAACTTTAGATGTACGGACCAAAAATGTACGGATTTTCAAACAAGAACTCTAGTTGGCGTTTTAGCTTTCATACGTCTGCAAATAAACGCTATGGTTGTGTTACAACGCAATGCTTCATACTTGGCGGATTGGTTTCGATGTGAATTATGCGTCACACAATGCCAAACAGCGGATATTTTTAGAGCGTGATTCATCTGCTGACAGCGGAAAAGTTTATTTGTTGTCTACATCAATACCCCAAGTATTAAACTTTACGAGTAAAACTCAATCATAGCGTTTTAACGCGTTGAGGCTCAATCGCCAACAGCTCAAAATTCCATAGATACACAAACTAACTGAAAACTAAGTCCTAAAATGAGATAGATATTTGACAATCGCTCCCAGTGATCTCTAACGAGGCTATTCTTAGACATTTTAGTCGTATAAATATTTAAAAATATAAATGGTAAAACATTGTTTTAATTCACTTTATTTTATTTGTTTATGCTCGAATATTTTCGCCTAATGAGGCATCTTCTATAATCTATAATCTATAATCTAAGTTGCAAGGATATATTCATTTAAAGCTCTCAGATGTATGCCCACAAACCAACAAGTGTAGTTCGCGCTTACAAATGCTGAATGTGTACTTACAAATAAAATCCAAACCTCAAATGAACATAAGCCCCACAACTTTTGCCGACCTTCCCTGAAACAGGGGTGACATTGGCAAAGTGAACCATTTTTTACAGTATGGGTGGTCAGCCTCATACCAACCTATAAGTCAAGGAATACCAACCTATAAGTCAAGGAATAATTAATAATAATCTTCATTTTTAAATATTTATAAAAATGGACTTTCACTGTGTTAACAGATCAACACTAAAAAATATTTTAGTCGTAGGTTGAGCCCACGCTTTGACAAAATAATAATGCCTGGCCTGAAAGTCTCATCACCACGGGCATTCTTACCTACCGAATTTTGGTAATATTTGAATGAAGACTAATCAGCTGTTCACTTGCGGCCATCTTGGATTGATAGATCTTCATACAAATGCATCATTAGTTTGTCAAAGCGTGGGCTCAACCGACGACTAACATGTCTAAAAATAGCCCCGTAAGTTTTTTTAAATTTCACACCTCGTTAATATACTGTTACGAGCGTATGATAGTATTATCTAGTAAATGTGTGATTCTAATCACGCTAATAGAACAACGCTCTGATATAGAATCGTCCACTATGTTCGAGAAATCGAGAACAGTCGAGAAACGTCCGCATGAACTAAACTAAATGTAAGCCGTAATTGTGTGCAGGTCAGTCGATTGAAACATTAAGCCATAAAATCGATAAGCTCAGAGCTAGAAAAAGTGATCAGTACATTGTAAACCGACATTTTGTACAATAAATCCTGAAAAATAAATAAATTGCAGTTTGATTAAAAGAACCCTAATAAAATCATAACAATACTGCCTAAGGAAAAAAAATACCACCTTCACTAACTTCCTTCAAGGAACGTTGAAGACGCTCTGAAATCCAAAGTGTGGGGAAGTGAATCCAAACGTCGCAGAACAGGACTGTATTAGCCAACTTTGAGAAGACCCGACGGGGCAATAAAGAAGATTACACTTTACCAAAATTGTATAAAAATATGGAGATACTTTTGCAATAAGTGTGATGCAATTTTCTCGTTACCTTTTAACGTTTAAACGTAAACATGATACTTGGTGTACTGTTTTCACTGATACGTAGAGTTATTGACCAACAGCAAAGCAATGAGATACCTCTCCTTACACAGACTCAGCAGTACAAACAATTGTCTTTACAGCAACTAACTAAACAGTCTACAAAGAAAAATATCAAATTTGCAGACATGATAATACTGTATTATATTTTTTTATTGTTTGAAATATTGTGAATGGTTCGTTTGATAGTTCAATTATTGGATTATCTGTCTTTTTTTCGTACAAAGCTTGGATTTCAAATTCGAAAATGTTGGAAAGGATTCTTTGTTTGCGTTTTGTTTTTTACCTCATTTACCATGTTTTAAGATTTTGGTTTTATTATTTGTAGAATGCGGCTGACCACCTATGCTGTAGAATATGGTTCACTTTGCCTATGTTTCAGGGAAGGTTGGCGCGAGTTGCAGGGTGTATGTTCATTTGATATTCGGGTTTTTATATTGTAGGTCGACATGCGGCATGTTTAAGCGCGAACTTATACGTGTCTGCTTGTGAAAATGCATATCATGAGAATCATTAATGCTACATTTTGTAGGGTTTGTGTATTCACACAGTGAAAATTCATTTTATTTAAAATAAAATTATTTTTTCTTAAACGTAGTTTAATTTTCACAATAATATTTTATATCTTTCGAGCTATATCTTATCTCTATCTATCGAGCACTTTCGACCATCAATATTCACTCTTGATAATGACCTGAATATTGATGGTCGAAAGTGCTCGAGATATAAAATATTATTGTGAAAATTAAACTACGTTTAAGAAAAAATAATTTTATTTTAAATACATTAATGCTACATTTATTTGCAACTTAGATTTGAATGGTATGAGGCTTACTTATATTTATATCACAAATTATATGCTTTTGCCAACGACAACGCTGTTTCAGGGAAAGTAGCAACAGCTTAAAAACAAAAGAGGCTGAAGTATTTTTTGTTACCACACATGTTGCATTTATCTAAGACCTCTGCGCTTTTAGTTGTGCATGGAATGTGAACCTTATTGAATATACGTCTGCAGTTTTAATAAAATATCATATTTTAAGTGCATACATTTTAAAACACTAATTCTAGTCATAATAATATGTACATTCCATTTACATATTTAAGTACGTATAGACATGCATACCTTATTTGAACATATTTATAAGTAAAAAAGTATGAACACAAATACGTTTGAACATAAGCACCTAGCCTACATTTCCTTTCCACAATAATACTCCAAAGTCCAACATATTAAACATAATGTAATCGGTAATCTACGCAGCAATCTCCCTAACAAGTATAAGAAACTATTTTTACTCCAACATTTCTATTTTTGAAGGGAAATATCGTAAAAAATGATTGCTTGTAAGAATATAGAGCAGAGTTCTTTTTAGTGTTATTGTTTTCATCCAAAGTTTAAACTAACGGCTCTTGTTTTGCGTGTGTTTTTTTTTATATTATTTTCCCCCATCTAGAAAAGCATATTTTATTTTCCTTTTTTCTCGGGGATAATGTATTCAATACGCTGTGATTTATGGTGCTAGATAAAAATAAAACAATAAATGGAGAAGTATTGATTTGCCATTACTCATCCCGCTGATTGAGGCAATAGTCCCTAGCCCTGTTTAACGATGCACAACGTTTTTTTTTTATAAATATTTTTAATTATTAACAGCTAAAAATTGATGGTTGAGTGATCTATGATTGATAAAATTGAAAATACTAACTAAGTGATTAAAATATAATAAAAATATATCATTTCACGTATTCTACCTTTATTCATAGGAAATATTAATTTCGAAGTGATATGCAGTATTTTTTTCAATAAGCTTCATGCTGAAATAATATTGACTTTGTTGTCCTTTTTTTGACTTGAAATTTTTGTTGTTTTTACTTTAAATTAAAAAAAATAGCAGTACAAACCTAATCCTCAAATTTTTAGAGTACTTTAAAACTCAAGTTTGAGGAGAAAAAACTATAATTCATGCGTACCACGTAAGTTATAAGCTGTTTGATCTTTTTTGTGCGTAGTTTCAATTTTTTATAAACAAATAACTCTTTAAAAGATCAAAAATTAGTAAAAAAATAATATTACCCTGATGATGTAAGCATTGATAACGTAACCGGTCGTACATGATTAAATTTTACTCACTCCTTCACCACATCCAGTTTCTTTTGAGTTTTGAACTATTTAAAAACGGAGGGTTACAAAATATATGCCTCATGTATTAAAATTAGCTTTTGACTTGAAATTAATCCAGCATAGATAGCAGAACTGTTCTCGTATTCACTATTATTAAAAAATCAATATTTAAAATGCTGCTACAGCTTAGTAAATTTGGTTCTACACAACCGACGTATCTCACCTTTCTGGAGCATTTTCAAACTGTGGTTTTTAAGACTTAGGTGTGTCTTGTTATTTGAACATTCACTGTTCAGTAGAACATTTATTCGCGGGGAAAATTTGCGAAAATTTTAAGTTGCATTTGGAATGAATTGAGACTGGCAGACAAGGGAGGAGTTGGGAGGTAGGGGGTGTGGCCTAGAAAGGGGGGATTGGTTAACCGCCCTCCCCCCCCCCTCCTTTCTCTGCATCCTCTTCCACCAGACTTCCACCCTTTACCGCTCATCTTCATCGGAGCCAGTTATAAATATGTATAGTCAGAAGCTCGCTTCGTTTTTTGATAAAAAAAAAATGCAACGAAACTGGTAACGATAATCGTCAAAGGAAAATATAAAATTTTAAGATTTCTTTCTGTTTATGAAATCTATTTTTTATTTTTAAATCTGTGCTGGGTTTTGAGCCTAACCTAAACATAATTTTCTTGTTAACTAAAAATGCTTCAGTTTTGGAAAATAATTATATGAAGTAGAAAATTAAGTTTATAGATTAATTTTGTTTAAATAGTTTCAATAACATATCGTATTAGATTTGAATACCTCCAAAAGTTAAAAATGTATTACGTATGTTCGTGAAACGTTTTTTTTTGTACTTCACATTTTCAAAGTTTAAACTGTAAATAATATAATTCACAGCACATTTTACATATTTCAACGCTGTAAAGTATTCACGAAAAGTGTAATCAATTTATCGCGACCACAACAAAACAACCCAAAAATAGCGCTGATGCTTTGAACAGTTATCAAATTGTCAAGTTATTTTATCAAAAGCGTATTTTATATTTTCCTTTCAAAATTCTCAGATAAATCTTTAGATGGTATATACACAAAAAGTATGTCTACGCTGTAGAGGCCTATGGTAGACCTATACATATGTATATAGATTTGTTTGGCGTAGACATCTTCATAAAAATACATTTGTATTGCGTAGAACGTCGGTTCTCAATATTTTAAAAGTATTGACATTTTGAAATAATTGAATATTCATGGAAAAATGTTATTGTAAATTATATAGATGAGCGTTTAAGGTAATGGATCTCATTCTTATCTAATCTTATCTAATCTAAGTTGCAAAAATATGCTACATTGAAGATTCACATTACATGCATTCTCACAACCAGATATGTCGTACAAGTTCGCGCTTGCACATGCCTCATGTGTCTCATGTGATTCAGAGAGTGATTAAAAAAAAATACCTGTCACAATATAGAACACTGCTTTATGTTAAGTACTTTTGATTATTTTCATACAACCACCAACACTTCACATCTCAGAGATCAAATAGTCCACAATTCTGACGAGAGTATTTTGGTTCTGTACGAATAACGTTTCCTTTAGTTTTGATAAACTATAACACAAAGCCTCAAATAGCATTGCAATTATTGTGATAACTGAAAATCTAGTTGGTCAGAGAACCAGATGCTCATCTCCAACATAAGTGACATTTCAGGTTAAAAATATCATGGGCCTCTCTATTGCAAATGCATAAAAATCTTCGAGGAAACTTTTGCAAAGGTTTGTCCTAGGTTAAAAATGTACACAGAAAAAGGGATCGCAATATTTTTAGAAATAAGTTACGTATTAGTCTTCAAGAAAAAGAAGCTTACAAGTGATGTCTTAACAAAAATAGAAATTGAAGAAGTGTTTTGAGGACGGCAGTACGTAAAACGATAAAATCTGCAAAAGGTCTACGCAAGACTTTGAGAACTTCATGCGTAGAGGCAAATCTTCGTAGACCTACATATTGTAGCCTCTACATATACATTTGTTTGTCGTAGCGGCGAATCTCGTAGATACATTTGTCATAGGAAGCACAGTTTCACGGCCAACACCACCCACGCTATTTTTATAGATTCTAATGCTTACGTAATTCATTCATAAAAAGCCTTGGGGTGTTCAAACACACTTAAGAATTATTTTTAGCAGACAAAATGGAAATTGATTTGACTATGGGATTTTCGTTTGGGTTTTGAAAGTATTTTTTAATCACCAACCTTGCAAATGTACTTCAATAATGTGATACTCGTGTTGTGTACAATTTTTTAGAGTCACTACATGTATTTACAAAAACGATGCATATTATGGTTATGGATGGTTAGTATGAGGCTGACCACCCATACTGTAAAAAATGGTTTACTTTGCCAATGTCACCCCTGTTTCAGGGAATGTCGGCAAGAGTTGCAGGGCTTATGTTCATTTGAGTTTTGGATTTTACTTGTAAGTACACAATCAGCATTTGTAAGCGCAAACTACACGTGTTTGTTTGTGGGCATACATCTGAGAGCTTTGAATGAATATATCCTTGCAACTTAGATTATAGATAGATTATAGATGCATAGTAGTGAACACGAAAGAAGTAAAACGTAATTAATTTTAAATCATGAGTGCTTTACTTTTTGGAAACTTTAATCGAATAGAAATAAAGTTACTTCAACAAAAAGTTGGTCGCATCTTACACAAATGAATTGGAAAATTGACTTACCAAGAAAATGGTTCTTGATTTATTGTTTTATTGGAATACGGCTGTGCTCCCATGTTGTTACAAATTATTCACTTATAATCGCACCCCTTTTTCAAGGAAGGTCAGTGAAAGTTGCAGGATTCATGTTTATTTAAAGTTTCGGCAGAAAACAGATCTCATTGCGTGATTTTATATGAGATCTGTCGGGAATAAGGACAGTAAAGAGCTTGTATGAAGAAGGTTATGACTCTGGAGGAAATGAAAGAAGTATGTAAGGACAGAAAGAAATGGCGGTTGATCTGTAATGTTGGCGGCTAGGGTTTATTAAATTGGAATTTATTAAATTGGAATTTTGGATATTATTATTTAGTGATGTATAAAATGTAATTTGTCGTGTGTGTGTGTTCCTTGACTTATAGGTTGGTATGCGGCTGACCACCCATGCTGTAAAAATGGTTCACTTTGCCAGTGTCACCCCTGTCTCAGGGAAGGACGGCAAGAGTTGCAGGGTGTATGTCCATTTGAGATTTGGTTTTTATGTTGTAGGTTCACATGAGGCATGTGCAAGCGCGAACTTGTACGTGTCTGGTTGTGAGAATGCATGTAATGTGAATCTCCAATGTAACATATCCTTGCACCTTAGATTAGATTAGATTAGAAAGGGCCTGTTTTAGGTTTTGAAAGATAGAAAAATGTTTTCTCAAGTGATAATTAAGGTTTGGGTGATCTGAAACGGCACTGAAAGAAAAGTATATTTATTTTTTACACAAACCAACAAGGTATCAATGGAATTGAATATCCATGTTTCAATAAAAAGAAACAATTATTTCTTTATCCTCGAATGTTATATGGACCTTGGTTTCTTAAGATAAGGACCTGAAAAAGAGGTACAAAAAGCTTTCAAATTTTCGATGAAATCTAGTTCTTTTTTTGTCAAGACATCATATCAGATGCTTACTTTACAGCGATAATTCTAAGTTAAACTTTTAGTTGTTGCTTTTCGTATACAGGTAGTATGTGACTATGGAATCTTGTCTGACCAATCGGAAGTTGGCTAAAGTGCTTCACAACACATCAGCCAGTGAAAGTTTGCTCTCGGGATTAAATTGAATTGAATGACTCGTAAATCAGAAAACCCCTGGAGATTGTAGACTGGGCCTGAAAAAGACTTTAATGCTTTCACGTTCTTGTGTTTTGAAAAAAATTGAAAGGTTTTTTTATATTAAGATAAATTAAGAATAAGTCGATTTTCATTTGAATATTTTTACATGGTCAGCGCTATAGCCAGCATGTTTGAAATAAAATTACATTGGTTCGATTTCTGTTCAATTCCCTAGATGATGATTGTAAACCTGATCAACAGATGTCATTGGATAATTTGTGCTTAATTAAAACACATTATAATGACTTAATCATGTTACGTCTTTAGTCAGGCAAAAATATTGTTAAATTATATTCCTCTCCACACATTTATGAAAGACAAAATCATGTTTGAAACCTAGTCTTTGATATAACACGTAAGTGCTCTATAAAAAAAAGGATGATTAATTAAGTGAGCGCTGTTTTAGTGTGATTCACACCTCAAGAGCTCTCTGCAAGTTTAATCGTCGCTATAGAAAGCGCCGATTCTCAAATAAGATCTAGTTAAGCTATCTACTATCAATTGGGCTAGCTACTACCAACGGTATGACTAAACAAGAACCTCTAGGTCAGAGGCGTTCAGAAGGTTGTGTGGGTGTGCGAAAAGTCAGATCTTCTCATGGGTTAGTGTTTGAGTCATCAGCTCCGGGGTTGGCGATAGTTTGGCAGCTTGGGGGAGGGCGGGGGCGGTGTCTGGACGCGGTGGCGCCTTTCCCCCACCGCCCACTTGTGCGAGCGCCACATCTCCCCCCGCGCCCCCCAAAGCTGTGACGTAACCAATACAACTCCCCCCGAAATACTCCTCAAAATAACATGCACCCACACTTCTTCTTCTTTCTCTGTCCGACTCGTGACGTAACTGATACAGCCCCCCCCTCCTCCCCCCCAAATTCGTGGTGTGTTCACAAATACTAGAGACATCGCAACGCAACTGACTGGTCCGTAGTTCAGTGGCAACACTTCGGACTCGTAAATGGAAGGTTGTGGGTTTGAATCCCGGCGAAGCGCAAAAAATATTCCATTTATATTTTCAAGGTCTATCCAGCCTTACAGCAACTGGGTCTTGCTTGAGAATTTGCGCTTTGTAGCGACAACCAAGCTCGTAAAAAGTCCGGTCGATCAGTTGGTGCCGAGAGCAAGGGTTCGATCCCCACCGAGGGTGCCAGAAACGATTTCCCGTTTCTGTGTCTATTTCAAACCCAAAATAAATACCGGCAAGGTGTACTTAGCCTTTACAATAAATGAGAACCAGCCCCCCCCCCCCCCGGGAACTGGGAAACCCCGACTTCAACTTAAAGTGTTTGATGTGAGGCCGGCCCCCTTACCCGTAAAAAGTAAATAGGTTTGGAATCGCCACATGCGCCCCTTCGGGGATAACGTAGGCAAGAAGTTACACAATATGTGTAGCTTAGTTAAAAAAAAATGGAAACTAGTTTTTTCAGTATAAATGGTCAGCCTTCTTACAATCTTTAAGTCAAAGAACTTATTATACTTATAACGAATTCATGCATTATCGTATTTGTCTTGAAATTTTGTGAACACATCTTGTTCTTCTCAAAACAACACGCACTCACACCATTTCTTCTTTTTCTTTCTCTGTCTTCAGAGACGCCGTGCAGTCTCACGCGTGGGAGCCGAGACTTCATTCATAAACAGTTTATGTAACAATTAAACGCGTCGTGCAAACATAATGCCAACATTACACTCCTCCATCGTAAAGCGTTTCTTAATGAAATTCTATCACATCAACAATGGAAGATGAATGAAAGTTCTTTAATAGTTGCCCTTTCTACTCGCACAAAGGTCATTTCTCTACAAGTTTCTTAGGACTGTGTTAGGGGATTGCATTTACATCGAACATCTATCTGGAATCTATAATCTAAGTTGCAAAGACATGTAAGCATTTAAAATCATATTAAATGCATACCCATAAACAGGCGCGTGCAACGTGTACAAATGCTGCATATGTACTGTTACGTTTTACCTTAGGTTCTTTTAATTAAAACACAAGTTTAACACAAGTTAGCCATACAGTTTATTTACACATACTTTCTTACAATAGATTTATTTTTAACAGACTTATTCTAACAGATTTATTTTAACACACTTATTTATTTCGTACAGATTACATTTATTTTACACCATATTGGTCGCCCTAGTAACTAGATATTCCTCTGTGTGAGTGCTTCGAAGACTGACCCGCTTCAGCCCATTGTCGCCCTTCTTATAGCGGAACCTAGGGGCCATTCCAGCCTGCCCTAGAAACTTCCACTACCACAGTTGTATAGACGATTCTGGACATATTTATTTCATGAAGAGTCCATTTCCTACCTACATACACACCTTACAATTACAATCATCTGGGCCAGAACATTCTCTCAAAACACACGTACACCAATAAGCATCTACCAGTGTATTTCGTTACATTATCCCCCCCTTAGGCTGTTCCGCCCCGGAACAGTCTTTTCTTTAAGAAGGTACGGGCAGTTTGACCCACAGTTGCATCCAGTGGTCAGGAAAAATGACGTTCCACGGAATTTTCCCCTTAGGGTTTTGCCCGTCATTGCTGGCTGGTGTGGGGGGGGGGTGCTTTCCTCTTGGCGGCCGGCATGGGCGCCTTTCCTTGGCTGGGGGCACCGCTTTGCGTCCCCGGGCGGCCACCGCTCCTAGGCCCCGCTTGCTCGCCGGCGTCAAAGGATCAGAATCCTTGGTCGTCGGAGCCGCTCTCCTGCTCGGAAGCGAAGTTCTCACTCTCGCTCTCGTCCTCTGACTCGCTGAGTGGCTTCCTGCCGCGCCATGCTTGGGTCGTCCCTTCTGCTTGCTCTGCTTGGCTGAGCCCCTGCCGGCGGGGGCGCGGCGCCTGCGGGAGGGAGCGCCCCCCTCCCCCACTGACGGGTCAAAGTCAGAGTCCGCCTCCTGTCCGGAGCCACTCGGGTTGTACGAGCCATCTGAATCCCCTAATTCATCCCTGCTGACTTTGGGTCCCCGCACTTTGGTTTCCGGATCTGTTTCATACTCCTCGTTAGAGTAACCTCTCTTGACAATAGCAGCAGCGGACCTTCTGGGCCTGCCTCCCGTGGCCTCGCCGCGGTCAGTCACCGGCCTCTCCTTCATCAGCCCCCTGGCGTGCGAGGAGACCTGCTTTGGCAGCAGCAGGAAGCCCACCACCCTGCTGACCAGCTCCGTGGGCGCGCCCCTCTTGTCCAAGCCCAGCTTCTCGCACAGCGTCCGCAGCTGCTTGGGCTTCAGCTTCTGCACCTCCTCCAGCTTGGCCTTGTGCTCAGGCGTGTCCTTCTCAAACTCGTAGCCCTTGAACTTCTTTTTGTTGCGCTTGATGAGGTTCGTGCGGCACAATTGATTGTACCGGAACTTGAGGTCCTCCATCTTGAACCTGGAGATGGCCACCTCCACGTCGGGGATGTGGTCGATGGGGATGCCCCGGCCCGCGGGCACGGGCACCAGCGGCTCCACGGCCTTCTTCTTCTTGGGCGCCTCCTCCACGGCCTCCTCCGCCTTCTTCTTGGGCGCGGGCTTCTTCTTCACACTGTTGGCCTTCTTGGCCTTGCCCTTCTTGTCCTTGGCGTCCTCATCCTCCTCCTTGGCGTCCGTCTCCTCCTTCGCATCCTTGTCAGCCTTTACCTCAGCCGAGTCACTCTTGCCGTTTTCAGCCGACTTGACATCGTCTTTGACATCTTTGCTATCAGCTGCGTCCTCAGCCTTGAGCTGGCCGTTGTTTTTGGCCTTCAGGTCTCCCTACCCCACACCTGACACCACTGTTACGTTTTACCTTAGGTTCTTTTAATTAAAACACAAGTTTAACACAAGTTAGCCATACAGTTTATTTACACATACTTTCTTACAATAGATTTATTTTTAACAGACTTATTCTAACAGATTTATTTTAACACACTTATTTATTTCGTACAGATTACATTTATTTTACACCATATTGGTCGCCCTAGTAACTAGATATTCCTCTGTGTGAGTGCTTCGAAGACTGACCCGCTTCAGCCCATTGTCGCCCTTCTTATAGCGGAACCTAGGGGCCATTCCAGCCTGCCCTAGAAACTTCCACTACCACAGTTGTATAGACGATTCTGGACATATTTATTTCATGAAGAGTCCATTTCCTACCTACATACACACCTTACAATTACAATCATCTGGGCCAGAACATTCTCTCAAAACACACGTACACCAATAAGCATCTACCAGTGTATTTCGTTCAGTGTACAATTCAAAAACCAAAACGAAAATGAACATGGGCCGTGCAAATTTTGCCGACAATCCCAGAAACAGTTTTTTAAATTTTATTATTCTATTTTATTGATTGTAGAGGCATTAACTTTGTAATCGTTCATCATTAATGATAAAGGAAAAACAGTTTTGTTTTCGATTACGTGAGTATATTTTTATAAACCACAACCGGTTTCGCAAACATCCGTTCGCACCTGATGATGCGAACGGATGTTTGCGAAACCGGTTGTGGTTTATAAAAATATACTCACGTAATCGAAAACAAAACTGTTTTTCCTTTATCATTTATTATTCTATTTTGATTTGTATATTTATTTGTTTTTGGTTTTGGGTCTTGCTTCTTTTTTGTTTTTCTTTACTTTTTATTTATTTACCTGGCATGATTTGTAATTTAAAATACACAATTGTAGAATACAGTAATAGGCGACATGAAATGTAAAAAATATCTTATTTATGTATGTACAAAATTCTATTGAATGCTGTTATATTCTTGTTTAAATTTAAAAAAAACAGGGGTGACATTAGCAAAGACAAACATTGTTTTACATTATGGGTGGTCACTGGTCCAGCTTATACCAACATATAAGTCAAGGGAAGATTATTGAAATAAAACTGAAAACAATAAACACCTTTTTTTATAAATTTTGTTCAATTATTCTGAAGAAATGTATTGATTATAAAACAAACACAGATTTAATTTATTACTTACGTTGATTTTCAAGAAAAAAAACCCATGAAAATATTTGAGGAGCTTGTTTTACGACAGTGGGAAAATCCATTCGCCGAGTCGCATCAGTTGAGCCAATATGCACTTTAAACGCGAGGCTGACCCCGTTTCTTGAGCGAATAAAATGAAATTCTCAGAAAATGAGTAGGTGGCTGTATAAGAGCGTCCTTATAAAAAACTACACATAAAAATCTGTACTCATAGTATAAAATTAACGTTGAAACTAAACCATAAAATTTCAGAAACCCTATGACACTTGTAGTCCCGCAGAGGTGTTGACGATCTGGCGGTTGATCTGGGTCTTGATCCTTTGTAGCATGGCTGTTAGCTGCGTAGTGTTGTGCTGGCTTTGTTTTATAAACTGAAAGAAAGTGTCGATTGATATTGGTTTTGTGTAAAGTGGTTATATTGAAATTATGAAGATTCATTGTAAGTTAATGACGCAAAAATAAACACAAACGGGGTTATTCTTACTTGTCATATTTCGCCATCGGCCTAACTGGCGACTACTTAGTCTGGGTACAACGCCGGACTGGACCAAATTTGAAATATTGATTCTCGTTCATAGTGTAACGTAGGAACAGTTGAGCCTGCGACCAAATTTGGACGGCTGAAATTACGTCCGTTCAATGTCGTATTTAAAAAAAAAATCTGTTCTAGAGATGTCACTTTATGAATATTATTAAAAGAATAGGGAATTTTCAGTCGTTTTTAAATAATTATTAAAACAATAACCATTGACAATAACGCAAAAAAAAGATGAAAAATAAAAGCAAATAATCAGTTTATAAATTTGTTGTGCAATTTATAATTAAAACAACTTTGAAAACAATTGATTTGCCAAATAAATCCGTATATTTTTTGTGAATGGGGAAAAATAAACCAAATGTAGGGAATATGCGTTTGGGACGACCACACCAATATCACTGACGTCACAATGGCGGACGGCTGGTGCGGCTGGCTGTTCTGTTTGTAAACAAATCAGATGCGCCCGAAATGTAAGTAAATATTTTATTTCAGATGGAAAAAGTGTCTCATATGTGTTCGTAGAGTGTTAAATATCCTTTTCATTTATTTTAAACTATAAACATAACTTCAGTTTCGCGGCAAAATTTTCATATTGAGAAATTTGCCGCAAGCCGTGATGCAATCTGTCAAATGATTTCTTTTGCTTTTTAATTGTGTGTGTTTTGTGCCTCAAAAAGCGATTGATTAGCAAAAAAGTGCTGAATTCTGTCAATTTGACCAAAATGACAAAAACAAATCGCAAAACAAAACAGTAATAAAGCAAATATTTACGATTTAATATTAAATACGGCAGTTGTCAAAATCGACTGTACCACAAAATCCTCTCCGAGGCGGTTTTGTCTTGGCCTAACTTTGCATACATTTGGAGGCTAGATTTAGGCGGCCGTTGAGCTCGAGACGCAAGCCTAACTACTTCAGAAATGTTCAAGAATCAAAATTAAGCAAAACCTGGGTTCAAAGGGCGACGAAAATGTCTAAGAATAACACCGAAAGTCTTTATCTTTGCCACTTTGAGCTCTTTTGGAGTGTTATCTGAAATTAATTATGTGGGCGGCTACGTCTAGGCGTGATCATCTCCTGACAACACGCGCATCACTCTCCATTGGGGTACAGCTGATTCAGCCGTCGGATTCAGTGAGACTTCTACGAGTCACACTGGATCGGAACCTCACAATGGGAGAGCAGTTGAATAACACGGTATCCTCCTCGTTTTTTGAACTTCGCCAGATAAAGGCAATCAGGAGATGTTTACCATCAGGGGCGGTCAAAACCCTGGTTAAGGCTTTTGTGATGTCTCGGGTTGACTATTGCTCAACGCTGTATATAGGTCAGCCGAAAAAACAGTTCAGCCAGCTTCAATCTGTGCTGAACTCTGCAGCAAGACTCATATTCGGGATGTCTAAATTTAACCATATAACTCCATTGTTGAAAAAACTGCATTGGCTTCGTTTTCCGGAGAGGGTGGTCTACCGTGTTTGTCTGATGGTTTACAAAGCTGTCAATGGTATGGCTCCTTCATACTTGTCTGACATGTTCTGACGTGTTGAGATAGATTTGAGACGCCAAACTCTCAGATCTGCGGAGTGTGGGGTGTTTGACTTAGTCCAGCCGTCACGTCAGACACGCACTAATTTTGGGGACCGTGCTTTCCGGTTTGCGGGCCCAATGGAGTGGAACAGACTACCACCTAATGTGAGGAAGGCAGAAACTGTTGGTGTCTTTAAAGGAGCACTAAAGACGCATCTTTACAAAGAATCTTATCCGTGATTTGAGAGGGCCCTTGAGGTGTGACACACACAAAAACGGCGCTCTTTTATTATGTGTACCTTATAAATAAATTATCCTTGTATATATATATATATCTGTTGTTGTTCACTTGATAATGGTATGTTAACGCTTCGAAAGGGCTCAAAGTAACTAACTCTTTTAATAAAAGCTTTGTTTTATTTATGTTTTTGCATTGTTTAAGAGTTTTTTGCTGTACAGCAATCCTTTCGGTATAACGTAAATTTATTTCAATTGGTAAGATATAGACTTGGAATAATAATACGTTTATTTACATTCGTAATTAGCTACGAGCTACGCCGTAGAGATGGATAACGTCAAGTAAAAGATGACAAATAAACGATCTGAAGTTCTTGATAATATTAGATCTGTTTTAAACATTAACTTATAAAAATATAGAGTTCCACTTAATATCTAAACAGGCTGTTTGATGTAAATTTATTAATTTCTAGTTTTTTATTGTATTCTTGTTATAATATCATTTATTTAAAGATATTTTCAAGGATACACAACCTATATTTATTTTTATTTGATGACTAGGTACTATATATTCGATGCGATAAAATTCAAACTTGAAAAAATATTTTTTGAAATTACCTACGACTAGATATCAGCTACAATTTAAAGCGCCTGATGGATAGGCAATTTCTTATAGTCTGAATTAATTGAAACCGAGTTCACAAAATATTTTCAGGTTTATTTTTCACATCTGTCATCATTTTCATAGAGGTGGCCAGAGCTTTTGCAGATTTGCCTCCATTAATTCCTATCCTTATTTTTCAGTTCATTCAGATCCATCCATTCTCTATAATTAAATTCAATTAAGCCCTTCCATAACGGCAAAATGAATGACGATTATTCTCTTCTACGAAAGTAATTTAACACGTTCTTTTTGTTTGCATGTTAGCAAACATTTTATGTATACAACGAGACAAAAGCAGCACAGACCTTAAACAAACAGATAACTTTTACATTGTAAGAAATTTGATAACTCGACATTGTTTTTATGAACTTTCTCCGAGCAATAAACACACTTTTGTTTACTTCTTGTTATTGTGTGACCTTTGAATCCTACAAACTTTATAATGTCATGCGCCTACGCTCACAATGATGATTATTTTATACTCCTTTTCAAAATTGTACGAACTGAAATATTTATATCACGCAGCACTCCAAATTCTTTAAAACATAGTTATGTCAATAAGACGTGTATGTCTAAATTTAAATCTAAGCTGCACATTTATTTATCATTTAAAACTCATATTAAACGCATTCCCACAAGCAGACATGTATAATTTCGCGCTAAGACATGCGCCGCATGTGGACCTATAATATAAAAACCCAATCTCAAATGAGCATAAGCCCTGCAACTCTTGTCGACCTTCCCTGAAACAGGGGTGACATTGTATGTAGGAAAAATATATAATATGTTTGTACAAAATGTGGCCTTGGTCAACTAACTTCCAACTTGTTTTTCAATATGGCGCTTTTTTGGTTTGACTTTGACTCCCTTAAATGTACAAATAGCCTACATTTGCTAATGTCATTCTTGTTTCAAGGATAGTAAACAAGAGTTGCAAAGATGATTCCATTTGAGCTTACGTCTTATTTTTTTAGTACACTTGCAATATGCGTATGTGTTAGCGTGAACGTACACACATATGTTTGCTTGTCGGTATTTATTGAAAAAGATTTTTCTGTTTATGTTTTTTTGTAAAAATGAGGTTAATTCAGTCGCTTAAAACTAAAAACAAAATTTTTTTTAGAATAAAATGACCACCAATGTGCGGAGATCTTTTCGTACAAAACAAAATAACAATTTTTCTGTTTTTCCCTGTTACCTTTTCTTTTTTCATTCAAAACATTCAGAAATATACCTTTAAATGCTTTTTTTCCATCACTCAGTATTTATTTTAAAATTGTGTCCACTACAATTAAATTCAACTTAATATTATTACAACATAATAATATCGTATAATATTATTACCAAAGAGCAGCACGTTTCAACAAAAAATCTATTGATTACTTTCCATATTATTGTGATACGTGTACATCGTAAATGTATGAGACTAATACAACCGAGTGGTTTTGTCTATTATCCATTTGTGTTAATCCGCGCAGTATGCTTAACACTCTGTGTGTTCCGGAAAGAAAAAGGCATTATGTGCTACGTACAGCCTCAATATGCGACAGAGCTTTTTCGACAGAATAAAGCTTTAGTATAATATTCAATCTGATTTTATAAACCTGTAAAGAATCTTTTCAGGAAAACGCAAATTTAAATAACACGTCAATGAAGAATGTACTCGGAAAAACTTTTTAACAACACTTTAATCTTTAATACATCTGAAAAAAAATGACCAAAATTGTTCAGTATGTTTCTTTGATAAATGAATATAACCCGTGTGCTTGTGGTTTTGAAGAAAATGGAAGAACTGTACAAAGACCGATAAAAGATGGAATTGCAATGTTTGCGGTTTTTTTTTTATTTGAAATCACTATTATTATTTATTTTATAGCTTTATTTAAATGACTGTTTGTTTTTATGCTTCTTAAATTTTATAATTAGTGTTCACTGACTAATACGCTAGTACAAAATTGGCCACTCATATTGGAAAAAACATACTTGCATCAATGGATTATATGTTTCAAGGCAGAGTTGCGAAATTTTCAGATTTTATGTTCATTTGAGCTTTGAGTTGTTATTTTTTTAAGTATTTATGTAGTATTTTTATGCTTGATCTTATATTATATTGCCTGTGAGTTTGCATTCAATATGAATCCTTTACGTAAAAAATTTCCATGCTACTCAAATTAAATATAAGATTATAAACGAAGATTATTAGTTAAACACAAATTGCGTCATGTGTGTGGGAACCTGTTATTAGCTCTTAACAAATGATTGAAAAACTATAATTGGCCTTATATTTTGTTAACTTACATTCTTTATATGTAATTAATATTTGATGTTGTTTTTTCGTATAATAAAAATAAAAAGAATTATCTAACTACTTTGCTATGGTGACGTTAGATTCCTGTAAAATAAAAATAAGAAAAAATCATACATAAAATAGATTGTTCGTTAGTCGAAGCGTTCGAATATTCAGGTTTAGATTGTACAGCGTACAACGACGGAAATAAATGCCGGCAATAAGGCCCGGCCCGGCACAACTGTATCGCACGAAGGAAAATAAAGAACTAAAATGTTTTACTGCACTGTTAAGTGTGACGGCCACTTAGACAAGCCTAAATGCACAACCTCGATACTCGTAAAACAAGGCCGAGGTGATTTGTGGGTGAGGCGTTATGACGTGTAAAGCGCTAAACTAAATGGGTACGCAACTTTATATACGAACATAATACATCGAATTCATTGGATGTTTTTTGTCTTTTTTATGACTAAGAATATATTTTTTTTAGAAATTGAAATAGAAATAATGCAATGGTTGTGGTATTTTTTCTGCCCAATTTAATTTTAAATTGAAGAGAATTCATGTAATATCTTATATTTAGAATCTTAAATCTTTTGAAAAATTAAGGGATTTTTTTTACCTGAGAGGGTACGGAAAATGTTTTTATTTTTCACATCCCTCCTACGCATCTTTATTCGTTACCACTGCTGTTTTAAGAAGAAACAAGGCATAAAAAGTATAGCAGCAAAGGTATAATTCTACGCTTAAATGTTTAACAAAAATACAAGGAAATTCAAACCGGACGTCTGCTGAGTGTTTTGGTTTATGTACATTTTATCAAAACGCTATGGGTAAGTTTAAAAGTTAAATTGAATACTTAGGTACAGCTCTAATTCGTTGGAATGATGCTTTTCTCGAGTGGTTTTCAGTATCTATTAGCCGTGGAAAAGTTTTTTTTTGCGAGAAAGCTTTGGGTTTTCGATCTGCGTGAATTATTACCCATCCAAATAAAGTTTTCTTACCTCGGTAACAAAAGCCCCTCTCTAACACATTATTGTGCGTACATCGTTATATATAGAGCTTGGTGTTTTGGTCATGTAATAAGAGTTGAAAGATACAAAACTCTACAGAAGATACTATAAGGATAGACAATATGAGAAAGATAAGAAACTTGATGGGTATTTCATTATAAGAGAAGATTCTTTTAAAGAAAAATTGTGTTTTTAGAACAATAACATTCATATACTAACCCTGAAAAAAAGATCATCAGGAAGTATTCAATAAAGTCCACATGCAAATGGATAGGTTAAAAAGAACACTGAGGCTGTATGCATGTATTTTATATTTGTGAAGAATTTTTGTACACAAAAAAATATTTTCTGTTCATCTAGTTCCTCTTCCTTGGCTTAGAGATTGGTATGAGGCTGACCAACCATACTGTAAAAATGGTTCACTTTGCAAATTTCAGCCCTGTTTCAGGGAAGGTCGGCAAGAGTTGCAGGGCTTATGTTCATTTGAGTTTAGGTTTTTATGTTGTAAGTCCACATGCAGCATTTGAAAGTGTGAACTTATACGTATCTGCTTGTGGAATTACATTGAATATGAATCTGTAGTATATCTTTGCAGCTAAATTATTTTATAATATTATTTATTATCTGGCAGTAAAGGTCCATCCAGCCTTACAGCAACTGGATTTTGCTTGAGAATTAGCGCTTTGTAGCGACGACGACCAAGCTCGTTAAAAGGTCGATAGCTCAATTGGTAGAATACTTGCATTCCATGCCGAGAGCAAGGGTTCGATCTCAAGGTTTACTCAGCAATTAAGCTACACATATAGTGTAACTTCTTGCCGCGTTATCCCCGAAGGGGTCGCATGTGGCGAGTTGAACCTATTTATTTATTTTTATTTGGAGGTTTCCCAGCTCCCGAAAGTGCTGGTACTCATTTCTTGTGAAAAGCTGAGTAAATCTTGCCGGTATTTTATTTTGGGGTTTGAAATAAACACCGAAACGGGAAATCATTTCTGACACCCTCGGTGGGATTCGAACCCGAGCTCTCGGCATGGAATTCAAGCACTCAACCAACTGAGCTATCGACCGGAGCCTTCACAATAAATGAGAACCAGCCCCCGCGGGAGCTGGAAAATCCCCACTTCAACTGAAAGTGGTTGGTGTGAGGCCGGCCCCCTTACCCGTAAAAATAAATAGGTCCCGAATCGCCACATGCGACCCCTTTGAGGATAACGCAGGCAAGAAATTACACTATATGTGTAGTTTAGTTGCGAATCTGGATGAACCTATTAAACTGGTTTTAAGGTAGGCACATATTACAGTAAAATAAAATAATTTTCGTTATGTCTGAATCCGAAACATGAGAGTTCTGTCATCTTAAATTATAACGAAATTAAATTTGTGAAGAATTTTTTTTTTGGCATATTTTAACACCAATGACAAATTTCATTAATGCCTGGAAAAAATATATGTATTTCGTTAGTAATTATTGCAAGTCATTAAATGTCAACATGCTCGATACACATTTAACATTAAAATAAAAAAAAACACATTGGAAGCCTTTTAATTACTCGTCAGTTCAACTTAATGCATTCGTCATTAGAATGATTTCAAAACATTATTATTTTATCATAAAGTAATACCAGGAAAAGTCACAAGCACAATGCTTCGTCATTAATTGCTGACGGAATTTTTTTTTCCTAGAAATTCACTTAGTTAGTCACCACAGTATGCGATATGATGGCTAATCAACGGAATGACTAAAAACCCAAACAATGATTAAGTTTGATGATGATGATAAGGATGTAGAATCCATCTTTCCGGGCTTGTAGACCATGGTCCAATAATTCTTTTGTAGGCTGCTTTATTCGTTTTGGAAGGCTGCTACGTTTCGTCAGTAACATATGACTGACTTCTTCAGGGTTTCAGTTTGTTAAGCACGCAGATCACTTAAAATTGAAAGGTTTGACCTTGAGAAGATTAATTTAAAATTAATAAAAACAATTTTCTCCTGAACACCTATTGTAGTTTTATTTTACCCCTTCCCTAACCGCACCATAGCTCCGCCCCCTACAACTTTATCCTTGAGTTACTTTTGTAATTTTTAGATTTTTCAGTTTTTTCTTTCGATGTATAATCTAAGTTGCAAGGATATATTAACATTTGAAGCTCTCAAATGCATGCCCACAAACAAACACGTGTAGTTCGCGCTTACAGATGCCTAATGTGTACTTACTTACAAATAAAATCCAAACCTCAAACGAACATAAGCCCTACAACTTTCGCCGACCTTCCCTGACACAGGGGTGACATTGGCAAAGTGAATCATTTTTTACAGTATGGGTGGTCAGCCTCATACCAACATATAAGTCAAGGAATCTCTCGATAATGGTGTGATATCTACTTGATAATTTTAAACATAAGAAAAGATCACCGTTTTTGTGTGTGTCACCTCAAGGGCCCAAACATAAAAGATCAAACCGAAAGTGTTCGAAAAAATGTATCAACTCATGACGAAAAACTTTTTTTTTTTAATTATTAAGATAATCGTACACCTTCATTTAATATGAATGGTTATATATCTTTGCAACGTAGAAATTAGATCTTATTGAAATCCTATACCCTATTTGATACCAAACATATTTCTAGAATTTTCAAAATATATTTTACGGTTTTTCGAATAACATATTCGAGTTCGAAATCAACCACAAATCTCAAATCACAATACAAACACAGCTGCAAAATCCAAGACGAGAAGCGCGGGGTTAAATTTCAAATTATTCATAAACATTACAGCGAGCAAACTTCCAAGCACTTTTATATGGAGGTACACAGTTCTAGGAACCTGCAACCGAGAATAAAACACAAAGTTTAAACTCAAACATAGGATTAGTATGAAAACTCAAACAGCGCTTCAAGTGAGAGTTTAAGGTTTTATGCAGTATTGGAATCGTCGAGTGAAAACGTAGTGTTTTTGGGAATGGATCGATACGGTATCAATGAACGCAAACCGTCGTGCCAAGCTCTTTCGATTCAAAGCACGCCTCGTCTCTCGATTATTTTCCGAAATTGTGAAAATAATCACGGATGGGGAATGTTATTCCTACTCCTATCGGAATTCCACGTCGGCAAGTTACCTGTTTACTCATTTAAACGTATCCCCCATATTGGCTTCGCACGGATCAGATTTCAAAGTCTTGTTTCACAGCGCTGAGGGAAATTCGGATTCAGCTGATGTGTATTTACTTAAATTTACATTTTAGATTGTATCTAATATTGAGGTTAGGTGTAACATCCGTGCTGTACATGTAAACATCAATAAATTGAATGTTAAAATATGTCAATGTTTATGACTCACTGATTTAATAAATCTATTCCTTGACTTATAGGTTGGTATGCGGCTGACCCCCCATGCTGTAAAAATGGTTCACTTTGCCAATGTCACCCCTGTCTCAGGGAAGAACGGCAAGAGTTGCAGGGTGTATGTCCATTTGAGATTTGGTTTTTATGTTGTAGGTTCACATGAGGCATGTGCAAGCGCGAACTTGTACGTGTCTAGTTGTGAGAATGCATGTAATGTGAATCTCCAATGTAACATATCTTTGCAACTTAGATTAGATTAGATTAGATTGGGAGTGAATTCTCATAGTTAGTGCAGTAATTATAATGAAATACTATGACAAACTTCACAACGACAGAATTAACAAATTTTGGTTGTTCTTTTTCTCGCAGAAAATAGTAAAAGAAGTGCATTTTTATCGGAGAAACCCATATTAGCTTAATATGTCACTTATTCAGTTTTACCTTTAAGATATCAAAATGATGCTTAATAAAAGTTTGTAGCTTTTATGAAGGGAAATTTTATTATAAGGTCCGCACGTAAAATGGCAAAGACACAATGGTGTCGTCACCCGGCTGGGTGGCTAGAAAAAAGGTATATAAATACTTTGTTATTGGATGCTAAGGACGGCAATCTCGCATAAGAATGACGTTTGATCGCCGAGAAAAAGTTCAAAATTCAAAAAGTTCCAAGTCCAT
This sequence comes from Agapetus fuscipes, assembly GCA_951799405.1. NCBI lineage: Eukaryota > Metazoa > Arthropoda > Insecta > Trichoptera > Glossosomatidae > Agapetus > Agapetus fuscipes. The sequence goes on along the minus strand of OX637342.1, from coordinate 5,074,530 downwards.
TACATATACAAGTTTTTCTTTAAATTATTTATTTAGTAAGCCCTTCTTGTTTGAATCTTTAGTTAGCGAAAACTTTTAAACAAGACCCAGTTTCTGTAAGTCAAAAAGGATTCTAGGAAACACACTTAAATCAAACTAAAAACGACAATTAGTGTATGAAAATACTTTTTTTAATTTATTAGAACTTAATGTTTCTGATTGGAAACTACCACTGGAAAATTAAGTAGTAAGCGTAAGGCTGACCCCTTACCAGAGAAAAAAAATAGGTGCTTCTCTCTACATTTGACCTTTTTGGAGAAAACGCGGCGCAACGAATTGTACTATTCGTGCAGTTTAATTTGCTTTCTATTCTCAATTTCAATAAATGAATAGGAAATTCATAAGAACACTTTCAATAAGTGCCGCACAAACACTCTAAGGAAAGAGCTTATTTGAAATTTGCAGTAAAACTCGTCGTTAGAAAGAATAGCGAGATGGAGCTAAAAGCTTACAGGAGCTTTTTCAAAGAATTGCAAAGCTCCGAGCTTTGCACCTAGTTGCTGCAATTGAGACTTGCAAAGTCGCGAGGAAAAATTACAGGAAAAAAATACTGGACGAGTTAATTTACAGTTGAAGTTTATCTTTCTACGTGAAAAAATATTTTTTATATCCCTATCGCTGTAGGACCCTCACGTTTTAAGTGCTGCAATTTTGTAAAAGATAGTTTTTTACAGTTTATACTGAAATACGCATGATTAAAGTGTTTAATAAAAAGTATTAAGTGTCAATAAAGGAGAACATGGAATAAAAAAAATAAAGAAAGAATTAATTTCATTAATTGATGAGGCATTCACTTTGTAACCTTTCATTTTTTAAACATTAAAATTAAAAATCAAAAGCAATCTATACCTATATGGTTACGTGGCGTTCCCATAAAAAAATGTTCTAGATTTTTTATTTTATTATTTTTAAAGAATGTATTGATCAAATACACGAGAGAGCAAATGGCTAGAATCTAGAGGGTGAGAAAATCATGCACGAAGGTAGTGATCAATGTCATGGAGATGAGAGAAGTATGCAAGGGTAGAAGGAAATGGAGACGTATCTGCTGATATATTAGCCACTCCTAGTAGAATGGCAAGTAGAAACAGTAACAGTATAAATCAAAAGCCGGATAACTTAAGCATCGTAGGTATTTTTTAAATTAATCATTGTAAAAGAAAATCTATACTGGATGAAAATAACAAAATTATGTTATATGTGAAGGTAAAAAAAAATTCAGTCATACGTTACATCAGTTATCCTTGAAATCACACATTAAATGGAAAGAGAAATGGGGGACTCGAATCAAATGTTAACTAAATATTTAAAAATATAAATGGTAAAACATATATAGGTAATAATAGGCATATACATAAACATATAATGGTAAAACATATACAGGTATAGTTTTACCATTTATATTTTTAAATATTTATAAAAATGGACTTTCACTGTGTTAACAGATCAACACTAACAAATGTTAACTGTTTATGTATTATAACATCAGCTTTTATTTCATATGTATATGTTATGAATGTTAAATAAATATTGTACGGAATTGAAATTTGAATATTGATTGTTATGTAAATAAGACGCGCCACTTATATTCAATAAAACGATGAATATTCAAGCCGATAACTTTCATGAATAAATTATTGTATTCGCCCCTATAACCTTTCTAGATACTAAACATCTCAAACATATCAAACTAAACGTTTCACCAAAAGTGAATTGAAATTAAAACTCTCAATAGAGACGCTGTTGTCTTTTATCTACATTTTTTATATAAACTCTGTGGTTGAATTTAAATGTAACGTTGTATACTTGGGGTGCTGGCCGCATCTAAGGGGATGAAAAGCATAATATCATGTTTGGCAAATAGCTTTTCGATAAGAGAACATATATTTCACTTTGGCAATTTCCCTAAAATGCGAAAAATTATTCAAGTATTGGTAGTGGAATGTCATTTTTGTAAATAAGTGTGTACCATCGCCGCCCTGGAAACTGCAATAAAAGCTTTTGATATCTAAAATCTAAGTTGCAGACTTGTGTATTTTAAGAAGGAAATCGGCTTTACTTTGATAATATTTCACGAAAAGGGCTATGAAATTTCCATGTCTATTTACGAGAATGTTATATTGGTTTGTAAATTAACATCGCGGTTAACTTTCCATGTTGGCATATTTGTATATAAGTTTTTAAATATACAAGCTAAAGGTGTATTTGAAGAGTATAGGGGAAGAACAAGGAATGTCAGTTGATGAACATTATGAGTAAGTCTATAATCTATAATCTAAGTTGCAAGGATATAGTCATTCAAAGCTCTCAGATGTATGCCCACAAACAAACACGTGTAGTTCGCGCTTACAAATGCTGATTGTGTACTTACAAATAAAATCCAAACCTCAAATGAACATAAGCCCTGCAACTCTTGCCGACATTCCCTGAAACAGGGGTGACATTGGCAAAGTGAACCATTTTTTACAGTATGGGTGGTCAGCCTCATACCAACCTATAAGTCAAGGAATAACAACCTATAAGTAAGTCAAAATGATAAATTTGTAATCATTGTTATTGCATGTCACAAAGAACCGGAAAAACCACCATAAACTGTGGTAGCGAGTTTTGTTGCATTACAAAATTTGCAGAGCTTTAGATGCACACAGATGCCACTAAATTTGACTTTTTTTCTTACAAACCTATTTTCTTTTCTTTTTTGTTGACATTCCTTGTTATTTCCATGTAGTCTTCATTTAGATTATCGATTAAAATGTGGTAGACAAATAAGCATGAGCTTTTGCTACTTTTCCCTAAAGCAATAATGGAATTACTATTCCGAATTGTTTGTATTGAATATTGAATGAACCATTTTTTTTGTAAATATACACCAAATGTTTGACTCGTTATCTTCTGTTTCAATTCTATGTAATTTGTTTCCAGCAATATTCTTCCACCTTTTTCAATATCTTTTCTCATCCATCTCCTCGTGGAAAAAATGCACAATTCTTTTTTTATATTTAGAAATTTATTTCTTGTTTAACATAATATATTGATCTCATTTTCAAGAAAAAACTACTATCGCCATTAATGGTTCCATACGACTCATCTCTAAAAAAAAGTCTACGACAAAATATTAAAGTTCTCATGAATGCTTTTTCTTTGTACTGTTTCAACAGTACATTCAACAATATCCTGGCAAAATACAATGCTTGTTTTTCAAAAATATTCTCTTAAAATCCTCCGGGTCAACATAAAACAAAAAAAACATCATGAAGTACATTCAATTAATTAATACAACTGTATAACTCACATATATAAATCATCGTGCCTTGTTATACTCACAGATTTTTTCCCTCTATTTGATTTATCTATCGATTTACTTAATTTTAGTTCCTTAATTTCATAAACCCCGAAAAACTGTATGTCTGTTTTTTTTCATAGGTTGGTATGAGGTTGACCACCCATACTGTAAACAATGGTTCACTTTGCCAATGTCACCCCTGTTTTAGGGAAGGTCGGCAAGAGTTGCGGGGCTTATGTTCATTTGAGATTGGGTTTTTATATTGTAGGTCCACATGCGGCATGTGTGAGCGCGAAATTATGCGTGTCTGCTTGTGGGAATGCATTTAATATGAATCTCAAATGATACATATCTTTGCAGCTTAGATTTCAATTTATATTAGATTTAGATACAGTGCACATTTTAATTTATTGTCCGGTCTATAGCTCGGTAGATAGAGTGCTTGCGTTCCATGCTGGAAAGTTGGGTTTGAATCCCACCGAGGGTGTCAGAAATGACTTCCTGTTTAGGTGCTTATTTCAAAAGCCAAAATAAAATACCGGTAAGGTTCGCTCAGCATAAAGAAAAAACTTAAAAATTATATTATTATTATTCCTTGACTTAAAGGTTGGTATGAGGCTGACCACCCATACTGTAAAAAATGGTTCACTTTGCCAATGTCACCCCTGTTTCAGGGAAGGTCGGCAAAAGTTGTGGGGCTTATGTTCATTTGAGGTTTGGATTTTATTTGTAAGTACACATTCAGCATTTGTAAGCGCGAACTACACTTGTTGGTTTGTGGGCATACATCTGAGAGCTTTAAATGAATATATCTTTGCAACTTAGATTATAGATTATAGATTATAGATTGACAGTTATGATATGACAGAGGGTTCTTGAGGTGTGATACACACAAAAACAGCGTTGACCAAATAATAAATCCACCTAATATTTATTTATTTGAGATTGGAGCGGAGTGCTTCTACGCAGAGTTAATTCATACAGCCCAACCACATTCATCACCAGACGTCTCCAGTTCTGCCGGTTTCCTGGCATTGAGTAGCTCTGGCTGCAGCCGCGGTCTGCCAGTGTAGGCATATCTAGCAGCATGTGCCGGCAAATGAGCCATCGCCTCGCGTTATTATGACGCCGAGCCAAATTATTCTCTGCCAAGGCTGGCGTACTGGCGCAACTAGACAAGGGAAGACGTGCAACAGAGATCAGCAAACTGTAGCCACTTCATTGTAGGCTACACGAACTTTGTTTCAGTAAACTATAGCTTGCAATTTGAGTCGCAGAGATATCCTTACAGCAAAAGTTCTAATCTAATCTAATCTAAGTTGTTTTGTACTTTAAATCACTGTTTATTTTCACAAATATATAATATATTCAAAAATTAATAATTCTTAAATATTTCAAATATTACGAACGTTTTCGACCATATTGGTCATCTTCAGGTAGTAAAATTTTTACAAAGTTTTTAAAAATAGTCAATATGTAAGTCAAGTAGGTAAAATAAAATGAATTAATAAATATAAGAATATAAAAAAGTCCAAAAATAAAATAAGTTGTACATTAAGATAAAATTCATTAATAAAATAAGAGCCATTTTTTGAAAAACAATAAATCTTACAATTCATAGAAAAATAAAATAAAATACCTAAATAAAGGTTTTATTTTTCTATGAATTGTAAGATTTATTGTTTTTCAAAAAATGGCTCTTATTTTATTAATGAATTTTATCTTAATGTACAACTTATTTTATTTTTGGACTTTTTTATATTCTTATATTTATTAATTCATTTTATTTTACCTACTTGACTCACATATTGCCTATTTTTTAAAATTTTGTAAAAATTTTACTACCTGAAGATGACCAATATGGTCGAAAACGTTCGTAATATTTGAAATATTTAAGAATTATTAATTTTTGAATATATTATATATTTGTGAAAATAAACAGTGATTTAAAGTATAAAAAAGTGTTATCTAATTAAATAACAACCAAAAAACATGAATTTTCACAGTGTTAATACACAAACCATAAAAAATATAATCTAAGTTGCGATGATACGTAACATTGGGGATTCACATTATATGCATTTTCACAAGCAGGTACGTATGAGTTCACGCTTGCACATGCCGCATGTGAATCTACAACATAAAAACACAAATCTCGAATGGATATACACCCTGCAACTCTTGCTGACCTTCCCTGAAACAGGGGTGACATTGGCAAAGTAAACCATGTTTTACAATATTGGTGGTCAGCCGTATACCAACCTATAAGTCAAGGAACATACACAACAAATTATATTTTTTAAATAATAATATGTATAACCATTAAAAACGAATTACAAAATTCTAATTTTAAAAAACCTTAGCCCCAGCCGCTAACATTACAAATCAACCGTTATTTCTTATTTTCTTTATATTATGGTTCTTTCATTTCAAGCAGAGTCACCTTCTTTATACAAGCTCTCCTTTTATTATGACTCTGGATATTAATTGTCATCATTATCAATGCCATAATAATCAAAGTGAGGTTGCTTCATCTAACATCTATTTTTCTACCAAACGGCAGTCTTCACCATATTAAGCTAAGCTTTTCCACCTTCCTTCACCCCTTTTTGTCCATCATCACAACTATATTTTTCAGTCTCTGTTGGTCCATTAACTGGACGTGACCCAGCCAATCTAGTTTTTTACTGATCGGAGGACTCTAAACTTTGCTCGCTAGAATTCAGTTGGTAGGTGCTACATGTGAACTGTACTACTCTTAATTTGTTTTTTAAATAACATGATATATTCACTTTGTTCCATGGAACATTTAATGAACAGTGCCTTAAAAAATCCCCGCAATCATGACACTGAAAAATAAAAGAAAACCGCAGTAAATAAATGTGTTCCAATTTGTTGTAAACCTAAAATATCAGCAAGGTAACAATTTTGTGCAGCTTAAACGAGTACACACTCGACTCCAACGTATAATTTTGTAAAGACTGTTATTTTTATGTCGGGATTCAGTGGCTTTTTAAAGTTACAAAATCTCAATGCTTAAGTCGCTTTTTAACATGTCAAAAAACTTTTCAGGGCCCCTTTTGACCGTATTCAAATCATTTGTCTTTGGCTTAATTGTGTACAAACAAACTGCATTCTTCGTTTAAAGTCAAATATTTTGGTATTTATTGTGTATTTTTACAAATCAACTATCGAATTTACAAAGATAAAACATTCAAGGCAGTTAGAAATTACGGCTTCAATTTTAGAAAAATCAATTAAATTCAATACGATAGCTTTAGTATGCTTATCCCTTTGCCGGATTAAATGTGTTTTCAGTGCAAAAACTCATTCAGTATTAATAAAACTGTTTCATTTATCGTGAATGTAATTGGTTTTCTAGAATTTAGAGTACTAGGAAACACAGTTTGAATGATACTGAGTTTAAGCAAAAGGGGGTGGGTTTGTCGAAGGCTTTGTCGAGTCTGTAGGCTGTAAAGGCCGCAGGGTGTGCACTCATGGAGTCTGTGAGCAGAAAGAGGCCTCCGCATTGTGGACTTCCGGTGCATTTCACTTGAGGAACAGTAAATTGAGTCGTTCACTCAAATGTCGCATGCGCTGTATGGTAATACGTCCAACAATATATCACCGCAAACAGGATGCTGTGGGGATACAAGGCATATGGAATCGCTATTTATTCGCTCGTACTTTGGTTCAACTCGTATCTCAGTATTGTGTACGATTATATTTGCAAACATTGTCTTCTGAATTTTCCTTTTGTAAAATCATAAAAAATAATTAATTCAAAATAAAAGTATTTTTTCAAAAACGTAGTTTTATTTTCACAATAATTAATTTTATTTGCCTCAAGTCCTTTCGACCTTCAAGTTTCAGGTCATTTTCAAGAGTCACAAACCCTAAAAAGGTAAAAAAAAATACTTGAATAAGTGACTTATTTTTGAATAACAAAATTAATTATTAATTAAGATTACAAAATAAAATTTCTGCTCTATAAATTCACAACTGTACTGTATTGGATCCTGCCGTCGTTCCACTAAGGGTAGCCTGTACCTTCGCAGATGCGTCTCCACTTTTTCATGTCCTTTAATACCTTTTTCATCTTTTCGAAATTCATCACTTTCCTTATACAAGCTCTTCTTCTAAAGGTTGCATTCTTAAGCAATCTCACATATTTTGTATATCTATTCCTTCTTCTTCTACGTTTTTCTCTGACATTTCCTCTGTACACTTTCTTCGTTAGTCGTTCATCATCCATTTTTTCAAGACGTCCAAATCATCTCATCGAGCTTTTTGTACACTCATTCTTAATCGAATTTCAACAAATTTCACAAAATTTACTAAATTTACTGCCCACGTGCTTACAGGTAATGAGGTATTGATTGCTAGAAGGTAATAAAAAAAGCTGATTCTGTATTCATCATCAGCTATTTCATCACATTATTTTTACGGCAACTATTTCAAAATTGATGTAAAAACATACCTTTCCTTGCTTCTATATGTCTAAATCAATAGACAATTATAAAAAAAAATGCTTTCATGTTTACTTTCGTTTTTCTAATACGTATTAAAAATGACAATTCTACGGCGTAGAACAAAACCACATCACCTAGCGCACAGGTAACTACTTAATTGTTTTTAATGGTCTCTTTTACTGGCATATTATCCAGCCGCTGTTTGTTCGCGATGGGAAATTATAGCGTCATAAAAACTTTTGATGGTTTAACTGGAATTAAATTGTCAGTGCGCGAGTTGGCAGCGGTTGAGTCTCGCATGCTTATCATACACCAACTTAAGTGTAATTAATAAAATATTCGGGCGCCGTTTCCAAGAAACCCAAAACAATGTTGCGCAACTTCGTACAAACCAAATTAATTAAAACACACATGTGTAGGTTCTGTACTAAGCTTTACATTTCAACTCTGCTATACGGAAAATTTATGTAAACTAGAACAGTGCTTCTATTGAACGTGTAAGTTTCCATTTGCTTTTAGTGAAACGCTTTGGTTGAGTTTGAACGTAGAATTTTATACTTGGGATACTGTACTGTTAATGGTTATCAAGTCACTAATACAAGGGATGATCATTTCAATTAGGTAATTTGTTTAATGGCTTTTTAAAATTAAAAGACTAGGATTAAGGTTGACCATTTTTCTCTTGTCACTGGAAATATTGAGGAGAAAAGTACTCAAGTGATGTCACTAACTCTCTCTAATATTTGGTACAACGAAATTTGGCTCCATGAGTATCTTCTGGTTTTAAATTATAAATTTTATCGCGTAATTCAGCAAACTACTCAGATGCAAATTGGCTATAATCTTAGACCATCCAGATACAAGGAGTCAAGGACTCACCAAATTTCAGTATGATCTGCTTTCAGTTACTTTTTGGATATCCTGTCGATTGCGGCAATTGCGGCCTATTGATTAAGGCAAAATGATATAGGAATTTAATAGCCTGTGATCTATAGACAAATCTACCTAACAACTCTCTCAAACATATTCCGAAGGACATTGAAAGTAGGTGCACCATATGCACGTTATGGGAATGAAAAAAAACGTGCCTTTTCCATTTGTACACAATTTAATTTTCAGAATAAATTATTAGTGAGCATTTTTATGCATAAATCAGGAACCCTGTGCACGCTTGTTTCTTGTAAGTCAGGGCCAATTTTACATTCAAGACCCATTTGCTGTAAGGCTGGATCAACAATCTATGGGACCGGTGATTTGGTAAATGCAGCTTAAAGAGAATGTTAAAAAAAAAATGGTTCAATTTTTGTTGATCCCCGGGATTCAAAACCATGCCTTTCCAATTGCGAGTCTTTTTTCTTTGCGTATGCTCCTGCAAAAAAGGGAAAATATCTACTTTTTTAAGCCGTATGTTTCAGAGCCCTGTAACAATTTTACAGGTAATAAAATTTCATTGTTTTTAGGTAGGTACATCCTGAAATTCTCATTTTTTATGCGTTCATAAGTAACAATAACAATAAACGGCGTTTATTACAGTTCCTGTAATATCCTTTCATTAAACATTAAAAGATTATTACATAATTTCATGGAAGGGTGTAATACTAGCGCTTTTAGAACAGTAGACCCTTTTGTGAATAATTAAATGAGAGAACAAAATTCTCAACAGTATTGCATTATGCGTAAAGTCTTCAGTAAATTAATGCCTTGAATAAATATTTTAACATTCCTAAAGAAGTATATTTGTACTGAAAAGTTATACTTGTAAGTTTTTAATTATGAATTACATAATTAAACCGGTCCGTAGTCTAGTGGTAACGCTTCGGACTCACAAATGGAAGGTCGTGGGTTCGAATCTCGGTGGAGCGCAAACATATACCATTTATATTTTCAAAGATTCTCTTTGTCGGGTTGAAAAATTCATGCACCTTTACCAAAGACCGGTCACTAAAGGCCCATCCAGCCTTACAGCGACTGAATCTTGCTTGAGAATTGTCTCTTTCTATAGCGAAGATCAAGCTTGCAGAGGGCTATTGAGGTGGGATTGGCACAAAAATATCACTCATCAAATAAAGCATTCTAATTAATAAAAAGTAAATAAAGCTATTTTCTGTTTAACGTAGTTTATTTTCACAATAAACTACGTTAAACAAAAAATACCTAGCTTTATTTAAAAAAAATGAATTTTCACTGTGTGAATACACAAACCCTACAAAATCTAATAAAAAGTAAGCTCTTAATTTTGGCTGGAATTTGACCTGGCATTTAATGCACCTACTTACCGTGTTGCTCTAAAGGGGTTTCATGTGGCGTATGAAACCTGTTTATTCTCACAGATAAGGGAGGCGGCCTTGTGTTAGGCGCTTAATGGGGCTTGCATCGTCCATTATAATTGTGTGTTCTGCCACTGATGGAACTGATCATATCGGGTTCTCTGCAAATGTTGTAGAGCTCCTTGTTGTACCAACGATGCCAACCATTACTATCTCTTACCGGACCGAACTGAATGTTTATTTTGAATATTGCAATCGAGGCCTTACTTTTTTTGTCATTTTCAAGTTTAAGTAGTTGTAAGAGGAAAATCATGATCTCTCAAATAGATCGCATTGGTCTCTCCAGTTTCGATTAATTAGTATAGGAGTCGATTTCACACTTCATTATAATATCTATTCAAGACCTTCATACCTGTAATATATCATATCATAATATATACAACCGGATAATTGAATACTCATTATCTCAAATCGTTCCCCTTAGTCTCTTTAGTGTGGAAGGCTCAATTCTATATAATGCTTATAGACCTACATAATATTCCATGTCATAATACCGCCAGATTATTGCAGTCTCTCAAATCGACCGCATCGGTCTATCAGCGCTAGTGTGGGGGTCGATCCTTGCCAAGAGTTCCTCACGCCAAGCTGTCGGTCGTATAGGGTCGTAGAGGGTCGTATCCGCGGATCTTCCATCCAACTAGCGGGCTCGTAAAAAATATCCGATGCTCGTAAATAATTTTACAGCTCTGCGAATATGCATGGAGCGAAATAGGCGATGATACAGAACAACCAAGATGAAGTTTTTTTTTTTAAGAAATCCTGTGCGGGAGACCCCTAGATTCTAGAGACTATAGGGGTCTATGACACTTGTTGTAGTGCCACAGAGGTGTACGAGCTTGTTCGTCGCTACAAAGTGCCAATACTCAAGCAAGACCCAGTTGCTGTTAGGCTGGATGGACCTTTGGTAATCGGTCATTGGTAAAGGCTTATATGAATTTTTCAACACAGCGAAGAGCAAATTTAAAAATATAAATGGTATATTATTTGTACTCCGCTGGGATTCAAACCCACAACCTTCCCGTTCAGAGTCTGCAGTGTTACCACTGAGCTACGGGCCAGTTTTCAAAGTGTCAATTGAATAAAAAGAAACAAGTTTCTTTCACACAGAATTTTGGAGTCTAGTGTCTCTCTCTCTAGTGAAACTCTCTTTCATCGTATTTGGAATAGAATAACGCTGGTTCGATTCCTGCCTGGCTCCATTGACTATAACTTTGACCCTGGTTCAACAGATGTCATTAGGTAATTATTAATTCATTAACATTTACAATAATGTATTATAAATTTATTTTAATAATACCTGTTTCTGGCCAGGCAGAATAGGTTTGGTGAATTGCATTCCTCTTTAAAATCTATTTTACAAGATCAATATAAAAAAACACTATAAACTTATGAAATAAAGAAGGAGGGAAAGACAGAGAAGACGATACTGGTACCAGAATATCAGTAGGATAAGAAACGATAGGATCCCGGGAGAAGACTGCAGGGAAGATCTGTGAAAAGATGGTGTGATAGCTGTCAGTCTGGATCACAGGAGGAAGTAGCGGTACAAACAGATCATTAAGGCCCGGTATTTTCAACGTTAGCTTACGTGACTTTAAACTGTTAAAAAAACTATCCCTACGATTGACATTAGTGCGTCTTTATCATTCAATATAAAGTCGCTTTGCTAACGATGAAAATACCGGGCCTTAGTGAATATTGTCGTAACACAAATAGTTTTTTTTTACATTTATTTTCCTTCATTTCCCATCATTTCTACCGTCTCTACGATTAAGCTTTTTAATATTGGTCAAAGTAAATAATAAACAAAGATATTTCTAGAAATAAATCTTTTATTCCGACATATTCTTTTACCAGTCCGTAGTCCAGGTGGTAACACTTCGGACTCGTAACTGGAAGGTCGTGTGTTTGAATCCCGGCGGAGCACAAAAAATAAACCATTTATGTTTTCAAATTTGCTCTTCGCTGGGTTGAAAAATTCATAAACCTTTACCAAAGACCGGTCATCAAAAGGTCCATCCTGCCTTACAACAACTGGGTCTTGCTTGAGAATTGGCGCTTTCTACAGCGACGACCAAGCTTACAGAGGGCTCTTGAGGTGTGATACACACAAAAACAGCGCTCACCAAATAAATCAGCCTAATTTTATTTTTTTTAATCTTAGAATGTTACGTTGTCAATTTTTACAAACTCGCCGCGTGGTCTACATTATGAAATGTATTCGAAGATGGCTCATATTTTGTGTCAGGATATAAGAATGCGTGTCCCGCTTGCATGGGTGTATTGAGACAGGCCTTAAACGTGTGTGCTAATAATTAAATAATATTTTACACGCGCCTGTATTATTTTTATTGCCAGTAATAAATTGCTCGCCTTATACCTCGTCCTTCATAGTATAAAATATTTATGAATACTTTACTTGCCGCGTAACATCTGTCATTCAATATTTTATGTTTCTCGTAAACAAGAAGGCAGGTACTTTTTACTTCGTAAGAAGGTCTTATCAGTGGTGAAGGGTGCCATACAACTCAATTCCCATCGGCTTCCCTTTTAAAATGAGGCAACAAAACAGTCATAGAATATAGGCACAAAGTAAAAAAATACATTTAAAACCAAAGAAACAATACGTTTTTTCCCCCTATTGAAACAATGCAGTCTAGGTAGGTACTTGATTTTCATTTTTGCCTCATTTTAAAAGGGAAACCGATAGGAATCGAGTTGTATGGCACCCTTCGCCACTGGTCTTTTTTTCAATTCTTTATAAGAAAAAATAATCAATTTAATAACATGCACAATACTTTTTTTAATTTTTGCAATTTTAAAAATTGATCAAAAAATCTATAGAACGAGATTATAAGTCTCACCTGGGCAGCCAAGAGGATCTATAATCTAAGTTGCAAAGATTAAATTAACTCATCCAAGGGCGTGCATCCCATACATGCTCATGCGCCTAATAGGCAGGCAATATATGGTAAAATATAATTTAAGCTTAAACTTAAAATTCAAAATTTAAATTTGATTGGAGCTATCGTTAACACTTCAGCCAATTTCAAATAAGGTATGTAAAGGAATGGGAGAAAATATTTATTCTGAGATGTATTTGCCCATCCTCTACGCACGCCCCTGACCCATCCAGCTCCGGCCATTTGGTAAAATATAATAAATATCAAAGGATGCATACAAAAATATTGAAGCAATTGAGGGTCATGTTAGTTTGATTCTATGCCAAGAATAGAGCTTTGGTTTTTACGGCAGGTGTTCTAACATCTGGATATCGTTTGAAAGGTTGGAAAGCTACGAGTAGATTCTCTGTTTTAAACTCTTTAGGAGTGAATTCTCTCATACAGACTTAAAAGTATCTCAGAGTAGAAAGCAATTGATGAACATTTTTTTAAATTTACCATAATACCTCTTAAAAATTCGTAGCATATAATCGGTACAGAATAAAAGTTAACTTTAGAACGTATGAAAAAGATAAATTCGTAGTCAGTGCGTGCGTAGCAAAAGCGTAGACTCTAAAAATAAGGATTCAATGACAAATAAAATGTTTTTCATTTGAGTTAATAGAAACCTAAAAACAAGATCAAACAAAAGTACATTTTTCATTGAAGATGCGGGTAAAATACAAAAAAAAATATCTGGAAACAAAAGTAAGCTTTTTTGGTTTATTATATCTATTCTTATAAAAACAATATATTGTGTCTAATAGTAACAATGTATGCATAAATCAAACGTTATATTTGATAACATTACGTCCATTGACTTATAAGTTAGTGTGAGGTTGACCACCCATGCTGTTAAAAATGGTTCACTTTTCGAGTGTCACCACTATTACCTGTTTCACGAAAGATCGGGAAAAGTAACAGGGCTTATGTTCATTTGAGATTTGTTTTTTTTTTTGTAATTGCACGTGCAGAATTTGTAGACGTGAGCTTACACGTGAATTTAGATAGATCTTCCCCTTAGTGTTTGCTTGTCTTATGTCTATCAGAAGTAATTTCACATCAGCAATGTGTGTACGTATATGTATGTATACTGAAACAATGTGTTTTATGAAGACTGGAAATTTATTTAAAAATATTAAAATAAACTCCCTCATTACCATGTTTTACGTTTTTTCTTAGCTCAGATTGTAAAAATTATGATTCTTAATTCCGTTAAAAGGTCATCTTTGAATCAAATGGTAGATAAGCCAAATCAGTACTAGGGGGATGAGACAGATAGATTACGTCATATTTCTTGTGTATAAACTTATAAACAATAATTCAGAATTATCGCATCTCATTATTCGCCAATTTGATGTCTTTATCGTGAACCGCAATCGTTTCCTCGCAACCCAGTTCCTTGTTGTGATGTCGCATAAGCGTCTACACCCCAAGTACACACAAAATATCTAAACTCACTACAGTATCTCTTCAAAAATGAACAAAAACTAGAACAGAGCCTCAATTGAACGTCTCAGTTTCCATACATGTGTTGTGGTTGAGTTTTATACTTTGGGTATTGCACAATATATCTCAGTTGTGACTAGACAGGATGTGGGAAGACATTAAACCATGTTAGTAATATGCATCGTGAAGCTCTAAGCAAGAAAAATACGCCAACAATACATAAAATGCACCGTTTATTGTGTCTTGAACTATACCACAAGCTTACAACTTTGCGTTTAAACTTAACGATAGCGTATTCCAGAAAAAAAATCAAGAAAACAAAACAGCATTACTAGAGAACGTTTTGGCTTTCATATATTTGTTGTGGTTGAGCTTAAACGTGGATGTTTATACTTGCGATATTGATTTCTGTAATAATGGAGCTTGGAATAAAGGTGCGGAATTATAGTTTTGATTTATTTAATGCTTTGTGGTTATTTTCGTACTTAATATCGGATTATTAATGACTTACATGCATGCATTTAATGAGTCGCACGCTCAATTAATATTGTAGAACGTTACAATGTAGCTTTTGAATGAATTTTCTTATGTCCCGTTTGTTTAAGGCATGTCAAATTCTGATTGCGGGCTTTATTTAATAACAACTGCGGTTTATTTATTTTGCACAAATTATTTTACTACTTTCGGTTCAGTAACATTTACACAGTAGTATGACGGTTGAATGATTTTTAAAGCTACGCAGAATTTTGGTCCTTAATTTATACTACAAAAAAAGATTATTTTCGAAACATTGAGAATCGCTACCTACTACCTTGCAAGATTTTACCATAACATTCGATTCAACCAGTTTCCAACAAATACTAAATTAATTTGGTCGAATAAAAACAACCAAACAATGTTATCAAATCAATTGACTTCCTATTATATAATTATTCACCAAAAATAGTAAGAAATCTACTTAAATTCATTCACTTTCTTGGAATCAAAAAAAAAAATGGGAGATTATCAAAATTCTAAGGCAACTTTCACCGATTTGGAAGTCGATCAGAAATAGAATCTAAGCCATATTTAATTTCAAGCAAACTGAAATAGCTTTGGATATTTCTGTACCCCAAATTTAACGTTTAAGCTCATTCAAAGCGTTGAATTGAAAATGGATACAAATTGATACGTTCACTAGAGGTGTTATTTTGGGTTATGGTACACGACATGTTTGAGTTTCGACGTGATGTTTTATACTTTGTGTTATTGACTAACCGCTGGAATGGCGGCACGTTGAATAATTGCATCATTAGGGCAACATATCGGAAGTCCCATCAATTGCAATTGATATGGGAAATGGAGCATCGTTAGTGAGCGCTCCCGCGTACGCCAGAAACTTCAAGTGTCTCGTACATTATGCGGAATGTACACAGAACACATGCGATGTCCCAGTTCTTGGAAGCGTGCGAGGGAGAACGATGTACGGATTAGATGTGCTGATTTACTTCAATGTAAATAATGTAGAAAATAATAGATTTGAATAATTAAATCTAATCTAATCTAAGTTGCAAAGATATGTAACATTGGAGATTCACATCACATGCATGCACAACCAGACACGTACAAGTTCGCGCTTGCAAATGCCTCATGTGAACCTACAACATGAAAACCAAATCTCAAATGGGTATACACCCTGCAACTCTTGCCGTCCTTCCCTGTAACAGGAGTGCCATTGGCAAAGTGAACCATTTTTACAGCATAGGTGGTCAGCCGCATACCAACCTATAAGTCAATGAATTTTAAAATTTGAAATTAGATTTATCTCGGTGGGCAAACGTTACAGGTCTATGTAAAAGAAGACGTCTAGGACGTCCGGGAAGACGACTAAATAAATGATTTCCAGACACCACGATTTAAATGTAACAATTGACCGGTCCATTGTCTAGTGGTAATACTTCAGACTTGTAAATGGAAGGTTGATGTTTCGAATCCCGGCGGAGCATAAAAAATATACTTAATTTATATTTTCAAATATGCTCTTCGCTGGGTGAAAAATTCATATACCTTTTTGCAAAGACTGGTCACTAAAGGTCCATCCAGCCTCGCAACAACAGGGGCTTGCTTGAAAATACGGCGACGACTAAGCCTGCAGAGGGCTCTTGAAGTGTGATTCACATAAAAAAAGCGCTTATCAAATAAATCATCCTTATATTTTTTATGATCCATCATCTCAGATTCTTCATACATTTTTAAAAAGCTTTAGTTGCAGGTGTTTATTGTACTCGTATTATGTATTTTTTAATTCTTAGCCATTTTACCCGAAAGGATAATTTCCTTTAACTTTGAACTGCGCACAACACACTAGACAACAAAATTCTGACGTAGCACTGCCGATATCCTACAAAAAAAAACTTAAATTTGGTTATTAGTTGCCAAAGAGCCTAGTTACAATGACCTATGACGTTTTCCTGCTGAGAATATAAAGTCTTGCTTAGAATTCGATGCCGAATCAATTTTTCTAAATTTCAATGAAACTACGTAAAAAGCGATTATCTTGGATGCAATTTTTTACATCAAAAGTGCAGAATGTAAAATCAATCACTCTTAAACGCCAGCAACTTGCATCATGAACATATTTTTGGTTCTAAAGAGTTATTCTAGTCTGAACTAACTGAAGTCTCCTCCCAAGTATAAAACAATTCACGTAAACTCAATCATATCGTTTCACCAATATATTACGGAAACTGAAAGCCTTGCCAGAGGTGCTATTTTATTTTGTCTACACTTGTTCTCAAACGCTATGGTTTAGTATAAAAAGCAGCGTTTAATACCAACTCAATTCTAATCTACCCAAACACAGAATGCATCTATTATAATAACGCCATACATGCCCCAAGTATAACACTTAACGTTTAAACTCAACCATGACGTTTTACAAAATAATTATAGAAACTTATACGCTCCCTAAAAGGCGTTGTTTTAGTTTTCATATATTTTTGGTTTAACGCAATGGTTGGCTCTTGGGGTGCAGAGGTTAATACCCTTTCGCGATTCTCAGAAAACTTTGGTCCAAAATTGAATTGTTCCTGGAACTATTGAGACAAGCCGTTATTATATCATATCGGTCCAAATGTATTCTCCAATAAAGCATACGGGGACTTTCAGTGTATGGATAGACTTACTTATTCTAACAAATGTCTGTATGGATATTGAGAAAAGTAAGGGTACAAATTTAAGAAAGCTCTCAGCACCAAGGTACGTAGTCTCGACAAATCGATAGTCTTTATCAAACGATCGATCACGGTTCGTGTAATATCCGATAAAAAAAAAATAGGTGTGTATTTAAAATTATTGTAAACGATCGATCAAACCTAACGATCCAACCTTGCAACAGGTGACCAGCAGATTGTACATTCAAAGTCTCTAAATAAATTTTATTGATATTGAAGTCATAAAATTTATCTACAATTTAAGTAAATATTTTTACTCAGACTTCACAATTAATGAGAAATCTCTAGTTCAAATGAAGGGGTTGGAGTAAGGAAGACCCTTTCATCTGTAAAAAATAAATAGTTACTACCGTTTCGTTAAATGCGGTCCCTTCGGAGTAATACGCAGTAATAAGTTGATCTGTGTGCAGCATAGTTGCGATGCGCTAAAATTCAAGTTTATAATTTTTTTAACATCAAAAAGCAGGTATCAGAAATAATTTTAGACTGTGTTACAGAAGTTATTATTGTATAGTTTCGCTTGTACGAGTATAAGTGCCGATTCACTGATTTTAGAAATCATTGATTATTTTTATTATTGATGGTAACTTCTCATAGAAGTGAACTCATCATAAACTTTTACTCATGATACACTTCTTAACCACAGGATTTTTACACTTTTGTCGTGTATTCATTCGTAGATAATAGGATAAAAGGTGCTATAATAAAAAAAAACTGGTAAATTATTGTTGGCTTAATATGCCAGATGAAAGTATCAAAATATCCTTTAAGAATCTCATGCTTAAAAATTATTAGATCGTACAAAAAACTTTCATCATTTCATACGCTCTCCGACTGCGATTTGCTCACTGAAAAATTTGCCGCCAGCCAGCATATTTTTAAAATGTTGATTTTCAACTCTGCAGCAATTTAAAATTTTATATTAGCTCTGCACTGCTTTGCTCTCAGTACCTGTAAGCAACTTTCCGAATGCGGAATGGGCAAACAAATTGAAGTTTTCAAAGAAATTTGATATTTTCACGTTTGCTGTCTTTTATCAAAAGCAATTTATGCAACGGCAAACTTTGCCGATTTGCAAATGCGAAGCGAGCATTTGTGATACACTTTGATGGAGAAAATGTTAAAAATTTCGATTGACTTCGTGAAACTGTCAAGTTTTCTAACATATAATTGATTGCTATTGAACATTTCCTTCCTTCAGAGAAAAAGTATGATTTATAAGTACGCGCACCTTTTTTATTTTTCACATTTCTCTAAGAAGTAAAATAAACATAACTACATGAATATTTTACTTAAAAATGAAAATTCGCAAATGAGCATTTTCAAAACTCCAAGTACTGTGAAATACTTTTTAAAGCTGTTCGCCTCTTAAAATAGTGACTGGAAGAGTTTATATAAAAATAACACTTCAAATTGCTTATTACATATCGCACGTTTAATAATAAAGAGCAATAACTCAAAAAACATTAATGTTGGGAAATCACGTTTGAAGTTCAGACAACCAGTACAACTTGTATGGGATAAAAAAGGCGGCCGATGTTTTATCTCGGTCATATTCGTCCAAATTGAACGGCTGTCGCATTCTACCTATTCTTCTCGCATTGTTCTTGCGTTTTATTACAAAATCTCGATTTTCCCAATTTTCGAGTTATTTCTCTTTATTATTAAACGTGCGATATGTACTTTCTGTAAGAAGATTAATAATTGTATTTACTTATACAGAAAAAAATGAAGTGATTGAAGGTAAAAGCCCCCTGAAGATGCAAAAGGTGTTTAAGCGAAGACGCTTGTACATATATTATACTCATTGTCCATATAATATATCTATAATTAAAGTTGCCAAGATATATGAACATCTAAAATTCATATTAAATGCATGCCACAACAGACACGTGTAAGAGCACGCTTACAAATTTTGCATGTATACGTAAGTATTCATGCAAAATTTGTAAGATGAAAATATTCAAACTCCAAATGAAAATAAACCCTGCAAATTTTACCGACCTTCCCTGAAACAGGGCTGAAATTGGCAAAATGAACCATTTTTTACAGTATGGGTGGTCAGCCTCATACCAACCTATAAACCAAGGAATACAAGCAATTAATTACATCCAGTTATACAAACAAACAAGAAAAGTCAACCAGTTTTTATGGTATGTGTAGTCTGCCTCATACTAACCTATAAGTCAAAGAATTTTCATCAATCAATAAAAAAAAAAACGTTATTAAAAAATATATATATCAGAAATAAAAGCTTACCAAGATACTGTTTCTATAATCAATGAGACAGTAAATGAATCTAAATTAAACAAGAATGTAACCCAAAATAGCTCTGAGAGTTTTTATGCTGTGTCAAGTAGGGAGTAGCAGCCGGGAGCTGTTTATTCTTAAACAGTCGTTTAAACGGCGATTCCAGGTTCGTTTGGCCTGCAATTGGCAGTTGTTGTTTACAAAACTACCTAGCTCCTTCCCTCCACTGCGGGACTGTGTCGCGTCCTTTACCTCTACGCGCTGTAGACCACCCTCTACGGAGAACCACCCCAATTGTGCTACGACTAACAGTGGCGGATCTATCATAGCACATCAGAAAGCAAGGTCATTTCAAATTTTTTTTTTTAAATTCAATGAGGTATTGTTTCATTGTTTTGTTGTCGTAGTATACCTTAAAGGAATTTTTAAAAACATTAGTTTATTTATTTTATTATTTTATTTATATTTTATTACAAAAATATTTACTACCATAAACATTAGTGTTGTCGTTAAATGTTGTCAAATATTTTGTAAAGTATAGAAGCATCCATTATTTTTTCTGATTATTATTATAATTTAAATGTAGGTATGAGGCTGACCACCACTCCTGTAAAATTTTATTCACTTTAGCACTCAGTCACTCCTGTTTCAATGAAAAACGACAAGAGTTGCACAGTGTATGCCCATTTGAAATTTGTGTTTTTTGTGAGTAATTACCCAAACATGTTGCATGTCTAAGCGCAAACTTACATTACATACAGTAAAAATGAAACTGTTAGATATATTTATTCGCAAATTAGATTGCACGTAGACATAATGATCGTGGGAAATTAAATTAAAAAAAAATGGAGCAAAACACCTGTTCACACACTTGTATGAGCAAGCGCCTTTGGTATGATCGAGTATCATGAAAAGGCGCTCGATCTAATTCAAATTTTTAAATTTATTTATTATACCTAAATATTAATAAAATAGTACGCTACTGTAGCAAGAAGCAAGGCACAATTGGTCGGCGAGCTCACAGTCCTCAGATAAGTACATTTCCAGCGAGAAAACTTTACCCTTGTTTGAGAAAATATTACGTTCACCCTTACCGAGAAATGTTTAGCGTGATTCTCCTAAATACGAAAACTTTGCAGAATAAATGTCGCAGGATATTCGCCCGTGCGCGTTTTTTATTGCTGATGGCGGTGATCGCAAACTGTTACGGAATAAAATGTCAAAAAAGTGTGTCAACGACATGTTACGTATCGCTGGCTTTGATTTCTTTGACAGGTATTGAGTAACAGGTACCTACTTCAATGAAATTATGTTTAAAATAGTAGAGTCGTATAGAATCAAAGACGAATGGTCAAAGTGGATTGTATTTTATAGGTTGCACTCGTGTTTTTATGTAGTCAGTGAAATTTTAAATACTTGTTGGTATATTTTAAATAACTGATTCCAGCCAAAATAATATGTCGTGTTTCACAACACCTGTTTTATATGCAGGCAGACAAAAAAGAGAGCAAAGATACGAAATGGCATAAAAACATGCCATTTCTTCTAATAAACAGGTAAAGTAAAAAAAATACAGAATATTATTATCGAAAATGATGAATTATTTCACCTTCATATAATGTTAATATTCAGGTAAGAATAATGCATCTATCAACGATCTTAATCGGGCGTGAAAACTAAAAATGTATTTTTTTTAGTATATTTATCAATGTATTAAAAATAGCATGTATCATTCAAGGCTTGTGTCATTCACCTTGACCGAAAATTTTCCCATTCATCTATTCTGGGAGCTGGAATATCCTGGAATTCAAAGAGCATTATTTGACTTGAAATCATTTAAATAAATAATGCTATGTACAAAGCTAATTCCGGGGACAGAATGAACCGAGGTACACACCCCGTCTGATGAATGAAAGCCTTCATGAATAATTCAGTCATTCCAAAGGCGGCAATGCAGGCACTTTTTTTGAAATAATTTAAATATATGTACACAATGGCAAAATCATTTTACGTATTTTCATATATTTTTTACACTTCACGAAAAAAATATACATTGCCGACTTTGGTTCTACACGACTTGGCTCTAAAAGGTGGCTGTGAAAGGGCACTACGGGGCGCGAAATTATGATAATTATAACTAGGTTCTGTATCCTCAGTATAATACTTTGCGTTTCAATTCATTCCAAAAAATGCAGGCAAATCAAAACAGTGTCTCTGGTGAGTGTTTAAGTTGGCATACTTTTGTAGATGAGCCAAAGCTCAAACACGTTTATTCACAACACATTTGATCCAAACCTGATACAAGTTAGGTTTTGGTTGACCTATGGATTTGCTGTGTGTGAATAATACCGAATATTTTTATTGAGCAATTTAGGGCTGTGTGAGCTGACCTACCTATAAAATCTATAATCTATGTTGCAAATAGGTTGGTGGATTGCATACCTTTCCACAAATCTATTTTTTTAAATTAAAAAATTAAAAATATAGTACCATTTAGGAGTCATATTATATAATTCGTGCGCAAAAGTAGACACATGTAAATTTGCGTTTACATGCAGCATGTGCGCAAACAAGGTAAAAATACAAATCTTAGTTTGATATAATCGTCGCAACTCTTGCCGCCCTGACGTTAAACAAGGGTGACAGTGAAAAACAGTGTCTTTGTTGAGTATTTTACTTGCTTTTGGTACATTTTTTGGTAAAGTTTAAATCTATAATCTAAGCTGCAAAGATATGTTAACATTTAAGGCTTGTATGAAATGCATGCCTACAGACAGGCACATGTAGTTTCGCGCCTACACATTCTGCGTGTGTGCATACAAATAAAGAAAACCTCACATGGACATAAACCTTGCAACTTCTGCCGCCGTTCCCTGAACCGGGAGTGGGCATTGGCAAAAGAGAACCGATTTTTACAGAACGGGTGGTCAGCCTCATACCAACCTACGTAACGCTATAAATGGTTTTATATATTATAGACTGGTCTGTAATCTAGTGGTAACACTTCCGACTCGGAAATAAAAGATTGTGGGCTCGAATCCCGGCAAGGCACACAAAATTTATCACATTTTCAAATATGCACTTCGTTGTGTTGAAAAATTCATATACCTGTACCAAAGACCGGACACCAAAGGTTAATCTAATCTTACAGTTACGGGCTCTTGCATGAGAATTGGCGATTTCTATCGCCACGGTCAAGCTCGCAAAGGGTTCTTGAGGTGTGATTTACACAAAAACAGCGCTCACAAAATAAATTATTCTAATATGACTATAATCATTTATTATAATGTTGTATATGAAGGGGTTGGTTGTGTTAACCCATTCATAGGGCTGTTTCAGCTGACGAGGTGTTGATCTGAAATATTCATTTTTCAGGGAATGTGTGATGGGGAAAGAAACGAAAACAGTAAAAATGTAGACCAACAGGTTGATGGACAGGAAATATAAATTTTCCCAATTTTTATGAATCAAGGATTATTTTACGTTTTAATTTTTAAGCAAAAAGCACATTAGCTTTCCTAAGAAAGATTTAACAAAAAAAAAAAAAATTACAGGATTTTGAAAAACTTTTAAATTCCTTGACTTATAACAAAGTATGAGGCTGGCTTACATTTTGTAAAAGATGGTTCACATTGTTATGTTTGGATTGGAATTACGGTCGTTTGACATAGCCACGTCGCTAACAACACGTCGAGAATAATGTAAGTTCTCTTATAACGGTTCGTGTAATATCCGATAAAAAAAATTTAACCGTGTAGTTATTATTATTGTAAATTTGGTTCACATTGCCAATGTCACCACTGTTTCAGGGAAGGACGGCAAGAATTGCAGGGCTTATGTTCATTTGAGATTTGGTATTTAAATCGTATGTACAGATGCAGCATTTATGAGCTTGAACGTGTCTGTATGTAAGCATGCGTTTAATACGATTTTCAAATATTTTTACGGGTATTCTTGCTCACACAGTAAAAGTCTATTGTTACAACTATGCTCCTGAAGATGCATTATTAGGCGAAAACGTTTGAGCAAAAAATAAATATAAGAACAAAAAAAATACAACAATGTTTTTTCTATTGAATTAAGATTACAACTTAATTTTTTTTTTAAAGATGTTTCGTAGGACTTTCGGATTGGTGATCCGATCACTCCAAGACATCCTTAACATTAAAAAGGTGCACGATTCAAAAAAAAAAAAGATGTGTGAAGAAAACATACTTCAAAATTTTCTTTTCTTTATGCGTCAAGTCCATCAGGTTTTGGGTGTCTCTGGGCGGGATGCAAACTGCTTCCGCTGCTACCGTGCAGTTTTAGGTGTGCCGCTCCCCGCCCTCGTCCCGCCCCCGCCCACTGCATCTCTCTCACCGGTTAGGGCGGGCGCCTGCCGGTCTGGCGCCGCCCCCCTCCTCTCTCCGCCCGCCCAAGTTTAACAAACTTTACCGGCATCAGTATTTTCGTGTGATGCCAGACGACGGATTGCAGTGCGCCACGCCGGTCAAAACATCCCCCCAGTCACCCCCCGCGTGGACCTGTCGCCTCCCCCACATAACCCCACCCCCACAAACAAGTCGCGATTGAAAGATGTCGAAGCTTTCTTCATATATTGTTCCCCCAGTACTTGTTTTACTTGATGATGATTCCTTGGTGATGATGATGATGATGATGAGTTGATGATTTCTTTATAGCGCCGTTTCGTGATGTAATCACTCCAAGGGCGCTGGTGCAAACGATCCAGAAATTTGCTTGTCTTCAGTGCATTCCGGAACTTTTCATGGTCCTCTAGCTCTCTCACATGAACTTGTAGGTTGGGATGAAGCTGACCACACATACTGTAAAAAGATGGTTCACTTTGCCAATGTCACCCCTGTTTCAGGGAAGGTCATCAAGAGTCGCAGGGCTGATGTTCTTTTGAGATTGGGTTTTTATATTGTAGGTCCACATGCGACATGTCTTAGCGTAAACTTATACGTGTCTGCTTGTGGGAATGCTAAGATTTATATCTTTGTAACTTAGATTAGATGATGAGTTGGTGATTTCTTTATAGCGCCGTTTCGTGATGTAGTCTCTCCAAGGTTTGTGCTTGTGCATGTGATGCCAGAAATTTGCTTGTCTTCAGTGCATTTTGTAACTTTCCATGGTCCTCTAGCTCTCTCACATGATGAAGTAGGCGGTTCCAGGCCAGAGGACCAGCAACTGCAAATGCACTCTCTCATAACACTGTGCTTACTTTTCTGATCGGCTCTTCAATACGTGACTTGGCTCCGGCTTCCGCCGAGCGTAGTGTGAGGCTTTTTTGCCGAGGACGACGGGCTTGATTAAATCAGCGAGATATTTTGCTTATCTACCATTTGATTCAAAGATATCATTTCGATGAGTTTGTCTTAGGAATCACATTCTACATAATCTGAGCTAAGAAAAAAATTCAAACACGATAATGTGAGAGTTGTTTTTAATAGACAATTTTGGTCCGGTACACATGAAAAATTAAAAAAAAAAAATAATAATGCAGACACGTATAAGTTCAAGCTTACACATGCTGCATGTGCACTTGCAAAATAAAAACCTTAATCTCAAATGAATATTTTACCTGAAACCGAGGTGACATTGACAAAGACAACCATTTTTACAATATGAATAAATTTTGAAAAGATTTTTGTGAAACACTGTGGAAATTCATTTTAAAAAATTGATTATTTTTCAATAAAAAATTAAAAAATAAAAGAAATTAAAAACTTTGTTTTATTCCACTTTTATTGTTTTTGAGTATGTTACAAACGTTTTCGGAATACCTTCCATCATCGGGTAACAACAATTACAAGTAATTGTTGTTACCCGATGATGGAAGGTATTCCGAAAACGTTTGTAACATACTCAAAAACAATAAAAGTGGAATAAAACAAAGTTTTTAATTTCTTTTATTTTTTAATTTTTTATTGAAAAATAACAATATGAATGCTCAGCTTCATAGCAACCAATAAGTCGAGGATATGATTTCTCGCTTCTGTGTTTAATTAATAACTATGGATGTTTATTTAAATCAAATTAAAATAAAATATTCAAATAAAAAATGAGAAAAGAAAACACTTATTAAAAATATTTGTTAATTAATTTAAAAAATCATCTATCCTCCCACGCATTGAAATACAAATAAATTTTCATAAGGAAATAATTCAATTTAATTAATTTTGAAGCAAGATCAAGTATGGCGATAAAATATCATATTAATTTTTAATTAAAACCAAGGTTGACATTCTCATGATGAATATATGACCAAAACAGACTTGACTCAAAGTTTATAAAGGAAATTAATATAGAATAAAAAACTTCACGAGAAAATGAGTGAAAGTATCCTTGAATTTATTTTTAAGAATGTTCTGGATTTTTTTCTTGGAATTTTCTGGAATTTTGTAAAAGTGGGACACGCGTTTTACCATCTTCAGGATATTTGATTTTTGAAGATCGAATCTCAGTCGTTGAGCAGAAACATTTGACATTTCAGAAGCGAAAAATAGAAATATAAAATGTTACGTGGTACTTCACAGATATGATAAAAAAAAAAACTAATTTGATGTTTTTTGTTTGGAAAACGTTTTTCAAGGCAGATGTAAACAAATTGAGATTGCATAATTTTTATATTTCAAACTTTAGGAATACTTGAATGGACTCGCGGAATATTTGAAGTTAATTCCTTTGCAACAAATATCATAATAATAGTTAGCCCACGGCCAAGCAATTAAACCATACAACATCATATCTTTGTAAGTGTTTTAAGGCTTTCATGGCCGGCTTCAGATGATGTTGATGATGATGATGTCTCCATCCTTCCGGGCTTGTAGGCCATGTTCAATATTGTAGGCTGCTTATTCTTTTTTCTCTTTTTGCAACGTTTCGTCAGTGACGTGCGACTGACTTCTTCAGGGCTTCTTCTTCGACTGAAGAAGAAGCCTTCGTCGAAGAAGAAGCCCTGAAGAAGTCAGTCGCACGTCACTGACGAAACGTTGCAAAAAGAGAAAAAAGAATAAGCAGCCTACAATATTGAACATGGCCTACAAGCCCGGAAGGATGGAGACATCATCATCATCAACATCATCATATCTTTGTGTTTGTTAATTAATGTGCGGAACTAAATTTTTGCATTTTTTTTTGTAAGACAATGTACAAGTTTGACGTAAGGATATCGTTTTGAAAGGATCAGATTAATGGATTTCAAAATCATAAAGTCCAAAAAACAATTCCTTTCCGAGTAATTTAAATGGAATTGGAACGCTTACACATGCTGAACGCGTAGGTATGTACCTACTTACAAAACAATTATTCAACTTTCACAAATACTTCCGGCAAATATTGTTTATTTTCCATTCAATTTATTTTTTATATTTGAGTAGTCAGCTTCATACCAAGTTTTCGAATAAGATAAGGTAGGCAAGTAAGGCGGATAAGATAAGACAAGGCAGTATCTGAGTTGATATCGTTCAAAATGTCCGATGCTATGGGAAAAAATCACTGCCGCCATCTTTATATTATATTATATTTTTAACTGATGTAAAAAAAAAATCTTCACGTGTTGATTTATCTCCTCGAGCACTAATGGTGTTTATTTCATAATCAAGAGAACAACTGATACTGATAATGGTGTGATACCAGCACAAGCACTCGAGGAAATAAATCAACTCGTAAAGAAAAAAGAAAAAATAAAAAAATAAATATATATTAATTTAAAATGATGTATATTGACAATGTCAATAATATACAAAACCATACACTTATATCTTGACCGATGTTTAAAAGCCTAAAATTATAAAAAGTGTGAAATTGCTTATAGCAGTATACTTGAAATATAACTCTAAGAAAAAAGAAGCAAAATGGAGAAAACACAAAAGGCACGATATTCTTTTTGTTGTTGTAAATGGGCGGGAATAGAGGTGATATTGCGTATCATTAGATCTGTGAATAGATGTAGAGAATGAAACTCATTTACCATCATTTTCCACGCAAAGCAACAAAATACCAAACCAAAAGAAAAAAATATATCTTTTATTTTGTTATTTCTCCTATTATTCTAATGTTTCAAATATGTAAGGGAATTTGCAAGAAAAACATTTTCCAAATATATATAATCTATAATCTAAGTTACAAAGATTTATTATTTCATTAAAGATGCATATTAAATTAATTCCCATAAGCACACAAATACTGAATGTGTACTTGCAAATAAAATCTAAACCTCAAATGAACATAAGCACAGCAACTCTTTTCGACCTACGCTGAAACAGGGATGATAGTGGCAAAGTGAATCATTTTCTACAGCATAGGTGGTCAGTCGCATAACAACCTATATGTTAAGGAACTTAGACAATAAATTGCTTTTTTACAATTAACCAATAATCCACATAAATATACATTGTTTAATAAATTATTGATCCAAATAAGGCACAACGAATAAGCTTCTTGACAAATAGGTTGGTGTGAGGCTGAGTTCCTTAAATAATAGGTTTATATGAGGCTGAGCGACATTAGTGTAAAAAATGTTCTCTTTGCCAATGCCTCGCTGTTTAAGGTGGCAAAAATGCAGGGTGTATGTTTATTTTAGATTTGGCATTTATTTTAAGTGCACATTCGACATGTGTGAGGACAGGAAAATAACTTTAAAATGGTCTTAGTTGTTGAAATATACATACACATTCCTTGACTTATGGGTTGGTATGAGGCTGACCGCTCACCCACGCTGACTGACCACTGATAAACATCGACTACACCTGAGGGCGAGGACATGATCTATTTCATGTACCGAAAAGCCGTACTGATGTCATGGCGCAACACCCTGTGACTCGGAGTAAATAAGTCTTATGTAGACATTTTTGAGTGTAATTTATTAAGATTTAAGAAACTAGCAAAAGAGTTCCTCCTAGCATGTTGATAGCTGTGAGGGTGCACTGTAAAATTTGATAGGAATATTTTCCGTGCGTGAGAGTTGTTCATATGTATATAACCTTGAGCTTTGAGATTTGTTCTGATAATCCTTGAAATATGGCTTTCCATTACTCATTAGGGATTATACGAGGCCTTGAATATAAAGAATAGAGAGTTCTTGATATGATTTAAGGAAACCAATAAATTACATATTTCATCCATTTCCAGAAGCGCTTTTCTGCTAAATTCTGTACACTTTGGATACCAATCCAAGTCGAAGCTTGCTAGCGCTTGCGTAAGAACTCCATAGATAAAAAATCACAGTAAGCCTAATTTTTGGACACGAATCGCTATCTCGTGACCTTAAGGTTGCAAGAAATTTAGGAATAAGACAATAAAGAAAAATACAGGATTTTTTGTAAGCCATCAATAATCTAAGTTACAAAGAAATATTATGTACTTACAAAATAAGACCCAATTCTTAAATGAAGATGCCTTTTTAGATAAAAGCGTAAGAGCTAAGAGATAAATTTAAAAGTAGGTTAAAACTGTGTTTTTGAAAGAAAATGTACAAGTTTTAAAAAAAACCTTCTAAGATCATACACCCTACAACTCGATGTTATGGCCGAGGGAGTCTTGTGGCTGATCTTTCTAGCGTTTTTAGAATAGAATAACAATGGTTCGATCCCAGCTTGGGTCATTTGACCATAACTTTGATCCTGATTCAACAGATGTCATTGGGTATAAATAATAATAGTTTATTAAATTATACAATAATAAATTTAATTGAAGGATTCAAGTCAAAACACTGTTGTATGTATTTTCACTATTATAACTATTTATTATTTAATTTAACTAACGTTTTCGATGATATATCATCGTCAGATTTACAAAAAAATTAAAATTAAAAGTCATTGGTACCATAGAGTTTTATAATCCAAATGTATGGTCATTCAATACATAAAAATATATACCTAATAAAATCATAGGAAGTTATATAAGTATTCAATTAAATTAATTAAATTAAAATAACATTACAAACATCTTTCAATAAAAAATATTGAATATGAATTTTCACAGTGTAAATACCCAAACAATTAAAAATACAATAATGAATTGTTTATTGATAATATTAATACCTCTTTCTGGCCAGGCAGAATAGGTTGGTAAATTGCATTTCTCCTCACAAATCTATTTAAAAAAACTCATGCCAACTCATTTTGAAACAGGGGTGAAATTGGCAAATTAAACCAATATTAACAGCATATGGGTAAAAATTCAGAAAACCCTAAACATATCTTCTTCTACACTCTACAGTCATCTCCGCCCACTGTTGGACATAGGCCTCCCCCATATCTCTCCATCCGTCTCTGTCCTGCGCTTTCTGAATCCAGTCTCCAGCCAGCCTTCTTATATCATCAGACCATCTCGTGGGATGAACATATACGAGCCGGAAATTATTTCAAGAACACAATCAATATTTGACATAATTTATTTTCTATGGAAATTCTAAAAATATATAATTTTCGTGAAGCACCGGCCTTTGTTAGATATAATATTATTTAATTAGTACTAATTAAATCCCACCGCGTAGCATCGGGCACACTTCAAATATTGTCAGTTCCGATTAAATTAGCCGATATTGATTTTTACCCCCACAAAATGGACGAATAATATACCAAACTAACAAACTTAAATAAAATATGTGCTTCCATAGAATTATTTTTGATTTTACTTTTGATACCTTCGTTTCTTGACTTATAGGTTGGTATGAGGCTAACCAACCATACTGTAAAAAATGGTTCACTTTGCCAGTGTCACCCCTGCGTCAGGGAAGTTCGGCAAAAGTTGTAAGGTTTATGTTCATTTGAGGTTAGGAATTTATTTGTATGTACACATTCAGCATTTGTAAGCGCAAACTACACGTGTTTGTGAGCATGCATTTGATATGAGATTTAACTGTAAATGTATCTTTGCAACTTAGATTATAGATACTTCATGGTAATTAGTTATAGAAATGTGATAATTACTCGTAGTTTCTAGAAATGCAATTTGCAAATATAACCTTATACGTGTCTGCTTGTGAAAATGCATATAATGTGAATCTTTAATGTTACATATATTCGCAACTTAGATTAGATTAGATTAGATTGCAAGTGGTTGCTCTTAATTCCCTAGAATAATAATAATAATAAGAGTAGGCTGATTTATTTGGTGAGCGCTGTTTTTGTGTGAATCACACCTCAAGAGCCCTCTGCGAGCTAAGTCGTCGCTGTAAAAAGGCACAATTCTCAAGCAAGACCCAGTTGCTGTAAGGCTGGATGGGCCTTTGGTGACCGGTCTATGGTAAAGGCAGATTAATTTTTCAATCCAGTGAAGAGAATTTTTTAAAAATGAAATATGTTTTCGGTCTTATCATTTGAGTTCAAAGTGTGCCATTATACAACATACCGATCTATGTTTGATTTTATAGCTTACATTAATTTTAGATTTAGGTTTTTATTTTGCAAGTACGTACATATGTAGGTATACAACATGTGTAAGCGCAAGTTTACACGTCTATGCATGTGGGTATGCATTCAATTGAATCATATTTTTTTTATTTTCAAGACTTTCAAAAATAAAACTCATAAATTTGAATAATAGAGAAAATGTTCATTGCTGAGAAAATAAATCATTGCTGCTTCACTTTCCGTACCTCAAATCACGATTAAGCTCTTTAGTGTTCTAGAAAAAATGTATAGAACCTTAAAAAGGCGCCTCTACTGAGTGTTTTACTTTTCGTACATTTTTGGTTATGGTAAAGTAAAAACTTAAATATACATACATACATATATATGAATAGAAAATTAAATAGCACCTCTATTTGGTGTTTTATTTTCCGTACATTTTTGTTTATGGTTAAGTGTAAACGTACAGTTTTATATTTTTCTTATCACCATAAATACATCTGTCAAAGGGTGTTAAATAATTCGATAAATCTTTTCTTTTCTTTCCCCCTTTTTATATGCGGAAAGCTCTTTCGGCAACGAAAATGTTTTGTAGAAAAAAAAACAATAATCCCATCAAAGGAAACACATATCGTACTATTAATATTATCGTTCTCTCTCTGAACAAGGGAAACATTTTTTTATGGTTTCCAATAAAACGTGAAATTTTATTCCTCAGCGTTTCCAATAAAAACAATAAACTTTCTATTCCGAAGCAATAAATATTTAAATGTGATAAAATCCTTTTAAAGGCATTTTTATTATCTTTTTTTTACAATCTCATTCGTACATTCTTAATATTTACATTGAATGTAATTTGTAAAGGTGTAATATAATTGATTACTTACAAGCAGACACGTACAAGTTTGCCCTTGCACATGCTGCATGTCGCACGCTTAATAATAAAGAGCAATCACTCAAAAATTGGGAAAATCGAGATTTTGTAATAAAACGCAAGAACAATGCGAGAAAAATAGGTAGAATGCAAAAGCCGTTCAATTTGGATGAATTTGAATGAACGAATATGACCGAGATAAAACATCGGTAGCCTTTTTCATCCCATACAAGTTGTACTGGTTGTCTGAACTGCAAACGTGATTTCCCAACATTCTTATTTTTTTAGTTATTTCTCTTTATGATTTAGCATACGATATGTCCACTAGTTAACAAAATAAGCTTGCAACTGTTGCTGCCATTCCCTGAAAAACAGAGCAAAGTTAACCACTTTTTACAGTATGGGTCGTCAGCGTCATACCTATCTACGAATCAATGAACTGCGAGTATATTAAGACTATGTGGGACTTAAATTTGTGAAATAGAACAATACGAGATTGCATTTCACTAATTTATTTTAGCGTGGTACAGGAACAAGTGTGTACATTGTATATTTGTACCTTTATTCTTTCATTTTATTTAATGGATAATTTTTCATTTATATTCCAAAGACTTGTTAACATTTAAACATATTTAATGCATGCCTACAAACAAACGCGTATAAGTAAGTGTTTACAAATGCTGCATGTTTACTTACAAATTAAAATCCAAACCTCAAAAGAACATAAATCCTGCAACTTTTAGCGGCCTTCCGTGAAACAGTGGTGACGTTGGTAAAGTGAATAATAATATTACAGTATGGGTGGTCAGCTTCAAACCTAGCTGAATAAACAATGAATCAAGAAATAAAATACATTAATAATGTAAAAGTTTTTTGTCGGGAGTTTATTTATTTCCTTGTGCGCTTTCGATGTTAAAAGATCATTACGTATATTATCAAAAGGATAACTAACATATGTAAAATTACAATTATATCTGGTACTTTTCTTCTTGGTAATTATTTAAAAAATCGAAAGCGCTCGAGGAAATAAATCAATTCGTGAAGAAAAACCTATTTATTTTATTTTACATTATAACTTTAAAATTAATCTTCACAATGTCAATACACAAACCCTTAATTTTTTTTTTTTTAATAAAATAAAGCTCATAAAAAAAAAACTTGTGTTTGAAATTCAAAGTCAAATGGATGTCACCACCTCATCGATATTCAAAAAAAAAAAAATATTGAGTTATCGTTTGCGATCGCCATTTTCAACTCTTGCCGGCACGCAGTTGGTCAGTTTGTTGATTTCCCTCGGGTCCCACTTTGCTGTGCGGGGGTCGCGGGTTCGAGCCCCGCACAGAGCTCGTTTTGTGGCCATTATTCCTCACTTGTATCTCCACACGTCGTCATCATGTTTCCTCTGTCACCAGATTTCATATCCATCATATTGTTTTGCAGAATCTAATTTTAGTTCACCAAAAATAAAAGATTTCTAGGTCGTCTATGGTTTATACCAGAGGTTCCAAACTTTTTTTTCTCATAGACCACTATCAAAAAATTTCTGGTTCCAGTGGACCCCCTGAAAATTACTTCGGTGTCAGTTACGGGCATGGATATTTGGATATTTTGACCACCCTTACTGTAAAAAATGGTTCACTTTGCCAATGTCACCCCTGTTTCAGGGAAGGTCGGCAAGAGTTGCAGGGCTTTTGTTCATCTGAGATTGGGTTTTTTATATTGTAGGTCCACATGCGGCATGTGTGAGCGCGAAATTATGCGTGTCTGCTTGTGGGAATGTATTTAATATGAATCTCAAATGATACATATTTTGCAGCTTAGATTAAGATTTAGATTTAAATAAAAACAATATCGATACTAGTATGAAAATACCTGGGCTAGTAGAAGTCTTGACAGCTCTGCAGTCTCTAACCACCCTTAGTGAAATTGTGACACAGCTACAGTTACATAAATAATAATTTAAATAAATCTGAAACATAAAATTAACCCTATAATGATCGACAAACAAATAACGCAAGCACATTTTTTCTCAAAATTTCAAAGCTTGTACAAATATCTGTCAGCTACAATGCAAGCCCTGTTGTTTTTCATTAATCCCACAGTGTGCCTTATTGACCAAATAAACCCATTGTGGTCGACTTAATCCCTGATCCTTAGGGCAATATTTACAACGTATAATTTTGTGTGTTTTCGCCGGGAATTTACAACACAATACCTATTGCTCCCGTGACGATACGGGTCTTTTTAAAGGTTTTTTTTTTGTGTTTCGAAATGTCCAGTGAATAGCTTCAATTAAAAGTGACTTCAGATCAAAAGGTCGTGTGCTTTAATCCCAATGGGTCAACAACCCTTCTTGTAATTACACGTTATTCTCGTAAAACGGAACTTTTTCACTGGAAAATTACTGAAATAAACATTTTCATAGATCGAATAAATGTTCAAACTACCTGAGGAGTTCTTAAGGTTGGTATAAGGCTTACCACTCATACTGTAAAAAATGGTTCACTCTACCAATGTCACACCTGTGTCAGGGAAGTTCGGCAAAAGTTGTAGGGTTTATGTTCATTTGAGGATTGGATTTTATTTGTATATACACATTCAGCATTTGTAAGCGCGAACTACACGTGTTTGTTTGTGGGCATACATTTGACATGAGCTTTAAATGTTAATACATCTTTGCAACTTAGATTATAGTATCTAATACATGCTTGTGTACGTGTGTGTGTGCACTCTATCGGTATTTTTCACACACAGCAAACATAATATAGTTCAACCACCACCCAACGTGATTTTTGCAAACGAAAAACCCATGGTACATGGATAAGCTGCAAATCAAATGTGTAGTTTATAAACCTGTATGTCTTTTATACTCACGCGTATGTTTACTCTATGTATCTGTTATGTATTTGTGTGTCCTCTATACATCTGATGGTTGCGTGTGTATATGCGTGTGTTACTCTATGTATCTTTAGATACTTCTGCGTGTACTTTATGTATCTGATACTTGTGTACGTACTTATTTGGTGAAATTATATTCAAATTACATTCCCTGGAAATAGCCGTGCGGCGGCATTAATTATTCGCGGCCTCTTCTTTTAAACCAAAGGAATGAAATTCCCATACATAAATAAATTAGTACAGCACGCCGAGCGAAAATAGCCTGAACCATTCATCCATTTTTTAGTATCTTAAACACTACAACAGCGAACAGGGAAAAGCACGGTGAAAGGTACGATTCTGTCTTTTTTTCAATTTTCACAAATTCCAAAAAAACATTTATTATCGACTGAATTAAATTATTATTTTGTTGTCCGATTTTGTGTATTAGAACTTTTTGTTATCGCTATGTGTTATCATTAGTCTTTTGAAAGTTAACTTTAGTTCCTTGACTTAAAATTAAAAAAAAATATTCACTTGTCCAATGTCACCTCTGTTTCTAGAAGGTCAGCGATAGTTGAAGAGCTTATGTTAATTTGAGATTTCGGTTTTTATGTTGTAAATTCACATGCGGCATGTGGGTATCGCCGTCGAAATTTGTACCTTTTGTCTTGTGCGTGTGTCCCCTAATGATTTTCAGCTTTTTCATAAAAACTGGTGATCTCTACTGAATTCTAAAATTATCAGAGTAAAGTAAATAAAAAGCGTATCGAAATCCAAAAAAAAACTGCAAAAAGCATTAAGTGGCGATGTAATTAAAAAATAAAACAAAAACGCCTTTTTTCCGTTCCCATACAAATTTTACATGTCCGCAACCCGGTTTTGACCCTTTGATGGCATGATACGATCAAAATAGTCAAACGTTTTTAAAGTTGAGTATTTTTGCATATACCTTAGTAACGTATCTTTCATTTTCTGTACTAGCCACAATAATATTTACTTATTTAAACACGAAATTTTGATTGCTAAGGTTTGTCTCCATTTTTGGCTCCGAAATTTTTCTTGTAGTATGTTACCAATTCCATTGGAACTGACAAAAATCTTGCAATCTTAAGTATTTGTTCACGTATGGTAGCTCTTTGGTTCAGTGTGGACAACACAAAAAAACTCATTCGATACCTTCATTTTCTTCTAACAACGTTTACATCAGACTCGGGAATTTGTCGTGAGTGTTTTGAGTGGAAGTTAGCGTGGAATTATTAAGGTATGTATTCGAATAAGTTATCAGTTGTATATTTTTTACTTAGATCCATTAATCCTTCTAATGATTGTATGTTTTTATCATTGCTGACAGTATTATTTTTCAAATGGCACAAGTTTAAGGTAATGTCGGGCGGTTTTTTATTTACAATCTTTACGGTATGTTACCAGTATTAAGGTGTATTCACGTAGGTTTAAAAAAATACACCTACTTACCGTTAATTTATGGTTGACTAACAAATAACATTTACGTACCTAATTTAAACATAAAACTATCTAATCAACCTTACTACATGCTATTAATATTTTAAATGCACCGTTTGATGTTTGTTATTCAAAATAGCAAAAAGGTTTATTCCGTGATCTGTGGGCTAAACGATTAAATGAAATTTGGACCACAGAGGTACCTAATTTTTATATCGGTGCTGGATACTGTGAAAAATGTACGCAAAAAAAAACATTGCCTATCTATCTAAATCTATGATAATCTATAATCTAAGTTACAAAAATATATTGCATTTAAGACTTTAAGTTCGTACTTAAACATGCTGCATGTGAACCTACAATATAAAAGCCAATCTCAAATGAACATAAACCCTGCAACTCTTGCCGACCTTACCTGACACAATGGTAACATTGGTAAAGTGAACCATTTTTTACAGTATGAGTGGTCAGCTTCATACTAACCTATAAGTCAAGGAAACTTATTGAAATACAATAAACGAACGATTTTAGGTAGTTATTAAATGTGCGTATTCATATTTTTATTAAACATTCATAGACAAACAACATTCATATTTATAGACATTCAAAATGGTGCTCTTATATTTTTTACTGAACAGTGTTTACGAACTGCTATAAAATCTTGTATTCGTCGTCGAAAAAAGAAATGAGATGTCGAAATGTAAAAAAACCTAATTTTTCGAACCTGTCCGTCATTTTGAATAGACCTTAATTTAACTCACGATGTTTTCGTTTTCTTGAATCTTGCCGGTCGACAGTTATGGTACAAATTTAAACGGCGTTACCCATGTGTAAGCGACGGTTAAAAGGGTATAGGGTATAAGCGACAAAACCTAAATTGTTCAGGAGAGCAGTTTAAAGTTTGAGATTGCAGAAAAATGGATACAACTTTTTTTTTATCATATCGTTTAAACCAAAACAGCTCTGAAATAAAAAATAAAAAATGTTTTACGATTTTTTATGTCACAAGCGCCTATAAGACAAAAAAGGACAAAAATTCCGTTGTTTACACCAAAACCATACTTATTTAACTTTAATAAACTTTTGATATCTACATGAAAGATGTGCAATAAACCTTGTGAAGGATGATTTGATTTAGTTGATAAGGCCTGTTTTGTGTGAATCACACTTATATATACTTAAATGTAATTAATTGTTTGTATTCCTTGACTTGTAAGTTGGTATGAGGCTGACCACCCATACTGTAAACAATGGTTCACTTTGCCAATGTCACCTCTGTTTCAGGGAAGGTCGGCAAAAGTTGCAGGGCTTATGTTCATTTGAGATTGGGTTTTTATATTGTAGGTCCACATGCGGCATGTGTTAGCGCGAAATTATACATGTCTGATTGTGGGAATGCGCTTAAAATGAATCTTAAATTGTATATACCTTTACAACTTAGATTTAGATTTAGACACCTCAAGAGGTGTATGTTAACTTGGCTGACGTTATACGTACTTATGAAGTCTAATGCAAAAAATAGCATCATTTTTCAGAATTTCCACAATGAGGGAAAGCTATTTTTTTTTATTTAAAAAAATATATGCAGATGTGTCTCATTTTTTTTTAAATCTCGAATACTTTGTTGAGCTGAAAGCTACTAACAAGGACGTCGCGTATGGTAATTAAAAAATGGAACCAACCGTTAACAAAACTCTGTGAAAATAGCAAAGCTCCTCTCACAAAGGAGCTTTGTAGGCGAGAGATTCAAAATATCGGGCTGAATTTTTATCGCATGTAAATTTAGCATTTTAAAATTAATTTGAAAGCAGAGTATGTTTTTTACCTTTTTAAAAAATAATGAATAAGTGCAATGAAAAATATTTCACAATTTTCATTGTTTAAGAGAAAGGTGGCTAGAGATTTACAATCCGATGTTTTTTTTAACTTTATTTTTATTGTATCTAATCTAATCTAATCTAAGTTGCAAAGATATATTACATTGGAGATTCACATTACATGCATTCTCACAACCAGATACGTACAAGTTTGCGCTTGCACATGCCTCATGTGAACCTACAACATAAAAACCAAATCTCAAATGGACCCTGCAACTCTTGCCGTCCATCCCTGAGACAGGGGTTACATTTGCAAAGTGAACCACTTTTACATTTGTATAAATATTAAATACGCCTGTGGTAGTGCTTAACGCTACGGTCTCTTTATCAGAAGGTTGTGGGTTTGATTTGAAAGTGCATAACAAAAAAGAAACATTTAATTATTTTTTAAATGCCATGTCTTAAAGGTTCATCCAATTTTCCAGCAAACATATTCTTGCTTGTGAAATTGACGATGACTAGCGATGAACAAGCATATAGAGAGCTCTTGATGTGTGATTTATTCATAAATAGCGCTAATCAATAAATAAACAAGAAATTTACTTATTTCTTAATTTTTTAACTCTGATTTTCAGATAAGCACATACTCCAGTAAAGAAGCGAATCAAGTCTTACAAAAGAATAATGAACAATATAATCTTGCAAACTTCATACTAAAATTCAGTACATAATTGAATCTCGGCAATTGATTTATGGCTCAGTAAGGTTTCAATTGATTGCGCGCCATGGAAGTTTCATATTTCAATCAGATCGAAATGCTTCCTACGACTTCTCTCTTGCCTCTCACATTTTAAACGATCCACAGCCTCGTTCCGGTTTTTTTTCAAGCTTAATACCAGGATATACTACCAAATACCTAAGGTTAAAATTACATAACTGTAACTGTAACTGTATCCTGCCGCCGTTCCACTAGGGGTGGCCGGTACCTCCGCAAATACGCCTCCACTTTTTTCTGTCCTTACAAACCACTTTCATTTCCTCAATATTCATCACCTTTTTCATACGTACTCTTCTCTTATTCTCACTCTGCAGATTTCATTCTTTCGCAATCTCCCCTATTTGGTCTAACCATTCTTTCCTCGGCCTTCCCCTTCCGCGCTTTCCTCTGACAATTCCTTTGTACACTTTCTTCGTTAGTCGTTCATCATCCATTCTTTCGAGATGTCCAAACCATCTCATCGTACTTTTTTGTACTTTCAGAGAACGCATAACAATCTATCATCTAAGTTGAAACGATATTATACTGATATTTAAAGATCATGTTTAATGCATGCCCACAGGAAGATTAGTGTAAGTTCGCGCTTACACATGCTGCTGTCTACATGCAAAATAAATCAAACCTCACATGAACATAAACATTTCAACTCCTACCGTCTTTCACTACAACCGGAGTGGTATTGGAAAAGTGAATCACGTTTTTATAGCATCTTATCAACCTTTTAGTCAAGTGATAGTTAATTTGCAAAGATTTGTACACAATTAAGATTCCTATAAATACATGCCTACAAGCAAACGCGCGTAATCCCGTATTAAAATTTTGAAATACTTCTTGTGTGCTTACAAAATAAAATTCAAACTGTAACTGAGCATAAGCTCTGCAACTCATGTTGACTTTCCCTGAAATTATGATGGCATTGATCAAAGTGAATCCATGTTTACAGGTGTGGGTGATCAACCTCAACTTGTTTGGACTACGCCTACGTTCCCTAGCAACCTGTTGCAAAATATTTTTTTATCTTTTCGCTAGCAACCCATCCGAGTGACATCACAATTTTGTCAGTTTCAATTAATGTGCGGGGCTTATTGACTTAAATTTTGATTCAACATGTGTTCTCAATGTGATTCTTACACTGAACAGGCAAAAAAATATTTGTTAATCTGGAATATTCGTTCAGTTTTAATGGAATAATTGATCAAGGATTTTCCTTTGCCACAGAATAAGTGGGTGTTTTATATAATAAAATAATGGAACCACAAAATTAAGCTGAAACAGCGATATTACAATTTGGTTTAAGCTAAAATAATACGGTGCTTTTACAGACACAATGTTATTCAGAATAATTTAATCCATAGATGATCCACGGGTTCATAGTTTACCTTGACACTCGTCCAAAATCTATTGGCTAGCCATTCAAATTCGTAATCAGATGCAATGGCTTGGGTTTCCGAAAAAAAAACATTCTTAGGTTGCTTAATTCGATAGTTTGCCAAAAATTATCTGCTTTAATCAAAGACCGGTCACAAAGAGCAAATCTGAAATACGGCAGAAATGGTTTGATTAAGAGAACTGACTGGTAAGAGACTGAATGATAGCTTCCAAAATGACTGACCTTTGAATGAATGTGAAATAAATGAGAGTGAAAGTACATAGGAGGTTCGGCCATCTAGAAAGAGTGGACAATGAACAACAGATAAAAATAGTATACGAAGGGAAAATAAAAGAAAAACGTGCATGGAGAAGATTGTATTGATCAAATAGGCAAGTTTGCAAATGTCTGGAACATCGCGACGATAACTTCGACCCTGGTTCAACAGATGCCGTTGCATGCACACAAGCTTCTGCTTTTGCATGAAGACAACTGGCCAGGCAAAATAGGTTGGTGGATTGCATTCCTTTTCACAAATCTATTTATTTATTTTTAAAAGAAAAAGATATAGAGTGAGAAAAAGAGAAGAGCATGCATGAAAAGAGTGATGAATGTCGAAGAGATGAATAAAGTGTGAAAGAATAGAACAAACTGGAAACTACTGGCTACCCCTAGTGAAGCTTGCATAGGGCTCTTGGTGTGTGATTAGTACAGAAACATCGCCTACAAAATAAATCACATATTTTTCCTAATGTACGATAGTATGTCTGTGTGTGTTTACTTACTTGTGTGAGTGCGTCTCTAGACGTAGGTATTTGCATGGGTTGTACTAGTGTTCGCTCGAAGCTTCTAATCAGATTCTTGCATGATCTGATGTATGCCAGAGTAGCCCTTATTCACCTATAAATAGAAATGGCAATGCAATAAAGGGGGATTACTACCCCAACCGTAGAACGAGATAGTACAAAAAGTTAACTGTTACCTAACTGTGTAAAATATATTGTGTGAATAAATTTAATCGAAATTTTATTAAACTGAACCCAATTAATACGCAACAATATGATTATGAAACATTTTTTGGATGTAAAATTTCCTCGTGTTAAAAAAATCAAAGGATCTCTGATGAACTATGGATTTGATGTCTCTGAATAGCACTGTAAGAGAACAGCGAAGCCCTCGGCTTATTCATAATGCAGCCTTAGCAGGTTTTCAATGTCTCTGATTTCCCCACGGCACCCGACTAAATTAATTTAAAATAATACGTATTTTTGTCTTGTACCCACACTCACCTTATCAGATGTATATTAACATTGGCAATTTCATTACAGAGAAGCTCTAGACGATATTTCTGTATATGTAACTAAGCATACCCATATTGTTACCTACATGTGCATGTGGGAAGAAAGACGTTCAAAAATTGCAAATCATTTCTTATTCTCGCAAATCACTTATTCTTGTTGTTGTATCTTATACTTTTTAGGTCTGGCCATAGCTCATTTTGTTAGAGTGCTTGCATTTTGAGCTCGTTCTCGTATCCCATCGAGGGTGTCAAAAATGATTTCAAGCCCAAAATAAAATACCGGCAATATCACGGCAGCCCTCACGAGAAATAAGTACTAGACTCCTCGGGGGCTTATTCTAAATAAGCACTAAAGTTAATTCTCGCATGTACCCGATTAGACGAGAAGCTTCTCGAGTGGACGCTTCGAGCAAATACGAGAAGTACAAATATCAAATACTTACGTCTACGTTTACACACACATGTACAAGCAATTAAAAACAAATAAACTTGAACTTATACATTCGTCACAAGATTTATAATCTATGTAAAATCTCAGTTGTGCAGATATAATGACATGAAAGCCTCAGGCTAAATGCATGCCTACTGCAGGCACATGTAAGTTCCCGCTGACACTTGCTGTGTTTGTACATATAAAATAACCAAACCTCAGATTCACATAAACCTTGTAGTTCCTGCCACCTTTCTCTGAAAACCGGGGTGGTGTTTGCAAAAGTGAACCAAGTTTTTACAGCTTTACAGCTTGGGGGTCAGACTTATACCAACCTAAAAGTCAATTAACTGAAAGAAGAAACAGGATTAGGGAAAGAAGAAGAAAGATAAGAAACAATAAAAGGAAAGAATATGTGAAGAGAAAATGAAGAATAACAATATGAAATCTGTTCTCGCATCCCGAGAACATATTACATATACATAATATAATACATACGGGTAAATTCGCTGCACAGTCTCTTCGTTGTAACCTGTTTACTGCGAAAATGAACTCAGCAATGTGACAATTATCTTTTCTAATTAATCCACGGCGTCTGCTCAGAGGAGCACAGCTGCGCGCTGCTAATTAAAATATAAGATACTTTTGCACTACACCCACGAATATAGATAATTAATTAAACTTGGAAGGTATTGTGTTTTTATTAGTTTTTGTAAATGCTGTAAAGCGCCCTTGAAGTGATTTAGGTGAGAGGTGAACACAAGTTCGAACCCCGTCTGCACCGTGTCCTATCGACAATAACTTTTACCCTGGTTCAAGAGATGTCATTGAGTTATTCTTAATCAATGATTAATTCAATTAAAAATTAATGAGTTATTACTTGATAATGTCAATATTGTTTGTATTCAACCTGTTTCTTGCCAGGCAAAAAGTTGATGAATTGCATTACTCTTCACAAGTATTTTTTTTGCACTTATCTAGACTGGTCCGTAGTTCAGTGGTAACACTTCAGACTCTGAATGCAAGGTTTTGGGTTTGAATCCCGGCGGAGCACAAAAAATATACCATCAAATTTGCTCTTCACTGGGTTGAAAAATTCATAAACTCTTACCAACGACCGGTCACCAAAGGTCCATCCAGCCTTACAGCAACTGGGTCTTGCTTGAGAATTGGCGCTTTGAAGCGACGACGACCAAGCTCGTAAAAAGGTCGATAGCTCAATTGGTAGAATGCTTGCATTCCATGCCGAGAGCAAGGGTTCGATCTCAAGTTAACTCAGCCGTCACAAGAAATGAGAACCAGCCACCCCGGGAGCTGGGAAACCCCCACTTCAAATGAAATGGTTGGTGCGAGGCCGGCCCCCTTAACCGTAAAAATAAAATGGTCCCGAATCAATACATGCGGGATAACGCAGGCCAGAATTTACACTTTTTGTGTAGCTTAGTTGCGTATCTAATCTACACAATTGAAATTTTTGGAACTATTACGAATAATAGATAGCCCATTGTTAAGTCATAATGAGGCTGTCCTTTGGCTTGGTCTTTGAGGTTGGTAAGC
The DNA here is from genome assembly GCA_951799405.1 of Agapetus fuscipes. Taxonomy (NCBI): domain Eukaryota; kingdom Metazoa; phylum Arthropoda; class Insecta; order Trichoptera; family Glossosomatidae; genus Agapetus; species Agapetus fuscipes. The sequence goes on along the minus strand of OX637342.1, from coordinate 5,030,733 downwards.
TGATTTGTATGAAGTTGGTTTGAAGCTGACAACCCAAACTGTAAAAATTAGTTCATCACTCAGAAAGCTATTTTCTACCCTGTTTCAGCGTGCTGTGCGTGCGTTAGTAAGAGCCGCAGGATTTATGTTCCTTTGGCATTTGGGTCTTTTTTTTAAAGTAAGCTTGCAGCATATCTACGATTGAAACTTACATGTGTTCACTTATGAGCATGCAAAATAGATAACAGATTATTTGTATTGAGTTATACCCATGCAATTATTTTTTATTTCTTGTTATCTTCTGTTATAAAATTTTCGTTTTTTGTAAATAAAGTTACATTTACACTAGTCTGTTTCTACCAGGAAACAAGTAGATGCTGGCTTGATTTTTGTCGTCTAAATAAAGGAGCTATCACAGGAAGGTGAACTCCTCCCTGGAGGATATCGTATCGCAAAGCCAGAAAATAACTTCGAATACTCTCAGGAAATTAAATATTTCTTTTTTTTTTTTTTTTTTTTTTTTTTTTTTTTTTTTTTTTTTATTTATTACAGAAAACAACAGCACATACACATGAAACAAGTAAAGATTTATAATAAATACATATAAGGCCAATAATAGTTTTCTTAAATAAAAATAATTACAATAAAAGCTTGTCTACAGCAAATGTAACAGCAAACGAAAAGAACAAAAGAAAAATAATATGAATGCGGAGGTTTTTATCAGAGAAGATTTGGGAAAATAGGATAGAAAGGACAATGGAAGGGGAAGAGGATGCCATTCAATCAGTTTTGCATTTTCTCAAGTAGTACATCCGCACCCCTTGAAGAAATGCGTTTTTGGACAAACAAAAAATGTCCAGGTGATTAAAATTTGAGTTATAACAAAACATAGCTCTCGTTAAAGTCGAGTTCCTGGCATAATTTGTAGTGTGCGCTCCCGTATAAAAAAGTGAATTTAACCTTGTGCGCCTTGTAGGTACACGCAAAGTGAGCCCCTCACAAAGAACGGTGGAGTCAATATGGCCGTGTACTATATCGTACAGAAAAGCCATATCTAATAGCGTTCGACGGGCTTCTAGGGACATAAAACCGTGATGACGGCAAGCATCATGATAATTATTAAAAGTTAAATGTTCCCTGTAATTTAGATGCTTTAGAAATTTCTTTTGTATAGCTTCTATTTGTTCCTTATAAACACTGTACTGTGGATTCCAAATAGGTGAAGCGAATTCAAGCCTACTGCGAACATACGCGCAATAGGCCATCTTAACGGCATTAAAAATTAAGTAAATTTGTAAGTGTCGATGCAAAATTGAGCATCATTTCTTGGTGAGAAGATCCTCCCATCATATAGATGCAAGCTATATGTAAATCAATAGAGTTCCTGAACGATTTTCCAGGAATGGTCAACCAAACGCATTCTAGCCCCGACTGCCACTCCGGTCGCTGGCGAGCATTTAACACTCTGCGAGTTGCAATCATTACTCCCCCTCCTCGAGACAATCCTGTGTCAAGAGGGTCTCTATCATTTCTGAAGACGTCATAACGACCATCAAACAACTCACCATCCAGAATTCCGTCATTTAACCAACTTTCAGAAATCAGTAAAATGTCATAATTGTTCAATAAAACATTCTGTGAAAAAATATTTGTTTTAGTACGTAACCCACGTACATTTTGATAATATAACCTGAAAGTCATGATGTGTTTCTATTATGCATAATTAAAATGTAAAAATAATAGAAATGATATGTCATAAAATTATAAAATATTATATGAGAACTCACCTTGCGACACTGAGGCGCACAAAGAAAATAATAAATATAATAAAAGATAGGGGCAACATCCAACGTAGGTAAAAACATAATCTTGAAATGCATGGCATTGGAATTAATAAGGAGAGGGGGAAATGTGAAATAACCATAGGAGGAGAGGAAAGGGAAAGCTCTGATAAATAAAAATAAGAACAGATAAAGAAAAAATAAAAATAAGAACAAAGATAAAAACAGATAAATGGAAAAACTAAAGAAAAATAAAACTGCAGTAGGATCAATAGGGAGAAATCGAGCAAAGACCAGATTCAGCAGCAGGAGTTCATCTAATGTGTATCTGAGGGTAACATGGTGTACTACTTGATCTTGCTTACGTCTTCCAATGAACGTATCCTTATAGCTGGGGAGACATCGCTCCTTCTTACATATATTGAACAATTCCTCGTCCATACGTACAAAAAATTATGGGCCTTAGCTGCTTCTTTAGTAGCTCTAAGAATATGTTTACTTGCCGACGTTAAGTGCTCGTTGATATAAATTGTGTTTTCAACACCATTCTGTTTCTTCATGAATTCCGATGTTTTTAAGCCTTTCCTCTTTCGGATAGCGGCAATTAGTTGATCACGTGTGCTGGGATTGGAAAATTTTGCAATAATCGCTCTCGGTCTGGCGCTTTTTTCCCTGTGTGCGCTTCGTGACGCAAACACTATGTTCTCCTTGTTAAGAGTCACACCGAGTGCCTCTCCAATTAGTATGACATCCTTTATCGGATCAGAGCCGGCATCCGGCATCCCCACAATTTCTACATTGTCCCTTCTCTTATCCTGCTCCGTGAGAGACAGTGCAGTAGATAAGGACGTTGTAACCGAAGAGAGGCTCCTCACCTGCTCCTCAAAGATGCCGAGCTTTTCACTGCACTTACAGGCCTTTTTTTTGACCTCCAGCTCCTTGAGCCCCTCCTCTAGGATAGTCATCCTACTCTGAAGCCCCTCAAGCACTCTCAGGATACCCTCAAGCCGCTGGTCTTTGGATACTTCTTGCTCACTCGAAGGATGGTATTCAGATGATGGTGTCACAACTTCTACTGGTACCGCCTGAGACAATGCAGTGGGTGTTGGAAGAGAGACTGGCTTAGATGTTCTCGGATCCTCCGACCTGCATTTGTTGCAGGTCCACTGTGAACTGGACCTCGTGGACATCTTGTTAATGTCCGCGGATTGTTGCTGGCAAGCAGGATGGAAGAAATGATAGCACCTGACGCATTTCAGTTTCTTTTTTGGGCTAATGTCGTTGGCACATGTGAAGCACTTCATGTTCCCTTCTTTGGCTTTTATTTCGACGTTGCGTAACATTTTCACGTTTTAGATGGAATACATGATATTTTTTGGAATTTTTAAAGTAAAATGACAGCCACTATTTGAGGTTATGTTTTTGAACTTTGTTATGTTTTGAACTTTTATCTTGATTATGGTTTTGAAACATTCACGTATCAAAGATTATTTGATATTTGTGTATTCTTGTTGTTCTTTCACTTGAAATAAAACTGTAAATCAATGGATATTTTGGATTTTAGTTTTCGAAAACATCGCGTGCAATATGACAGCCGTATGATATTACTATAACTTTTTTCATGTTCTTTTCAAATGAAATTTCAAATGAAAAACAGTACAGAATTACAATCACGATTTTCTTTCCTGATCTTTTTTCGTATTTTCCAGTGATTTCATTCATTTTATTACAAACCTAAATTGCATACAATAAAACTTTCTTTCGCATTTCATTTCAAATAATTTAAATTGTCTGAAAATTGATGGATTAAAAAAGTATTTTGAAGGCTTCTCACAACAGAACCTTATTGTTATGAGATTTTGAACACCTTTTTACAACGGTATGTACAGATTTCTTTGAAGTTCTTTATTTAATTTTTTATGTATTAAGTATTATTTCTTTTTATGTATTAAGAGTTTTCTGCTATAGAAGCATCTAGAACTATGCCAGATGGACGAAATTTTACATAGATTTTATTAGTAAAAAATTAATCCCTTTCACATCGACGGTTAAAAGGCAGAGAGCTGTTTAAAGTTTGAGATTGCAGAAAAATAGCATAACTTTTTTATTTTTTATCACATCGGTAAAATCAAAACAGCTCGAAAATTAAAAAATAAAGGCATTTATTGGTATTTCTATTAATGTGGTTTTACGATCTTTTTATGTCACCTTAGGACAAAAAAGGCCAAAATCTTGTCGGTTACACCAAAACCATACTTCGAAAACGCAGTTGCTTGCTTGGGCATAAACAACACAAAAATCATCGTAGAGCTATGGGAGTTAGCGCATTAGAAAGAGCGGAAATTTTCAAGTAGGATAGCATTCATAACTCATTTTTGACCAAAATGTCGCTTATGCCCTAGGTACCTACTGCATTTTAACCGTCGATATATAAACTTCTGGTTCATACCAAAAGTGATCACATTATTTCTGTCTGTGTTAAAAAAGAGAAAAGAAATACAAATGAAATTTAAAAAAAATAGCCATTTAATTTTTCTGCCCATTTACTTCTGTAACAAGTACATACAGGCTATCTCATTTGACTTATTTGAGACTCTATGTACCACATATTCAATACTTGATGTTCATTCTCCCTGCACGCACACAAATAGTTATAATAATGTATTTGATATAGTTGATTCCTGAAAATTAGATTCAAATCTGAAATCATCAACAACTAAAACACATACATAACTTGGAATAATAATCATCAAGCATGAATACTAGATGACGTCATACTTCATCTCTCTTGCTTGCGCGGCTTTTGAAGTACATCTCTTCAAGTATGAGACGATTCGCTCAATCTGAACTTTGTCGTTTACCTTAAATATATGAAAACTAAAACAGCCGCTCTGGATGGCGTTTTAGTTTCCATACAGTTACCATGCTTCACACGATGAAGAAAGCTGCCGTTAATTCTTGAAGTGCTCATCCTGTACGGATTACAAACCGAAGGATTACTAACGGGGGGATATGAATATGTAAATAAGTATGTAGCGTAAACTGCGTTCAATATCCCAACTACGTTTAAACTTGCAAAATTATATGAAAAATAAAGCCGCACATCTTGTGAGCGTTTAAGTTTTTATAATTTTTGTAAAAACTCTATGTTTGAGTTAAACGTAATGGGTAAAGACTAGGTGGCAATGTACAATGTACTATGTAAGGTAAATAACGAAGCGGCTTTTGCTGTATTTTATGAAATTTTCAACGGAAATGAAAGATGAAAACTGCTTGTATGAAAAAGAAAACAGCGCCTCTAGTGAGCGTTTTAGTTAATATGTTTTTTGTTGAAACGCTATGGTTGAGTTTATTTGTGATGTTTATCCTTGGGTATTATTAAACGTACAGTCTAAGGTAAGTTAAGAAGCGGCTTAAGCTACAATTTATGAAATTTTAAATGCGAATGAAATATGGGAACTGCTTCTATGAAAAATAAAGCAGCGCCTCTAGTGAGCGTTTTGGTTTTTTATAGTTTTTGTTGAAACGCTATGATGGAGCTTAAACGTGGGGATTTATACTTGGGGTACAGAACAGGTAAGAATCTGCAATCTACTATGTAAGGTAATCTAACCAGCTTGTTCTGTATTTTATTAAATTTTCAACTGGTTGACTGGTTGAGGATCCCAGAAAGGATTAAATTTAAGTTGGGCCTCACGGTACACAAAGCGCTGCATGGAGTGGCGCCAGAGTACTTGCAGGAGCTTATACTACCGAGGAGTCTGAGCGAGAGGGGGCTCACTCTGCGATCTGCCGACAGTGCTCTTACATCTGTCAGCACTCAACACAGAAAAAGATGTACAGTGTTCGGAGACCGCGCTTTCGCCGTTGCGGGACCGTCCACTTGGAACCAGCTGCCTCCTGAAGTGCGTGCCAAGGAAGGGATCGAGAGCTTCAAGAAGGGAATGAAGACTCATTTCTTCACCGCCGCGTCAAGCCTGAAAGCGCCCTTGCAGTGACAGCAGTCACGAAACGGCGCTATACAAATCATCATCATCATCATCATCATCATCAACGCAAATGTGAGACGAGAATGGCTTCTAAGATTTCCTTGTATTTTATCGGCATGCATAAAAAATCAACAATGCATTATGCATTATTAAATCTCTTTGTTTTATCAGATTGTGGCTACGTATTTTGTCTATGGTTGCAAGCCATTAAATTCTTTACACCTGCAGCCATTTATTAGCCCTGTATATATGTAATTACCTACTCGCCTTGTAACAATAAAACTGTGTCAAGTTCAGTTCTTGTTAATTTTCGAGTGTGAAAAGACGTGTCTTGTCTCTTCGGCTGCATCACAAGTCGCGCGCGGTCGACAGAAAGAAACAACTGAAAGAATGTCATTCGGGAGTGAGGAGAGTCCTTCCTGATTAGACCAAGACTCCTATCTTTGTTCCCTGATGGTCTGCGGCTTTGGCAGATTTGCCTGTGATCGTTTTTTTCAAACGCCCTATTAAATTAAGAGACGACACTTAATCTCCTCTTTCCTAACGCACAACTTAGCTCCATCACCCTTTTATTCAGCATTTTGGCTCAATAATTGGATACCTATTTAAAAAAAAAGAGGATAGAATGTGATCCGTACATTTATAAAATACAAAAAAATTGAGACCTTACACAGCCGTAAATAAAAAGGTCTACGCGGCTTTCGTAGATCTTGAGAAAGCCTTCGACTCGGTGGATAGAAGTATGATGTGGTGTGTGCTTGAGAGGTATGGTGTGAACAAAGCACTTCTGAACGCGATACGCGCCATCTATCTTAATAGCAGGGCGTGTGTCAGGGTGGATGGAGAATACAGCGAGTATTTTAATGTGTACAAGGGTGTGAGACAGGGTTGCATAATGAGCCCATGGTTATTCAATATAATCATGGATCATTGTGTTAAACAAGCGAATCTGGAAGGGCATGGCATACAGATTGGAGAGAGAAAAGTCGGAGTTCTGCTTTATGCTGATGACGCAGTATTAATTGCTGATTCAGCAGCGGAACTTCAGGCAATGCTCTCTAGTCTGAACCATGCTCTGTGTGTGAACAAGTTGAAAATTAATGCAAGTAAGACGAAAGTACTGATTTTTGACAGAATGGATGAAAATGAAGAATGCACGCTCATGTTGAATGGTACGAAAGTTGAAATTGTGGATGAATTTAGATACTTGGGAAGTATGTTTGAGAAGAATGGAAAGATGACAAGAGAACTTGAGAATAGGATGTGTAAGGGCAAGCAAGTGGTCGGTGCAATAGGAAGAATAGCAAAGAACAAGCGATTGACGATGGATCTGAGAATGGCGGTACACAATGGCATATTGTTACCGACTTTGATGTATGGAAGTGAAGCATGGACAGTGAATGATAGCGAAATGAGTAAAGTATGTACGGTGGAAATGAAGCATTTGAGAAGCATGACAGGAAAAACTCTGAGGGATAGAGTTAGGAATGAATGGGTAAAAAAAGAATGTAATTTGAAAGAGGATGTGAAAGTTAAGGTACAAAAGAATGTGATGAGATGGTTTGGGCATGTGGAAAGAATGAACGATGATAGACTGACAAAGTATGTATACAAAGAAAGTGTGAAAGGAAAAAGAGGGAAGGGACGACCGAGAAAAGTATGGAGTGATCAGATTGAGGAGATTGTGAAAGAATGGGATATACAAAGTGAGCGTAAAAGAAGAAAATGCATGAAAAAGGTGATGGATATGAATGAATTGAAAGAGGTATGTAAGGATAGGAAAAAATGGAGGCAACTCTGCAGAGGCTCTGGCCACCCCTAGCGGAATGGCGACAGAGTTACAGTTACAGTTACAGTTACACGGCTGACTGTTAGGTGAAGGCTACGTCGTATTTCGTTTTTGGGTGCTACAGAACCTAGTTACATAAAATACATAAACGTATGACGTTTGTCCTCCAATTTGGAGCATCCGTGTCGAAAACATTCCGACTCCATTTCGATACTTCTAGCTGAGTTTGCAGCCTTAAATTTAAGCGCAAACCTACATGTGACTATTTTTTCTTGTATTTGATGTTTGGTTGATGAGGTTAGAATATCCGGGAAATGTGAATTTATTTTTGCAAAGAAGACATTATAAGATTTTTTTTTCAATTGATTGTTCTCATAAATGTGTTTTACAAAAGTTTATATTTGATTAATATATTTTTAAGTGATTTCAAAGGAAAATCTACAAAATTAGCACTCCAATACCTAAATTTCTTACATTTATACATAATCAAGAAAGTTGGTGTTTTCGTAACTTTATCTGAATTGTGTTGAAAATAAAGCATTAAATTTACATTTCCAAATCGAGCGTCAAAAGCTTTTCACAATACTTCAATCAATTCAACAGCAAAAATAAAGCATTACACTTTGTTAAATTGATTGTGAGACAATCACGTTTGGGTTGTGACAGAATGTAAATACGAAACCTTTCAAGTATTTGACATTTATAATTTCAAAATTTTATTTATACACTCGACAGGAGGGTTCGCGAGTTTCCTTTTGCGTTCGCCAAAACACCCTTTGATTCATTATTTGAGTTTCCAATTACCCCTTTTCCTAAATTAATTTCGTGTGAAAAACAAATTGATGGTTTTATTCGTCCTTTTCGGAATCAAATTCTGAACTTTGTGCAAAGAGTGTGGCTGTTAAAAGTGCCTTGAATCGACGCTAACGAAGGTCTTTTGGTTTGTTTCTACGTAGCAGTTTACCGTTTAATAGAAATGAGATAAAAATGAATAAATTCTTTACCGTTTTGCTTGTTAAACATTCAAAAGAGATGCTCCCAGTCGGGTTTATTTGTAGTTTGTATTCATTTGAATATTATTTCTGTAAGATTTTTTGAAATCTTGTTTCATAAAATAAGGCTTTTCAATAGATAGCAAATCCTTTGATATTATATTTAATTGATGTAAAATTGTAAGATTTTCTTATTAAAACACATTTTTTTTAGTAACATAAGAAATATAGGAATTGACATCTAATGTCCAGCGGTCCGTAGTCTAATGGTTAGAGATTCTAACTCTTAAATGGAATAACGTGGGCTTGAATCCCAGCGGAGCACAAAAAATATACTATTCATATTTTCAAATATGCTTTCACTGGGTTGGAAAATTCATATATCTCTACCAATGACTGGAAACCAAAGGTCCATCCAGCCTTAGAACAAACGGGTTTTGCTTGAGAACAGGCGCTTTCTATATCGACGAACAAGCTTGTAGAGGTGTGATTCACACAATAATAGCACTCACCAAATAAATCATCCTTATATTATACTCATTATATTTTATAATCATCCTGATATTATTTTCTAGGCTTCCTTCAGAAATATTTGTAATACATGTTGAAAACATGGTTAAATGTTATCAATATAGATATAGTGAGATAAAAGCGATTGAGAAAACGATTTTGGATTTATCTATCACATCTAAGCTAATGAAATGCCAATAGGTCCAATATCCAGCTGAAAAACCTCCTAATAGTTGGAACAATAGTTAAATTTATTGGTTTTAGGATCATGATCCTTTTGAATACATTTTTGTGTAAATTTCAGATCGAAAAAACTAGATGAAAAAAGAAATGGACGAAGAAAAAAAAGATTTAAAAAACATAGAACTAAAATGGAGTAATAAAGATATGAACGTTATTTTAAGAGTTTATTAAAAAAATACCAAGAACAACTTTTATTGAGCTAAAAAACTTTCATCAAAAACGTTTATGTTCTTGAAAAGTCTTACACAGAAAACACATAGGTAGAGATGGCAAAAATATTTATCTGGATTTTCATTGCGAAAAGGATTTTTCAGTTGTGCCATTTTTTAATTCCCTTTCTAAAGTTGCTATTATGAAGTAAGTTTCCACGCCAGAAAATAATCAACCCTCCGAGAATGAAAAAGTTTTTAAAAGAAAGTCTTGGAAACTTCAAAGTTTTGCAATAAAAACGTAGTAGTGTTGATATTTTTTTTTGCCTTCATTTCTTTAATACCTTTTCATTTGTAGGTACTGCAGGCAAAGTAGCTTTTGAATGTTACCTCTTGATTTATTTCGCTGCGCTGATTCATATTCCCGTAGGCTTCTATTTTAGTCGCAGGATATTATTTATGGCCGAACAAAACTTTGGAAACAAAAATAAGTGAGCGTATTGCTTTCGGAATGTTATCAGGACAAAAATAATACTTAGTTGATTGCGATTTGGAAAAAATATGGCCGGGCTGGACCTGAAAGGTATCCGAATATTTTTGAATTAACTATTATATTTTTTAAATTTTGAAAAGATTTTTGTGAAACACTGTGGAAATTCATTTTAAAAAATTGATTATTTTTCAATAAAAATTAAAAAATAAAAGAAATTAAAAACTTTGTTTTATTCCACTTTTATTGTTTTTGAGTATGTTACAAACGTTTTCGGAATACCTTCCATCATCGGGTAACAACAATTACTTATTACTTATATTTTTTAAATTAAGCTTTACATAAAAAATGAATACATAAAGGCGATTTTCATTCAATTTCGTTAGAGTTTATTTTCAACCAAGGCAACTTTATTTATTTATTTGTTAAAGTTTGGTGGTTCACACTTTAATTGCAAGTCACTACTCCTGAAGATGCCTTTTAAGGCAGAAACCTTCGAGCATAAATAATAAATAATAGTGAGTTGCAACTTTTTTTAGATTATTTTAGGAGCAACACCTCGTATCTGAGCGTTTGTGTTCCCGATCATTCCCTTAGTTATCATCAGTTGTTCTCTTGATAAAGTGTGAAAACGTCGAAAGCGCTTGAGGTAATAAATCAACTCGGAAAGGAAAACTTTGTGTTTTATTTTTACATTATTTACCCTAAATTATCGTTTGCAAGGCACATTTTACTTGAACTTATTTAGGGATTTAAAAGTGTAGGTAGCTGGTTAAGTGATGCAAGTGTTAAGGAGTTGATTCAAGTAAAGGTATTTTAGCGAACAAATGCGATGGTAGGAACCTAAAAAATATATCCTGTGTGCATTTGCATTGTCAGAGGCAAAAAAAACTATCGATGCAACTAAATAAACCCCTGCCATTCGCTTGTTATTTATTTGGAACAACCAGAAGCGAAATACAGAAGCTTAATTCCTTATGGCGACGAGAGAGCGATTCATGTCCAAAATTAAGTTGCTCTGTGATTTTATAGCTAGGGCATTCTTTTGCAAGCGCTAGCAAGCTCCGTTTGGATTGATATCCGAAGTGTAAGGAATTTAACAGAATAGCACTTCTGCATTTAGTTTGTAGAAGTTTAATGTGAGACAGAAAAGTATTAAATTCCTACAAAAAAAAACAATCGAAAAAGCTCGTGAAAGAAGGCGAAATATTCTCTATTTTCCATTTGATTTAAGATGTGTACTCACGGAGTTCAGGTACTTTTCTGGGAATTATTGATATTGCTGATGTATTATGGCGCGTTAGTGTTTCTGAGCTCTGGCAATATGTGTGAGCAGTAAGCAGTAGTAAGCAGTAAGCAGTAAGCAGTAAGCAGCGAGCAGCGAGATGGGAGTTGGGAAATGCAGTGTTGCGAAAGTAAAGTTTGCCGGCATCCAAGATTAAGTAGAGTTTATAAGTTTGCTACACCGGCGTGTGTAACTTTGGCGGGAATGTCTCCTCTTTATGTTTATGACAACAGTCTAGAGCTTTCTGCGTGCTCTCTGTGTGTGCCCGAGACCATATTCAGCTTCATATTCTTGCGCATCTTTTATCTTCTTCTTTTAGAGCCACTTCTAAAAGACATAACCCTTTCTTCATTGATTGTTGAGGCATGAACTTTGTTATATTTGATCTTAATAGATGGTCATAAAATAAGTATGATTTTGCATCAGTCTCTCTCATTTCTTTCTCATGGTTAGTAGAAGCTTATATATTGACAGGCTTCCTCGTGAGTAAATAATAAAACGTTAACCGACGAAAACAAATTCTCAAAAAATATAAACCATAGTATACGGTATATATAGTATAAGAATTTACCGGTTTGTAATCTAATGGTTAATGCTTCAGACTTGTGAATGGAAGGTCGTAGGTTCAAATCCTGGCGTAGCACAAAAAATGTACAATTTAAATTTTCAAATATGCCTTTCGCTGGGTTGAAAAAATCATATAGGTACCTTTACCAAAGACCAGTCATTAAGCAATGATCAAGCAGCCATCAAAAAACTGGGTCTTGCTTGAGAATTGGCGCTTTTTATAGCAACGACCAAGTTTGAAGAGGGCTCTTGAGGTGTGATTCCCACAAAAACAGCGTTCACCAAATAAGTCATTCTAATAATATAAAGAACGATAAATTTCCGAAAATGAGCATCCAAGAATGAACTGCTACAATTAAGGTTTCCTGTAAAAAGTGTTCGATCAAAATTATTCGGTTTTCCTTAGTGACGTCTCGATCTATGTATTTCAAAAGAAATGTTACTTAATTACATGTTTGTTTGACACAGCGCAAGTGTGAAGGAAAAACGTTGAAAGTAAAAATAGAAAACAAATATAATCAAGTTATTTTAGTCCGAAGAATGAAGTTATATTGAGCCGAATTTAAGCGTTCAAAACTTGCTCTATTCGAGTATTGAGTTTCACTTTGAAAAGTTTCAAATGATTCAACAAATTTCCCGAGGGCAATCGGGCCTATGTTCACCAGTCTTCAATCATCTTTATCCAAAAATATGGTGGTTTGAATTAACGTGGAGTTTAATGGGGGTTTTGCATGAGGGTAGGAAGAAGAATTCATGGCTTTAGAGGCAAAATATTCCGACTCAATGGAATTCGAAAGTTGAGAGTTATGATGAATCAGGGAATGGCGCTTGTAATGGTGAATGAAACGAAAACTTTGAATGTGATTATGTAGCTATTAACAGGATGCCGAGAATTTTCAATCAATGTGTGAACTTTGCATGCGTAAAAGTTTTGAATAATTGTGAAGGAAAATGTGTGAATTGCGCAGCCATGAGTGTATGATTTTATCTATAATAATCAATAATGTATATTTTATTTGCATTAATACAGAGTAACAAAGTATTAAAAGATGAAAGAATATAAAAAATTACAGTTTACGCTAGCATATTGATACCAACCCTAAAGTATGTAAGTGGGATATGGATACTAATCTTTAATCAAAGTTGCAAGGATATATTAACATTCGAAGCTCATATCAAATGCATATCCACAAACAAACACGTGTAAGTCGCGCTTACAAATTCTGAATGTGTACTGACAAATAAAAGTACAAACTTCAAATTAACATAAACCTGGTATCTTTTGCCGACCTTCCCTGGAACAGAGGTGACATTGGTAAAGTGAACAAAATTTTGCAGTATGGGTAGTCAGTCTCATATCAACCTATAAGTCAAGGAATATCAATTAATTTTTGGTTTGTTTACATAAATGAACGCTGAACGCTACTAAGATTCACATATAGTGTGACTTTTTGCCGCGTTTTCCCCGCTTGCAGGTTTGTATGAGACTGATCACCCATACTGTAATTTTTTTTATACATTACAAATGTCACCTCTGTTTCAGGAAAATTCGATAAAAGTTGCAGGGATGGTGTTCATTTGCGGATTGAATTTTAATGTGTAAGTAGGTACACATTACACCATGTGTAAGTAGGTACACATTAAAATACGCACTTACAGTCTGTTTGCGGGTATGCAATCAATATGAATCTTAAATATTAATATATCTTTACAACTTAGAATATAGATATAAAGTGTATACTGACTCTTCTTGAAAGCTGCTTTTACTAAATTTATTTTTTAATTGATAAAAATAAACATCATCAAAAGCTTACATAAAAGTTTTTTTGAGTAATTATTTTCAAGTAATTATTTATAAGCGTATATTTATCCAAACGAGTATTATTAGTGTTTTTGTACACGAGAAAAAGGGCTTGTGAGTTGTCACTCTAATATTAATATAATAAATGTAATTTTCCGGGAAATATGACAAAACTGCGTGCCTTCACAGAACGACAAAAGCACAACACACGGCAGTGCAGGTACATGTCTATATTTATTTACTTAAGTAATGTATACAAGGGAAGGTACACGCGCAGGAGGATTACATATTATGTCAGATCTAATAAAATACAACAACAAAAACTCACTCTTCATGCGACAATATTTACTCACAAAGGTTTTTTTTTAATATAGTTAGGTATCAAAGAGTACGGGAAATTTTGTGCTTTACAAAAACGGTTTTTGTTCTTTTTATTATTACGATTTATTTTGGGTTCACTTTTAATAAAATTAGAGTTGAATTTATTTTACAGTATATTAATTAAAAAAACACACTGTTTCAATTCACTTATTATTTATTTTAAATATGCCAAACGTTTTCGCCTAAAAAGGCATCCTCAGGACAATGACAATGAATTTTTTTATGATAATGATTTTATGATTTTTATGACAATAAATTATTTTACAGTATTTATTTTTATCAAATCAATTTCAAAAAGTTCACTCTTTCACTTCTGTCTTGGCGGCTTCACGGTTTCGGTATCAAAGGGTTTCTGATCCTTCACAGAAACACCACCCGTATTTATACAAGACCAATGGCCCAATATCACGTGTTCCAGACCATACGAGACGCCTCTCGAATGGATGGTCAGAAATTTTGTAGGACTAAAACAATACAGACCTTCCTGGTTGCATTATTGTTGAAGTACCAAGAGTTAAAAGTATAAAACACGGACGTCTACACACACATATACACAGTAAGTAAATATACTTACTTACTTACTTATTCAGCCACTTCTTATCCACTGCTGGACATAGGCCTCCCCCATATCTCTCCAGGCGTCTCTGTCCTGGGCTCTCTGCATCCAGTCACCAGTAAATATGCCTAGACACAAAATCATAAACACGTAGTCATGAACTTATAACAAATAAATATCAAAATGCGGTTGAAATTTTTTAACTTGCTAAAACGTATTAGTTCTTAATATTTAATACATAGGTTGGTATGATGTGGATCATCTGTACTTAAAAAATAAACGGTACGCAGTGAAATAAGTAGAATTTCTTATATCATACTCAGTAATTATTTCTATTTATTTGCATCTAGGTATCGGTACAAAAATCAAAAGATGTAAAATGACCCAAAGCACAATTTTTTGAACCTGAATCATTTGTTTAATGTGAAAAGTATCTATTACATTTTTAGTCATCCGAAGCTTTGGAAATTTCGTAGCCCTTCTTTGATATTGCAATTAATATATAAAACATGTATCAAATAAACCATACATTTTCCGTTTACTTTGAGTATATTTAGTTCCAGAACCGGTTTTGCAATTAACCCGTTTGCATCATCAGGTGGTTGATTTGATGAATTAAACATACTCAAAGTTATCGTAAACCAAGTTACAAATAAATCATACTTTTTCCTTTTAGCCAATTCTAATATTATTGTATTTTGCTATTTCACAAATTGAAACACGGCTGCAAAATTTAGACAAAAGCGCTGCAAATGAAAGGATATTATTTATTAAAGCCCTTCAGGTTTTGTATTGTCATCGGAGGGATTGTTCGGGAAAGAGAGAAATGGGGGGGGGAGTTTTTTCAGCGCACTGAAGTACCGTCGGAAGTGGTTCGAACAGTCGCAAGGCTTTCCCACAATTTGCGGGCAAGCTGTGCGTTTTCACGTTTACGTTTAAACTCAACTTGTTAATGCATTGAACTTTAAACATTTCCTACGAGCGCTGTTTTTGTTTCAATACATTGTCTGGTGAAACGCTACGGTTTTATCAAAGCGTAGAGCTTAATACTTTGCGTGCTACGTGTATTATATACGAAAAGTATACGTACAAGGTCCTACATATAACTCTGACGTAGGCTAGCCCGGTTGTCTCTAAAAATAGCCGCCTCTGTTCCCTGCGTCTACGCGACCAGGCAACATCTACGCCGCAGCGGTTTTATATAGTCTTACATCGTAGCCCCTTTTTTTTTATACAAAAAAATAAACAAAAAACTCTACAATCTGATTAAATTCATTTTTACGGATTACCAGGTGAAATATTTATCATTACAGGTAAATTTTATTATTTCATAAATTAAATTCTCTGCGACGCTATTGGTCGAGGAGCCGCGCACGCGTAGAGCGTAGAAGGTTTATAAATAGAATAATGGGATGATAAAAATATTTTCTGATTTTTTTTTCGTGACAAGGGAATATTATGAGTTGAGGTTGTGTTTCTTTTTTTTTAATACACCTGTCATGTTTGCGACGCTAAAAGATATTTATTCTCGTCCTTACTAAAAACTTTTAATTTTCAGTGTATACCTGTTGTTTACTTTGATATGATTACTTGACTTACTTTTATTTTTTTATTGATTAATTAAAACAAACAATCAAATAAATAACTGAGTTATTCATGGACAAAAAACATATTATATCAGATAACTTAAGATTTCCATAATATAAAACCATCAAAAAATAATTTTTGAAATGTTTCAGCGGAAACTTTGTAGAACTCAATTTTAATTAAAAAAAATGAAAAAAGCCTTTGTTTTATTCTACTATTATTTTTATTTAAATTTATTATTTTTATTTTAAATTATTTTTTATTTAAATTTATATTTTTATTTTAAAAAACAAACAAAATAAACGAGTTGACCGGTTTCGGCCTCTAGTCCCTCTTCAGAGTAACTGTTAAGTTACTCTGAAATTAATTGAACCACCTGACGATGCAAACGGATGTTTGCGAAACTGGTTGTGGTATAAAAATATATATACTCACGTAATCGAAAGCAAAGCTATTTTTATTTTATCCTTAATGAAGAATGATTACAAAGTGAATGCCTCTATAATCAATAAAAAAGGATTAATTATTATTATTAAGTACCTAGCGTAAATAAATATAATTAAGAAGTCACTAGGAATCATCATAATTATTGTAGGTACTCGAAGTTTTTGGAAGTCTGTTCAAGAAGCCTCTGGCAAAATGCACCTCTAGAAGCATCTACCTTCATAGCTATATAAGCCGCGAACGGCTTGCAGGAGTTAGTCATCCTAATCACAATCTGCTTCTAAACACTTAAACAGTATAAGTGAACCTAAACCATCTGTAAAATAAACAAATGTTATGTAATTGTGTAATTTGAAGACTATTTGAACCCTAAAATCATAACAATATTAAAAAAAAAAAACAGTAAATGCTGCGTATGATGAACGACAGCTTAAACCAAAATATATGACGGAGACAAAAACGTCATATGAGCCACAAAAAAAGTTACTCTACTTATGTGTGTACAAAAAACTGTTAAATATTCGTGATCTACTCAAATACGTTTTTCGTTATTTATAGTCACACCATTATGGTACTGTGTTATTTAATCGATCAATCACTTGATTATACAAGAACTTTTAATTTCTTGGATTGGTCATAAAGGTATTCAATAAATTGATTGAGTCTTGAAGTACTTTTAGCCCAAAACTTAAAATAGCTGTTTATTTCGTGGACTCGGTATCGGTAATCAATTTGAATCAAATCATCAACTAATGGCCGGCGTATAAATAGCTTTGTCAAGTATAGTTTAAGAGGGAGAGGTTGGAAGTCGCGTGACAACACAGGACTATGGCGACATTCTTATGTCAAACACGCCATTCCTAATGCGATTAGACCTATTAGACCTATTAGGCTTACAAAAACAACAAACAGCACCCCTTTATAGTTCTCCGTGCAATTGTATTATCCAATACTATCTTGGGAATGGATTTAGAAAAAGAGCCTTGTTTCAGTTTTTATTATAGTGTTGGCCGAAAAGTATTGCTGTTTTGTATAGTTTAATCTTATTTATTATTTGTATTCATTGGCTTGTAGGTTAATATGAGGCTGACCACCCATACTGTAAAAAAATGATTCACTTTCCGAATGTCAGTCATCAGAATCAGAATAAAGATAATATACTGAGGAGAAGGAATTATGCGGCTGACCACCCATGCTGTTAAAATGGTTCACTTTGCCAATGTTACCCCTGTTTCAGGGAAGGATGGCAAGAGTTGCAGGGTGTATGTCCATTTGAGATTTGGTTTTTATGTCGTAGGTTCACGTGAGGCATTTGCAAGCACGAACTTGTACGTGTCTGGTTGTGGAAATGCATGTAATGTGAAACTCCAATGTGACATATCTTTGCAACTTAGATAAGATTTTATTAGAAGGAAAATATGGTAGACAAAAGACATCGTGGCTAAGGAACCCACGCCCATTTTTAAAACCAACAGCTCGAGCATAAAAATCATGATTTTCACAAAAATTTAATAAGGGAGAGATCTTATTCTATAATCTAAGTTGCAAAGGGATATTTGGTAATTATGCTCATATTTAATGCATGCCTACAAGCAGACACATGTAGGTTCGCGCATACACATGCTACATGTGTACAGACAGAATAAACCATACCTCACATAAACAAACTTTGCAACTCTTGTCGCATTTCCATTAAACTGAGGTGGCATTGGAAAAATTGAACCAATTTTTTACAGCATGGGTGGTGAGCCTTATACCAACCTATGTATTAGTTTTAATATAATATAAACGTTTTAACAGTTTCTACAATGGATCAGGTTATCAATTCCCACCTCACCAAAAATAACACTCCTGTGGCACTCCAACAAATGTCATAGATCTCTAAATTATATGAAACCTTAAACAGCTGTATAGGCCCATGAGGAGTGAGTTAACCATAGATTTTTGACCCATAAAAATAAAGGCATTTACTTGAAAGGCAAAAGTTAACTATACCAAATTGGTACACTTATCGATCTTTGAAAAAAGAATTAGCGACAAATACTCTGAAAAAATTGACGCTTAATTCTTGGTACTTTTTTTTATGAAAACTGCTTAATATCAAAGCACTACTGGTAATGAAAATATAATAGTCGGGCGTTTGATTGGTTCGACTAAAGCTTTTGTTGCGTTGGGAAATAAACGACTATGCCATTATCATAATGATATAATTATTCGATAAGTCTACCGATAAATTCATGTTTTCGAGTACCTATAATTATACATTCATTTTATGTAATGGACTTTTGAATTTTTCATTTTTGTAATTTTTTAAGCAATCACTTTGTTTAGCAACGCTTAGGATACTGTTGTATGAATTCTACGTAAACGTCGACTTTCTTAAAACTCGCTTTTGAAACACTTGAAAGATTACAATTACCTGTCAGTTGACCCATAACGGTTTGTCTAATATCTGAGAAGTGAAATTAATATTGAAAATAATTATAATTTGTAAATATATCATACGACCGTCACCCTAGCTTTCTTTGGCTGTAGCTAAATAACAAAACAAAATATATGTGGAATAAAAAATACGCAACAAAATATATGAAAAAGTAGTTGGCGGTGCTACGGCTGAAGCTCGGCTTGGACCTGACACGGTTTCATGTGAATCGTCCTTTAAACTCAATAAAGTATTAACTGTTTATGATAAAGTTTTTATTTTATTTAAAAAACACAGAGTTTTATTTCACAAGTTGAGCATTTATTTCACCTCGAGTACTTTCGACTTGCTTACGTCATTTTCAAGAGGACACTGTTACAAAATTGACAAGACAAAACCGTAGAGAAATGAGAAGGTTGATTTGTGACAAAGAGGTACAATTAGGTTATACCCGTCCCATCCGGGAATGTGTCACAGGTCTCGCATGCAAAACATTACATGGATGCAAGTGACAGAAGGCCCTCCCAAGAATCTAACACTCTCTCCAGTGTAAAACAAGACAAGGTGGCTCAGAGCACAAGCAAACAATCATAGCCATAAGTGAAAGAATTTAAAGGGTCGATGGTTTTAAATAACACCCTGTTGGGTTTCGGATCGACAATTAATTATCTGCCCTTGCACCTGGAATAGAGAACCTTAACACTGTCATTATAAAATAAATGGTCATTTTTTTATGTAGTGTTCCGCTATCTCCAAATAACGAGACTGTTACAAACTATGAAATCAAAGTACCTTCGCGCACCTATACATGTACGATAGTGTGGGTAAAAAAATCTGGGAGTAGTCCATGATGGTGGTAGTGCATAGAACGGCGTTTTGAAGCGCTACTCTGCTAAATTCCTTACACTTTGGATGTCCATACAAGTCCGAGAATGCTAACGCTTGCGAAAAAACTCCATAGATAAAAACAAAAATCACCTTACATCTTTATTTTTGGACACGAATTGCCCGCTCATCGCCTCAAGGTCGTAAGGAATTTAGCAGAATAAAGCGTCTGCTGTGAGCGAGAAATCTAAGAATGATCTGGAATATGCGAGAAAGATCTCTTTTGTACCTATATATATGCACTACAACGGTGCGGAGGGGGATTAGTCGCTCCAAGAATTTTTTTGCCATGAAGACCAGTAAGCAGAGAATATTGTAAATTGTGAACCAAACCGTGTAAAATAAATTCTGTTAAAATAAGTAATTGCAGTTTAATTAAAAAAGAGCCCCTACTAAAGTCGTAGCACTACAACCCCTAAATGCCATTGTAAACTTTTATTAACTATTTGTTTCTGTTATCTCCAGAATGCCCCCCGGCCGCTGACGGCATGGAGAGGTTCGCCTGCCCCACGCCTGACAGACAAGGCCGCTACAGGTGCATCGACGACCACGTGCTGTGTGACGGCTTCATAGACTGTCCGGCAGGAGAGGACGAGGACAGGCAGGCGTGCATGTTCTACAAAACGGTGAGATACTTTTCTGTTAACCAATCTGTTTTTGACTCTCCATCGAACCACTTCCTTTAAGAGTCATGAGCACGCCTCTGACCTAGAGGTTCTTGTTTTGTTGTGCCGTCGCTTTTACTTCTTGGGAGCGCCTCTTGTCACTTGATAAAATATATGGCTTCGCATGAGGGTCTTTCTGACACATATATGCGGGACGGGTATGAAAAGGGTTTGAGCAAACTTCCTGTTTGAACAAAAGGCATCGAAAGAGAATAATTATAATTTACTTGTGCACCTATAGGTCCTTCATCTGCCGCAATCACCTCAAAAGTCGCTTGGTGCTACACCTTAAGGCTGGTAAATCTTGAGATTTCTTCTAAAATCTGTCTACTGTCGAAGACTACCTTAGTCATTTCAAAAGCACTTGTTGTGACCCTCCAAATGTAAATCTTGAGTTTTTTCCTGTACTCTATTTGAATTCCTGAACCTTTGATTTGTAAGTTATAAGAAATAAATAATACAGGGAGTAAGAGATTGTCTGACAAAGTTATTGAACAAGAAAAATTCAGGACACCGAAGGACATTGTAGATTTACAAAGCAAATAATGTGTGTTCTCTGCCTTCAGCAGAAGTCAAGACTAATCTTATGATGATGATGAGTTGATGATTTCTTTATAGCGCCGTTTCGTAATGTAGTCACTCCAAGGGCGCTTGTGCAAATTATGCCAGAAATTTGCTTGTCATCAGTGCATTCCGGAACTTTCCATGGTCCTCTAGCTCTCTCACATGATTTGGCAGGTGGTTCCAGGCCAGAGGACCAGCAACTGCAAATGCACGCTCTCCAAACATTGTGTTAACTCTTCTTATCGGTTCTTCAATCTTTGATTTGGCTCCAGTTTCAGCCGAGCGCAGTGTGAGGCTTTTTTTGCCGAGGGTGACTGGTTTAATTAAATCAGCGAGATAGTTGGGTGTTTTTCCATATAAAATTTTGTGGAACTTTGCTTATCTAATCTAAGTTGCAAAGACACATCAACATTGTATGTTCATATTAAATGCATGCTCACAAAAAGACACGTGTAATTTCTCGTTTACAAATGTTGCATGTGTGCTCACAATTCAAAAACTAAACCGCAAATGAACATCAGACCAGCAACTTTTGCCATCCTTCCCTGCAACAGAGGTGACATTGGCAAAGTGAACCATTTTTTACATTATGGTCGGTGAGCCAACAGCGTCGTACCAACTTGTAGACAATGAATGAAAAAATAGCATCAACAAAAATCTTTGCATCTCATACATTGTAATGGGAGGGCAGTATCACAGAAAAAGTCCATGTTGTAACTTGAATATTACATCATCTAAATATTATTCTTTGGATTTTTATTAAACAAAATATTTTAAAGAAAATGATCATTAGTCGTTTTGTTGTGTACGCAAAAAAATACAAGTCTAATTTAAACAGAAAAAAGTCAACCAAGAATGAGAGAGGATGTTTTTGAATTAAAATTTTAATATTGTGAAGTACATAGTTACATGACAGAGAAATTCAAGAAAAGAATTTTTACAACAATTTTTTTTTGTTTTTTTTTTCACATTCCCGTGGTCTCTTTATTTGCTTTAAAATATTCATAGAGAGTCAACCAAATCTGCTTACATTTTTATTTCATATATGTAATCTTATCAAACAGGACATGTCTATTATATTCTTGGAAATATGCTTTCATCTTCATCTCATTTATTTTTCTTACAAAAGAATTTTTACGAATTTCATAACTTAGAATATTGAAAATTATTTTGCACTTTTTATGCTGGGCATGGTTTTATTTTTCACTATTAAGGAAGAAAAGAATTGTAGCATACAATTAACTTTGACAAAAATTAATTTGGCTCCATCGAGTATTCAGATCTCAGTATAGGTTATGAGTTAATGTTTCAAATCCAAGGGTAACAGTTCTGTTACTCTCTGTTAACTCATAACCTATACTGAGATCTGAATACTCGATGGAGCCAAATTAATTTTTGTCAAAGTTAATTGTATGCTACAATTCTTTCTATAGGGGCTCCCATTTTGTTGTTTATCATTCACCCAAGTAAATAATGGGTACATTAATTATTTATTTACAAGCTTGTGTTGAAATGTTACACGATTATTTATAAGAATAAATATCAAGTCGTAAAACTTCACACGTTTATTGAAAAGCAAAATATTATGTGAAACGCCGTTACAAAATTGCAACAATTGCAAAAGCTAGTATATCACGCAGGACAAATGATACATGGGACGGTCCGAATACTTTCACAAAAGTTGCTGAAATTGAAATCAAATTTCATATTTTGTCATGGAGCCAACGCCTGCGAGGTCCGTTGCCAACGGTCAAACAGGATATTATTGGAAACGTTCAGGTTTTTTGTGCCTTTCAAGGAAACCGTGGAGCCTTTGAATTAACCGAAAGTTAGAGAAGCTTTTAGGTTTTAAGGGAAAATGTAACATAACATGAAAAGTGCTGAGAAAAAATTGTATAAAGGGATTTTTTTAAGTTTTGGTAAAAAACTTTTTTCAAAACTGGGATTAACAAAATGCGACTCTTGCAGCTTTTTAGCTATTTCAGTGCGATTCACGAAGATTTTTTAATTGGGTGTGTTTCTAACCCCTGTATTCCACGCCTCCTACCTCCACCGCCTTCGAAGATTCAAAACGAAGGTCACACTTTTGAGTTTATGTTAGTTTCAACTCCAATGTCTTCCAATCTCTAATCGTCCATTTTCTGATGTTATCTTTTTCTTATTGAAGATCTGTTACATATACATTCGGAGCTCTTCTTTTGTGATGCAGAAGACCAGCTGTTCTTCCATCATTTGGGTGGTCAGCAGTGGCGAAGGGTGCCATACAAGCCGGTTCCAAACGGCTTTCCTTTTAAAATGATGTAACAAAGTAGTTAAAAAATATAGGCACAAAGTAAAAATATACATTTAAAACCAAAGAAATAATACGTATTTTTTCCCCATTGAAACCATGCAGTCTACCTGATTATCATTTTTGCCTCATTTTAAACTGGAAACCGATGGGAATCGGCTTGTATGGCACCCTTTGCCACTGGTGGTCAGCCTGCTAGCCGCTGGCTGGTATTTCAATTACAACGATTCTTTGTCATACCATACTATCTTCGTTATTTCTTCAAGATAGTTTCCCCTGCCTTTTTTATCAGATGATGTCCTCCAAGTTAATCAGTCTCGAAATGTTTGTGCAGCAATGGCTCGTAGAGCTTCCACTGCAGATTCTCTGAGAACGTTCTCGGTTTTTGAAGTATTTGATATTGTCAGCAGTGCGCTATGTGATCTAGTCGATGATTTTTTTTTTACTCTTATTGATTGGGGGTTAATTGTTACAAAAAAGTTACGTAAAGCGGATATTTTCTAACATTACCTTCTCTTTTTCAGACCAAAGCCCACTTGGACGTTTTGGCAGATGCGCTGCTACGATGGGCGAGAGGGCGCTAAGAAATCAACATCGCCAAGTCCAAAATATGAAAAATCATACCCTTAAATTAACAAATCGTTGATGAATTAGATTTCCTTCCAAAATGTTTATTTTGGGTAAAATAACAATTTAATTGTACAAAACAGGATTGATTCATGTATCCTTTTTCTTATTTTCAATCATATGGATCTGAGTTTTATGTTACTAAAATTTGATTCATCAACGGTTTAAGCATTCCTTAAAAATGGCATATTTTTGTATTTTCTTTTAAAAAAACTGTTATTTCAATAAGCATTGTTTCATTTCCATTTAATTTAATCTATGAAATTAAGATCAAGATTTTCCAAACATAATGTTAATCACATGATTCATAAATTAATTGTATAAATAATAATTTAGATAGGTACTTATATAGTTTGTACAACCTGGATTTAAAGAAGTATTTTTTTCAAACACACAAAGAGGACGCAGAAAGACTGAATGATCATTATTTCTTTTAGATAGCTAGAGCAGCTGTAGCAATACTTTGTTTATCTTCGTATAAATATATACATAAACTCAACATGTATACATATATTTATTTATATTTTTTATGGTTTGTGTGTTAACACTGAAAATTCATGTTTTTTAGTTTGTCATTCAATAAATAACACTTTTAAATTTTAAACACTGTTTTTAATTTCACAAATATAATATTTTTAAAAATATATTAAATTTTTAAATTATACTACTAACGTTTTCGACTATTCAGTCATCATCAGGTAGGAAAATATTCAATATATTATATATTAATATATTCAATTATATTTGTGAAATTAAAAACAGTGTTTAAAATTTAAAAGTGTTATTTATTGAATAACAATCTAAAAAATATATTTATTTCTTATCAATACTCAATCAATTAATTCACATTTCTTTGATAGTTCCAGAAGATTTTTTTTTTCTTTCTTGTTGAAACTTTGAATTCTCAACAATGATTTGATATGTAGGCCTAAAAAATGTTACGTTCGTATTTATATTATATTTTTAAAAAACATATCGCTTTATGAAGAAGAAGAGAAGGGAATTTATACAATCTTGCAAGTAAATGTAATTTTGTAGAATAGAAATGATTGAAGTGAATAAAGTAGAGTTTCTACGCTTATCTAGTTAAATTGTAATGTGGGCCGAGTTGTTTGTTAAATTGTCAACAGAATTCATAAAAGAAAAAAACAATTTATTTTTGAACCATAAAATTCTCACACATGTGTTTCTCTAGGTTGGAAAACACAAAATGTTGTGACAATTAGTCATTTTTATGTTTTACTTTAAAAAATAACTTGAGCCAAATGATCTTAGGTAAGACAATGTAATAAAAAACACTTTAAAGGAATACGGGAGAGTTTATTGAAAGCCAGTTGCCCATTTTCTTTTCTTTTTGAATACAAATATTTGCGTATTCCTAAAGCGATTTTTCATTGTGCAAAAAATACGTTTTTTCTTTTCTAATGGGCTGGCAAAGACAAGAGTGTAAGCATAAAAAAAATCTAGTGTTATTTAAGAGAAAGATACAAACTATCCAAAAAAATGGCAGCTATAATAATGTTAGCTCTTATTTAAAATAACATGGATGATAAATAAATATAGATATTTTGTGTCCTATGAGTTTACAGATAGCCCGTAGAATAGTCATTATTTCAAGTATTTCTTAAAACTGATCAAGTTCTTTATTCAAATTTACTATTTGAACATTCCACTAATGAATATTTTCGGTATTTCAAAAGTGTAAAAACAATTTGTCAGTTTATTTACAGAAACATAGACGTTTATTTATTGAAGCATAGATATATTGTTTGACTATTAAGTTAACATTTTTTTTACAAAATATTTTCTGTAAAACGCTTAGTTTTACATTCCAATTTTGTTGATCAACTCAATATAGTTATGTATATTAAATTAATTAAGGTAAATGTAAATAAATATAATGTTGTGTTTTAAGTGAACACACATAAGTTGACAACACTCATTGTTATAAATAAATAAAAAATAAACATTAAACTTATAACAATCAAAAGCATAATAAATTAACATTTGAAAATATTTTTTTGATGCTTTCAATTTTTTGATAATGTTTTTTTACAGCAACAAAAAAACAATCAAGCACTAATACAAATCAATATTTTTTTGTAAATGATAAAAAAAAGTAAAATCATTCTAGATTTGTTTCATTCATTCACTTCAAATAAATTAATTTTGTAATGTACATATAAGTTTAAAAAAAATTGTCAAAGAACATGATTATTTATTTTGTAAAAAAAATTTGTAGTTTTTTCACATGGCTATCTACAAAAATGTATTAGAAAAAATGTGTATATAAGAAATGTAATGAAGTTTTATGTCCATCGATTGATTTGATTTATTTTGTTTCGGTGTTATTCACACAGAGAAAATTCATGGCTCATCCGTCGCCTATAGTGAATTTTCCGTACAAAAAAATCAATGATCCATGGATCATGTGTGGATTAAAATGCTTGCGAATAACACTGTTTGTGCTTTTGTGAGTTTTCATGTAATATAAAGTACACCTACTCTTATTGTGCCTATGTCAGAGGTTACCTAGCTCTTTTTTGTGATTTTACTTGGACTAATAGTTAAGTGTTATTATAGATAAGACATAAATCGCTCATGTCAAACACAACTACTTTTCTTTTCCACACAACGCACATGTCTATACCTACAATGGAGTTGGAACGGATGTTACAAATTAGAATTTATTCGCGACGCAAGAACGTCACAATAATATTGATTTAAAAAAATACATATTTGACAAAACGTGGTTTTAGAGAATGTCAATTTGTTCAACGTTTTGTCGCAGTCCTATCTAAAATTATCGACAGTCGTGTATCTATATTTTACGCCGATGTAAGGTGGGTGACCCAAATAAGGCCTATGTCCTAATAAGATCTATTGATGAAATTTCCCGCTTCGAGTTTTCAAATGGCCGCCAATGTTTGTAGAAGTGTGTGTGGACATTAATTAACGCACACAATCACAACAAGTGGTCCCTGGCGTGAGCATGTTGGATCCTGGAGTCCAAAACACCCACGCTGGTTTTCAAAATTATCCAAAATAAAGCGTAATTTTCTCGTTGTCTATCCGGCCGTGTGAGGTCTCGTTTTTTTGTGTCTATATCATTCGCGCCGACTCCATTTGTAATTTTTTAAATCAATGTTGTATTAGCTATTTGTTTAGATGTGAATCTCTAGTTTATGCGCATGCAAAAATTTATGAAGCAAAATTATTGTACAAAAAAAAAGGAAGGGAAATTGTTTGAAATGATACTTTGAAAATTTAAAGCGATTTATTCTAAATTGACTATTTTAAGTTGTGATGCAAAAAAATATGTAACGATACGCGGCCTCTATAGTGTTTCCATCACATGAAATAATTGCAATTATAAATTGGAAAAAAATCCTATACTTCAAACAAAATAAAATATACAGTTCTGAACTTCTCACAACATCTACGTTACTGGTTTTTGAAAAATAATAACTCGATTCGTTTCGCACCTTTTTTTTCGCAACTAAGCTAGACATATAGCGTAACATCTTGCCTGTATTATTCTCGAAGGACTCGCATGTGACGATTTGGGCCTATAATAAACCATTAATTAAAAAAAATACAGCTTTGGATAACGTTATGAAATACATTACAAAATATATCCTTAGAGCTGATTGTCAAAATGTTCGAGTAATAATTAGTACAAGATGATGTTAAGTTGATTTACGAAAAAGGTTGTACGATTTTTTGTTTGTTTGTAAAAAACCCTACACAAAGAATTTCTTATTTTTATTTTAAGAAAATAATGTTTCCTCTAATCATCAAATAATTTGATATTATCTTTCCGTGATAATTGGTACTGATTTCATAAATATATATTTTTGTTACTTTCTTATAATTATCAAACTACATTAATCTTGCATTCAGATGTCTGCAATCTAAGTTGCACTTAAGATCCATATTTAATGCATTCCCACAAGCTGACGTATACAAGTTTGCGCTGACACATAACGCATGTAAATTTACTACATAAAACCCCAATCTGAAATGAATATAAGCTCTGCAACACTTGCCGATATTCCCCGAAACACGGGTGACATTTGCAATCAGTAAACGAAATTAATAATGTAAAATAAAACAAAAAATTCTTCTTCGCGAGTTGATTTATTTTCTCGAGCGCTTTCGATGTAATCACACCCATTATCAAGAGGAAAGCTCTTGAAGAAATTAATCAACTCGTGAAGAAAAACTTTGTGTTTTATTTTTACATTATTAATTTACAATGAATCTTCACAATGTCAATACACAAACCCTTAAACTTAGCTTGTTTTTTTGATTCCGGGTTTTGACCGTGGTCCATATTTGTGCCTGTTTTCTTCATCTTTCTTCTTTTTTTGATCTCTCTTGAAGACTTTCAGCTGACGTTTCGTTTCCTCTGTGGGCGACTTCTTCGGAGTTCCGATCGCTTCTTTAACTTGAAATTGTGGATGCGTATTTATAATTTATATTGTCTCATTATTTTTTCTCGGAAAACAGAAATACGAATCTCAAAGATCCAAGTCACATTTAGGATTCCTTCAATTCATGGAACCGTACATTAGTAAACCACTCTACCTTTTTAATCCGAAATTCTCTTTTGGATAACTTTGCGTAGCCGTTTCTCGAATTTGATTACAACATCTAAAATTACAAATCCGTAGCTTCAGACTAGTAGCTATTTCCATCACCCAAAAATTAATTTCTCAAAGTCGTCAGCTCTAGCGAACGTTTTGTGTTCCACACATGTTTGGTGAAACACTTTGTGTCAATTTAAACGTAACATTTTATACTCTGAATTCTGGCAATGCAATTATCATAATAGGTGTTGAATGTGTGAACAAGAACACCTGTAAGTTCGCGCACAAGGGCGTTGCGGTAAATTATACCTCAAGTACAAAACCTCACGCTTAAACTCATGGTTAAGCTTTTAATCAAAGATGTATAAAAACAAAAGCAACGTCTCTTGAGAGCGTTTAAGTTACAATAACTTTTCTGGCGTATTACTGTGGTTGAGTTTAAACGTTAAGTTTTATACTTGGAGTACAGAATTAGCATTCGTTTGTTCTTCGCTAATACCGAGAAATTTATCACGCCGAGAAATTTCATTCATGCAGAGGATTTAAATTATGATCGCGGTCCTAAAACACTACTGCGAATATTAAACATTGCGTAAGTCCTACCTCAATTGCGTATATCGAAAATGTATGGAATATACCATGGCACTCCTTGTGAGTGATTTAGTTTTCATATATAATTCGATTCACGCAATCAAGTGGAGTTTACACAATGCTTTATACTCGGGATTATTGTAATCAAAGCATACAAACCCTTGTAATGTATCAAAGTTTGTGTATGGGAATGTAGTCACGATATTCTTGGGTATATCTACCAATAGACAATATGTATGTTCTATCATTTTATGTATGTTCTATTTCTGGCAAAAGTTGTGGGGCTTATGTTCATTTGAGGTTTGGATTTTATTTGTAAGTACACATTCAGCATTTGTAAGCGCGAACTACACTTGTTGGTTTGTGGGCATACATCTGAGAGCTTTAAATGAATATATCCTTGCAACTTAGATTATAGATTATAGATTATCTATAATCTAAGTTACAAAGATACATATATTACATTTAAGATTCCTATTAAATGCGTTCCCATCAGCAGACACGTATAAGTTCGGCCTAGCACATGCCGCAAGTGTGGTCTAATCTAATCTAATCTAATATAAGTTGCAAAGATATGTTACATTGGAGATTCACATTACATGCATTTCCACAACCAGACACGTACAAGTTCGCGCTTGCACGTGCCTCATGTGAGCCTACAACATAAAACCAATCTCAAATGGACATACACCCTGCAACTCTTGCCGTCCTTCCCTGTAACAGGGGTGACATTGGCAAAGTGAACCATTTTTACAGCATGGGTGGTCAGCCGCATACCAACCTATAAGTCAAGGAACATACACGACAAATTACATTTTTTAAATCAATTAATAATATAGGTACATGGACATCAAAAACATAAAACAAATTTCATTTTATTAAAACCTAGCCGCCAACATTACAGATCAACCGCCATTTCTTTCTGTCCTTACATACTTCTTTCAGTCACAAAATATAATTACTAATCAGAAACTATAATGCTTTACTGTGCCTACTCGTACTTTGTCATCATTTCACTAAAGGTGGTCAGAGCCTCTGCAGATTTGTTTCCAGTTTGGACATCTATTGCGCTTTTCATACGTAAAATAACTCATACGTAAAGCAACTCCTTTAGAATCAGTTTTTTTACGATGTCCTTCATTTTTCATTCTTTTCAACCCGTGGCTTCCAAAGTCTTATTTTCATAAAGTCTTTATTTTTGTATAAGCTTGCTCAAAACTGATATACAACATTATATGGTTTTGACTCTTCCATTAATATGCCTTCATTTTTTGTGGTCATTATTTAAAACATATACCAACAGATATGTTTTAGTCATTCGAGATTGTGGTCCTCCAGGAAAAAAACAATGAATTTGCTTTGATTGCAGTATGAAGTATGAAATAAAGAATCTTTAATCTGAGTTGCAAAGATATATTCACATAAAACGATTTATTGATTTTACTGCAATAACCAAATGAATAGACCAAATGAAAAGATACCATATTGGAAATCGAATCAATTCAAAACAAAAATTTCGCTACAAAAGAACGAAAATTAGTTTTTGTTTACATTTGAGTATGTGTGAATTTTTTTCGCGCTACTTTTTCATTATTTTACAAAACAAATAAAATAGCATGTCATGCTAAGCAACGTGTAAAAAAATATGCGCGAAATAATTACGTTTTTCAAGGAAGGATTACCAAGGCGAGGTTTCCCGGAAAAAATATTTCATAAATTAAGCTCTGAAACATTTTATTTCATTATGTCTAATTTAATTAAATATTTAAAAACAAACGCACTTTGTAATGTAGACTAGTTTTGTTTTCTCTGTTAACTAACCAAATGTTATTATTTTTTTATATTTTTAAAAGCATCATTTTCTTAGAAAAAAATTCTGGAAAATTAATTAATGAAATTTTATTTTCTTTTATAATCTGTGTGAAAGATTTTTGTTGGTTTTTTATATTTAAATAAAAAAACAATCTACAGTGTATGGGAGGAAGATTACAAGCAACATCTGAAGATATATATTGGTTTCGTGAAGGTTTTGATTTATTTTTATAAATCTGTGAACAATATTTTCGTGCGAATGAAAAAAAAATCCTTTTCAAAATTTATCTGTCTTGTTTGTACAAAAACTGAACGACAAATTATAATATGAAAGGCTTTATTATGAGTACAGATCCATAAAACGTAAAAAAAAACATTCATAAAAAAAGCTCTTTAATGACTTAATGTACTTTTTTACACTAATGTTTTTCTCAAGTCCCGAAACATCACGAGGGCGATCCTTTTATCGGCTATTAATAGCGTTTTTTATTGTCTTTGTCCGTCCGAGGGACGAATGTAATCAATAAAAGTCCCGAAAGGTATAAAAGCCCAGCGTAATGTTTCGTCTGTAATAACGACATTGTTCGCAGAACAGGTGAATGGCACCGAGCCTCTAATCACCTGGAAATTGGGATGTTTTCTTTTACGTTTCTGTTCATTTTTTGAGTGAATTAAGTGGATTTGTTATTGTCTTTTCTTGCAGACAAACATTTATATTAGATCGTCTTGAAAAAAAACTTAAAGGGCAATAAAACTTTTTTCCGTGAGCTTTTTCACACAAGAATTGTGCTTAGAACTGAACAGCCTAACTTGGAGAAGATAGAAAAAGGAGCATACAAAAATAATGCTGTGAAAATTGATATGAAAATGGGGTATTTTAAAGAAATGAGCGGCTTAAGATTATTATAGAGTAAAGCTGAAAATTTCTCAGTTCTAAAAGAATCTGAATGTCTAAAACGACTAGTTGGAGACGGTTGATGTCCTGTTCTTTTGTAGAAGGTTTGTGTGTGAACCTACATTTTCAGTTATTTGTAACATACAGCAAGCAAATGTACAATCAAAATCTTATTTGATGGTAAAACAAAATGGAGGATTAAAAACGAGTTCCGCAAAAAATACTTAAATGCTAAAATTGTAGACACAATGCGGAATAGAACCCCTGCCGTCTGTATCAGAAGTCAAGCGTTTTGTCC
The DNA here is from genome assembly GCA_951799405.1 of Agapetus fuscipes. NCBI lineage: Eukaryota > Metazoa > Arthropoda > Insecta > Trichoptera > Glossosomatidae > Agapetus > Agapetus fuscipes. The sequence continues at coordinate 4,998,549 of OX637342.1, read as the reverse complement.
GCTTTGCTACCGTGTTAGCTTAAATGATACGTTAAAATTATGTTTCTTTTAAACAAAAATACGTAATTCATTGTTTTTTATTGAAGATGTGCTACGATCGAGCGACATTTTGGAAAAATTATTACCATAAAACATTACAATGATGTGTTTACAGCTTTGGCGTATTTTTCGTAATATAAGCATAGAGAATGTCTTCTTCATATATTTTCCGTATTTATCCTAGACGTAATTATACCTAGAAAAAGTAAGATTAAAAAAATATATTACCTATATCAAAAAGTAATATATATCTAGCTAGCTTTAAGAAGAAAATATATTATTGCATGTTATAGTAAAAAAAATATTCACGAGTTGTATTTTTGGCTGCACGTTAAAAAAAATAAAAAATGAAAAAATTTGCAAAAAAAAAATAGATTAGAATTTGGGGAATGTGAGCATAGGTGATACGAGAAAGAAGGACGCGTAGGACGTGTTAGTACAGGCAAATATATTTTTGCATCTTTTTGATCTGTTGTTTGAGGTAAAAGGGTTATGAACCGAGTTCAGCTCAGCCGGACATTGTCGTTAGAATAGATGAAATTATACAATATTCAAAATGAATGTCTATTTATTAAACATAGTATTATCCCATAGTACATGTGTGTATTTTGTGTAATAAGATATTATAAAATGAAAGTAGATATTTTCGTACCAGTGTATTTCATACGAGGAGAGACATTCGCAAGTTATTAATGGCGTCTGGAGACAGAGCAATCGATTCGGAGCGCTACGCCACTCTCTTGCGTTATAAACAATAACTTTACTGCAACTAGAGGAGGACAGAGTGGGTGTTGGATGGCATGGAAAGATGCGAGTTTCCAATTCCTCGTTCCAGACGATTGATGCATTCTGCTTCTCGCATCCAGGAGGCTGGATCGCAAGACTGCTGCTGTAACGATTATATCCAAACATGTGTTCGCATGCATTTTATTACAATTTGCATGCAGAGCTTCCTAATCCCTGTGGGGGGTCACGGGTGATGACGTCACAGACGAAAGCTGCTGACGTCATCCTGAGCCACCGTCTGGCCCTCTATGGCGATTGTGTAGGGAGCCAATCCATTATGATTAGTGGATAAACAAACCGCAGGTCAACATGACGTGACCAGCTTTGTTACGCGAGCCTCTTGCGGTTCAATGGTTTGCGAGAAGTCGAAAATTGTGCATCGATCTTTGCGATACCGCAGTGAAAAGATGGTCAAAGTGTAAACACATCGCTGTCTATGTTTTATTATGAGCTACAGTTTGGAGTCTATTTTTAGATGAATTTATACAGCTCCACGATAAAAGTAATCGTGCATTCTATAGCCTAGAGCAAAACACCTTGAATTTTTTTTTTTTTTTTTTGATGTTTCAATCACTAAAACTTCTACAAAAACTTCAAAGGATATTTTTTAGAAGCTCCAACTAAATCACAAATTGAAAATGAAAAGAGACCCATTTTAGATAGATCAATTTTAATCAATTTTCGAAACAGTATTTATTACTTAGTGCTTTTGGTAACAACTCAATGAGAATCGACTAGTTCAGACAAAATATACTAAAAAAGTCACTCGGAATACGATCGTAAGTAGGACGGATTGATAAAAAGAAAAAAGTGGCATTATAGTAAATATTATGAGAAAAAATCCCTCGAGTTGCAAGGAACCGAGTTTGAAATTCAATAAAAATCTTCAAAGAAAATTTTCTCTTAGGTTGTTTGCGTTTATAAATTACAAGTAATATCGTCGGAAGCAGAAATGGCGAACCCTGCAGGGCGTCGTCAACTTGCATAATTCAATAACCAAAAGGGAATCGACTGAATGAAGATTGTGGCGAACATTTCTCCCACCTACTACAAATTGCGCCAAAGCTGCGATCATATAATATTTAGTTTTGGCTTTAATGCCCAACCTTTTGGGAGACGTCGATTGTTAAAATTTAAGATGGCGAATATTGAATCATTTGAATTCTCGTTCTTTTTAATTTCCTTCTTGTAGAAGTTTCAAGGATCTTATTTTTAAATGAAAGTTTCCTTACAAGGAACTCGACATGTATCATTGTCTCTTAGCTGGTTTTCCGAGCTAGTAGCTTCCTTCCAGGGTATTATTTATAGCAACATGAAATAGTCCATGGTTTTTCATCCTTTCTAGATAGTTGCGAAAGAATTGTCTTTTCTTCCTGCTCCATCTTAGAAAATATTCACCAAAAAATTATGTCGCCATAGACTGTAATTTGTTGTAATACTGAAAGGACGTTTTATGGCCAGTCTTCGATTATTTTTTCAATGAAAAAATAGTGTATTTAACAATTCACAATATTTAATTGTTCTCTGACGGGAACCGAATGCACTACCTTCCGATTCCGTTAGCCAATAGACTACGAAACGGTCAATTGATCTTAGATCCACGATTCATCTGAAGCGTGATTCTGCTTAATTCCTTACAGTTTGGATATCAATCCAAGTCGGAGTTTGCTAGCGTTTGCAAAAGAACACCATAGATTAAAAAAATCTAGTACAACTGATTTTTGAACACGAATCGCTCTCTCGTCGCTTTGAGGTCTTAAGAAACTTAGCAGATGTGTTGACAAATTAACCTTGAATACATTTATTACTAGTTTATGTGTTTTTTTATGTGGTTGTGATTTTTTTGGTGTTAGACGGACCGAGGGTTGAGAAAAACTGCGTTCGGTGCACGAGCACTTTTACGCTTTCGTTTGAAATGGCTTCCCAAATATTTTCTCTCGTGGAAGCGAGTCGTTATCGATGGAATAATCATTTTCTCTGGGATATATTGACTATTGAGCAGTTTCCGCCAGTAAACATTATACGGAAAAATGTGTGTAGCTGTGTGATTGAAATATTTTACATTGTGTGAGTCCATGCATAAAGAAAATGCCCATTTTCACAACAAATGTGAAAAATGAAAATATTTGCAATTTTATGAAGAAAATGATTTTCCTACTATAATTTACTATGTTTTCATAACAATGTAAGGAGAAATGGTAGTTTACAATTCCAGCATTGTTACATTTTTGGTTGCATATAAAGTATGCGTTTTTTATGGCCTTGGTTTCTTACTAAAAATATCCAAGAAAAATTCGATGGATTCCAACAGACATAGGAAATAACTTTCTCGGCGTTTCCATATTTTTATCTTTAAAAAAAAACCTAGATTCCCGCTTTTGATTCTACTCGTATATGTACAACCATCTATAAAACGCGTTTTGTTTAATTAAATTCTTCAAGAGAAATTCAACTCACTAACCTATTTTGCCTGACCAGCCAATTAATAATTTACAAATATTTTGTTTCAATAACTTTTTAATTAATAGTTACTTAATGACGTCAAACATACAAGTATAGAACTACTGAAAATGTGTGAATTATACTCGTTATTTTCATGATTGATTTTTTATAATTAACTTCATTATTGCTACATTCTGAATAGACTTTCTAGTTTGTTCCATAATGACGGTGATTTCTGTATGAGGGTGAGTTTTGGGGGTCGACACGTGTCGCTTACAAGGACTATGTAATAATATAAGGGTGGAAATGCTTCTAGAATAAGCTATTGCCTTTTGGACCTGTGTCAATCGACTGCCAATTAATTATTGTTCACTAAAAACCTGTCGATATATCAACCTGAAATATACAGAAGTTTCTTACACCAAAATAGTCTGAATAGTAATATAATATTAGCATGATTTATTCGGTGAATGCTCACCTGAAATCACACCTGAAGTGCCCACTGCGAGCTTGGTCGTCACCAAATTCTCAAACAAGACCCGGTTTTTTTAATGTAAAATGAATGTTTCAGCCCAGCGAAGAGCATATTATTTAAAATTCGCCGGGGTTCGAACTCATGATATAACGCCAGGTTTGCTTAAATTTTGAAATGCTTAAAAGACACGGGGAGATACAATATATGTTAGCGAGGACGGTAGAATCCGTCACTATTTTTGAGGGGACACTGAAGGCGCACCTTTTGAAAACGTCTCATTTATTATAGAGAGGATCCTTGTGGTGTCAACAACGGCGCTTTCTTAAATGAATAACCTTAGACATACATAAATAATGTATCAACAACGAATGAGTGAGGGATTTGAAAAAAGGGTAAAGCAAATGGAGGTAGAATTATAGTGATTCTCACCACTCTTAACAAAATCCCGGAATAATTATGGTTAAAGTAACAGGCGCAAATTAAGAAAAAAACTGCTTTAAATTAATTAGTAATTTTCTTTAATTAGTTTTTTCTCAAATCATGATTCAAATCAAATGTTGATTTCTAATGTTGCTGTATTCATTTGCTACATTTTTTGCATAGGAAATTTTTGACTTTTTTTGTATAGATTTCTTTGTAAGGTTTTGTTCTTTTTTATATTTAAATGTAATTTATTATTCATATTCCTTGACTTATAGGTTGGTATGAGGCTGACCACCCATACTGTAAAAAATGGTTCACTTTGCCAATGTCACCCCTGTTTCAGGGAAGGTCGGCAAAAGTTGTGGGGCTTATGTTCATTTGAGGTTTGGATTTTATTTGTAAGTACACATTCAGCATTTGTAAGCGCGAACTACACTTGTTGGTTTGTGGGCATACATCTGAGAGCTTTAAATGAATATATCCTTGCAACTTAGATTATAGATAGATTATAGATTAAGGTTGTTGGTTGTTAGTTGGAGCGTTGCGGGCAGCGCAGTCGAGGGAGAGCTGGAGAAGATTGGTTGCTTCCACAAGGGTCACAACCCTCAGTAATGAGGAATAGGATTAAGAAGAAGAAGAATAGATTATGAAATGATTTTGGATTTTTTAATATTTTTTAATCATCAACATTTTTTCTACACCTATAAATTCAAAATTTTCCGATGTTTCAACATAAATACCTATGTTTCATTTCTTCATTTGTCCCAAAATTCATGAATGTAAAAATAATAGGGTCTACCAGACAAAAACTCATTAATTCATAATTAAAGACAAAAGAATGTCTCTTCGAAGACAAAAGAAGTGAACAACATAAAATAAGAGATGTAAAATCCTTAACGAGGGAATAATACGAACGAAATATATTGAATTATCTAAATGTTAAAGGTCATACGACGAATCGAGTTATTTTTCAAATTGGCCAAGTATAAGTACTTTCGACTACACGCATGCTTTATTGAATTATCTTAACCATTGTTTTTTTTTTGGTCTCTATTTTGCACAAAGGATTTGCCGCCTTATGATTCATTAATTACAGACGATTTTCGTTTGCTGTACCCTTTGCATAAAACGATACGCTTAAACTCAACCAAAGCGTTTTAAAAAATCTAATGTAAATCGATAAAGCGCACCTAGAAAGATATTTACTTTCAGTATATTTTTTTTATAAAACTCTTTAGTTGAGTATAAAACGTGTAGTTTTATGGTTGAGGTGTTAGAATTTGAACCTATCTAGTCATATAAAAGCACCAAACAAATCCTTAGCGTTAATATATTATATACTGTATACCTAATCATTATATAGATTAAAGTATAATATTATATGTTTATTAAATGTTATTGCACTGATACGCACCGACACCAAAGTAATATTAATAATGTATTGGCTATTTATTCACGTAGATCAATGTTTATTATAGGAATTTCCAAAAAACTTACTTTTAAATTGTATTTTTTTATTTTCGTTTAAGTTAACAAAACAGTATTTTTCTCGACAAAATTTGTTTGTCATATTTTTTGTAAAGATGATCGTGAGGCCTAAGTCCAACGAGATATGAGATGACGGTCATTGTTGTTCGCAAACAGTAACAGAAAACTCGAAGTATCGAGTATTGTGAAAGAACTCGTACTACGGGTACTGATTAAAAACTGACACAAATATAGTGTTGTAAAAAAGGTTAGACCAAAAAAACTTGGTGTAAGTATGCATTATTCAGAATCTTAGCAGTTTATCTTTTTTTATTTCAACGTCTAATATTTCAAATTTTGAGTATGCAGTCTCGGCAAATCGATAGACTTTATCATATGATAAGTAAGCGATCAAAGATGGCCGTATATCAACAGCTGATCGGACAATAAATTGTGCATCATACTAATTGCACATTTAACTTTCCGATCAGCTGTGAAAGCGCGGCCATTTTGGATCACACCACACACCCTGGACTGTCATAAATGTGTTATTTGACGGTAACAATCTATTGAAAAATTGTAGGATAATCAAACGTTAATTATCCAATTTTGGAATATCTATTAAAGCAATTGGAAAGATACTGTTGAATATTTACTTTCGATGTTTTTCTAGCATTTTTATTTTGAGTTTGTATCGTCCGCAAGTACCTGTAAATAGACATGAGTTAACCGTAAGTTAAAGAGCACTAAATTGCCTGTTTATAAGCACTGCAATTGATTGTGATACTAACTTAATGTACGATAATTAAACTAGTCTAAATGTTATTGAAAAATGTGTTCGTTTATTAGAAAAGGAAGAATCTTAACAAACCGTTGAGAACAAATAATGAAAAAAAATGGCAAAGAAAATTCTGTACAATATTCTTTAATTTTTTAATGCTGAATTTTGCTCTTCCTGACCATGAAATAAATAAGTCATGCATTTTAAACCAGCAGTGAAAGTCTACAAACATTTAAAGTTTATTCACCATTTTTTAATGAATTCATTCAATCAATGACTCATCAATTGTTATTGAATGAATCATAAAGTAATCGATGATGTCTCTGTAAACTCAGGGTCAAAGTTATCGTCAAGAGGGCCTGACGCGATCAAACCTGCGCTGTTTTAGTTTAAGCAAACGCTTCGACTGCCACAGCCTTCTTACTTGCCGCACATGTTACTTTGCCTCATCTTCAGCGCGTAAACGAATATATTTTTCAAAGAATAAAAAATGCACTGCAAATATCCTGCCACGAGGATGTGTCGACATATACTAACATTTTTGCGTGTCACTCTTGCCTGAACTGAATGAATCAATGACAGCTGATTGTCATGTTTTATTCTGAGTGAATGCCACTCATATTGACGAATTGTGTGCATGGACATTTGAGCACAAATGTCACGGTTTATTGAAACAAAAGTAGAGGACATAAAAAGCAAGTCAGTTGGAGATTCGAATCGTTTGTTTGTATATGAGACACATCTTATGTATTTATGTAAGTGTTCTCTTTTGTATTAGTGATAATTAAGTATATGAATGTCACTGTACCTATAGCCGGGCAATCGCTCAAAAAACGCAATTGGAATACCCTTATATATTATATTACTTGGACCGGTCCGTAGTCCGTAGTGGCAACACTTCGGACTCGTAAATGGAAGGTTGTGGATTCGGATCCCGGCGGAGCACACAAAATATACCATTCATATTTCGAATGTGCTCTTCGCTGAGTTGAAAAATTCGTAAATCTTTACCAAAGACCGGTCACTGAAAGGTCCATCCAACCTTACAACAACTGGGTCTTGCTTGAGAATTGGCGCTTTCTACAGCGACGACCAAGCTCGCAGAGGGCTCTTGAGGTGTGATACACACAAAAACAGCGCTCACCAAATAAATCATCCTAATATTATTATTTATTATATAGGACCACAATAAACTTCGGGTCAAAAAAACTTGGCAATAAAACCAATATGTTTTTCAATCAAATTGAAAAATTATTAAAAAAAATATCTTCTAGAAAAGCAATGTTGGCCATCTTGGGTAAGCTGTCCAAAAAAAAACGCTAAGTTGTTGAATTTATTAAAAATAGTGAAAAGTTAGTGATCGTCTTGTTTTTGGATTAAAAATCCATAAAAGACAGCACAGGGTCTATTAAAAAAAACATGTGATTTTTGTTTTTATTTTTAAAATGTCTGAAAGGCATTGCATCTTTTTTTTTCAATTCTGCAGTTCTGTGCAATTTCATTCCAGTGTTGGTGAAGAGAGAACAAAAGAGGAGTGCCCGGTTCACAATGCACTTCGCACATTTAATATAACTTAAATATTAAAGAAAGTATATTTATTAATGCTAGTTTAACAATGTCTGCACATTCCAAATGAACGCACCAATAATTAACTTATTAAAATTAATGAAAAAAACTACGCAAAAAAAAACCTCTCAACTTAATTCTAGTAGGATGATTAAGTATCAATTTAGTTCCTCATTTTTTTCAATTTAAACACGAGATACTATAACAAGAATCAACTCATTTTTTTATGTTTTTGCTAAGATACCATGATAAATTTGTTGTGTATTCGAAATGAGTAAGAACCGTTTAACCATATTTATAATTTGACGCTCAACTTTGTCTTTCAAAACTCTGAAATATGAAATTTTCTAATCCAACCGTTGCCCGTTTCAGTGATGTTTTCAAAATTAAAATTGTTACCTATTGTCAAAAAAAACCTTTTTTAATTTGTCTCAAATTTTCAAAAATCAACCTGTGCTAAAAATTGATCCCATCCTTTGAAACTCAATATGCAAGGCATATAAGAAAATCTTTCGCCTTACAAGAGGTTCTATTAAAAGTATATATTATTATATATGTTACTATTATATGCTCACGGTTTAACTATGAGAAAAAATTAAATTATTATGTACTATAGAAATAAGCCAATGTGTGTGTATGAAAAAAAAGTGTTTTTCCTTTCATTTGTGATAGTTTGAATTTTTTGTAGAAAAAATCCGTGTCTACTGTTAAAAAGGTAGTATGTCTTTTGTACTGTATTTTTTCTACACATTAATTATTAAACGATCTGGTTGTATACTTATTCAAAAAAAGTGAAATAAAATTAAGTATAGCCTAATGAATTGTAACTTGGCATGTTAGGTTCCTGTTTTTTCGATAATTTTTCAATTAATAATTTGCTTCGTGTAAACGTGTCGTAAGAAGTTCACATGTTTTTCCATTAAACATTGTAAATAAACAAGTGAAAACAAGATTATTAAAGCATATTATTTTCGTGTGTTTTTACCATAGAATTCATAAAAAAAAATACTTATAAAAACTTTACGTCTTAAAAGAGATATTGTTTTCGTTTTTAATCAAATTTTAATTTTCTTTTTCGTTGTTTCCTTACTTTAAAATGAAATATGAAACATTTTGTATATACACTGTTACAATTCACATTAAAAATAATTAACAAGATAAAAATAAGAGAATTATTGACATATGATAATTATTGTGTCATTTATTGAAAAAATATATATATTTATTATTTAATTAAATGTCTAGACTAATATTTGGGAAGGAATATTTCGATGGTTAAAATGCTAAAAAATATATTTTCAATTTATCTTCTTTATATTTCAAATTCAATCAATTTATGATAACATGAATATTTTATTTAATAAATAATTATCATTTTGTACATTCTTTTTCATTTTCTGAGTTGAACAATTGACAATGATTTATTTGATATTCATAAAATATGACTGAATTCTATCAATTAATGGTAAATGAGTTTTTATACTTCTCAGATGAATAATAAGTTTGAATACGAGATTGAATGTTCGGAATTGAATGTTCAATCTGATATTTCAAACGCAAATGTGGATATTGGTATTTTGTGTATATATTTCCTAGTACTATTGAGGGGAAGCGTTGCGATGTTGCTATGTTTGGGAATGTCTAAAAGTATTATGTAATAATCTGAATATGTCAAACTGAAATGTATTAAATAATTAAATGTAATAACAATTATACATATTACTAATTGATAAAACAACATCAAAATATTATTATATATATAAATATATATATGTAAAATAAATGCCTCAGCCAGAAAATGTAACATTGATGTTTTATTTCACCATTTACGAAGTTCCTCTTCTTTTTCTTTCCATAGATCCGAAGAATCTGTTTGTGCCGCTACTTCCTTCTATGATGCAGACTGCCAGCCATCACGCCGATTATATATTAAAAATTTTTTGACTACCTGAGGATGACCATATTGGTCGAAAACGTTAGTAGTTAATCTAAATTTAATTTTTTAAATTTATGATAATTTTAAATTTATGATAATTTCGTGAAATATAAACAGTGTTTTAAAGTTAATAAGGTGTTATTTATTTATATAACAATAAAAAAACATGAATTTTCACAGTGTTAATACACAAACCATAAAAAATATAAAAAAAAAAAAAAAAAAAATATATATTAAAAAGTCTATCTTTAACCTTTTTTTAGATTAGTGATGAGGAAATCAATTCACCAACCTATTTTTAGATTAGTGATGAGGATATCAATTCACCAACCTATTTTTAGATTAGTGATGAGGATATCAATTCACCAACCTATTCTGCCTGACCAGAAACAGGTATTTACATTATCAATTAATAATTTATTATTTAATATTTCAATGACTTATTAATTAATAATTACCCAATGGCATCTGTTGCGCCAGGGTTAAAATCATTGTCGATAGAACACGGCGCAGGTGGGGCTTGAACTTGCGATTGTTTCGATAACACAAATTGCAATACCGAAGCTTTATCTCCTCAACCAAACCATCGGGAACAAGCAACTTAAATAATTGAAAAAGAGCTGTAGGCTGACACGGCCGGCTGATGATGCTTGAGAGGAGTTTCCCGGGATCTGTTGCCGTGGTCTATGGGGAGCTGGAGCTTCCGTACGTCTCGCCCATTTCTACGATGGGCTTCTTCAACTTGCGTTTTCATGCTAAAGAAGCCCATCGTATACATAGGCGAAACGTTCAGAAATCCAGCTCCCAAAGATCTTGGCAACAGATCCCTGGAAACTTCTCTGCAACTTAAAAAAATAATTTACAACTTATTTTAACAAATTGAAATCTAGGTTTTTATTTGAATCGTTAATTTATCAGATTGAAACAAAAGCGACACTTACCTTCGCAGGTAAAGCTTTGTAACGTTAAACTATAGTCATCTACCCCTTCACAAAGGCTGGGCACAATAACGCTGAGTGCCGGACACCTGTCACTTAGGCACATACTAACACGTATACTTATACAATCTATGCTAGAGCTAGAGGAACCTCAATACTCGTACTAATTGGTTTATCCTACAATTACCTTGGCTTTGATATTCGTAAAAAAAACATGACTTGCTGATACTAACGCAACGCAAACGCAACTAAGCTACACATATAGTGTAACTTCTTGCCGCGTTATCCCCGAAGGGGTCGCATGTGGCGAGTTGAACCTATACTAAAAATATATCAAATCAGAAATTAAAATTAAGAAACTACTGAGATAAATATTTTCCAAAGGGAGAAAACGCCAGTGGAAATCCTTATATTAATTTGATAAAAGGCTTGTAACAAAAATACTAAAGGGTTGGGGAAAGGCCGGGTTGCCAAATAAATATTTTTTTCAGAAAAGCCAAAAAAAAATAATAGTACAGATAGTTTATATAGGTAGTTCCTTGACTTATAGGTTGGTATGACTGTAAAAAATGGTTCACTGGCCAATGTAACCACTGTTTCAGAAATGTTCGGCAAAAGTTGCATAACGCATGTTCATTTGAGATTGGTTGTAAGTCCGCATGCGGCAAAAAAAAAAAAAAAAAAATTCCAGCACATATAAATAACATTACAAAAATAAAAACACAAAACTTGACCTTACCACATTGAAGGAAATTTGTAATACCTATGTTCCTTGACTTATAGGTTGGTATGCGGCTGACCACCCATGCTGTAAAAATGGTTCACTTTGCCAATGTCACCCCTGTTACAGGGAAGGACGGCAAGAGTTGCAGGGTGTATGTCCATTTTAGATTTGGTTTTTATGTTGTAGGTTCACATGAGGCATGTGCAAGCGCGAACTTGTACGTGTCTGGTTGTAAGAATGCATGTAATGTGAATCTCCAATGTAACTTATCTTTGCAACTTAGATTAGATTAGATTAGATTATGTATCAACAAAATATAAAAAATAATTTATTTCGAAGGCACACGTAACTAAAAAGCACCGTCTTTGTATGTATAACACCTTAAGGGCCACTCAAATCACGGATTAGATTTGTTGTAAAAATGCATCTTCATCTCATTAACAGTTCTTGACTTTTTCATATTAGGTACTAAGTAGTCTGTTGCACTCCAATAGGCTCGCAAACCGGAAAGCACGGTCTACAAAATTAGCGCGTGTCTGACGGTACGGCTAGACCCCATACCCCGGAGATCTGAGCGTCTCTCGCCTCAAATCTATCTCAACGGATGAGAACATGTCAGACAAATATGAAGGAGGCGCACCATTTACACCTCTTTTTTTTATTTCCTTCTTATTTGATTTTTGAACTCTCTCACAATATTTATAACGATAACTGAGGTTGTACTGTGGGTTCTAATATATATAAACACCTAGCATCATAGTGGGCTCTCAATAGAAATCTGTTTGAGCGTGGTCGCTTTGTTTTCACTGTTCAATCGCCCCCACTGTTTTAGCCACAATCACTACCTCAAGTACAAAACTTCACGTGTAAACTCAACCTCATCGTTTATCAACAAATGTATAAAAGCTTAAGCTCACACTAGAGGTGCTGTTAAGTTTCTACACATATTTTGGTTGCAGGTTATGGTTGAGTTTAAGTTTAATGTTTTATGATAAAGGAAAAACAGTTTTGTTTTCGATTACGTGAGTATATTTTTATAAACCACAACCGGTTTCGCAAACATCCGTTCGCATCATCAGGTGGATAAATTAATACTATGGATAAATAAAAAAAAAAAAAAAAAAAAAAAAAAAATATACTCACGTAATCGAAAACAAAACTGTTTTTCCTTTATCATTAATGATGAACGATTACAAAGTTAATGCCTCTACAATCAATAAAATTAATGTTTTATACTTAGGGTGCAGGCTTGTTGTACATGCCAAGTGGTATCTTTATCACAGATAGATTAAAGCAGACAATGTGAATAGACACCGTGCAAAATTTTCAAAACGAAAACACAACCAAAAGAGAGAAGAGAAAAGTATAAACAGCAGCGAGTAATATTTATGCTGGTAAAACATTTCCCAACAAAAAATCTTCTTAATATTTCCCCCTTAGTCAGCGTCAGACTACTGGGCGTTAAAATCGACCAGTGCCTGACTCTAGAAAGAAACGTTAGCAAAATAGTCAGAGCAGGTTTCTTTGGTCTAAGGCAGCTCTATGGCATAAAAAAATGCCTCCCAATCGACGTCATTAAGTCCTTGGTAAACGTTTTTGTGATAAGCAAATTGGACTACTGCAATTCCGTGTTTGCCGCGCAACCAAAGAAGCAAATAAACAGACTACAGTCAGTTCAAAACGCGGCGGCAAGACTGATTTTTGGCCGATCGAAGTACTGTCACATTACGCCTCTCCTTCAAGATCTCCATTGGCTCAGAATCCTAGAGAGAGTCAGGTACAAGCTTTGTCTACTGGCCTACAAAGCTCTACACGGCTCAGCACCAGAATTCTTGTCTGAGTCACTGAAAAAAGCGGTGGTGTCAGCGCGTGGGCAGACTCTCCGATCTTCAGACTCAAGATCCAAGATCCAAGATCCTCCTCCAGATCCAAAAAAGATCAATTAGGACAGTCTTTGGAGACCGTGCTTTTTGCACAGCGGCACTGGTGGCCTTGTGACGGACAGTGGTATCCACAAAATATTTAATGCAAAGATGATCAACAGACTATTGCTTTTTTGAAACGGATATTCACTTCAAGCGGTAGGTGAGCTGCGGACTTGCTATGTGTGAATAACACCGCACATATTAATTTTGTCTTCACCCTTGTTCACAATGCAGTCAATCAAAATTAAAGGACATATTTTAGATAACAATTTAATATTATCCTTCATTGTCATAATAAAACGTGGGTGTAGTTTGGACCTAAATTTTCATTTCATACCGGACAATGGAAGTGACATCGTGGTGACATCAAAATATAATAACGGGAGGTAGGTATGTAAATGTAATGCAAATTCTGACATCCCTTTCTATTCCCATGTCATGTAGTTGGACAGAACGGGATAGTTATTTAACTTAGTGACGTTCTGTCAATGAAGTTACTTTGTACTGTATCCTGCCGCTGTTCCACTAGGGATGGACAGTTAGTCCGCAGATGCGTCTCCACTTTTTTGTCTGTCCTTGCATATCTCTTTCATTTCTCTAACACTCATCACTTTCTTCATACATAGTCTTCTCTTACTCTCACACTGCAGGTTTCATTCTTTCGCAATCTCACCTCTTATAAATTCAAATACAGGTTTTATGTTGAAAAATAATAAAATTTTGACAGCTCTTTCTATGTCTTGAAGATGAAATTTTCGTGAATTTATGTCAATAGCTAGTCTTTCATCATCATCAATAGAAGAAGGCAGAAGTCTCGACGACCGTCAATATATCTTACCGTATTTGAATATAGGACGGAATTAAACATGTCAGTCTGTGAACAGTTGATCATTGTTCCATATGAAATGTAGCAGCTTTTGATTCGCCCCCATGCTTTATTCCATCCTATCTTCAAAAGGATATGGAATGGCGGTCATCGAGACTTCCACCCCTGGGTTGACTGATTACAGATTTTTTCTGCTCTCTCGCCTGTCCATTGCCTTTACTCTCCACCTACGTATGTCTGCTTTGGCTGCATCTGCGTTGACACGGTCTATCCATTGTGTCTTTGACCTTCTTTGTCTCCTTCAGCCTTCAGGTGCTGAGATTGTCAAGAGCTTAATGAGGTTGGTGTCGTCCATTCTAATTATGTGACCAGCCCACTGCAGGTGCCCTACTCTGATGGAACTGATCACATCGGACTCTCTGTTGATGTCGTCCATTCTAATTATGTGATCAGCCCACTGCAGGTGCCCTACTCTGATGGAACTGATCACATCGGACTCTCTATTGATGTCGTCCATTCTAATTATGTGACCAGCCCACTGCAGGTGCCCTACTCTGATGGAACTGATCACATCGGACTCTCTGTTGATGTCGTCCATTCTAATTATGTGACCAGCCCACTGCAGGTGCCCTACTCTGATGGAACTGATCACATCGGACTCTCTGTTGATGTCGTCCATTCTAATTATGTGACCAGCCCACTGCAGGTGCCCTACTCTGATGGAACTGATCACATCGGACTCTCTGTTGATGTCGTCCATTCTAATTATGTGACCAGCCCACTGCAGATGCCCTACTCTGATGGAACTGATCACATCGGACTCTCTGTTGATGTCGTAGAGCTCTTTGTTATACCGACGACGCCTAACATTTTAATATTATCTCACCGGATCCTCTTTCAATTCATTCATAGCTGGTCTTTACCTCGAGCATAAAATAATGCGCAAGTATTCAAGCATAGCGTACACACAAAAACAATTGGAAAATACAAAAGCGCGTGTAGCGAGTGTTTTAGTTTTCATACAATTTATCTGTGAATGGGAATGTGACCTAACCAATGCAGACTACTGACTTATATTGAATACACCACATTGACGTTTTTGTACAGTTCATTTTTTTTTATATATTCTTCGTCATATGCCTCCGTCTTTTTAATTGAATTAAACGGTAGAGAATTTTTCTAGCAAAAATGTTGATTTGCATTTTTCACAATTAACTGTCTACATTTTGAAGGTACAAGTAAATTACATTTTTTATGTCTCATTCACATAGTGATTGCCACAAAGTCAGTGTTTTGTGACTGTGCTTTTTGCGTTGCTGTCCCAAAAGCCTAGACTCTCTGCTTGTGAGTTCAAGAAAAGAATCTGTTCGCACTATTACCTATGCATTGTTACGAGTATGCAAGAAATTGTATATTTGTGTTTTGTTTGTCTGTGTTAGTGTTATAATAAGTCTCTCTAGAAATAATTAGACGCTTAATTAGATACCTAAAAATAATTTGTATTTGTTCAAGATTAATTCAGTGGTGAATCGAATGTTCTGGTGAAGTCTAGCAAGGTGGTATGTAACAATTCTCCATGTTTCGAGAATGATATATATTTGTAATATAAATTAAAGACCGAAATTCCCTGCAGGAGGGAGAAATCAATCAACTGTCGAACTAGACTGTGGAAATGTAGCTCTGAACCAAAAGTGATAAAATAAATTGTGTTAAATAAATAAACTGCAGTTGTTATTAAATAGAACCCGCTTAAAAACATAACAATACAAAATTCTTTAAAGTAATTTAATAATTTAAGGGCTCTCAAAAATACGGAATTAATTATCTATCAAGGGATCGCTAAGCATGGAATCGACTCTATATAATACATTAAGGAAGATCCTTAATACTTTAAAGGAGATCCTATTCATTATTGGTATGCAAATTTTAGGCCACATCTTTGTTATTAAAACTTAATTCATTGTTTGATACGTCTGGTTGTTAAAGGTATTGTGTTTGGATGAAAGACAGTGAACAATGGACGGTTTTATATAATTAAACAATCTAGATCATTTTCGTCTTACACAAACCAATATTGTTAAATTTTCATTCATACCTGTAGTAGCCCATAACCCGCCTGTTCATTCAAGAAAACAACTAACTTTGGGTCATTTATATTAATATTATGGTCAACTAATCCTCCATCTATTTTCGTGTAAAATTTGGTGATTGGTGTAAGCTTGACCACGTATAATAGTGTTATGTTGTAACGGGGATACAATTTAATTACAACTAAGGTAATTTATTTGTTCAGTTTCGGTCCAGATACAGAGTCACATTACACTTGTTCAATACAATGGTCAGTTGGCTTCTTCCCTATAGAGAGCTTTGCTCATTGTTTTATAACACGAATAAGAATCATTGAGAATTGGTACATGCGAGACTTTACTTGAACATTTGACCAAGCACTCGAACACAAACACAATACACAACTACATATTCATAACAATAGTTTATAGTATTCATCGTGAAATTAGGTTTATCTTGTTAACACAAGCAAATGTCAACAAACTGACAGACAGGGGCTCGCAGCCCATATAGACACATGCGCCTAATAGGTAGGCAATACATGGTAAAAAAAAGCATTTAAGCTCGATATTGAGATTTGAAATTCAAAATTTAAGTTTGATTGGAGCCATCGTTAGTACTTTAGTCAATTTCAAAAGAGTTATTTTAAGGGAATGCGAGAAAATCATTATTCTGATACGTATGTTGTTATAAATTATTTGTTATAAATATTTTATCATAAATGTAATTTGTTGTGTGTGTTCCTTGACTTATAGGTTGGTATGTGGCTGACCACCTATGCTGTAGAAAATGGTTCACTTTGCCAATGTCACCCCTGTTTCAGGGAAGATCGGCAAGAGTTGTAGGGTGTATGTTCATTTTAGAATCGGGTTTTTATGTTGTAGATTCACATGCGGCATATACAAGCGCGAACTTACACGTGTCTGTTTGTGAAAATGCATATAATGCGAATCCCTAATGTTGCAGACCTTTGCAACTTAGATTAGTATAGATTATTTGCTTATACCCTATGCACGCACCTGCCGACTACTCTATGAGGTGTACTGTAAAAATTATTGTAGCATACAAGCGATACAGCTTGGACATGTTTATAATAACGTTCAATAATTGCATAAGTGTTATTTCATCTGTCGAGATTTATTAATAGAAATTAATTTAATTACATTGGTCCGAGTTCAACAGAAATGTAAACATTGTGTAGCTGATATTAATAATCATCCCTCTACGGCCTACGACAGTGTAAAACATAGCGGCCAAACTCAATCGTAGAATCACATCAAAAATATATATAAACTAAAACGCTCATTAGAGCCTCTACCTCAGATTCCATACATTTTGTAAACGCAATTTTTTAGTTTTGATGTGAGGTTTTCTACTTAGGGAATAAGGGTCTACGCCGTAGCAATACTGTAGCTAATTAATCAATTAATAATTATTATCACAGTGAGGCTTATTTATCAAAATGACGCTAACGGCATAACTGTAGCTGTTCAAATGTTTCCATTTAAATTAATCATTGCAAGTAAGTAACTCGAGTTTCTTGAAGGAATTCTGTGCGTAGGACTCTCCAGATTTCGTTCAAGTTGCGTAGCATTAGAGGCCTTTTTTTAATGAACCTGTGAAGAAAAATGCACTTCTTAAATTTATGTTATTGTATTAGCTCTTGCTTTCAAGGACATCTTCCAGCACCCAAACAAGCGACTCAAGTCCAGAAACCCCATCTGGACAATTGATGATCGGAGTAGGGATGCTACACTGCAATGGAAGTCCATATGGGAGGAGAAAGGCTTTAAAAATCACGAGTTGATCACTCTGCCACACCAAGAGGTCCCAGGGTTTAATCTTGCGAGAGGACTGTGGACGACCTTGAATAGGATCCGAACCGAGACGGGCCGTTGCAACTTCTTGCTCCATAGATGGGGATTAGCTCCATCTCCAGTATGTGACTGTGGGGCGGAGAACCGGACTGTCCGGCACATTGTGGAGGAGTGCCCCATCAGAAGACACCCTCCTGGCCTGAAGGACCTCCACAAGGCCACGCCAGGAGCAGTGAAGTGGATGGAGGGCTTGGATCTTCGCCTCTGACGCTGCCCAACGGCCAAGTGATTTGCTGTGCTTGCCGGCCATACGCAAAGTAAAGTAAGTAAGCTCTTTCTTCAAAAAAAAACACCTACGTAAATATTGTCAGCGCTATAGCCGAGAGGACTACGTGATGACCATTTGACTGGCGTATTTAAAATAGAAAAAAACCGATTCGAATCACTATTAGCCGCATGATAAAAACATTTTTTTTTGACGTAACAAGTATCATTTGGTCAATATTTGTCTGTAATAACTCATTGCGAATATTAATAAGTGAATTTTTTTAAATACAATAATTACAATTATAATAACTACACCGTAAATATTTTAAGATACGAACCAATATCTTATAACGGTTCGTCTAATATCCAAGTAAAAATAGTAAATATGTCAAACGACCGTAATTTCAACATAAACCTTACCTAGCAATAATTATGTTTAGCCATGCAACAATTTATTAATAAATTGCATTCCTCTACACAATTTTTTTTTTAAATTAACTCAATAAATTTAATATTCAAAAACATAACTGAGCGAACTCACAATAATTATATTTTCAGTGAAAGACAACATTTGCGCTTGTGACTTGGAGAATAAATGAGAGTTCAAGAGAGTTCACACGCTTTCAAATAGTTCCTCATTAACAGTATGCTTCATTAGAGCGCGTTCACTTTGCTCACCTGCTGCATTTTACCCACCTTGCCGGGTGAAATGCCACCCACTTCACCTACACTTGCAGGTAAAGTACCGACGACTTTATCTGAATACCTTTGTGGGTAAAATGCCACTCACTTTATAAACTTCTCGAGGCAAAATGCTGTTTAATTTACCTGCATACCGTTCGCATAGTTTGTAAGGTGGTCTAATTAAGACTCATTTTTGCAGATCCAGAATTAGTCCCATTTTACACGATCCGGTTTCAGCTATGCGATAGTTATGGTAGACATCCGGTTGCAAAACGTATGAGATCACCGTACAAAACACTCCAAAACGTGTTAAAAGGATCTGAAACGTGCAACTTCGGCCACTTTATCCTGAAACAGGGGTCAATTATCTAAGTTACAAAGATATATTACATTTAGGATTCATAATAGATGCATTCCCATATGCAAACACGCTTAAGTTCACGCTTACATATGCCGCATGTGGACTTAAACATAAAAACCCAATCTCAAATTAATGTAAGCCCTGCAACTCTTGCTGACCTTTCCTGAAGCAGGGGTGACATTGGCAACGTGAACCATTTTTTACAGTATGGGTGGTCAGTCTGATACCAACCTATAAGCTAAGAGTCGTAATTAAATTCATCAAAAATTTAATTATCAAAAAACTTGTGATACTAATACTCGTGTATGGAAAATTATTCTATTATGGAAAATTGCCCGCTAGGGAAGTGATTATTTCTCAGAATTCCAAAAAAATAATAAATTTGATTAACAAACTATTCCGCACTGTATTTTAATATTCCTCACACAAAGTTTTCCATATTTTTTGGGCGTTTCTTACCAATATAATATAATTTAGTGAAGGCATAATTTAATACAATTTATGCTAATAGAAACTCTATTCCCGTTTGTTGATTTTTGTGTTTCGTGTATTACAAAAATAAATTTATTCATGTTTACTTTTCCTTTTCAATTTCTCCATTGAAGAATTAATTTCAATAATTTTCCATATCGAACATGAGAGAACATGGCATTCGTGCGCGACATGTATTAAATGCTTCAAAACGAAAAATAAATTAACAAATTTATGAATGAAAAATTTTGTTTATTTTTTACAAAGTACATACAATCCATTAATGAAAGTAGGAAGTAATGAAAACAAAGGAAAATGAGGTTTTCCATTAATAAAGTCTTGGGTGTTTTTTGTATGTCCAAAGAGCAAAAGTCACTGGTGTAGTTAATTATTTTGGAAAGAGTAACACTTAACTCTACGGTGGTTGAATGCTTTTCAATTAAAAACTAAGCAACTTAGACTGTCCATTGTCCAACCCTTTAGGCTTACATATTTTATGAACTTATCAAACCAAGCACGCCTCTTTTAATAATTTAACGGAAGGACCAGGCCTGGATTAAGGGTGGTTGGAGCGGTGTGATCGAACCAGGGGCCCCACGACCAGAAACGCCCTCAATAGAGAAAAAATACTGAAAAGTTATGTTTCGACTTTGTTCACTTTTGATGGGCTTCAAATATTTCATTCAAGTTTTCAGTAATAGTGGGTATCTTTATTAAGAAAAGGGGGGAAGAGGGGGTCCCCGAGGCACCAGGGCCCCCAGAGGGGTTAATCCGGGCCTGGGAAGGACACGTGTGAGAACAAATGTGATTACACGATGTTATGCTATGATTTTCTAGCAGAAATGGTAGTGAACAGATTCAATGACCAAAGTAGAAATCGTGAGGAGAAAAGAATTAGAGAAAGGCACCAATGCAAATGCAAAATGTTCAAAATATAATTTCTGATTATTGGATTCAGAAGACACAGTATATAGATTCTTCGCGAGATCTAAGGGAGGGCAATAATTAGCAGTAGGTATATGAGGATGACTGCCTCAGTAAGTAAGTAAGGCGGAAAAAGACAGTTCAATCGTTCCTGCTAAAATACATTGAAAATAAATTATCTAATAAAACTGTTGTTTTATCATTATAAGATAAAATATTGTATAAAATGGAATACTCACCACATTAAAGTTTTTGATAAAAATGGTTATTTTCCTTCTACAAATAATCTCTCAATAGGTCTTTCTATAACTTTAAACGCGCATTCGGTTGGAAATCATTGAAATCTGTAAACAAACGTGCAAGCTTGTTTTTGTGCTCCATTTGTCTCGTTGGCTTCGAGAAAGTCATGGAATGATTTCATTCTATCACTTCAAAAAAAAAACACAAATTTTCTGATGCCAAAACTCCGTAGAGACCTGTTTGAACATCGTAGGGTTAATTGTCATGGAGTGAGGAACACTTTTACTTAGTTGAACAAAGAAAACACACACCAACAAGAAAACTTACTGTCCACTTTTACAGTCTTTTAAATTAGTACAGTGTCCCGAGTATAAAACATTGCATAAATACTCAACCATCGCGTGAACAGAAAAAGTAGTAAACCTTAAACACTCACTAGAGGTGTAGTTGCATATTCCATACAATTTTCTGTTTACTTTTTGGATGAGAACTTACGTAATTTATTTATTTATTTATTTATTAACGGCACTTAGTGCCTTTTACATGAAATGGTTACATAGTTTCAAAAATAACACAAATACATAAAAATACCAAAAAGATGTAAAGTATATGAAAGTAAAATGAAACAAATAAACACAATAACAAAAACTATATAAAAATAAGAATAAAAATCAAAGTTACTATCTAGAGAAAAAATATAAATCAAAAAATATAAATCAAAAATCAAATGAAATATACAAGCAACAGAAATAAAAACACTATTCATCCAAAAAGTACCTCAACAGACCAGCTCTATACCTATCAAAGTTATTGTTGGGTGGGTCAAAGTCCAGTGTACAGGTATTACCACTACGTTGAAGGCGATTTATGCAACTGTTATATTGTGCATTTGTATTGGAAGCTACAGGGCGATAAGGAACTATCTGACGAGATCCCTGTCGCGGAACAAAAAAATTAATAGTTTCAAGCAACATCGGGCAATCTATTAGACCATTCTTAATTTTATAGAGTGTGAGTAAATCAATAATTTTTCTCCTATTAGACAAACTAGTTAAATTAAGTAAGGAGTTAAGGAAGATGGGGTCAAAATTAGCAATAGGAATATTTAGTTTAAAATTAACGATTCAATGTTCTATACAGGACAGAACAAACCCTCTAGAGCAGTGGTTCCCAAACTATGGTACGCGTACCAACAGTGGTACGCGACGCTTCTTAAGGTGGTACGCAAGCAGCCATGGCCATAGGAAATACATAGTAAATAATAAGATAAAACGTTTTTCAATTTCGCGCTTAAAGTTAAGTACAACTGAGCCAAATATTTCCTCTTTTGTCTCGAACATGCAGCACCATTTTTCAGACTAAGACAGGCCTGTCCCGCCACGATTACAAAAATACTAAATCAGGCCCTCCACAATATTATGTTGGACACCCCTGCACTAAGAGTATTGTATTTTTTTCGATAATAAATAAATAAGCATAATGTTGTCATTAACAGTTGCAGTTTTTATTACTTTACCATTTGAATGATTTTTTTAACTGTTGCACTTCAGTGGTACGCCACTGATTTATAATTTCATTAGTGGTACGCGAAATTAAAAGTTTGGGAACCACTGCTCTAGAGCCCACATACTTTGTTTTAATTAATTATTTCTTCTGTACTTTTACACATTAAAATTCACTTTATAAAAATGTACACTTTGTGTTGGAACCGGTTACTGAGAAATGCTCTTTAATATTTATGAAGTGTATTTAATATTCGTGCCTAATATTCTTTGAGAGGAAATTTAAATTCAAAGCTATGTACTTAAATTATCTCAAAGCATTATCACGTATTCTTAAAGTAAGTCCTGTCAGTATGATGCAGACAAGTTAATACCCTGTTCTCACTTATATACTGTCTTTTACTTTTTCTAATAGCTTACGACACTCGGTATTATTATGTCATTTCTCCTAAAGATGCTTCTTTTTGTGAGAACGTTCAATGTTTTTTGTCACTCTCGGTGGGAATGGAACTCGAGCTCTTGGCATAGTATGTAAGCATTCTGCCAACTGAATCATCGACCGGACCTCTTCATTCAGTAGGAAGTCGCTAAGCAATATGCAATAAATGGTACAGTGGACTGCACATGACTTTATAGCATAAAATAAGGCGAGGTTCTGGTTATATTCATTTTTCATAACAAAAAGTCCGGTCGATAGCTCAGTTGGTAGAGTGCTTGCATTCTACGCCGTGAGCTCGGGTTCGAATTCCGCAGAGAGTATCAGAAATGATTTTCTGTGTCGGTGTTTATTTCAAACCTTAAATAAAAAAAACCGGCAAGGTTTACCCAGCCTTCACAAGAAATGAGTACCAGCCCCCTCGGGACTGGGAAACCCCCCAGTTCACTGAAGTGGTTGGCGTAAGGCCGGCCCCCTTACCTGCAAAAATAAATAGGTTCACTCACCGTATGCGACCCCTTCGGGGATAACTTGGCAAGAAGTTACCCTATAGTTCCGTTTTTGTTTTGCGTTAATTAGATTAGATTATATTAGATTAGAAAGGTCTCAAGTGTATTATTGATTCATTATATATTTCTGCTCAAGTGCAAAATTATAGGGGTCTTCTAAGAATACGCGAAATAAGTAAACGGGGCAAAGTTGAATACCAAGGTTCTGGGGCAAATTATCCTCAATGGCGTTTTATCCTCTGAGCAAACAAAGCAGAGCATACGAATATAATACAAGTGTGCTGCATTGTAACCTGTGGCGCTCAAGCGTCACAACTTTCCCTCAAGTATGAAACTTTATGCTCGCACTCAACCACAGCGTTTTACTAAGAACGTATGTAGACTGAAACGTTCAACAGAGACGCTGTTCTTACCGATTTGATTACAGACATGTAATATGTATCTATCTATTAACCGAGTGATAAGATGCATATACAAATTTAGATTCAAAGAGTAAGTTGGCGGTTACAAATGCTGCATGTGTATTTACAATTCAAAAACCAAATCTCAAATAAGCATAAGCCCTGCAACTTTCGACCGATCTTCCCTGAAACAGGAGTGACATTTTCATTTTAACAGCATGGGTTGTATATATTCCTTGACTTATAGGTTGGTATGCGGCTGACCACCCATTCTGTAGAAAATGATTCACTTTGCCAATATCACCCCTGTTTCAGGGAAGGTCGGCAAGAGTTGCAGGGTGTATGTCCATTTGAGATTTAGTTTTTATATTGTTGGTTCATCTGCGGCATGCGCAACCGCGAACTTGTACGGTTCTGCTTGTGAGAATGCATGTAATGTGAATCTCCAATGTTACATATCTTTGCAACTTAGATTAGATTAGGGTACTCAGCCTCATAACAACCTATAAGTCAAGGGATACCTCATTTTTGTGAAAATCTTAGACTGCCACCTTTGGTTCTTTACGGCTCAAATCTTAAACGCATGTGCCTCTACCCAATGTGCCTCTACCCAATGTGCCTCTACCCAATGTGCCTCTACCCAATGTGCCTCTACCCAATGTGCCTCTACCCAATGTGCCTCTACCCAATGTGCCTCTACCCAATGTGCCTCTACCCAATGTGCCTCTACCCAATGTGCCTCTACCCAATGTGCCTCTACCCAATGTGCCTCTACCCAATGAACGCGCCTGAACGGCGTTTAGTCTAAGTTGAAACGTAGAACTTTATACTTGAATTCCGGTGGGTATGAAAATAATATATTTTAGGTCAAATTTGTGGGCGGGAGAATGTGTCGACCGTGACCCAGATGCGCGGGAACGCCGGAGCGCCTCGTGCTGCACAAATAATTTACAAAAAGTAACACAAAACCACTCCCGGAACAATGGTGGGTGGACTCAAGGCTGGGTCTGGCGCGCTGACGTCATGAAGGGATGCGTGCAGTGCCAGCTAATCTGTACCAAGGATACGAGGTGATGTTTTGACGTCATTGACTGATGCATGTAGTAAGGGCCAATCTTCTGCACTGACGCCATGAAGGGATGCGTGCAGTGCCAGCTAATCTGTATCAAGGATACGAGGTGATGTTTTGACGTCATTGACTGATGCATGTAGTAAGGGGCAATCTTCTGCGCTGACGCCATGAAGGGATGCGTGCAGTGCCAGCTAATCTGTACCAAGGACACGAGGTGATGTTTTGACGTCATTGACTGATGCATGTAGTAAGGGCCAATCTTCTGCACTGACGCCATGAAGGGATGCGTGCAGTGCCAGCTAATCTGTATCAAGGATACGAGGTGATGTTTTGACGTCATTGACTGATGCATGTAGTAAGGGGCAATCTTCTGCGCTGACGCCATGAAGGGATGCGTGCAGTGCCAGCTAATCTGTACCAAGGATACGAGGTGATGTTTTGACGTCATTGACTGATGCATGTAGTAAGGGGCAATCTTCTGCGCTGACGCCATGAAGGGATGCGTGCAGTGCCAGCTAATCTGTATCAAGGATACGAGGTGATGTTTTGACGTCATTGACTCATGCATGTAGTAAGGGGCAATCTTCTGCGCTGACGCCATGAAGGGATGCGTGCAGTGCCAGCTAATCTGTACCAAGGACACGAGGTGATGTTTTGACGTCATTGACTGATGCATATAGTAATGGTCAATCTTCTGCGCTGACGCCATGAAGGGATGCGTGCAGTGCCAGCTAATCTGTATCAAGGATACGAGGTGATGTTTTGACGTCATTGACTGATGCATGTAGTAAGGGGCAATCTTCTGCGCTGACGCCATGAAGGGATGCGTGCAGTGCCAGCTAATCTGTACCAAGGATACGAGGTGATGTTTTGACGTCATTGACTGATGCATGTAGTAAGGGGCAATCTTCTGCGCTGACGCCATGAAGGGATGCGTGCAGTGCCAGCTAATCTGTATCAAGGATACGAGGTGATGTTTTGACGTCATTGACTGATGCATGTAGTAAGGGGCAATCTTCTGCGCTGACGCCATGAAGGGATGCGTGCAGTGCCAGCTAATCTGTACCAAGGACACGAGGTGATGTTTTGACGTCATTGACTGATGCATATAGTAAGGGTCAATCTTCTGCGCTGACGCCATGAAGGGATGCGTGCAGTGCCAGCTAATCTGTATCAAGGATACGAGGTGATGTTCTGACGTCATTGATTGATGCATGTAGTAAGGGTCAATCTTCTGCGCTGACGTCTTGAAGGAATGCTTGCAGTTGTAGCTCCTCTATAACGAGGATGAGAGATGATATTGTACTGACTTTATTCAAAGGATGTCAATCTGAAACAAATCTGAAATCTTCTGTGCTGACGTTATGAAGGTCAGACGTCAGGAAGGGGGAGACTGACGTGCAAGGTCATTTATATAAAGGATAAGAAGTAATGTTTTGACATCATGGAAGTATTAATGTAAGAGTAATCAATCAAAATTAAGAATGGCATAAAGAAGGGGTGTGTGCAGTAGGTGAGGGGATGTTTTGAGGTAATGACAAGTTGATGTTTTTTGACATCATAAAAGGATGCATGTAAATAGGGGATAATGAATGTAATGGGGGCATAGCTGCATCAATGCTAGAATATCTTGCACTGACGTCTGAATACTAATACACCTTTTTTATTGATTGTAGAGGCATTAACTTTGTAATCGTTCATCATTAAGGATAAAAGAAAAACAGCTTTGTTTTCGATTACGTGAGTAGGTATATATATTTTTATACCACAACCGGTTTCGCAAACATCCGTTTGCATCGTCAGGTGGTTAAATTAGTACTTAGTTAGTTATTATTAATTTAACCACCTGACGATGCAAACGGATGTTTGCGAAAGCGGTTGTGGTATAAAAATATACATACTCACGTAATCGAAAACAAAGCTGTTTTTCTTTTATCCTTAGTAATACACCTACTCAGGGATCAGCTTCATTGGCTGAGTATTGAGAGGGTGGAGTATAAGGTCTGCTTGGTTATACTTCAATATGTACATTGTATAAGCGCCACTGTATATCTCTGGGTTTGCAAGAAGGGCATCACATTAGGTAGGCGGAATCCTGTGGTATTCACAAAAATTATATTGTAAATAAAGACTACCTGGGATAAACAAGGAATGCCAGCAAAAATAAGAAAATAATCTACTAATGGTAACGAACCCTAGCCCTCTGTTTTCGTGGCATTGTCTTCATGAAGTAAACGAATAATTATCAAGTATATTCCTTTAAATAAATAAAATATATCTACAGGTAATTGATCTATATTTGGTACTTATTGAAGGTTGTATTTTAAATTCAGCTGTAAGTAGTACTATCCAGTGGCCATACTAAAAAAAAGTCTGGTTTCATTACATCTAATGAAAAGATTCAATAAAAGGTTTTGAAGCCAAATAAGGTTTTCTTAAAGTATCCTTGTATGCAACTAATGCAACTAAGCTACACGTGTAGTGTAACTTCATGCGGCGTTCTCCCCGAAGAGGTCGTGCGTGGTGAGTGAACCTACTTATTTTTACAGGTAAAAGAGCCGGCCTCACGCCAACCACTTCAGTTCAAGGGGGGGTTTCTCAGTTCCCGACGGCGCTGTTACTCATTCCTTGTAAAGGCTGAAATATCTTATTACGGGTTTGAAATACGTATACACACCGAAACGGAAAATCATTGCGGATACCCTCGGTGTCATTCAAACCCAAGCTCTCTGCTTGAAATGCAAGCACTCTTCCAACTGAGTTATCTATAATCTAAGTTGCAAGGATATATTCATTCAAAGCTCTCAGATGTATGCCCACAAACAAACACGCGTAGTTCGCGCTATCAAACGTTAAAACGCTCCTTAACTGATAGGTTGGTATGAGGCTGGTCCCCGTTCTGTAAAAATCGGTTCACTTTTACCAATGCCACCCCGGTTTCAGGGAAAAGCGGCAGGAGTTGCAAGGTTTATGTTCATGTGAGGTTTTGTTGATTTGTATGCACGCATGCAGAATGTGTAGGCGCGAACCTACATGTGCCTGCCTGTGAGCATGCACTTAATATGTGCCTTAAATGTTAACATATCTTTGCAGCTTAGATTATAGATAGACTACATTCGGCCTGATTCATTAGATTGATTGAACCCAAAACCAGAGATAAACCAGCTTATTAGTATGGGAAATCTGACTTTATACTGGTTTTCAAATTAAAACCTTTTTATGAATTAGGAGGATTGAGTTTTAATTTTTAAAACGGTTTGCATTCAAATCTGTTTGAAAGTCATTTTTTCCATCAGATTTAATTTGCTCGTGCCTTCAAGCCATCCAATAAAGAGCTGCAAGTTAACCTTTAGCAGACAACAAAGCACCTGTTATCTCAACAAAAGTGCATTCTCTCTGATCTCATTAGCATGTTTTGCTCCGTTATCTCGTACCTGGCATGCTCGTTGATTTCACCGGGCATTAAAAGCATCCCGAGTAGCCATCGAGAAACATTGCTTAAATTTCACCTCGATTGCGTTAATAGAAAATGTACAGTATATACAACGGCACTCCTAAAGAGTGATTTAGTTTTCAAGCATTTTTTCGATTTACGGATTCGAAGTGAGTTTACGCAATGCTTTATACTTGGAGTAGTGAACTGTAAACGCTACAATCATGGTTTCCGGAGGGAAGGCACATCGCGTGTACCAAACTCCAAGTATAAAACTTTGTGTTTAAACTTACTCATAGCGTTTTCCAGAAGCATGTTTGATTGGCAGGACACGATGGCATACTCAAAGCAACCAACGTTTCAGTGGCGAAGGGTGCCATACAACTCGATTCCCATCGGCTTCCCTTTTAAAATGAGACAAAAAAGTAGTTATAAAATATAGATACAAAGTAAAAAAAATACATTCAAAACCAAAGAAATGATACGTATTTTTTCCCCATTGAAACCATGCAGTCTACTTAATATTATCATTTTTGCCTCATTTTAAAAGGGAAACCGATGGGAATCGAATCGTATGGCACCCTTCGCCACTGCTTGAACCTTTATGTATGGAAGTGAAGCTTGGACGGGGAACGAAAGTGAAATTATTCCATTATGAGCCCATTAGTCTATTCAGTAGAAATGGACTATGTAAGTAGGTATTTATATCTATGATATAAGTTGCAAAATATATTGGCCATGCCCACAAGCAGGCACGCTTATACATGCTGTATGTGTACATACAAAATAAACCAAACCTCACATGAACATTAGCCCTACAACTTTTGCGGACCTTCCCTGAAACAGAGGAATTTGAAACATTAGCAAAGTGAACCATTTTTAACGTAACTGAAATGAGTATTTACCAACATTTTTAAAACGAAAGCAATCTGGATATTTTTTTTTTCATAATAAACTATCCAGATTTGTTTCGTTGATTAAAACTAAAATAGCAACCACAGTTAAAACTGGTTAAGAAGTCTAGTTAGTCAATTTTTTTTTTTTTTAAAAAGTCCAAAGTATCCTGTCAAAAATCAATAAATAAATAAAATGTAAATATTAGTGATTCTTTGAAATGAATGTAAAAAAAAGAAACGATGAAAAAGAGACTCAAATGTAACTGTAACTCTGTCGCCATTCCGCTAGGGGTGGCCAGAGCCTCTGCAGAGCTGCCTCCATTTTTTCCTATCCTTACATACCTCTTTCAATTTATTCATATCCATCACCTTTTTCATGCATTTTCTTCTTTTACGCTCACTTTGTATATCCCATTCTTTCACAATCTCCTCAATCTGATCACTCCATACTTTTCTCGGTCGTCCCTTCCCTCTTTTTCCTTTCACACTTTCTTTGTATCCATACTTTGTCAGTCTATCATCATTCATTCTTTCCACATGCCCAAACCATCTCATCACATTCTTTTGTACCTTTACTTTCACATCCTCTTTCAAATTACATTCTTCTTTAACCTATTCATTCCTAACTCTATCCCTCAGAGTTTTTCCTGTCATGCTTCTCAAATGTTTCATTTCCACCGTACATACTTTGTAAGGTTACAAACAAATGTAAGGATATTAAATTATTTTTTCTCTCACTTTAAGCGCTGTTTTAGAGTTTATGCATTTTTTTGGTAAACGTATTGGATGAGTTTACACGTAGAGTTCTACTTGGGGTTCAGAACTTCCGAGTGAAATGCAAACAATTGTCTATTAGACTGTACAGGGTGGCTTAGGGGGTGGACGGACATCCACTTGTTGGTGAGCTGAACTGCGCATGTGCCGTAGGCGCGCCTTCTCTGTAATAATATACACCCCCCCACTCACCCACCTGAATATTTCAGGGATGTGACAGAGTACACTTTTTCAGTGTTCATCTTATCTATCTGAAACTATTTAATCATTTGTATACCAGACAGTTATCACTTTCCCAGTCTCACCGCAGTTTCAGGGAAGGACGTCATGAGCTGCAGGATTTATGTTCATTTGAGGTTTGAGATTTTTTATTTTTTTA
Organism: Agapetus fuscipes; assembly: GCA_951799405.1. Classification (NCBI taxonomy): domain Eukaryota; kingdom Metazoa; phylum Arthropoda; class Insecta; order Trichoptera; family Glossosomatidae; genus Agapetus; species Agapetus fuscipes. The sequence goes on along the minus strand of OX637342.1, from coordinate 4,967,988 downwards.
AAGTGCACATATCTGCTTGTGAGTGTGCTTACAGTAGACGAGAATGACTGATTAACTATGTAATCAAGATGATAAAATTTCCATTTAACATCTAATTGGGCTAGTCTTAGACATTTTAGTCGTCGGTTGAACCCACGCTTTGACAAACTAATGATGCATTTGTATGAAGACCTGTCAATCCAAGATGGCCGTAAGTGAACAGCTGATTTGTCTTCATACAAATATTACAAATTTTTGTAGGTAAGAATGACCGTACTGATGAAACATCCAGCTCAGACCCCATTAGTTTGTCAAAGCGTGGGCTCAACCGACGACTAAAAGAGGAGTAACTTTTTTTTTAGCTTAATTTTATTTTCAAATATGTATTTTAGCTCAAACGTTTTCGGCTAAAAAGGCATCGTTTACAAAGGCATGCTGCTCCTGATGATGCCTTCTTAGGCGAAAACGTTTGAGCTTATTTTTTTTTTTAAATGTACGATAGTTTGAAGGAAAATATAAAGTGCATCCCTGCTTCGCTAGCAGGTAAAGGTTCACTATTGATCTACCTGTATGCTCAACAATAAGCAAACACCCCACAGCGGAGAAAAACATGTTATTTCTCAGACTCCAATCAACTCCATCATGCACTTCACAGTAGGTATCCCCTGTGCACGGGCAGCGATGTGTAAGTATTATATTATACAATGTAACTACATGGAAAATCACACTGCGCTTATACATAAGTTGCATCCTTTGCATGACTTGTTACTAATAAGGTAAGGTAACACATATTAGTGCTAATCTAATCTAATCTAATCTAAGTTGCAAAGATATGTTACATTGGAGATTCACATTACATGCATTCTCACAACCAGACACGTACAAGTTCGCGCTTGCACATGCCTCATGCGAACCTACAACATAAAAACCAAATCTCAAATGGACATACACCCTGCAACTCTTGCCGTCCTTCCCTGAGACAGGGGTGACATTGGCAAAGTGAACCATTTTTACAGCATGGGTGGTCAGCCGCATACCAACCTATAAGTCAAGGAACAAATTAGTGCTGATTCACTAATTTGAGATATCGTATTCCTTGACTTATAGGTTGGTATGAGGCTGACCACCCATACTGTAAAAACAAAGGTTCACTGCCAATTTCACCCCTGTTTCAGGGAAGGTCAGCAAGAGTTGCAGGGCTTACGTTCATTTTAGGTAGGGTTTTTTATACTGTAGGTCCACATGCGGCATGTGTAAGCGCAAAGTTATGCGTGTCTGCTTGTGGGAATGCATTTAATATGAATATCAAATGATACATATATTTGCAGCTTAGATTTAGATTTAGTGTTTAAAACATTGTATTAGTTGTAACTTCTCATAATAAATAAACTAATTATAAGGAAGTTCCCATGAGAAACTTCTAAACTAGAAGATTTTCATACTTTTGTAGTGCTTAATCACGCAGAAAATAGGAAAAAATGTGCATTTATTTAGAAACCAATGTTAGCTTACATAATATGTCACTTGTTCCGTTTTACCTTTAAGATATCGATATAGGATCGTTCTCTCAGTGCTTGTTGGGCTTTTAAATCATTTAATTCAAAGATGACCTTTCAATGAAATTGTCTTCAGAATCACATTCTACACAATCTGAGCTAAGAAAAAAACGTCAAACACGATAGTGTGAGAGTTGTTTTCAATATTTTTAAAACAATTTCCAGTTTTCGTAAGACACATTGATCCAGTACACATATAAACAATGCTCATGGGAAATTACCTCTGACAGACATAAGACAAACAAGCACTAAGGGTAATATGGTACAATAAACGATGGAAAAGAGTATCGCATAAGGTGGAATGATAAACTGTCCAGCTTGTACCAAACATCAAATATTATAACCCTCAAAATGCTGCTGGAAGTCTCATCACCACGGTAATTCTTACCTACCGGATATCGGTAATATTTGTATGAAGACTAATCAGCTGTTCACTTGCGGCCATCATGGATATACCTTGATGAGACTACAATTTTTTATGTAAAAAATAATTATGTGAAAAAGAGACCAAGATGATGGTGATAACTTTAATCCAACTAGTCCAATATTAAATCTCTTCTTGAAATACGAAAGAATAGAAAAGCTGAATAGGTTCAAATATCTGAAGTCAGCACATGACCCAAGATGTTAAAAACCGGATAAATCTAGCAAGATGAGCTTTCATCAAAATGATAATATTGATTTATAGAAGCCTGAAATTCGCTTCTAGATCTCATCATACAGGGAAGAATTGAAATTATCTCAGGTCAGCTACATACCATAGTATCGGTCAAGAAAATAAAGACACAAAAGTGGATTCAATTCCTTTTATCTTTATAACTACATTTCACAAACAAGTAAATGTCATAATTTGTTAAAAGTAAATTCTTCATTATATTGATGAAGATTGCGTTTACACGACATCTTATTTGGAAAACTACATTTAAAAATTTCCAATAATAGAAAATTGGTAATCCAAGCGAGCCGCCAAATTGTCCAGATTAACATTTTCTCACTGCCCGAAGTTTTTAGTTTTTATTTACACAAGACGAAAGGAAAACTTTTGTGAATGGCAAGCTTTTGTCGGGGCGCAGATTTTCATCATGGTTTAACTTCATTTCATCTTGTGAAAAGGAAAATAAAGAAATTATGAATCTCATTTACGTTGCGACATTCTTTCTTTTTGTCATTCTTTATTCCCTCGAGTTGGTCTTTTGCGAAGAACACCAAATACGAGTCTTTTAAATATGTCTGGTTTAAGCAACTACGCAAAGTCCTGCGAGTATGAAACATTGCTTGAATACTCAAACATTGCGTAAATGTCGCGCAGTAACAAGAAAAAATGACCCCCTAGTACGAGTTGCAAAATTTAAGTAATGTAAAATTTACGGAATGTTTGAAAAATTGATTTTCCCCAAAATCTGCCGTTTTTGTTTGTTTGAACTTGATTATCTTGATCACTGTAACTCTTTTGCTAAGACCATAAAGTGTAAGAAACAAAAAACGACAGATTTTGGCGAAAATCACTCTTTAATAATATCTGTAAACTTTACTTTACTCAAGTTTTGCAACTCGCACTAAGGGTACTGGAAGATAATGAGTTTTTATACATTTCTTCTGTTTTTCGCGATGGTTCAGTAGTAACGCGATAGTAAAGTTTTTTTATTAATTCATTCATCCATCTGTTGAAATATTTCTTTCAGTTTTTTCCAAAATATCCACCTCAAATTTAACATGAATGTTTTTGGGAGTATGATCATATAACAATTTTTTTTGTTTTTCCTTTCTAAAAATAAGGTTGCAAATATATTAATGATACCTTTACACAAAACTAAGGTAGGAGCTATTTATTTTATGTATAGGATGAATTGAACACGGCGGAGGCGGGGTTCGATCTTGCGATTGTTTCAATAACGCAAATTCGGGTGCCGACGCCTTATCCGCACGACCATACCAGCTTAAGGTTGAAAAAATACATTTTAAGTTAAAATGATTTTTTACTGCCCGTTTTCTACTTTGTCTCTGTATGGTTATCGTCCCTGACAGTCACTTCTTAAACTTATCTGAATGACTTGTAAAAAAAACATTTTTAGTTTTTAAGCCACGAAGACGGTGGACGTTTCATTCACATCTTCTTATTGGAACTGCTTTCCCGCGCTTTTCTAGAATACTAAGCAGACGATTATTCTGGAAATACGCTGTCTGCATGAAAATATGCTCTTAGAAATCTCAGCCATAATGTCAGGGTACGGGGGTGCTTAACACGAATGAACTTTTAGTGAGATATAGCTAGATACCTACCTAAAATACTGTTATGATTTATTTCAGGCTCAATTTTAATAAAACTGTAGTTGAATTTATTTTTTAACAAATAGGCCGGTCGATAGCTCAGTTGGTAGAGTGCTTGCATTCTACCCCGTGAGCTCGGGTTCGAATCCCACCGAGGAGGGTCTCAGAAATGATTTCCAATTTCGGTGTGTATTTCAAACCCCATAATATAAATACCGGCGAGGTTAACTCAGCCTTTACAAGAAATGAGTACCAGCCCCCTCGGGAGCTGGGAAATTCCCACTTCAACTGAAGTGGTTGGCGTAAGGCCGGCCCCCTTACCTGTAAAAATAAATAGGTTCAACTCGCCACATGCGACCCCTTCGGGGATAACGCGGCAAGAAGTTACACTATATGTGTAGCTTAGTTGCGTTTGCGTTGCGGTTGCAAATGGTTCACTCTGTAACTTCTGTATTGGCGGCTTCGCGGCTCGGACGTTAATGTGATGGCAGAGTGCTTCACAGGACCGCAGCCTGTATTTGCATATGGCCAAGGCCTAATCTCGTATACTCCAGACTATACTATATGCCTCTGGAAACATTCATTCGAGAGAGTGCGAGAAGTACAAGGTAGGTACAAAATATCAAACATTTACGTGTATTCACACATATATATAATAATAATAATAATAATAATAATACAGTATTTTTATAGCGCCTTTTCATGACTCTTGGTCATCCCAAAGGCGCTTGCTCATATGAGCGCGCGAACAGGTGGGTCTTCAACCCCTTTCTAAAAGTACTCTCCAGATCCATTTCGCGCAGGTCATCTGGGAGGCCGTTCCATATCGTTGGAGCAGCCACCTTGAAGGCTCGATCTCCAAAAACGGTCTTCTTTTTCCTTCTTGGAAACTCTAGCCGACTGCGACATGATGCTGCTGATCGCAGTGTTGCTGTTCTGCTGCTTGTGGTGGCTGGAGTTATCATATCCTTTAAATATTTCGGTGCGGTCCCACGCAGGCTCTTGAAGACCAGCAACCCTATCTTATACTGGACCCGTTCATGAATCTTGAGCCAGTGAAGAGACTTCAGGTGCGGCGTAATATGGCAAAACTTTGAGGCACCATGTATAAGTCTGGCCGCGGCATTCAGTACAGACTGGAGTCTCTTCAGCTGGCTCTGGGGCTGTCCGGCATATACGCCATTGCAGTAGTCGATTTTCGACAGCACGAAGGCATTGATAACAGTTTTTAAGGCCTTTGTTGTCAGATTTCTTCTGATTGCTCTAATTATATAGCTATGTATATATATATATATATAGCAAGTAAATACGCCTAGACAAACACAATCCAAAAAACTGTGTAGGTACATACGTAGACTTCATAATGCGAATGAGCTGAAAATTAGGTACCTACAGGGTTTTCTCTTTATAGTAGGTATTTGGAGCTTCCAGATCAATGGATCAAAACCGCGGTGGTCCACAAATCCCTTCTAGGCAATGCTTCTAGGTAAATATTTTAAGAAGGTTATATCGCCTAAACAGTATTGTTTTTTTTTTTTTTTTTTTTCCTTTGCCTAGATAGTCTGTAATCTGTGAAAGGCTTATTGGGTGAAAAAAAAAAAGATTTTCAAATTCGTACAATGTTTAACATCTTTTCTTTTCATATATTATATTTGTTAGGGTTTGCTGGTTCACACTGTGAAAGTCCATTCAGTTTTCATTCCCTTTTTGTATGATTATTCATTTGTATGATTATCCTACATCTTTTTCTTACAATAATTTGGAAGGGGCAATGTCTGCGGGATCTAGTCTACAAAAAATATTTCAAAAAAACTGTACGATCGAAAATATGAAACAATTTGAAAGTGTCATCTGTGAATTACCTAGCGAAGCTTTTGTATGTTGGAAACACAATTGCATATAAAAGCTTAAAATAAATGCCGGTAAGCAGTGCTGTATATTCTAAAACAAAGTTTGAAAAGTAATCGGTGCCAAAATTTGATGAACATTGAAAATCTTGATTAAAAATATTATTTTTGCAACGCAATATTTATTATTATATTTTCTCGCCCGTCGAAAATGTACAAAATTAGCTTTTATTGTTGTGCGCGCCAAATTTCAAACAAGGATTGGTTTTAAAATTGCCATACGCTTAAATTCTAATACTGGGGGATCAAAGAAAAATGTGAGGTACAATATTAATATTTTCGACTATATTTGGGACAAATTATGTTTTGAATTTGATTATTTGTATATGGCTATGAACAAAAATATTTTAAAATGCGGCAAACGATGCATTTTACGAAATATAAGTGAAAAATATTGGACAGTGCTGCCATTCTCCACGAATATTTTCCTTTTATTATGGAATTTAATAAGTTATTTTGAGCATTGAGCTGTGATTGGTGGATATATTATTGTGCTAAAATACTGAGCTCTCATTCGTGGAAATAATAGTCAATATGCCCGAACTTGTTCATGTGACCTTTGGTTTGTGTTGTTTTGATATTTGGTGTGTGTTGTGAATGTGGTGCAAGATTCCAAGATAGATAGAGACATTTGCCTCATTTTTCTGTTTACACGCATTCATTGACTTTTACAAATAAATGGAACACTGTGTTGGTGGATATAAGTTGTTATCAATCGTGTTACGGCAGTTGTGCTAAATAATATTGACGTTTATTATTGAAAGTCATGTTGTATCGCCATACTGTGTATTTTTGTCTCGTGTTTACGTGAGCACAAGTGTATCAATTTGGCGATGTCATTTTTCATTTTGGACATACAACTGTTAATAAAACTCGTTACGTCATAGGGGAACGTGTTGTGACGGAATCGCGATTAGCGAATACAGGAAGTGAAGTGATCGCCATAAGCTGGCTCAGCTGTCGCATGGACTAATGGAGGGAGCACACCATTGTTTATGTTTTGATCTGGCGTAACAGTAGACATTTATTGCTTCACGTGTTGTTATTGACATTTGTGAAGATTTCAGTGCGGATTTTTATTGTTTCCGTGCATTCTGAAAATTAAAACACATGACTCCAAAACCTAAGCTGTATTGAACGTTGAAAATACTTCAAGGTCGTTATTTGTTTTGTTCCGTGTTCAACATTTTTTATACATAGGTGAAAAAAATACAGCGACCGATTGTAAACAACTCACAATGGCGGACTCGTACAGCCGAGATTTTTTCTTAGATTCCGCTATCGAAGTGAAGCAAGAACCATCAATGGACGGAACAAACTTTACCCAGTCGGTGCCCATCCCTGGCCGACGTCCGCAGGACATCTCAGATAACAGAGACATGGAACTCTTTTCCAACTTCGAACTGGAAATATGCAGTCCGGGCGCTTATCAGAGCATGGGTCAGTTCTCGCCTCCGGTCATGTACAACGAGTTCAATCTCGACGTCGACTCAAACTCCAAATTCGAACCATTCAAAATGGACGACGATGATATATTTCAAGTTGACAAAAACGACTTGATCCAAGGTCCTACTTTAGCCGAACTCAATGCCAACGATGACACACTTCTCCGCGATTTGAACTTTGATGATTTGGTCCTTCCGGAAGAGAATTACTCGCTGTTCATTGGTAGTTCCATGTTAAACTCTAGGACAACGACTCCTCAGTTTCATGTGTATCCCCCGAGTGCCCCGCTGCCTTCCCCTGCTTCCTACGGTCTCCAGCACCGTGTGGTGACTCCTTGCAGTCCATTGGAGAGTTATCCTCGCAGCCACGGAGCTTTTTCTCCCGGCAGTGGCCACAGCAGTCAGCCGAGCAGCCTGCACAGCAGCCAGCATGGTTCTCCGGGTGCAGGAGTAGGGGCAGGGTCCCCCCACTTGGGCCTCCTTCAGCAGGAGCTCATGGGGCACTCCCGCAGCCAACATGGATCCCCAGGTCCTGGTCTGCATGAGCTTCTAACTGCTGCCCAGGCTCCCGCTGTGTCAGCTCCCACGAGGCAGCACATTGCTGCAGCACGACTCTCTACTTCAGCCCCGACACATCTCAGCTTGGAACAGGTACAGTCTTAAAGCTCTACTTTCCTGAAATTTCATCATTTCCATACATAGGTACATAATTTCATTTCAATCCCATAAAAATAGACTAAACAGGAAAAAGTATATATCAGGCGTGTGCACTGTGTAGAGGCAAATGCATTCCCCAATAAATAAATAATCATTTGTCTCCTGCGCTCACATTAGATAAATGACTCAACTTTATATGTAATTTAATCTCAAGGTTAAATGCATTTCTTACCTTAACTTGACAATGTTGCTTATATGGAATGCTCGCCCCTGATAAGTAAAAAAGGAAAAAGAAAAATTGTGAGGAATTCAATCCACATTGTTGCTTCTGGTAGCATTCATCATCCTTATTAAGTACCATATAGTTTAAAGAAACAGATTTTTTTTTCATGTTGCAACACAGATTTATAATAAAGTACCACTTAGTTGTTTCACACATCCCCCTTACAGACTAGACGCATTCTGTATGGTTTAATAATAATATAATATTAGGATGATTTATTTGTTGAGCGCTATTTTCGGGTGTATCACACCTCAAGAGCCCTCTGTGAGCTTGGTCGTCGCTGTAAAAAGCGCCAATTCTCAAGCAAGACCCAGTTGTTGCAAGGTTGGATGGACCTTTCTGTGACCGGTCTTTGGTACTTAAAGAAGGTTTATGAATTTTTCAACCCAGCGAAGAGCACATTTGGAAATATAAATGGTATATTTTTGTGCTCCGCCGGGATTCGAATCCACAACCTTCCATTTACGAGTCCGAAGTGTTGCCACTGGACTACGGACCTGTCCAAGTTTGTCTATGGATTCACGGTCCAGAAGTCTAGTAGTGTATGGGGATGTATGAAATTTTTCACACAGTTGGTTGGATAATCCGTAGACAAACCGGGCAGAATATCGCACGTTTAATAATAAAGAGAAATAACTCTAAATTTGGGAAAATCGACATTTTGTAATAAAACGCAAGAACAATGCGAGAAGAATGCGTAGAATGCGACAGCCGTTCAATTTGGACGAATATGACCGAGATAAGACATCGGCCGCCTTTTTCATCCCATACAAGTTGTACTGGGTGTCTGAACTTCAAACGCGTTTTCCCAACAATCATGTTTTTTGAGTTATTGCTCTTTATTATTAAACGTGCGATATGTCTAGTGTGAAAAGCGCCTTAGTAACTACTAATCATTTTTTTAAATTATTCATGCTAAAAATATTCAGAAAAATCTAACCTTAGTTATTCATATATAAGAGTGTCATAGAAGTATAAGAGGTTTTTTTACTCTTATGTACTCTTATCTGAGCAATAATTAAGTGTTTTTTTTTCCTATTACCTAGGATGTACTTAACACCATTTAAAACATACCAATAAGTGTGTTACATATTATTATACGTATACTAAGTAGTTACTTTTTAATCAGCTGGTAATCAACAACATAAATATTTTATTGGGGTCATAAACCTCTGAATATTTAATTTTCACATTTGTCAGAGACAAAAAAGGTGGGATGTCACACGGTCCGATTGCTAGGGGGAAGACTATTTTGTTAAATATGAGTTTAAGGCGCCCCCTAGACGATCAATTACATTGCGCAATATTGAAAATTGTGCAATATAATGAATCGTCTAGGGCTAATATTGAAGATTGCGCAATGATTGAACGAAAGTTTGAGCGAGTTTAATTGTTATTGCACCATATTTTTCCATTGCGTCGTGTAGGGTCAGTATTGTGCAATATTTTTTAGTCTGTTTTTTATGGGCAAGGAGGACACACGCGTGCACACTTCCCAAAAATGGCACAAAAAGATAATTTTGGCCTTTTCATGTACCAATCTTTGGACCAACGATGTGATCGTTTACGTTTACGCTTAGCCACAAGCAATAATACTACAGCAGCTGCGGCTAAATCTTGTGTGGACATGTTGCTCGGGATCAAACTATTCTCCGACTGAACCCGAAAACATTGCACAATTTGCACAGTTATTATTATTGTGCAATATAATTGACCGATTGGATTCAAATCGCAATTCAATCTTATTGCACAATTAACTATATTGTACAATGTTATTGTAGGTCTAGGGGGCGCCTAAGACTAACACGGCCGGCTGATGATGCTGAAGAGATGTTTTCCGGGATCTGTTGCCGTGGTCTTCTTTCACTTATGGCTATCATTGCTTATTTGTGTTCTGAGCCACCTAGTCTTGTTTTACACTGGAGAAAGTGTTAGCCTCACGGGAGGGCCTTCTGCCACTTGCATCTAATTTTTTTCATGCGAGTCCTGTGACACATCCCCGGATGGGATGAATATGAAGGGCGTGGGTCATGGTGGGAGAACATGTTGCCATGGTCTGTGGGAGCTGTAGTTTCCGGACGTTACGCCCATGTCACTGAAGAAGCCCATCATAGACATGGGCGAAACGTCTGGGAGCTCCAGCTCCCACAGACCACGGCAACAGATCCCGGGAAACATCTTTCCAGCATCAAGACTGTTTTGTTATTATTAGTTGCTAAGGACCCTAAGTACGATAGTTACATGGACCTGTTGGGAAAAAATATAATTTTTAAAATCCGTATCGCTTTTGCGGTAAGAGTGGCCAAAGCCTCTTTAGAACTGCCTCTATTTCATCTGAATCTGATGAATGGAAGATGCACTTGACTGACATACACAAAAAAAGTTGAAACGACACATGGCCGAGTTAAACTAGAGCAAATTGTTTATTAATCTTGTTATTGGTTGTAAAGGACCCTGTATAGGTAAGTACATCGAGCTGTGATGTTTGCTCTCTAGGAAAAAATCTAATTTTTAACATCTGTGCTGAACACATTCTGAGTTTCCAGATAATATTATTCAAGTAATAATTTCTCCATTGAAAGCTTCCTAAAAATATTTTCAGTCGCTCTCTTTAAGATTATATCTTTTCTATATCACTGTGGTAATTCTGTCAGTATAATCTAAGCTGCAACAGCTGTGTCTCATGAATTGTCTGTTGACCCTGTGCCAAAGTGGAATCCCTCAGTTCCTTGGATAAACTGGATTCATTAAATTTCCAAACAGACTTATGAAACGAACCAAGCCACACATATAGTGTAACTTCTTGCTGAGTTCTTCTCAAAAGATGTGAACCACTTAAGTAAGTTGAATTGGGGGGTTCCAAGCACCTTATAAAAAAAAAAAAAAAAAAAACGCCTGCCGCCGACACTTTTCTGGATAGTCATTTGCACCTTACATATTTGAATATATATACAAAATTTTCAACCCAGCAAGGGAGTACATTTGAATAAATATATTTTGTGCTCCGCTTTTAACCCACGGCCTTCCATATACGAGTCTGAAGTGCTAACCAGTTGACTATGGACCGGTCGTCAAACTTATAAATAGAGTACTAACATCAATCGGTATAAGAGATCTTTTATGCCGATCAATAGATACATCATTGCATATTGTAAGACAAATGATGAGATAAGAAATTATATTTACAGTTCCCTTTTCTGTTCTCTGTATCAGGTTCTATTTGCCATACTCAGTTTTTACCCCTTAATTTCTCACTTAAATCAAGCAAAGAAATAACATCATAATTTAGTAAAACATTGTAAATTTGAGTATTTGCATGAAGTGGGGGCTTAAAATGTTAATACATCTTTACCATATATATTATTTCATATTTTATATTCCGCTTGACCATAATACAAAAGCCCACACACTGTTTGTATCAATCCCTCACAATTTTAGTTATTGAGAGTCTGTCATACTAAACCAACACTAATATAAGTATTCCTGATTTTTATTTTAAAGAGAAAAAAATCTATGAAATCCAAGTGATAAAATAAATTGACCCGCCAAGTAACTATACATTTTACTACTTAGAAAATTACTAGGAAGGCTTAATTAGAAAAATGTTATGTAAGTAGTTAAAGTTGGATTCTGAATAACACTTGAGTCGTACAGAACCAATTACGGCAATCTAGGATTGTTTCCAAAAATGAGATAAATATACGGAAATGATAAGTAAATGATTTCTAGTGTTTTCATATATTTATTTCATTCACAAAAAAAATATTAGATTGCTGATTTTGATTCTTTACAAATTACTTGTCAGTTATTATATAGTTAGCGAGTAGTTGCAGTCTCTGCACACTCATGCACATGAATATCTGCATGAATCAGATGATCTGCATACATTAAAACTTGAGCGTTCTCATGATAAGGCAGCGTACACGTGCTGCCATAAATATATGCAATATCAAACAACAATATTATGCAATTTTGTGCATTATTTACAAATGTGCAATAAACGTGTTCTGCTTCAAGCATTTTTATGCAGCTTTTTTCTTATTCATAAATCTTATACCTACCAGTATAATTTTTTAATGAACCATAAATTATAGATTGTCGACGGTGGAAATGAAGCATTTGAGAAGTATGAAAGGAAAAACTTTGATCAGATTGTGGAGATTGTGAAAGAATGGGATATACAAAGTGAGCGTAAAAGAAGAAAATGCATGAAAAAGGTGATGGATATGAAGGAATTGAAAGAGGTATGTCAGGATAGGAAAAAATGGTGGCAACTCTGCAGAGGCTCTGGCCACCCCTAGCGGAATGGCGACAGAGTTACAGTTACAGTTACAGATGAGAGTTGCTTTCCAAGATCTGTTGCAGTGGTCTATCCGAGCTGGAGGTTCCATATGTTTCACCCATTGACTTATGATATCTGGGGACTAAAAATTATTTTAATGAAAATATACATTACTTATATATCTGTTTCAATTTACTTACAAAAATGGTCCTTAGTAAGAAAGAGAACAAAGAACTTCACGTAGCATTTCCATTTGTACAAAAAAACTCCGGTGAATGTGAAAATGTTTCTAGAAAGCATTGCTGCGTGCGTACTATGTCCAAACCAGTCCAAACATAGTAAGCATGCGTCGTAAATCTTGTGATTGATAAAATTGACAAATTTTAAAGGAAAAATGCATTATTTTAAGAGATCATGGCATGTGTTATAATTGGGTGTCAAAACACAAAATGGAGAAAGCAAGAAAACATAGAATTTGACATGTAAAAACATGTTTTGTATGACTACTCCACTGCAACATTTGACAAGACTGAGACAAATGTGGTCTACAGATGTATCAATGCAGTAAGTTAGTTTCTGCTCCTCTATGTTATTACTTAATGGTTTCCCCATGTCTGTGATGGGCTTCTTCAGCGTGAAAATGATGCTATGATTTTATCCCAGACATAGAAACTCCAACTCTGGTAGAACATAGCAACAGATCCCGGAGAGGAACTGTCTAGTGTCTAGTAAACCTCCTGTTATTATATTGTCTTGCAGTCCAGCCAAAAAAATGCTGTCTCTCCGATTATATTCAACATTGAAAAAAAAGTGGGTCTGGATTACCAAGCGTCTAGATATTGATTATCATTATTTCTAAAGAAATTTCTGGTTAGTAGGTAGCCCATTTTACTAGTTTCAATTTCCCAACTTTTATTACAAATACTTCCTAGAAATGAATCACAAATTTTGGCAAAGTATCAAAACATGCTCTTTGTTTTGTGAGAAAATCTTTGTGATATTATTATAGTCAAATATTTGATAAATTCTGGAAATAACTGATTTTGCATTCATCGGATCTGTGTTTTCATTTGTCCCCGGAAAAATCACACCATGATAATAATCTTATGGAATAAAGATAAACTTATTTAATGAATCCTTATCTAGAACTATAATTATTTCTATGATAAGTAAGTGATGAATGTTATAGCATTATATTGGCATCTGAGGTACTTACTTTCCCTATGCATAAATGCATATTTTAACAGGCACGTGTAAGTTTGCCCTAACATAGCATGTCTATAATTTATAATCTAAGTTGCAAGGATATATTCATTCAAAGCTCTCAGAAGTATGCCCACAAACAAACACGTGTAGTTCGCGCTTACAAATGCTGATTGTGTACTTACAAATAAAATCCAAACCTCAAATGAACATAAGCCCTGCAACTCTTGCCGACATTCCCTGAAACAGGTGTGACATTGGCAAAGTGAAACATTTTTTACAGTATGGGTGGTCAGCCTCATACCAACCTATAAGTCAAGGAATACGAGTAATAAATAATATTTAAGTATAAAAAATAAAAAAATAAAAATTAATTGTGTTATACATAATATATCCTTCACTGTAGAGAACATAAACTGTGCATCTCTATTCACTTTTTTTCTGAAAGAAAGAATCTTTATTTGTAATTTGACATAATAACTAAATCCATATGCAGAGAGCTTGAAATAGTCATGATAGAAGTTGACTTGAAAGATAGAGAAGTGAATGATTTTAGATTTGAATTACGGTCGTTAGAAATTTTGTATCAAATTGAAAACTGTTTTTGCTAACCGTGCTGTAATGAAAATGGAGTTTTTCAATGTTTCATCAGAGTCTTATCCAACATCATCAAAAGATGTGTCTCATCTTGACCAAAGTGGCACGAAATACCCATTCTTTTGTAAACCACTAATATCTTCTTAATTTTATGCATTGTTTTTAATTATTTTATTATCCATTTGCAGATTTGGCAAAGGCGCGAACCCCGCAAGCATCTCCTGTCTACAGGTTCTCTGGTTGAAGCCGGATCCACGTCTTCCCTGTCCACCGGAGGCATTCTGAGTCCTGGAGCCCAGGAAGACCTCTCCCAGGATGAAGATTCCGACGAGGACTCGGACAGATATGAAGATTACTCGTCTGATGGTAAGTTTACTCATTTTCAACTGTTAAATAAAGATTCATTTAGTTGAAATGATTTTGGCCTCTTACAATAGACTGCACTAATTCTATAGATGAAAAACTACTGTTCTCAAATTTATGCTGAGTTTATTGTTCACTTATTTTTTGACCTATGTCAGATTGGTACTAAATGGACTCAAAATGTTAAATTAAATTTATTCTCAGTAGGCAAACGTCACAAACGTCTATGGTGACTAGGATCCATAGCAACCAATCACAAACTATTTGTTTGCCTTTTTCCTAGGAACCTGCGTTTTATCAACACAATTTACGTTGTGCCGAGTCAATTGTGCACAATAGACTTTGATGAAAGAGATTAGTAATTTTGAGGTGCCACAACTTGTATCGCCAAAAATCAAAACATATCAAAAAATGCTCGATTGGCGGTACGCAGTGGCATACTTTTACCCACCTTGATGTATGGAAGCGAGGCCTGGACGGTGAATGAAAGTGAAATTAGTAAAGTCCATACTGTTGAAATGGACTTTCTAAGAAGTATGATTGGAAAAAAACGGAGTGACAGGGTGAGGAATGATTTTGTAAGAGAAGAATGTGGTGCAAGAGAAAGTGTGAAAGTGAAGATTAAAAGAAGTTTGTTAAGATGGTTTGGGCATATGGAGAGAATGAATGAGGAAAGACTGACGAAGAAAGTATATGTTGGTAGAATAGATGGATGTCGTGGTAGAGGAAGACCGAGAAAGGTATGGATGGACCAAATATCCGAAATTGCGAATGAATGGAATATCCAGAGTCATAATAAAAGAAGAGCTTGTATGAAGAAGGTTATGACTCTGGAGGAAATGAAAGAAGTATGTAAGGATAGAAAGAAATGGCGGTTGATCTGTGATGTTGGCGGCTGAGGTTTGTTAAAGTAAAATTGGTTTTATGATTTAGTTTTTATGTCCATGTATATATTGTGATTTATTGTTTTTAAAAAATGTAATTTGTCATGTATGTTCCTTGACTTATAGGTTGTTATGCGGCTGACCACCCATAATGTAAAAATTGGTTCACTTTGCCAATGTCACCTCTGTTTCAGGGAAGGACGGCAAGAGTTGCAAGGCTTATGTTCATTTGAGATTGGGTTTTTATATTGTAGGTCCACATGCGGCATGTGTTAGCGCGAAATTATACATATCTGCTTGTGGGAATGCATTTAATATAAAACTTAAATGATATATATCTTTGCAGCTTAGATTAGATTAGATTAGATTAGATTAGAGGTGTTTTGTATTCAAAGAAAAATAAAATATACCTTAGAAAATTTGCATATAAAACAACACTTGAAGCTTAATTCATAATTAAATATGCCCCTTTTGATCTTGAGTTGTGCAGATCAATTTATTAGTTATTATTTGTACTGTATTAGTTGACATGACTTTTGCAAATTAATTAGCAAACTCAATGATGATGATCAATGTTACCCCTGTTTCAGGGAAGGTCGGCAAAAGTTGTGGGGCTTATGTTCATTTGAGGTTTGGATTTTATTTGTAAGTACACATTCAGCATTTGTAAGCGCGAACTACACTTGTTGGTTTGTGGGCTTACATCTGAGAGCTTTAAATGAATATATCCTTGCAACTTAGATTATATTATTATATTATTATTATTATATTATTATATATATTGTTACGTTTTTCCTTGGGGTTCTTTTAATTAAAACACAAGTTTAACACAAGTTAGCCATACAGTTTATTTACACAGACTTTCTTACAATAGATTTTTTTTAACAGACTTATTCTAACAGATTTATTTTAACACACTTATTTATTTCGTACAGATTACATTTATTTTAGACCATATTGGTCGCCCTAGTAACTAGATACTCCTCTGTGTGAGTGCTTCGAAGACTGACTCGCTTCAGCCCATTGTCGCCCTTCTTATAGCGGAACCTAGGGGCCATTCCAGCCTGCCCTAGAAACTTCCACTACCACAGTTGTATAGACGATTCTGGACATATTTATTTCATGAAGAGTCCATTTCCTACCTACATACACACCTTACAATTACAATCGTCTGGGCCAGAACATTCTCTCAAAACACACGTACACCAATAAACATCTACCAGTGTATTTCGTTACATTATCCCCCCCTTAGGCTGTTCCGCCCCGGAACAGTCTTTTCTTTAAGAAGGTACGGGCAGTTTGACCCACAGTTGCATCCAGTGGTCAGGAAAAATGACGTTCCACGGAATTTTCCCCTTAGGGTTTTGCCCGTCATTGCTGGCTGGTGTGGGGGGGGGTGCTTTCCTCTTGGCGGCCGGCATGGGCGCCTTTCCTTGGTTGGGGGCACCGCTTTGCGTCCCCGGGCGGCCACCGCTCCTAGGCCCCGCTTGCTCGCCGGCGTCAAAGGATCAGAATCCTTGGTCGTCGGAGCCGCTCTCCTGCTCGGAAGCGAAGTTCTCACTCTCGCTCTCGTCCTCTGACTCGCTGAGTGGCTTCCTGCCGCGCCATGCTTGGGTCGTCCCTTCTGCTTGCTCTGCTTGGCTGAGCCCCTGCGGGCGGGGTCGCGGCGCCTGCGGGAGGGAGCGCCCCCCTCCCTCACTGACGGGTCAAAGTCAGAGTCCGCCTCCTGTCCGGAGCCACTCGGGTTGTACGAGCCATCTGAATCCCCTAAATCATCCCTGCTGACTTTGGGTCCCCGCACTTTGGTTTCCGGATCTGTTTCATACTCCTCGTTAGAGTAACCTCTCTTGACAATAGCAGCAGAGGACCTTCTGGGCCTGCCTCCCATGGCCTCGCCGCGGTCAGTCACCGGCCTCTCCTTCATCAGCCCCCTGGCGTGCGAGGAGGCCTGCTTTGGCAGCAGCAGGAAGCCCACCACCCTGCTGGCCAGCTCCGTGGGCGCGCCCCTCTTGTCCAAGCCCAGCTTCTCGCACAGCGTCCGCAGCTGCTTGGGCTCCAGCTTCTGCACCTCCTCCAGCTTGGCCTTGTGCTCAGGCGTGTCCTTCTCAAACTCGTAGCCCTTGAACTTCTTTTTGTTGCGCTTGATGAGGTTCGTGCGGCACAATTGATTGTACCGGAACTTGAGGTCCTCCATCTTGAACCTGGAGATGGCCACCTCCACGTCGGGGATGTGGTCGATGGGGATGCCCCGGCCCGCGGGCACGGGCACCGGCGGCTCCACGGCCTTCTTCTTCTTGAGAGCCTCCTCCACGGCCTCCTCCGCCTTCTTCTTGGGCGCGGGCTTCTTCTTCACACTGTTGGCCTTCTTGGCCTTGCCCTTCTTGTCCTTGGCGTCCTCATCCTCCTCCTTGGCGTCCGTCTCCTCCTTCGCATCCTTGTCAGCCTTCACCTCGGCCGAGTCACTCTTGCCGTTTTCAGCCGACTTGACATCTTTGCCATCTTTGTCATCTTTGCTGTCAGCTGCGTCCTCAGCCTTGAGCTGGCCGTTGTTTTTGGCCTTCAGGTCTCCCTTCCCCAACTTCTGAGACGACTCATCCTCAGTTGACATATCGGCCTTTTTGTCATCCTGATTATCACTTAATTTTACACTATCAGTGTCCACCGACATTTTTAAGGCTAGGTTTTTAGCCCTCTCCTCCTTCCAACCAGCTAGGTCTTCCCTCAAGCTCTTGAAGTTGGCAGCCATCTTTGTTTTAAACTCTTCCACGGCTCGCTCGCGGTCCCCTCCGGACGCCATGACAAAATATGCCGGGTCTTCGCCTGACTGTTCCAAGGCCTCCATGAGGCGTGCTTGTAAGGCCGCCTTCCCTCCTGAGGTCTCCAGGTCCCTCTCCAGAAGCTCATTTTTAAGCTCCGAGACTTTGAGGTCCTTGATGTTCACCTTAGCCATTTTTTTTTATTTTAACAAAAATTTAAATTTACTTCAAAACAAATTATTTTACAAAAAAAAAAATATTTTTAAATTTCAAATAATGATATTAGATAATGATTATTTACTTTGCTTCGTCAGATCGGCTAGCTTTACTAACACTAGCACAATATTATTAACACGTTATCTATGCACACTTCAATCAAATTTTTAGCGGGTAACCACACGATCGTTTTTAATTCAAGTTTTATCAGTTTTATTTACAACTTTTTTTTTTTTTTTTTATTCATTAGTTTTTATTATGTTGTCCAGATATATTTTTCAATACTCTCAAGCACAGTTTTACTTGGTACTTGGTTTTAAACTTCACACCGACACCATTGTTACGTTTTTCCTTGGGGTTCTTTTAATTAAAACACAAGTTTAACACAAGTTAGCCATACAGTTTATTTACACAGACTTTCTTACAATAGATTTATTTTAACAGACTTATTCTAACAGATTTATTTTAACACACTTATTTATTTCGTACAGATTACATTTATTTTAGACCATATTGGTCGCCCTAGTAACTAGATACTCCTCTGTGTGAGTGCTTCGAAGACTGACTCGCTTCAGCCCATTGTCGCCCTTCTTATAGCGGAACCTAGGGGCCATTCCAGCCTGCCCTAGAAACTTCCACTACCACAGTTGTATAGACGATTCTGGACATATTTATTTCATGAAGAGTCCATTTCCTACCTACATACACACCTTACAATTACAATCGTCTGGGCCAGAACATTCTCTCAAAACACACGTACACCAATAAACATCTACCAGTGTATTTCGTTACAATATTATATAATGATGCAGTTTTTCTAGTGGTAACTCATTAGTGTTTTTTTCTTCATCTCATTATGTTAAGTTAATTTACCTTTCCTTTGTCTTTATTGTTTATCCATCCATCAACGCTCTATTGTATGTTGTGACTTGTGATGTCCATACATATTTCTGAGAATCATGGAAAGATAATTATTCCTGTAGCAAATCATTTTTCTTTAGAAAAAGATAAAAGTTATAATCAACACTGTAAATGATTTTTATAATTTGTGTAAATTTGTGAGGAGGAAAAAGCTATAGCAAATTCATTGACGTATAGGTTTATATGAGGCTGAAAACTCAGACTTTTTGAATTGGCTCACTTTTGCCAATGTCACACCTGTTTCAGGGAATGTCCGTGAGAGTTGAAGGTTTAATGTTCATTTAAGGTTTGGGTCTTATTTTGTATTAAGCGCAATCTTTCACTTGTTCGCTTGTGGGTGTGCATTAAATATTAATCTACAAAGCGAGTATATCTTTGCAATTCTGTGATTATAAGTATACATTTGTCCTATGAGAAAATAGATTCAATATAGATTGCTGGCATTGAATCGAGTCGCAACATTTTTACACGAATTTTCCAAATTTGTTTTTTTCTCAGCAGTCAAACGTCACACGTTTACGAAACTAAGGTCCTTAGCTACTTATAACTATGAAATTTGCACAAATTCAATAGACTACGAAATTGTGGCGTCACATGGCTGGTGTGCTATGGAAGAGGCAAATAAGTAATTTGTTATTGCTTCCTACAGACCCTCGTCACATTTTTGGATGTGTGATGTTTATCCACCGAAAAAAAGCATTGTATATTCAAATTTGTTCTGATTCATGCACTGGCAGCCCGACCGCGTGACCTCACAACTTTTTTGTCATTTTCAAATGTGCGGACCTCATTATTTATTTATTAATTCAATGGAAAGATTTCAGTCACAGTGAAAATTTAATTGAATTAAAAAAAAAAGAGTCGCGAGAGAGATTGCCGTAATCTATTGTTTTTCAAGGTTGTGTGCACACGATGATAGCTCAAATATTGATAAATAAAATTGTTGACTGATAATTTCCAATTACTTACGTGTTTACCCGCTCTGCCCAGCAGCTCTTGTTTATCTGCTGATTAATTCCAATGCCGAAAAATCGCTACGCCTACCCCAACACGGTAATATACAGCGTGTGTTGTATACAAGTTACGTAAGCTGCGCAAACACCATCTGTGCAAGCAGAGAAAAATGATTCAAAACATGGCATTTCATGCTTGGTGTTATTACATTCTTCAAAACAAGATTATTTGTACTCCTTGACTGATAGGTTGGTACCTATGAGGCTGACCCCCCGTGCTGTAGAAAATAGTTTACTTTTGCCAATGCCACCCCGGTTTCAGGGAAAGGCGGCAGAAGTTGCAAGGTTTATGTTCATATATGAGGCTTTGTTTATTTATATGCTATAATATCTATAATCTAAGTTGCAAGGATATATTCATTCAAAGCTCTCAGATGTATGCCCACAAACAAACACGTGTAGTTCGCGCTTACAAATGCTGATTGTGTACTTACAAATAAAATTCAAACATCAAATGAAAATAAGCCCCACAACTTTTGCCGACCTTCCCTGAAACAGGGGTGACACTGGCAAAGTGAACCATTTTTTAAAGTATAGGTGGTCAGCCTCATACCAACCTATAAGTCAAGGAATAGCACACATGCAAAATGTGTAGGCGCGAACCTAAATGTGCCTGTCTGTGAGCATGCATTTAATATGAGCCTTAAATGTTAACATATCTTTGCAGCTTAGATTATAGATTATTATAGATAGGTTGGTATGCGGCTGACCACCCATGCTGTAGAAAATGGTTCACTTTGCCAATGTCACCCCTGTTTCAGGGAACGTCGGCAAGAGTTGTAGGGTGTATGTGCATTTGAGATTTGAGTTGTTATGTTGTAGGTTCACATGCGGCATGTACAAGCACAAACTTATACGTTTTTGCTTGTGAAAATGCATATAATGTGAATACCCAATGTTACATATCTTTGCAACTTAAATAAGATTAGGTGTGAGAAGCATCGCTGGTATCGTCAAGAGGATTAGGGGTCAGCACAGGGGGCATTTGGAGAGAAGATTGACGAAGAAAGTATATGTTGCTAGAATAGATGGATGTCGTGGTAGAGGAAGACCGAGAAAAGTATGGAAGGATCAAATCTCTGAAATAGCGAATGAATGGGATATCCAGAGTCATAATAAAAGGAGGACTTGTATGAAAAAGGTTATGACTCTGGATGAAATGAAAGAAGTATGCAAGGACAGGAAGAAGTGGCGGCTAATCTGCAATGTTGATTTCTAATGTTGGTGTATTCATTTGCTACATTTTTTGCATAGGAAATTTTTGACTTTTTTTGTATAGATTTCTTTGTAAGGTTTTGTTCTTTTTTATATTTAAATGTAAATTATTAATCATATTCCTTGACTTATAGGTTGGTATGCGGCTGACCACCCATACTGTAAAAAATGGTTCACTTTGCCAATGTCACCCCTGTTTCAGGGAAGGTCGGCAAAAGTTGTGGGGCTTATGTTCATTTGAGGTTTGGATTTTATTTGTAAGTACACATTCAGCATTTGTAAGCGCGAACTACACTTGTTGGTTTGTGGGCATACATCTGAGAGCTTTAAATGAATATATCCTTGCAACTTAGATTATAGATTATAGATTTATAGACTCGAATTTGCTTTATTGAGACAATCGCAAGTTCGAATCCCGCCTGCGTTGTATCCTAACAATAACTTTCACCCTGAGTTAACAAATGTCATTGGGTAATCATTAATTAATAATTCATTCAAATATCAAATAATGAATTATTGATTGATAATGTTAATACCTGTTTCTGGCCAGTCCAAATAAGTTGGTGAATTGCATTTCTCTTCACAAATATATATTTTTTTAAAAAGACAATAAATTTTAATTAAAAGTGACAATAAGAAAGATATCTATTTAGTGCATGTAAAAAATTGAATCGTTGGAATCTATGAAGTGCATGTCTCACCTATTTATTTTCTCTGGTAAAGAAGCCACCTGTATGCCAACCACTTCACTTGACGAGGGGATTTCCCAATTTCCGAGAGGGCTGATTCTCATTTCTTGTGAAAGCTGAGCTTGAACCTTGCCGGGCTTTAGTTTTGGGCTTAAATTAAACACTAAAACAGAAAATGATTCCTGATATCCTTCAGGGGGAGCTCCAGGGACAAGGCGGTAGTAATTTGACTAGCGTATGTATGATAGAAAATAGAACTTGTTCGATTCCCATTAGACCCTCTTGATGATGGTGATATCATTACTGAATAATTCAGGAAATACAATTGAT
This sequence comes from Agapetus fuscipes, assembly GCA_951799405.1. Lineage (NCBI taxonomy): Eukaryota > Metazoa > Arthropoda > Insecta > Trichoptera > Glossosomatidae > Agapetus > Agapetus fuscipes. The sequence continues at coordinate 4,945,424 of OX637342.1, read as the reverse complement.
GAACAATTAAATGACTATGTTAGGCCAAGATAAAATAACTTAAAGAAATGCATTCCTCTGCAGGAATTAAAAAAAACATAAATTAAATAGTAGGTATCGAATGATTTTCAGTGTATTTTTAATTGAAATATTATTGTTTTATCTAAAAATTGACTCATCAGCTTGAATCTGATAACAATTACATTATCATTTCACTCACAAATAAAAATCTCAAAGATTCCTGAATGTTTGTATGACTCGTATACCCAAAATGATTATTTCTCACTTCCACATCTTTTCTTCTTCTTATGCTACTTGGTGACCATCATAGCAATTTGCTCCTTCGATACTGCTGCACGAAAGAGGGATCTTGTGCTTTTGCCAAACCACTTTCTTAGGTTCTTCAACCAAGATGTTCTCCTTTGATCTGGAGCTCATCTTCCCTCTATTTTTCCCTGTATGACAATCGCCATCATCATAAGCTTGACATTCCTGGGTGGGCCTTGACTGAATCCAGGATTCTCCTCCACTCTTGTCTGTTCATCGCCTTTGTTCTCCAGCTACGTATGTCCGTCTTCTCTGCATCTGTGTTGACACCGTCCATCCGTTGCATTTTTAGCCTTCCTGGTCTTTTTTAGGCTCTGTTTCGGTGATGAGAGTGTTCGATAGATAGATAGATAGATAGATAGATTTATTTTCACATTAAAGTACATGACAGGTTTTAAACCTAATGCATACAATAATAAACAAAAACATTCACAAGTAACCGAAATCAGCTTAGGAGAAACGGAAGCCTCTGTCTAAGCTAATTTTCACTCAGGTGGAAGATATCAACCGAAGAGGAGATCTCATTGAGCATAGCCATTGCCCTCCCCACAGTCATAACCCTAGGTAGGTTAGTCCTGCATCTTGGGAGTAGCAATAGTCTATGCTCACGTTGCCTACAATAATTGTCGGGAACAATCGATGGAACTGATCACATTGGGCTCTTGGTAGTTGTCATAGAGCTCCTTGTTGTAGCGACGATGCCATTCATTATTATCTCTCACTGGACTTTAATAATAATATTTAAATTATTTATTTGGTGAGGGCTGTTTTAGTGTGTATCACACCTCTAGAGCCCTCTGCGAGCTTGGTCGTCGCTATAAAAAGCGACAATTCTCAAACAAGACCCAGTTGCTGTAAGACTGGTTGAACCTTTAGTGACCGGTCTTTGGTAAAGGTATATGAATTTTTCACCCGGCGAAGAGCATATTTGAAAGTATAAATGGTATATATTTTTTGTGCTCCGCCGGGATTCGAACTCACAACCTTCCTTTTAAGAGTCAGAAGTGTTAACCACTAGACTACAGACTGGTTTTAGAATCTCAGATGATTCTAAGACCGGTTCAAGTCGGTTAAGTTCCTTAGGGTCGAAAACGTTGTAATTTGTTATTAAAATAAATTAAAAAGTGTGAAAAGAAACAGTGTTTAATTAAAATTTTGTCTTGAAATTAGTATGTTAATATGAGTATTCACACTGTGTATCTATTATGTTAACAGATTCTGATGCGGAGTACGGACCAGAGGGCAAGTCCCGCAGGAGTCTGATGGCCAAGAAGGAGCGCTTCTTTTGGCAGTACAACGTGCAAGCCAAGGGACCCAAGGGGCAGAGGCTGGTGATGAAGACCAAGCTGGAAGATCCGCACGTCCTCAACGAAGTCACGGATCCCGTCTTTAGTCCAAGCTGCAGTGTGCGTGGCATCAAACACAGGTAATTTCAACAGTCATATTTTGAGCTGAAATTATATTTTGGAATGTTGTGAATATGATGGTACTTTTTTATCTTGTTTCATTGATAAAGGTACAAAATACTTAATTATTATTTGTATTCCTGAAAATAGTTATATTCACATTCTGAGATAGATTGAAGCTTTAAATATTAGTAAGCCTTCACCCTAGCAGCCCTGCTGTGTGAAGTCACAACTTTGTCTAGATGTCAATTAATGTGCGGACCTCATAATGAAGACGAAAGTGATGCCGAAAACGTATATAATACAAAAATAAGAAACTGCTTTTTACAAAAGCACAGGTTCTTATTTTAGATGAAGCTCTTTCAGAGAGAGGAGGCTCTTATTTTAAGGTCATAACGCAGGACTTCTACTAAAGTTGTTGACGCAAGATTTACAGCCTTTTATTTGGAAATAAATAACTTAAACTAGTTAGAACTTGAACTAAATGGGTAATTTACGTATGTGGAGCTACATTCGTTGTACATTTTTGAAACAATATTGACAGCAAATGACATATATATTATGATTGAATGTTGAATGTATTTATTTTCAGTGGAAAAGCGCGCAAAGGCGACGGCAACGACCTGACGCCCAACCCCAGGAAGCTGTACGTGATTGGCAAGGAGCTGGACAGCCTGGGCCGGGTCATCAACGACATGACGCCCGTCAGCGAGCTGCCCTTCAATGTGAGGCCCAAGACTAGGAAGGAGAAGAACAAGCTGGCCTCCCGGGCCTGCAGGCTCAAGAAGAAGGCGCAGCACGAGGCTAACAAACTCAAACTCTACGGCCTCGAGAACGAACATCGTGAGTTGATCTTTTTATTAAATTTGTTCATGTGATATGTGAATTCTGTGACTTACAGCCCGTTACCACTTGTCGGGTGTGGGATCGGTATATTATTTGGAGGTTCCAGTGGCAGAGCATTATGTATGAAGCTATTCACACTTATGGGAAACCGATTTTGTCCAAAATGTTCTGCCACTGGAACCTCCGATTAATATACGGATCCGACACCCGACAAGTGGGAACGAGCTCTTATAGGTTATGACTCTGGAGGAAATGAAAGAAGTATGTAATGGGGCATCCACACGCTTGCGGCAAACGCCTTGAGGCAAGGGCTTGCAAGCGCTTGCAAGCGCTTGGAAAACCAAACAGGGTCATCCACATGCTTGTGCGTGCGTCTGTGTGTGTTCGAATAAGCAAGCATGGCGGACGTCCAGCTTTTAGCTATAACATTTGGATAAACTTATTTTTATTTAAAAAAAAAAACAAAACAAAAAGAGAGAAACTAAAAAGAAACAAATTATTCGGCAAAGACGATAGTGGATGATCAAAATTCATAGAAACCGTACCTTACCAGAATGCGCGCGCACAAGTATGTGTATGCCTGGCATGCGCATGCGTGAATTCCCTTTGACTTGCATCAAAAAACCGACTCTGGTCGGATCGGCGACAAGCCGAGCCAAGGCGGCATAAACCACGCCCCCAGCTGAGCCAAACAGCCGTCCACACGCTTGGCTTGTAATGGGTTGGCAAGCGTGTGGAAGCCCCATAAGGACAGAAATAAATGGCAGTTGATCTGTAATGTTAGCGGCTAGGGTTTTTTAAATTATATTTTTTTACAGTACAGTGCAGTATAGGTTGGCATGAGGTTGACCAATCGTACTGTAAAAATGGTCCACTTTGCTGATGTCACCCCTGTTTCAGGGAAGGTCCACAAAAGTAACAGGGTTTATGTTCATTTGTATTTGAATTTGTAAGTAGATATCAGTGGCGAAGGGTGCCATACATGCCGATTTCCATCGGCTTCCCTTTTAAAATGATGTAACAAAGTTAAAAAATATAGGCACAAAGTAAAAATATACATTTAAAACCAAAGAAACAATACGTACTTTTCCCTCATTGAAACCACGCAGTCTACTTTATTATCATTTCTGCCTCATTTTAAACGGGAAACCAATAGAAACCGGCTTGTATGGCACCCTTCACCATTGGTAGATATGCAGCATTTGTATGCGCGAAATTACACGCATGGAATATTTTCAGGACGACTCATAAACGGCATCTCTCACCTGAAGCAGCTGATCTCTAAGAAGTTGACGCAGCCCCCGGCAGACCCAGAAGAGCACAACGCTCACATTGAGAAGATCATGAAGAGCGCCACAAGTAAGTTCTTCAATTAATTTCTGTCCATCTCCAAAAATCATCATCATTATAATCGGTGTTACAACCCGTGAGATTCTTGGCCTCCTCGAAGAGTTGCCTCCACGTTTCTCTCTCCATCATCTCCCTTCACCAATTGGTCACACCCAGAACTCGCAAGTATCTTTCCAACGCAACTAAGCTACACATATAGTGCAACTTCTTGCCATGGAATTGGAACCTATTTCTTTTTATTTTTAAGGAGGCGGTCTTAAGCCAACCACTGAAGTTGAACTGGGGTTTTCCCAGCTCCCGAGGGGGCTGGTATTCATTTCTTGTGAAGGCTGAGGAAACCTTGCGGGTATTTGAATTTTGGGGTTTGAAATAAACACCGAAACGGGAAGTCTTTTCTGACACCCTCGGTGGCATTAAAACTTGAGCTCATGGCATGGAATGCAAACACTCGATCAACTGAGCTATCGACTGGATTACAACTCTTCTAAAAATGCCTCAACTAAAATTAATTAATCATCGTGGAATTCAGTGTTTTTGAAAAGCTTGATAAAATTAAAATCTACAGATGAATGATTGTCTTCCTGTTAGTTTTTTTTTCTCGATTCATATTTTTTATGTTAATGTCATAATCTTATTTTGTCAAGGTAACCAGTGTGAGTATATGAAGACTGCCAACCCTGCTTAGTGACACAGTTTGCTTGACCAGCGAAGCCATTTTTAAAATCAATGTGAATTCTTGACTATTTTTTGTCTACCAATAAATACATGCTAGCAAGAGATGTGAATTTTTATCTAAAATATTAGATTATCTAAATCGGTCAAGCTTGGCTAGATATAAAGCGTTGAAGTGCACTGTCTTTACGCGTCAATTTTGTGTGGCTGGCTTGAGTGACGTAAAACTATTTATTCAGAAGATGCCTGCTCAATCCTTTTTATCTATCCGATGATACTGGTGAGGCTTACTTTGCATATTTTAACCCTTCGACTGCGGGTGGTACGCATAGGTATCAAGTGTAAACTTGCACACAGTGCGGCTGTCAATCATAGACATCATCCAACTTTGAACTTATCCCTGACGTATGTGTTTAAGAATTCAAAAGTCTGCAAGTGGAAATATGTGCTGAACCTATGTGATTTTTGTTCTTGAATAACTAATACATGTGATTGTTCACATAGTTTGAAGTGTCGTCAATCAGCTAAGAAAATGTGCTTGAAGAAGTATTCCGCACTGGAGGTATTCATAAAGCCAGAATATTTAGAAGCGAAAAGGTTAATAAAGGAGAACTAATAATAAGAACTAAATAACTAAAGATAATATTCACATCCCATAAAATATATGTGCCACCAGCTAAGTAGTTGACTGAATGCCAAGAATGTACTTACATGCTTTTTGCCGTAGGAAATAACCAGATGTATTATTTATTTTACAATGCCTAAGCGCTATCGGACTTTATCCATCCATCTTCAGAGGCTAACTCTATTTTATTTATTACTAACTAAATAATAGCCATTATTTATTTATTGAAAGTGCGCCTTATGAGCCATATTTTCTGTTTATTTGCAGAAGTCAAAATTGCCGGCCAATCTTCAGAGTTTGTGAACCGAGTACTGGACAAAGTCAAGTCTGGGGTGCCCGGTGGTGGACTAGAGGAGTTCTAATCTAAACTCAAAATTCCTCATCGAATTGAACTCAAGAAACTCAGAGACCACAAAGCCAAGACTTGAAAACATGTAGTACAATGACACGGTTCAATTTGCTAACAGTGTGACCTCGTAAATACCATTCTATTATTAATCTCAATGAACTATTGTGTGTAAGAATTACAGATCGTAAAGGAAAATAGTCTTCAAAAGATGATTACGTTTATGTGCTATATTGTATACAATATGATATCCAAAAAATATATTTATTACTTTCGTAAGGTATCTACGTAAATGTTAAGTGTTAGATGTGTTTATTTATTTTGTTTGATTTTAGTTTATGTTTAACAATGCGTTACTGTAGTGGAATCTGAATATAGGAACATACCCCAAATACAACGCAATCATAGCGTTTTAATTTTATCAAAAATGTATGGAAACTAAAACAGCGCCTCTTGTTGAGTTTTAATGTAAAATTTTACCCTTGGGGTACAGTCAAAGCTTGATTTTTTGTAACTACCTTACAAAAGAAGAGATCTACATAGTATGTGCATAGTCATTTTATTTCAACTGGGCTTTTGTTGTGTAAGTCGCTCAAAACAATAAATTATTTGAAGCCAAATTGGCATAAAGGGATTCCAACATTTTTTTAATATACTCAAATATGTAGATCATTTCTTTAAATTTAGAATCAATTCCGTTTTTTTTTTCATTTTACTTCTCTTTCATCATTCAATATTGCAATTTTTCTCAAGAGCAGCACTTATTTCAATTTGAAAATTAGTTGATTTGTTCATCTGATATATTGGACTTTTTTTAACATATTTTGTTAGCTTGACTTCTTTGCAAGCTATGTCTTTGAACTACATTATCCAGTTATTTTTCTTGTTAACAAATGTTAGTTAACATCATTGTCAGTTATTCGACTCCTTAACTATTTAATATACTTTGGTTAATCAAGAAGGCGTGTTATTTTCTTTATGTTTTGTTTTTTTTGTTTCATTTGAAAATTAGTTGGTTTATTGTTGATACAACACATCAACATTGACATATTTAAATAGTTTTTAATTATAGAGTCTAAAAAACATGTTTAGATTATTACTCTAGGCATAAGGGAATATATATGTTTAAGCATAAATTATGTAAAATAGTAATATTTTGATATGGAGTCAATATAATAGTTTTTGCACATGTACCTCTATTTTAAAAAAAATAGTTATAATGTTCATGTATGCATTCATATAATCTTTAAGTATTTGTAAAGGACATCGAAAAAAACATATATTCTTGTACATTAATGCTTCTCAAGTATGTATATGGCATAATGAAGAAAATAAACTAATGTGACGACAAAAAACATATAAAATATCTATGGTATTTTGAACCAAATATTGCCTAGAAATTTAATAAGATTAAATGAGCTTATTTTGGTATTTATTTCACATGCTTACAATCCAGTACATTACATTCTTAATTTTTTTTTCAAATCTTTTTTTTACTCTCTCAAAAATCAGTAAAAAAAATACTGCTTAAACCTGTAATGCTATTTTTTGTTAAATTCATTTTATATGCCGCGGGTCGAATCAGGAGCATTTTGATAAATTGAAAAATCAGATGACATAGAAATGACAACTACGTAGGGTATTAAAATAAAGGTTTTGTTTTTGTTTAAATTTTGAGCTAAAAGCTGTAAAAAACAATAATTAATTTGAAATCCTGAATTATGTTTATAGATTCTATATGATAGCTTGTGAGTTTTTATAGATTAAAAATAGTATTAGATTATTACAATGCAATATGTAAATGCCAAAACACACAGGTTGTAGGTAGATTGTAGGATATAATACCTCCATAAATTAGATATAGTGGTGCATGGATCATTAAAATAATTAAAACTACTCATCATTATAATCTTCAATCGCGGGCGACAACTGCTTACAGTTCAGTTCATGCCTCTTTGGCGTAGAAGCGACACACGTCTCCTGATGACATTTGATATGATTACCAATAAGAAACCGCGTCTTCTCGTAAGTTTTGTCTTTTATTTGATTCAAAAAGATAATCATTTGGTATTTCTTCAATAAATGCTTTTTCAATAAAACATAACCTCCCTAATACCATTTCTTATTCTCATTATTTCATTTGTTATTAAGATAAATAAAGCAAAACAATGCAGCTAACTTCACAGTTAACTGTCAAAGTGTTTTACAAGATGGCACGGATATTCCATTTTTAATTTCATAATGACTTGTGTACCATTGTATTTTGATGTATTATCTTTGATAACTCTTAAGTTTTACCATCATCTAAAGATTTAAGTACTGTATGAATGTATTAAACACATATATTTTTAAGTTAAGTTATTTTTCATGTTATAAGATTAATCTTGTCCTTTATATTGTCATTTCTATTTAATTAGTTGAATATTTAAAATTTTATAAATGTGATGTTTGATGTACCTATCAATGTGTTCACAAAGCATGGTTATTATTCAGTCATTTCACAATGGAGTCTGCACGTTTAAATCGGGGGGGAAATGTGACGTCACTTGGCCGGGTTGTCAAACACTTGTGATTGATTGAATGGTTGTTGAAGATCTCAACTCTGAATCTAACTTACACCGTCCTGATGCTACAAAATCATCCATACCAAATAGAATATTCCACTAGAGAAAGATCATACACTTATACTTATACAATATTATTTCAGTAGATTGAAAAGACGCTCAAAGGCTATGTGCTGTATTTGTCTATCATTGGAGGTCATTTTATGTACAATTCAAAATACAGTTAAATCCTAAAACCCCTGATTATCTGGAATCAAAATTGTTTATTACAATGGGTACCTTTGACATCATCTTGCTGAATCATCATCATCATTGGCACGACAACCCGGGGTGGGTCTTGGCCTCCCTCAGCAACCGCTGCCAGCGCTGTCTATCCAACGTCTTCCTCCTCCAGTCCCACATTCCCACTGCACGGCAATCCGCCACCACTCCATTCAGCCATCTTGAACGTGGTCTTCCCACTGTCCGGCGTCCCTCCGGGTTCGTCATCACAATCGTCTTCTCCAGGCTCCGATGGTCCATTCGCTGAATGTGCCCCAGCCAATGCAGTCTGTTGACCTTTATTGAGCGGACCACATCAGTGTCCTGGTACAGCTTATACAGTTCGGAGTTATATCTTCTTCGCCATATGTTTCTGTCCTATATTGGACCATAAATACGACGAAGGATTTTCCTTTCGAAGACGTTGAGAGAGCATTGGTCACGCTTGGTCAGTTTCCAGGTTTCGGAGGCATATGTGAGGACTGGTTTTATTAGGGTTTTGTACACAGTGGTTTCACATTTCCGTGACAGTAGCCTCAACTTAAATTGGTTTTTTGAGGCCGAAGTAGGAGCGATTAGCCGACAGTTCAACTTGCTGAAGGAATTTTTAAATGTACACACTCCATTGTATGTAATTGTTTTATTTTGTAAATATATTTTTTATTGTAATTTAAGTTTAGAATAGTCTGTTTTAATTGGCAACACCATTTATTTAAGTGTTTAAAAAGGCATCAACGTTTGCGCCATTTTTTTGTTGTACAAAAAATGCAATGTCCTAAAAGGATTTCTATCGGTAAATGTCTACTCGCAAAACAAAAAAATTTAAAAACCCACATTTACACATTCATTGCTGATAGCGGAAATGGATTCAATGTTTTAAAAATCATAAAATTGTGTACAATTTAACTAAATTAAATCAACGCTACTAAAAACAGTTCTTAAATGTAGTGCAACTTTTTACTGCATTTTCCCCAATGGGATAGCATGTGACGAGTGGCCAGCCTCACACCAACCACTTCAATTAATGTGGGGGTTTCCCAGCTCCTGAAGAAGCAGATTCCGATTTATGATTTTGGGTGTGAAATAAACACTGAAACGGTAAATCATTTCGGACGCCCATGGTGGGTTTCGAATGCTATCAGTCTGGCTTTGAACGCAAGCGCCCTACCAACTGAGCTATAGACTGGACCGTTTTTATGTGTATCAATATTTTATTGTTGTACAATATGATTATAATGTTGGCATGATTTTTTTGGTAAGCGCTGTTTTTGTGTGAATCACACCTCAAGAGCCCTCTGCGAGCTTAATCGTTGCTACAGAAAGCACCAGTCGTCAAGCAAGACCCAGTTGCTGTTAAGCTGGATGGACCTTTGATGAGAACGGTCTTTGGTGAAGGTATATGAATTGTTCAGCCCAACTAAGAGCCTATTTGAAAATATAAATGGTATTTTTTTGTACTCTGCCGGGATTCGAACCCACAACCTTCCATTTACGAGTCCGAAGCACTAACCACTAGACTACTGACCGATCTGAATTTGTAAATTGTGTAAATATTAAAAAAATTACATCAGCAATGGGTGTGCAAATCAAAAAATATAATACTAGACACTAGTTTATCAAAAGTAACGTATAAAAATAAATGTACTGTATACTTGAGAATCCATTGGAATAATGTCTGTGTGTTATGAAATAAAAGAACGTAATGTTTCTTTTTATCACATATTATTTGTTTGTTGTTCCTATTGTCTAGTTTATATAATTGTATGCATTAAATATTTATTATAAAACTAATACTGTTGTTAGTCCCTTTATCTGGTCCGCTAACCAAACGACAATTAAATTGTGGATTTGTGATAACATTAAGCCATCTATTTCTAGTTTCTTTTTTTATATAACATCAGTAGATCTAGGTGTATTCTAAGTGTAGTGTTAAGATTTTTTTAATGAAAAATTTAAGGTATTTGTTTCAACAGGACGCTGCCTTCGTTCTTGTTTGCCGTATAGATCATTAAACTTATTTTACATGAGCAATGTTTGCATGTGTACTGGACCAATGTGTCTTATGAAAGCAAGATATTGATTTAAGAAGTATATAAAACAACTCTCACATTATCGAGTTTTACGTTTTTTCTTAGCTCAGATTGTTTAGAATTTGATTCTTAAGACAACTGCTTTAAAAAGTCATATTTGACAGAATTGGTCTATACGGCATACAAGAACTGGGGGAGCGAGTAGCGGAGCAACTTTGTACTGTACCCCTAGTATAAAGCATTGCTTAAGCTCACCTAAACACAACTAAGCTACACATATATAATGTAACTTCTTGTGGCGATTCCCAGCTCCCGTTAGTGTTGGTACTCATTTCTTGTGAAGGCTGAGTAAACCTTGCCGGTGTTTTATTTTGGTGCTTGAAATAAACACCAAAACGGGAAATCATTTCTGACACCCTCGGTGCGATTCGAAACCGAGCTCACGGCATGGAATGCAAGCGCTCTATCAACTGAGCTATCAACCGGACTTGGAGATTGCGTAAATCGAAAAAGTGTATGAGAACTAAATCGCTCTCAAGGAGTGCCCTCGCAAACTCCATGTATTTTGGATTTACGCAATCAAGGTGAGATTTACGCAATGTTTTATTTATACTCGGGTACCGAGTGAAAAAGACAAGCTTATGAGAAAGAATGAGTAGTTTTATTTTTGTTTAGTTTAAAGTCACATAAGCTCATGCTGAAACAACACACCTTTAAGAAAACGCAAAATACTGAATTTCTATCCGTGAATCAACCATTTTCATACTGGCTATAAAAACCCAAATAAAATATTCAAATAAATATTAGATCGCCACCTTCGTAATTTTTGCTCCCAGGTTGGGAATCACTGTACTATGCTCATTGCTTTCTAACAATCTGCAGGGAAAAATAAAATTAAATAAAAAAAACAGGCAGCTAGTGCTAGAAACATAAAAGAAAACAAGAATACAAAAAATTCTACTTTTCTTGTATGCTATTTAATTATTTAATGTACAAATATTTTCCTTTTGACAAATGCAAATTTAATTTAATTATACTTGTCAGTATGACTCAGAACTCATGAATTGCTTCTGTAATATTTTCGTATTAAATAATCTAAGAGATTTGTGTTTGTACGAAAAATTAGAATATGGAGATTTGAGTCATATACGAGTAGAATCAAAAGCAACCATCAAGGTTTTTTCCAATGAGAAAAGTGTATCGATACACAGAAAATTATTTTCTTATCAATCCCATACTTTTATCTGATCTGAGAAAATAATTCTAGATTTCCGTCTCGACTCATTTTGTCTTTTAAATAGTTGGTAAAAAAGTTTAGTTTTATAATTTTAATCTGTGAGTTTTATATTACAATATGACTACAAATTTAAGTTAGGATTAGCAGGAATTAAAGTTTAATATAGTTTATTTTAAAAGTATAGAGTGCGTATTACACATTCATATGAAATATGTTTAATTTTTTATACTAATTAATTACACAAGAATATATTGCTGGTCAATAATAACTATAAATAAAGATTACTTTATTAAGTCTATTATATATTAGGTGCGTAATATGAATGTATTGGGTACACCAAACACTGAAATATCTTTGAATAAGTGTGATTCAAATCTTTGTTCCCCTAGTACAGAGGTTCCCAAAGTGGGTGCCGCGGAGAGAGATCAGGGGTGCCGCGAGGCGCCCCTGAAGTCTCTACTAAAAATCAAAATTTTACATTTTTTTTTTTTTTTTTTTTTTAATTTGTGAAGAGGATTGCAATTCACCAACCTATTTTGCCTGGCCAGATGTCTTCATGCGAAAGCAGAAGCTTGTGTGCATACATGAATACAAACATCGATCAATATTATATGACTAGGGTGCCGTGAGAAAACTCAAAATTTCAAAGGGTGCCGTGACTTGAAAAAGTTTGGGAACCTCTGCCCTAGTACAAGAGGTTTGAACATTTTTTGAATTTTGAAATTTTATTCTCAGCGAGCGAACGTCAGTCTTGTCTGAGACTGCCATCCCTAGCAACCAATAACAGAATATTTGTAAGCCTTTTCCCTAGCAACCCAGCCAGGTGACGACACAATATTGTCTATGCCTATTCACTTGCGGACCTCATTCCAAACAATTACTTAAATAGAATGTCTCGTTATGAAAGTCAGACTGCTATAATCTAAGTTGCAAAATGTATTAACATTTAGAATTCAGATCAAATCATGCCCACAAAGAGACACATGGATGTTCGCGCTTACAAATGAAAATCCAAACCTCAAATGAACATAAACTCTGCAACTTTAGTCGACCTTGTCTGAAACAGGCAAAGTGAACCATTTTTTACAGTATGGGTAGTCAGCCTCATACTAACCTATGAGTCAAGGAATCAATATAATAATAATTTTGAATTATATTTTACATTATTTTTCAGTCACACTTATCAAAGATATTTTTTTGATTATTCTTTTTATAACTTTGTTTTCTACTTCATCAATACGTAGTACGTAGAAATATTTATTGTCATATCTTTATCCGACTCTCATTTTGTTTCTTAAGTATTACTGCGAATAAGTAAAAAAAACAGCTTCTAGGAGTATAAGCAATCACTTCAACTTTCATATCATGTAAAATAAACATTGTTCTCCACATATAAGACATGGAAATATTCATTTGTTTTTTATGTCATTGATTTTAAGACATGATTATGAAACAAATAAGATGCTTGCTTTGTTCTATACTAAATATTGTAAAAATTAATTCGGAAGAAGTGGGTGAACTAAAATCACATGTAAGAAAGTATGAGCTGGGTTCCAACTAAAATTATTAATCGTACAAACATTATTTTTGCTCTATCGGCAGATTACTCTCTGAGAATTGAGCAAAAAAAATACACTTTTTTGGTTGTTTTATTGCCAAACATTAAAAACCATTAACATGTAACTGTAAAAATGATTCACTTTGCCAATGTCACCCCTGTTTCAGGGAAGGACGGCAAGAGTTGCAGGGTGTATGTCCATTTGAGATTTGGTTTTTATATTGTAGGTTCACATGAGGCATGTGCAAGCGCAAACTTGTATTTGTCTGGTTGTGGGAATGCATGTAATGTGAATCTCCAATGTAACATATCTTTGCAACTTAGATTAGATTAGATGTCAAACTCTTCTGATCCTTGAAGTACTCTTGATTGCACAGATTCCAGATATCCTGTAATTTTGGGAGCATAATATTGATGAAATACTTTTTCTCGGGTTAGACCATGTTCTATTTGCAGTAATTTTGTCTGCCAAGGTTTGTACCCTCGAGCAGGAACATTTTCAAGGCTCGAAGCGACAGGACAACTAATATTGTTTCTCGAGTGCATACGAGTATGAGATATGGCATAGCACATAATGGTGCAGTTAAAGTGTTAAATCAAACACATTTTAATTGGTTATGTTAATTTATTCAACCTTTTTTAATACTTACAGAATGTCCACCCTTTCACAAGGTGGTGATTATTTTTCTGCAAAAAAATATTTTTTATAGAGTTTCACTCCATCAAGCCATGTCTTGCATGGCCGGCCCTGTGCTGTGGAATGCCCTATCCGATAAGCTTAGAGCTGTAGAGAGTGCAAGTGCGTTTAGGTCGGAATACATGTTTGTTTCTGAAATTTTACAATTGAATAACGCCCTTGCAGTGATTTACCACAAAACGGCACTATAAATACTGACAATTATATTATTTTTTTTTTTTTTTTTTAAACTTAACAATTTTAAAACTTAATTTAAATTGGATATTTAACGAACCGTTTGGTGAGAACTTACATTATTCTCTACGTTTCGTCAGCGACGTAGCCGACGTCTTCAGGAGAACATCCTCTCTGTACGGCGACTGAGGATGAACTTAAATTAAGTTTTAAAATTGTTCAGTTTTAAAAAAAAAAAAATAATAATAATAATATAATTGTCAAAATGTCAAACGACCACCGTAATTCTAACTTGAAACTATAAATACTGTATTTGTTATTATTATTATTATTTGTATCCAGATACAAAATTTCAAATCCATTACACCCCTGCTGTTTACTCCATATCTCTTTATAAATGGTGTACATATAATATTGTTTAATGTAATGACACAGCAGTAGCAAACATAACCTACCTCTTAGTATGGATAACGTAAGGAATTTTAGGCTAAGGGAAAAAAATGTGTTAACATCATCAATGCACTTGTATGGTGTACCTATACGTTGTAAATGTTTCTCAAACTTTTGCCTCAGATTTTTACAAATGATACAATGATTTATGTTTTAGCTATAACTGTTCTGCGATGACTACGGGCTGTGTATCTGAAAAATAAATATATGTATAGTTTTATAATGTAACGCTAACCTTAAACCAAACTATAAAGTCTATGATGTATGTTATTATTGCATTCAATGATATTTTATGGTGAGTGTACGGTGGAAAAGAAAAACAAATATATATATTATGTAATGTTTATATTTTACAACACAACCATTGTTTTATTTTCCCTCCAACTCTGTACATCTGTAAATATTTCCTTCCTTCCTCAGCCTTTATCAGTCCACTCCTGGACTTAGACCTCCTCCAATCCTCTCCATTTCTGACTATCGGCTGCTGTGTTCAGCCATCCTCTGCCAGCAGTTCTCTTTATGTCGTCCAGCCACCTCAGTTGGGGTCTGTAAATAACAATAGGTAAAAACAAATCAACTGAAAGTGATGTTACCCTACGCCTGGCCAAAAGGCTCAAGAGATTTTGACAGCATTTTCAGAAAACATAAAAATTACTGTCGGGATGGATTGTGTGAAGTTTGATGTCAATTAGAATACAAAAATAATTATCGTTACTTTGTTTTCATATGAAAAGGATAATCAATGATCTCTTACCTGGTTTACCCGCTTAATACATTTTGACCTAATTTTCAAGAAAACAAGTAGATCAACTTGGACATGGATTTTTTTAAAGTTTGATGTTGATTTAAGTTACTAAGTCCTTGGTGTAAGGTTGCCTCCTTCACCTGTGAAAATAAATAGGTTCTTCCTCTTCAAATTACATGGTGAAACATAGCAGGTACATACTGCTAGCTATTCATAAAATAAAATAAAATCGTAGTAGTTTTAGGCTTACATGGCCACTAGCCAGCTCTTGATACTGGAGAGTTGCTTTCCGAGGTCTGTAGGAGCCAGAGCTTCTGGACATTTCGTCCATGTCTGTGATGGGCCTCTTCAGGGGGAAGGTAATGTGATGATGTTGATACAACTCATGAAGATTAGGAGTTCACTTGAGATATAAGAATGATGAAGAAGGCACTTCACATGCGATTATGTTGGAAAAGCATAAGTGCATACCTAAGCATAAGGTGCATAGAAAAACAGCTTTGTTTTCGATTACTTGAGGATATCTATTCTATACCACAACCGGTTTTGCAAACATGCGTTTGCATCGTCAGGTGGTTAAATTAATACAATTTAATTTAATAAAGTTATAATAATTAATAAAGTATTCATTTAACCACCTGACGATGCATAGATGGATGTTTGCGAAACTGGTTGTGGTATAAAATAGATATACTCAAGTAATCGAAAACAAACCTGTTTTTCTGATTACAAAGTTACTTAATGCCTCTACAATCAATAAAATTCTATTCACCATCTTTGTGAAACTGTGAGGTTTGACAGGGTTTACATCCCATACAGACAGATGTGCCTAATAGGTACGGAATATATGGTAAAAAAGCATTTAAGTATGATATTGAGATTTACATTGCAATATTTAAGTTCGATTGGAGCCATCGTTAGCACTTCAGTAAATTTCAAATGAGTTATTTTAAAGGAATGGGAGAAAATATTAATTCTGAAATGTATTTGCCTATAGGTACCTTATGCAGGCGCCTCGTGTTGGACCAGCAACCTTTCTTTTTCATGTACAAGTTTATCGGTGGAGTAGTGCCATCTATGGATTTAACCCTTATGAAACTTGGAGCTATAATAATCTATAATCTAAGTTGCAAGGATATATTCATTTAAAGCTCTCAGATGTATGCCCACAAACCAACAAGTGTAGTTCGCGCTTACAAATGCTGAATGTGTACTTACAAATAAAATCCAAACCTCAAATGAACATAAGCCCCACAACTTTTGCCGACCTTCCCTGAAACAGGGGTGACATTGGCAAAGTGAACCATTTTTTACAGTATGGGTGGTCAGCCTCATACCAACCTATAAGTCAAGGAATTACCAACCTATAAGTCAAGGAATAGCAGTATGAAAATATCACAAAGCACACAGTGAAGTACTTATGTGAATCCATGTTTTAAACCATTCTTGTTAGACTGGGGTACATAAAAAAAAATCTGCAAGTACCACTTGCATGTATTAAATGTGAAAAGCAGAAGTTTTTTTAACATACTTGTATCATCCCCATTGTTACTGGACTTATCGCAGCATCCATTCTAGCTACTGATGAGGTGGCAAGAAAATCTTATGTATATTTCTTCAAAGGCAACGGATGGTTTCATAAGATAAAGATGAACGGAAGGACTTGGAAAATTGTGGAGGTTGAAAAAGAAGAGAAACAAAATAAATGCAAAACTTTATTTTAGCGATGACATACAATTTTTACATAATTAATTTTCTTGACTAGAAAAAAGCGTGGTACACATTAATTTAAATCATTTATCATTTTTTTAAGTAAGGGTGGAATAAAAAGAATGTACTAAATAACAACAGCAAAAAGTACAGCTAACGTAGGAAATTTTTATGTAAATAATGGATAAAAAATATTCATAATTGTATAACTCTAGTAACTTTAAATTCTACACTATTGGTTTTCGAGATCTATCACAATCTGTTTTATTTATAGCTGCAAGGTAAACTAAAAACGTAAAACAAAATTCATAGACTTTCCAAATCATAAAACTGTTACACAAAAAGTACAATTCATAAAAAATAACTAAAACAATCATCCAAAATGAAAATGGCACATAGAAAAACAGCTTAACTATCATTTTTTTAACTTCCAACAGAGGTATGTCAGGAAGTGATAATTTTTAAATTAAACAAAAAACGGCTGTAAGAATATTTTGCTACCTGATAAAAATAAAAAAAAACAAAACAAAAGTGCTTAAATTTGCTTCACGATTAAAAAGTATATATAAAAGACAACAATAATACAAGCATGTTATTTTTTTAAAAATAACAAAGAACAAATACTTCATTTCAATTTGTAGAATACTTCAAGCATAATATTACAATATCATGTTAATCACATTTGAATAATTGTACCTAAGAAAAATACTTGAAATCAGTATTAATGTACAGCTTATTCAAGTCATCCATAACATCATTAAAATAACAACAAAATTAGAAAAGGTTTTGAGAATAGGCTCGGCAAAAAGTTAAAAATCTTAAGGAGGCAGAGGAACAGGTGTATACATAGGTACACCTGTACAACCTGTGTCTTCAGCAACCAATAACAAAATATAAGTTAGCTTTTTCCCTAGAACCCAGCTGGGCAATGTTACAACATTTTTGTCAATAGAATTTGTGCAGACTCTATTATCTGACCTGTAAGGTAACATAAAAAGAAGCTCTAATTATTATACATTCATGGGCTAGTATAATAAATACTCCACACCTTTGGACACTGCAGTTGGTAGAACGCTTGCATTCAAATTCGAAGCGCAAGGGTTTTGATCCCCACCTAGGGTCCCATTTTGATGTTTATTTCAAACCCAAAAAATAAAGAACTAACAAGGTTTACTCAGCCTTCACAAGAAATGAGAAGCCTCCCGGAAGCACGAAAGCCCCCACTTTAATTGAAGGTCTAAGGCCGCCCCCTAAGACTCTCCGCACACTAGACGACAGGCGACAGCGACTTTTCGGCGCTACTCTGCGACAAGTGTGCGGAGCTTTGAACAAAATATATGAAATCTGTCAGCCGCAGCCTGTCGCCACGACTAGTCGTCGAGCTGTCGCTGTGGCCTGTCGTCTAGTATGCGGAGGGTCTTACCTGTAAAGACAAATAGGTTCTACTCGTGACATGTGACCCCTTCAGTGATAACACGGTAAGAAGTTACACTGCTTGAGCAGCTGAGGGGCCGTCCATAAATTACGTCATCGATTTTGGCCGATTTTCGACCCCCCCCCCCCCTACAATCATCCTATAGTCATTATCTAATGACCCCCCTCCCCCCTCTTGCTGTAATAATGGATGAGCTTAATAATTAATAATGTTACATTACTTGCATACTATTTTGGATATTGTGTAAAAATTGGTATTTACAAGAACGACGTCACTTCTGGGACTCGTACATCATTTACCATCATCCGCAGACCAGACCCTCCCCCTAAATGCGAATGACGTAATATATGGACAGCCCCTTAGTGGTGTCATGAAATAAATGATCATTTTTAATCAGCTTGATAGTAGATTTACATTTACGTGAAATGGTAGTGGAACATTTGTAATACTGGAATCCAATAGAATTCAGAAAACCTCACACTATGCCTACATTTTCAACATTACCTGCGATCGAAAAAAAAATACATCAAAAACACGGTAGTCGATAATACGAAAATGAGTTTAGGTTCACAAAAAAAAACTTGTAGACTAGAATTTAGCAGAAAAAAATGGCTTACATTAGAGATAACATTCCTGCAAATGCAATATACTTAAAGAATGTTTCTGAATAAGAAAGAAAATTGCCGTTGCCTACATATCCTTATTTCATAATTACAACTCTACTCAAAATCCAAGATTTACCTACAAATTCACCAATCCTACAAACACTTACCTCAGGTCACACATGCACTTAGATTTTCTTTTTTATGTACAATAAGCATAAATAAAAACCAATATATGTGCAAGAGAAACCTTAGGGAACTGTTCTTAGGATTGATGAATAACAAGGTTAATTTATATTACTATGAAATTTTCCATAGTAAAGAAAACACCAGTTATAGGTAATATTCTTATCGGTAGGTACTAACAAATCAATGTGTAATTCCTAAATTAAATGACACTATTCTTAGGAAATTTTAGCCATCAGCAGTCGTGATGATAAATGATTAAAAAAATTAAATGCTCAAAATTCATCGCATCGAAATAGTTCATTTCAAAATAAACACAATAAAAATATCTAATATCTTGAAGTAACCTTAAACAACTAAGTAACTATCTAATAATAATTATAATTTTAAATTAAAATACATTCCACTAAAATGCAACATTTCCTGAAAGAATCTATCAATCACAATAGTTTCTGAAAATGACCAAATTTACAATTTTCAAATAAAATTTCTATGATAAAGAAAAAACGTTACAAAGAAAAAAAGCTTTATGCCCATTTAGATTTAAGAATTGCTTCTACCAAACAAATTGTGTATTTTTATTTTCAAAAAGACAAAAAGTAAGATTGATAGTTGATTCATTTTAGAGTATCTACATAATTATTTACAAGATTAGGCACAAAACATCTGCTTTAAATTGCATTCTAACAAATCATTTAAGGAAAATTACTGAAAGATGATATTTCTACATTCAGAGAAAACTGTATCAACGTTAAAACTTATTTCTGTTTCAGACACACAAGAACAAATGAAATTCTATCACATTATTTTTTTTATGGTGAAAAAATAAAATTATTTTCTTTCATCAATGAACTTTAATTTGTTTTGTCTTGTTTTATTGCAATGAAGTCAAATTTCTCTCGACAACATGAAGTCACTGATTCAGGTGACTAGGGTACTTAGCAACCAACAACAAAATATTGGCTATCTTTTTCCTTAGCAACCCATCAGATGACATCACATTTTTTCCTGTTTCTTTTGTGCTGACTCCATTCTGTAGAATATGCTTTAGTCATTGATCAACATCAAAGAAATAGATGGAGCATCAGAGCCGTTTAGCCTGACAAAAAGAGTGCACTCTACACTGCACTTTGAATACAAATGAGGTCTTATTGTAATCAGTTTCCAGGCAAACGTCAAGGAAAACTGTCAAAAAGAAATCATTGTTATTTTATGTATCTTTTTGACATATAACCCTGATATCTTATGTCACATTTTCTCATAGTATCTATACCTATTTTTCTGGTATACTGTTTCATGGCACGTTTGTTACTATGGGAAGAAACAGTCATATGCCATCAATGTCTTTTATATTGATCAATGACTTTAGTGAATGAATGCAGAAGATGCTATGGCCACACAGGCCCTTCTGGTTAAGTGCCCTTCCAGGCTCTTCCAGAAGAGTGGCCCTAAGACAGACTTTGGTGTTAGGAAGTTCCAGAAGTTACTGGAGAGATATGCCTTGTATCCACGAGCTGAGATCGCTTGTCTCGTTACACTCCAGGATGACTTCTTCAGTTTCATCCGGAATAAGGACAAGCTGCGCCGCAGTTCTTCCAGAGAGATACGCTCCATGAACAGTCGAGTAAAAGTTGCTATGTGTGTGCTCACCAGCAAACAGCAAACTTGGCTGAAAAAATTGTTTCACAAAACTTTAAACACAATAAAAACAAACAAGTAAACATGAAAGCTGATACTCTCAAGAAATAAAATTTATTATTTTTAGGTCAATAATATTACTCAGCAATACTGAATTTAAGTTAATTAGCTTTACTAACAAGTTGACGTTGAGATTCCCTACCCATACTGTGAAAAATGCTACACTTTTGCCAATACAACCCACATATCGGAGAAATCAGAGGTTAATAGTATATTGTTGATGTACAGAAAGAAGATCCCATGCAGCATACAGTCAACTATGAGTCCTAAAGAACCAAAGACGGCAAGTCATTTATTTCCTTAATAAAATAGACATATGGAAACACTGAAAATGCCATAAGAATGCAGAAAATGTAATTGTGAAAACAAGCTTAGATTTCTGTCTTTGGTTTTATACGATTCATACATTTCCCCACAATACATTATAACTTTAAATTTTTAGTAGATAAGTTTGCAAGTCAACAATATTAAATTAAGATCAATGAAACTTTACAGTCAGCGAGTAGGAATTACCTTTTTCTGTCGGGAGTTGGAGAAGCAGGGTTGTGCGATTTGTTCAATATCAATTTGGGATGCTCCAACAGCGATCGCTGTGTATGATCCTTTACTGTAAGGCTGCTTGTGCCAACTCGTACTGGAATTTTATCATCAAGAAATTAAAGTTCATCACAATATTGCACAAAATACATAACTACTTCAATTGATAATTTATACTCCTATACAAATAAACATACATTGAATAACAAGACAATCTATGTTACTTATTTCTTAGGAAATGTTGGTATACTACTTTGGAGGAGCATAGGGAATAAGGCGAGAACATTTTTCAATTTGAAACTTTTTTCTCGGCGAGAAAAGTCAGTCTAGTATGGGACTGCCATCCTTAACAACCAACAACAAAATATTTATATTTTTTATGGTTTGTGTATTAACACTGTGAAAATTCATGTTTTTTCGATTGTTATATAAATAAATAACACCTTATTAACTTTAAAACACTGTTTATATTTCACAAAAATATAAACAGTGTTTTAAAGTTAATAAGGTGTTATTTATTTATATAACAATCGAAAAAACAAAATATTTGTATGCCTTTTCCCTAGCAACCTGGCCGGGTGATGATACAATATTGTCTATGCCAATTCACATGCGGACCTCATTGATACTCATGGTCTGTATTGCGCAATTTGATACATTTATTGAAAACATATTGAATTTCAATTATGAAAATACCTCCTCATAAATATCATATTTCCTTTGAAGTAAATGCAAAAAATGTAGTCATGACAATCTAGCTGACATTGTGTTGAAAACAATATTAACAGAAAACAAAAATACTTTGATGAGGAATGAACATAAGTAAAGAACAACCAACAAGCATTATATTTTTCTCAAACCAAAATCAAACAAATAAAGAATCAACGTTACAATGCAACTACCTATATTGAATAACATATCAACATACCAAACACATTTTTGAGGCTCCGGTACAAACGGATCATTCAGAAACTTTCTTAAAATTTCAGTACATTTGGCTGCGACAGTTTCACTAGGAAGTGTTTCCATATATTCTGCTTCCCTTCCCGACACCCAGCCCAGCAAAAGGGTCTCAGTCACCTTAGAAAATGAATAGATCTTCTTATACCAGTTATCCTGGATGTTTTTCGGATCGTCTGAATAATTATCCCACAACAGCATGACTTCGGAAATTGTAGGATTCAAAAAAGGACGATCGTATTGCAAAAATATCTTATCCACCGTCCCAAACAGCAATCTGTCGATGGCTTCTAGTTTATAATTAGGTAAAGATGGCGTGAATAATGTAGAAGCCTTTTCTTTTAGTATTCCAAGAGGTATTGTGCAAATGAGATGATCAGCGTAATATATTTCTCCATTTTCGCATTCAACTTCGATGCATTTATTGCTGTTTTTCCGTTTATGCGTCGAACTCGACGAAGGTTTCGGGTTTTCAGTTTTTAATTTCCGGTGAATCATTTTAGGAGACGCATTTGGCGAGTCATCAATCACGGTCTGATCCGAATCATCTGAATCATTTCCTGGGTCGTCAATTCCAGAGTCCGCTCCAGGACTTCCAAGAGAATTTGGGTTCATCCCGTGACACCAATTGATGACCTTGACCGGGCAGTTGGTGACGATGTTCGCTGGAGGAATATGTCGAGATAAAGGTTCTAAAATAGAGCTGTACCCAGAAGGTAAAACAATATTTCCTCCTTGCAGTTCCGTGTAGCTGCCGAGTTCCAGTAAGTCAATCTCGTTCATTGAGTGACAGCCTGAAATGCAGGACTCTCTTTTGAGAAGGCAATCAAATATGAGTTTCCTCATTTTTTTGTCTTCGTTTTCTGCTAGTTTCTCCAAGTATAGAGATGCTTCTAGGTTAATGTGTTCCCCTACACTGTGGATATCATCAGGTGGAGAATACTGGCACAGGAAGTACTCTTCGCATCTCCTGAGGAAGCACACGTAAGCTTCGTATATCTCCTGGAGCACTCCGAATGGTATTTGTCTGCCTTGTTCAGTGGCTGCTATGACCTTGTGAGGTTTAGGAACGTTTATGATATCTATGAGCCCGTTCGCCATTGCTAGCTCGAACATTGGATTCCCCAAAACACCATGTATCCAATTAGCTCCTAACTCCACTCTTTGTGCGCCCAATGGAATAGAAATCACCCTTCCACCGATGCGCCCTCGGGCTTCCAAAATTCGGAAGTCTGTGCAACCATTTTTTACTAGGTGATTGGCGGCTGATAAGCCCGCTACGCCGGCCCCGATGATTAAAACTTTATTTGTCTTGTTATAATTCTTCGGTTCGCCTTCATTTTTATCCAATTTTGGATCGTCTCCCATTGTAATTCATCGGAGTTTGGTTATTATTTCTCAGCTGTTAACTGTCAAGGCGAGAGAAAAATATCAAACTGTTGGCAGTGCTGAACAAGTGACAACAAAAGAAATCTAAAAACCTAGCGACGACAAATTTCTCTAATCTTGGTAGGTATATTATTGAAACGCTGTGAGCTTACTGATTTCGCGTTCACTCACCTGGAAACCGACTACTAATATGAATGCAAATTTGTCTTATGAGGTTGTACATTCGACTTCATTAGTAATTATTAGTAGTTTGAATAAGTCGCTTATTAATCAGTAATCACGGGTACTCGACCAGTGTGAACTAATTGGGAAAATATTTTTTGGTGCTAGCACCATACCGCACATGAAAAAAGTTTATGGCGGATTTCTGTCAAAATTTCGGCTAAAGATGCAAGAAATGCCTGTCGGCGTAGTTACACGTTTATTTGCTAGAAAGTAGTGTAATAAGGTATATTATCTAAATACAACATTAAATCATTAACTATTTGAACAGATTTAACTCCATACAACTTTCATAGGCCGCATTATCTTCACAGGACCCCAGCGTCGCGTTACAAGAAGCGATTGCCATAGCAATCCAATTGACTTGATCTATTCAAATCAATTTAAAATTTTCAATCGATCAATTTTAAATGCACGATATTACTGAAATACCAAGCTAAAATTGGGTCAGTTTTCAGTTGCGTATTTTATCTATAATCTAAGCTGCCAAGATATGTTAACATTAAAGTTCATATTAAATGCATGCCCACAGACAGTCACATGTAAGTTCGTGCCTACACATTCGGCAAGTGTTCATACAAATAAACAAAACCTCACATCAACATAATTGCAACTCCTGCCGCCTTTCCCTGAAATCGGGGTGGTATTTGCAAAAATTAACCAATTTTTACTGCACTGGGGGGGGGGGGGGGTCAACCTCATACTAACCTATTAGTCAAGGAGCCTTATATTATACTAAATGAAAACCTGGTTTTACAAATTATCTTGGTGAAGAAGTTCAAATATTTTACGGTTCCAAAAACTTCAGAAATCAAATTAAATTAGGAAGTTATTTAAATGAATTTTCATTTGGCACTTTCGGTTAATTTAAAAGTGTTATTTTTCAGTTTGAAATTCAAGATGTATTCGGGAAACGACTCCGTGCAGTACCCCACGCAGTGGGCGCTGAACCCGAGCGCCTACCAGAACATGTCCAACGACCAGGTGGACTGGGCGGCGCTGGCGCAGCAGTGGATATTCATGAAGGAAGCAGGGCCTGCGGAGACCATGCCTGCAGCACCACCGCCTCCCCCTATTGTCATCCTTCCAGGTAAATAGTAAAGCAAAGTCTTGGGACACCTTTGGATCTGAGAATGGCGGTACACAATGGTATTGTTATGATTTTACCGGGATCAATTTAATAAAACTTGCAGTTATTTATTTTGCACAATTTATTTTAATACACTGTTATGATTTTATTTGGGTTCTTTTAATCAAACTGCAATTTACTTATTTTTCTAGATTTATTTTACACAATGTCGGTTTACATTACCCACTTCACTTTTTTTCTAGATCTTAGCTTATCGACTTCACGGCTCAATGTTTCAATTAACTCTGCCCTCTGTACCATTGTGGCCCATTTATATAAGTGCGAAAGGGACAATTCTTGCTTTTTCTAGATTATCCTATAGTGGATTGTACAAGACACCTCTATACTGTTTGATATTATTCCAGTTATTCTATAATCTATAATCTAAGTTGCAAGGATATATTCATTTAAAGCTCTCAGATGTATGCCCACAAACCAACAAGTGTAGTTCGCGCTTACAAATGCTGAATGTGTACTTACAAATAAAATCCAAACCTCAAATGAACATAAGCCCCACAACTTTTGCCGACCTTCCCTGAAACAGGGGTGACATTGGCAAAGTGAACCATTATTCACACCAGCAAACTACATGCCAAGGCACACGCACACGCACCAACTCACAGTAGACTATGCTAGAGCCGGACACACACACACAAGCAAGCCCCACGAACTCATACATTTGTAACAATACGGTTCACATACATTATGTGCACAAAGCGGCTTTTGAACTGTATCTAACTTGACAGATATAAGTTTGTCTCCGGAGCATCTTGGTCTCTATTTATAGGTGAGAATACAGGTTATTCTCGAAACATTGGGGGCTGGCACATGCGCAACCTCGTCAGAATATTTGAGTAGACACTCACACAACCTCAAACAAATACAAGTACCCAACATCTAGAGACTTTACATACTCACATCTAAACACAACATGCACGAGCTCACACAGACACACAATTACACATTCGCAATAGGACCAGGTCAGGCTCGAACCGGCGTTATTGTCAATAACGCAAATTCGAGTGCCAACGCCTTATCCCCTCGACCATCCCAGCGACAACTAAAATAGAAAATATAAAAGCATCAGCTGACAACATTACACATCAACAATAAATCAATATCTAACTTTCCAGGAATCATAAAAATTCAACGCTTGAAATCCCTGATGTGAGCAGACAATGTAATCTGCTGCCCCGGCTTCTGAGATCTGACTGTTTCTTTGTTATGCTCAGGAACAGAGGGTGGAGAGGCTCCGATGGAGATGGAAGCGGGTGACCTTGACGCTCCACCAGCTCCAGGAATCTCCCAGCAGCAGTGGAACAATGCTGCTGCCAACCCCGCATGGGGAAACTCATGGGATCAATGGGGTGAGATATCCATCCAATCTACCTATCGGGGATAGTAATAATGTGAGGATGCTTTATTTGGTGAGCGCTATTTTTGTGTGAATCACACCGCAAGAGCCCTCTGCAAGCTTGGTCGGCGCTGTAGAAAGTGCTGATTCTCAAGCGAGACCCAGTTGCTGTAAGGTTGGACCTGCATTTAACACAAAATACACTTAAAAAATTAAAATAAAAAATAAAAAACAAATTGTATTAGGTTACAGGGCGAGTAAAATTCAATAATGTACGACCGGATTCGGAAACAATGTTTCTTTAAAACACTGTTCTGCTGGCTGGAGTCTCCACCATTGACCACAGCTTTATCACAAAACAGTTTCTGCATTCTTCTTCTTCTTGTGCCACTTCTAACGAAGATCGGCGATCATCATAGCTATTTTGAGTTTTGATGCTGCGGCTCGAAATAGGGACTTGGTGCTTCTGCCGAACCACTGTCGCAGGTTCTTCAGCCACGATGTCCTTCGGCGTCCCTGAGATCTTCTCCCCTCAATCTTACCCTGAATGATAAGATGAAGGAGAATTGAGAAACACAGTTTCTGCATAGCAGACAAAAAGCATCGTCAGGAAAAGAACTAAAGCACTATTATGCTAAATTCTGAATATCAATCCAAGTCGAAGCTTGTAAGCGCTTGCGAAAGAACTGCATAGGGGCTGTCCATATATTACATCATTCGCATTAAGAGGGGGGGGAGTCTGGTCTGCGCATGACGGCAAATGATTTCCGAGTACTAAAAGTGACGTCGTTCTTGTAAATACCAATTTCTACAAAATATACTAAATATTGTGTAAGTAATATAACATTATTAATTATTAAGCTCATCCATCATTACAGCAAGAGGGGGAGGGGGGGTCATTAGATAATGACTAGGATGATTGTAGGGGGGGGGGCCCCATAGTTACAATGTCTCAGCCACCTTATTCTTGGACACAAATCACTATCTCGTCCCCTTAAGGTCGTAGGGAATTTAGCAGAAAAGCGCTTCTGGTTTCTTGAGTAATATGTATTTTTGTCACTTCAGGTAACTGGGGATGGAACCAGAACACAGCGCCTGGAGCCAAAGTCCCTCCAGTTGGTGACGCTCCTTACTCAGGATATTCCACGGGAGAAGGAAACTTTTCCAGGTAATTATTTATTATGATAATAATTTAACTTCTGTCACGGCGAGGGCGCTTTCAGCGTTGAGGTGGTTCTTCTGTGTTTGAAGGATTCAACACATTCTGGCAAACACGTCTGTAGTCAATTATTTAGTCTTCATTTCTCAAGATGCCCAAACCATCTCATTGTGCTCATGTGTACTTTGACTTTCATATTCTCACTTATACTGCATTCATTCATAACCCAGTCATTTCATGACCCACCCCTTATTTTTGAAAAAAAATAGGTTTCACTCGATCCCTTTGAGGTGCCATACTATTTAATCTAAGTTGCAAAGATATGTAACATTGGGTATTCACATTATATGCGTTTTGGCAAGCAAACACGTACAAGTTTGCGCTTGTACTTGCCGCATCTGAACCTCCAACATAAAAACCCAAATACTACATCAGTGCAATTTGAAGTATTACAATTCGAATCTTTGTTCTTTTCAGTTACAATTCAACAAATCAGAACTACAATCCGGGTTACTGGAGCAACGAGGACGTTGGTTCCTCCCAGAGCCGTCCCGAGGGTCGTAGTCGCACGGCCAGCTCCCGCTCCGGCAGGAGGAACAGGGGGGGGCCACCCGCGGGGCCTGCGCCCCCCTCCGCCCCATCCATCTCCAGCCAGGACACCACGCAGACCATAGACGCGGCCAAGCGCAAGCAGCTACCTGCGTGGATAAGACAAGGTAAACATTCAGTGATTAATTGTAGATGAAAGCTTTAAAAAAACTGGAGAAGTAAAGTAAATGAGAGCAGAAATATGCTTAAACTATTTTCACCTTGGGACTGGGATTTTTTTAGTCTAAAAGAAGTGTGCAAAGACACAATGCAGTGGAGACACATCTGCGGAGACAATGTCTACCCCTAACAGAATGGTGGGATGATACAACAACAGAAACCAGACAAGCCACCACAAGGGGCGGCAGGTTACAGCTAGTATATCTATAAAAAACAATAAATAAATTATAAACATACTAAGTAATTGTACGGTGTCTCGTGTAGGTCTCGAGAAGATGGAACGCGAGAAACAGAAGCAGCTGGATAAGGAGCGGGAAAAGCAAGAACGGGAAGAGTTCCTGAGGCAGAAGAGGCTGCAGGAGGAACAGGAGCTGGAGGCTCAGCAGCAGCAAACTGGAGATGACGGGCAGCCACGCATGCCGGCTAAGAGCAAATTTGTAATACACCTTTCATTATTATTTTTCTTGAGTTAGATTTTCCGATCTCAGCTGATGGATCTTGAGATAAGGACGCCCAGCTATCTTTCCACATTTTGGCGTTGATCAATCTGCATCTTGTAAGCTACGGTGTGTGCGACAGAGATGTCCGTATCTGAAACTATTGAATTGTACATTAAGGCTTTCACGGCCGGCACTTGACACAATCTTTAAATTTTTTCGGGTTGTGTAGCCGTGTTCTATACGGAAGTTTGTTTCACTTTTTCCGGGCGTTTCGCCCATTATCTGCGATGGGCCTCCTCAGCGTGTTTTTCAGGCGTTCTGATTTCCTTATCGCGGAACTGTCAACGGCCTGTGGGTTGGTTATTGTTGTGTTATGTCATGGTTTTGGAAGAGTCTTCCAAGAAATCAATATAAAAGTAAGTAAATGTAATAATAAAGTTTGCTTTGTACAAAAATCAACTTATTAAATCAATTGTTGTTAAATAACCACACAGCTTTAGTTCACATTTTTAATGTAATTTAAAAAAAAATATTGCTCAAATATTTCGCCTTAAAAGACATCTTCAGGAGCAGTGATATTTATAACAAAAAAATAAAGAATGCTGGAGAGCTGCTTTCCGGGATATGTTGATGTGGTCTGTGGGAGCTGTAGATACCAGACGTTTCGCCCATATCTGCGATGGGCTTATTCAGGGTGAAAGTTAAGTGGCGTTAATGATTTCATCAACATTTTCATCATTATTCCCACATCATCATTTTCACTTCACTTTCACGCTGAAGAAGCCCATCGCAGATATGGGCAAAATGTCCGGAAGCTCCAGCTTCCACAGGTCACAGCAACAGATCCTGGAGAGCAACTCACTAACATCATCAACCGTCCATCGCGAGCGCACACATTCATAAACGAATTGATGTCGTCCTCACCGCATCTGGATATATTTAATACCAGAATAAACGGGCTGATGCTTGAATGGAAGGTGCTAGGAATACGAATGATAAAGTAATACTAATGTATCAACGGTTAAAAGGTAGTAGGACATCAGGGACAAAAACCAAATTGTTCAGGAGAGCCGTTTAAAGTTTGAGATTCAGAAAAATGGCATAACTTTTTTTTATTGTTATCATATCGTTAAAATCAAAACAGCTCTAAAATTAAAAAAATAAAGGCATTTATTGGCATTCCTATTAATGTGGTTTAATGATGTTATACAATTTTTTATGTCACAAGCGCCTTTAGGACAAAAAAGGCCAAAATCTTGTCGGCAGGGTAAATTACCAGCTGTAAGATTTGTACCTTTATGTTTTCCCATGTCATTAATTTGTCTGTATATTTCTAGGATTCAGACAGTGAAGAGTCTGAGATTGAAAATAAGGATGAAGAACCAAAAATGCGGAGGGAGAAGGAGCCAAAGGAAGCTGCTCCACCTCCCCCAGTACTGCAGCGGTCTCAAGAGGAAGTCATGCAAGATATTGTGAGTAATATGGAACATAATAACTAGCAATTGTAACAACCTTCATAAACAAGTTATACAATTGAAGTAAGGAAAATGCTTGTGAATTTTATGCCAATTTGTGCCAATTTAACATCATGTGAATACTCAAACTCTTGAAAGTGAATATGAAATGATGCTTTTCAAAGAAGATTTCACAGCAATTTTAGCTGAAGAAGTTCATCACCGATATGGGAGAAAGATCTAGAAGCTCAAGCTCCGATAGACCGTGTAAGCCTAAAACTCGTATTCAAAGGAGATTTCACTCAAGAAATTTATGAGATCGTGGTACCTTCTAAGATGTGTGATTATTCAAACCACATCTCTGTGAGGTTCAACTTCTTTTCCATTGTACACATTCCTGTATATGTGTTTTTAATTTTCTGACATATGTGCTTCTACAAATATGTTTTGTTTTCTGGGTTTCTAGATGCTGTCAGTTCGTCGCACGTTGACAGAGATCCTTCTGGACGTGACGACGGAGAGGATCCTGTCAATATGCCAGCAGGAACTTGACAGGTGTAGGTCACAAGGTATAACAATGCTTTGCCAAATCAGTTGACTGTTAGTGATGATGCAAACATCACGAGCTACGAGCATACCAAAGACAATACAAACACTCAAATAAACTCTGTCTGCACAGCTGTGTGTCGTTCCTCT
This sequence comes from Agapetus fuscipes, assembly GCA_951799405.1. Lineage (NCBI taxonomy): Eukaryota > Metazoa > Arthropoda > Insecta > Trichoptera > Glossosomatidae > Agapetus > Agapetus fuscipes. Next base: position 4,914,418 of record OX637342.1, on the reverse strand, counting down.
TTATTTGGTTGTTGTGATACATGTTTGTGACTGAATTCTCTAGTGGACTGACGTTGAGAAATCTTGCAACACTTATGTGATACCTACTGTGATATTTTCAAATAAAAATGCTTTCCATCTTTACAAAATTATAAAGAAGTGATTACCGTTTATTTTGTGTTGGAGATTTTTGTTTTATAAATATAAAAAAAACTGAAGAGATCTATAGCATATTTTTATCTGCTGGTTTAATTGACCATAGAAGCGATATTTGTATGTTCTATGGTTACAAATTTATAAATATTTTTGTATTGGTCTCATTGACCATTCGCAAATCAATTGAAACCTATTTTACTTCAGGAGATGCTATGGCTCTGTAAAAAAATAATTTGTTTTTCTTAAATAAATTTTGACGTGGAATACAATTCACCAATATAATATGAATGAAAAAAATGTTATTGATAATTACCTGGTAACATCTGTTTATCATAAAAAAAAGTCTCAACGGAGATGGAACTGGGGCAGTTTTTAGTCCAGTTTCAGTTCTAAACATACTCTAGAACTGCCACCGCTCTGTGCACTAAGGCATAAGTAGCGGCCTTGTGTTATTATGAAATGTTAACTAGGTGGGGTGTCCCTTTTATGTTTTCTTTTTTTTTGTATCTGATTATTCTGCTGACAATGTTCTGGTTTCAGATAAGTCCTCCGTATTGCCATTATGTATTTTTGTTCACTAAAAGTTTGTATTTATATGAAAGCATCACGCGGTGCGCCCATGGCTAGCAAGTCTCAGGCGTTTTCAGCCATTGGGGGACAACTCGGTAAGTTGGATTCTCTATTATTCATCCCCCGTTCAACATTTTACATCCTCTGTGTACTAATTATGTTCCGCTTTCTCCCAAACGCAGTGAAATACTTCAACAATCGAGTCTGAGAAGCTAAAGCAACTCACGGTTTTTGTCTTTTTGTCGTTCAATGTAAACATGATTCATTTGCAATTTAATTAACCTGGTACTACTTCCATTATAGAAAAGAATAACAGTCTTGTTTAGTTGTAGATCTTTTTTTGTTATAAAAGATATCAGAAAACGGTTTATTTGGACATTCCTTGAGCTGGCACTGAAAAGCAGCGATAGGAAGATATGTCACTTGGCTGGTTTTCTAGGAAAAAGGCTAACTAATATTTACTTTTGGTTTCTGGAGTTACCTTCACCTGTGTCTTCCAAATGAAATTTGGAATTTTCTTTTGACTATTGGGTTTGCATAAGGCCCTTGTGATTCATACAAAAACAGCGCTCTGAAAAGTCTATTATTACTACAGCGAAAGTAAAAAACTGTTTAACATTAGATTCAACATTAAATCTTTTCAATCGTTCAAAGAACTAAAAAGAAAAACTTTTTTTTTTGCACTTTATCAACACTGTTTATTTTCACTATTTTCAAAAAAATTACAAACTTTTTGGTCCTTACACCATCATGAAGTGTACAAAATTTTAGAAAACAAAACAAATACAGTGGTCATAAAAGTGTCATAGAATAGACATCATATTTACGTAAACAAAATTAATATTTTTTATATTGAGGCCTGTAGAGTAAAGAAAGGCTTTGGAGTATAGAGGAACTTCTATATGTGTAGGACTTGGGATCTATGGAGACAGCAGTGGTGACAGCGATTCGGATTCCGGCTCCAAATCTGATGAAGGACGTCGCACTCCTGCCAACCGACAGCAGCGATCTAAAAGTGGAGACATGTCCGATAAACAACTTCAGGTAAGAAACTTCTTCTTTCAGTGCCACTTCTAATGAAGATCGGCAATCATCATGAGTATTTTCACTTTAGATGCTACAGTTTGTAATTAGGACTTGGTGCTTCTGCTATTTTTCCGCCACAATGCCCATCGGCGTCCTTGAGTTCTTCTCCTCTCAATCTTTCCTTGTATGATAAGATGGAGAAGGCGGTTTTTTTTTATTCCTCATAACAAGACAGAAGTACATCAGCTTTCTCTGTTTGATGTTTGGTAGAAGTTCTTTATTGGTATGCATTCATGGGAAGACGTTTTTTTTAAATAGATTTGTGACGAGAAATGCAAGTCACCAACTTATTTTGTCTGACCAGTTCGCCCTCATGCGGCTAGAGGCTAATATTTTCTTTGTTATTTCTAAAACACAAATTGATTTTTGGCCTGCCAAATGCTGCGCCTTCAACTCCTGTTCTTTCCAGTCTTGATCCAACTTACTATGCGGAAAAGCAAATACACAAGAAATACATAGACTGGGTAGAGATAAATGCATTTCAGAATAAATATTTTTTTCCCGCGCCCATAAAATTGAGATTAATAATGAATTTTCACAGTGCTAATACACAAAGAAAATGATTAAAAATATCTGGATAGTTAAAGAAATATAAAATAATTCTCATGTCATATTACTACAGGAGTCCATTCGTCGTCTCAAGTCCGACTTTGAAAAGACATCACGCGAGATTGAGGCTCGCATCGCAGCAGAGGAAGAAGAGGAAGAATCCTTGCGGCAGAGGCAGCAGCATCATCATCATCAGCGTCAGGCGCCCCCGAGTTCGGCGGGTAAAGAGGGGGCGCTGGGGGGAAGGGAAGGCGGGGGGAGCACACCCCCGCGAGGCAACACAGACGGTGAGGCAACCAACCATCCAAACAACGACCAACGCAAACAAAGTAAGTCTAAATATTCCTTAAACGGCATTCCCGGCTTTTGTCAAGAGCCCTGTACATTCTCACGTCAATGAACGGGTATATTGAACAATTATTCATTACAGTTTGTGTGTGGAATCACACTTAAAAACTACACAGGGGAACAACAAGGAATGTCAGTTGAAAAACATTTTTAGTGAATCAAAATTATAAATTTGAAAGTCTGTATTTCTCATGGTCACAAAGAACCGGAGATTCCGCCATTAACTGTGATAGCGACTTGTTGCATTACAAATTTTGCAGAGCTTTAGACACACACAGATACCAGTAGATGACATTAGTAGATTTTCTTATTTTTGCTGACATTCCTTGTTTGTCCCCTGTTGTCTTCACTTGTAAAAGATGTGATCCTAAATTCCTGTGGATAATTAGCATTATGTTGTCAATGTAGCCAATTAATCAAGGGGGGAAGCACTGTAAACAGCTCATTTTCACTCATGTTTTAGATTTCATTTTGGTGGGAAGAATTGAATAGAATTCAATAAAACTCTGACATCCTTTTATTCATATTTCAACTAACATTTGTGATTTTTTTTTAATTTATCAAGTTGGAAATGACTGAGTTTAGGGTTGATTTCTGCTGAAGGTCGTGAACGGAGCCCTTCCACTATATAACATCTAGCGTCTTCAATTTTGATCTGAAATTAAAAATGTTTATTTTTATTTTCTAAGAATGTGAACCTCAATTCAAGTGTAAATAATGAAAATTGACAATATGATAGAAGGTGGAAAAAATAACTTGCTGTTTTTTGTTAATTGTGGATAGAGCTAATTTTTTCTATTGTAAGATGTGAAAGAGATAAATGCACTTGAATTGTTATTACAGAGATATATGATGGAGACATGACTCCCCCACCGCCAGCATCCAACAAAGAAGGAAAAACCCCACCCGAGAGGGGAAACTCTCGCGCAGAAAGAAACGGGGACAAAAGTAAACATGATAAACCTCGAAGCTCACAACCCAATCTAGATATCTCACACAAGTCTTCCAGAACTCAAGAGAAAGAAACAAGTAAGAATAAAGTGCTTTTGAAGAAGGATAAAGATATCACAGAAAAGAAGAAAGTTTCTGATGATGAAAGCCATTCTGGAAGCAGCTCAACTTCTGAATCCAGTGATTCAAGTGACAGTGAAGATAAAGCTAAAACTTCCGGGAGAAAAGATAAAAAGCGTAGCAGGTCCGGCACACCTCAGAGTACTTCCTCGTCTTCCAGTGGATCGTCTTCAAGCAATTCCGACAACTCTTCCAGGAAGAGAAACAATAAGAAAAAGGGCAGTTCTAGCGATGAAAGTGAAAGGTCGAAGAAGTCAAAGAAGGGGAAGAAGAAAATGAAAAAGTCTAAGGATAAGAAAAGTTCCAAGGCTACGAAGCATTTGAAAGACATTAAGAGTGATGGGTTTGATATTGAGAATGCGGAAGAGGTGCGCAGGAAAGAATACGAGTCGAAAAGAGAGAATCTAGTTAGTAGTAGGAATTCGTATGCCAGAACTCCAGAGAGGAGGAGTAAATATGACAGATCTCGTTCAAGAAGCGAAGATCGGAAAAGCAGCCGAAGACGTGAGAGTTATAGTAAAAGTTATTCTTCTTCTACTCGGCATCGTTCCAAAGAGCGGAGGGGTAGGTCCAGATCTAGGGATAGATCCCGAGATGACAGACGGGATAGATCCAGGGAAGATAGAGACAAAAGAGCGCGCTCCAGAGAAAGGGATAGAGATAGAAAAAGCAGAAAGGAAAGCCGCTCTTACAGATACTGAATCTTCCACAATGCTCCTATTTTACTTTTGGGCTCAACATCAAAAGGTGGTATATTCTTCTTTTCAATTTACTTTGTCTCCCAAAAATCCTACCGTTATATCACAAAGCGTAACTATTTATATCAACAAGAATTAAAAATCAATTTTTCTCTAATACAATATTCCAGGTTTTTACTTTGAGAACTTAAATATGTATGAATAAAAATCAGTTCTTTTTTTAACAGCTCATTCGAGGTTTCTTGCATTATATGAAAAACCAACTCCTCTGCTACATTTTCTTACAACGTTCTATGGCTGTTTTAGGAATCTTTTTCAAAAGTATGCTGATCTTCAAAATATAACAAGCTATGACTTATTAAGCTATTCCTTGACTTATAGGTTGGTATGAGGCTGACCACCCGTACTGTAAAAAATGGTTCACTTTGCCAATGTCACCCCTGTGTCAGGGAAGGTAGGCAAAAGTTGTGGGGCTTATGTTCATTTGAGGTTTGGATTTTATTTGTAAGTACACATTCAGCATTTGTAAGCGCGAACTACACGTGTTGGTTTGTGGGCATACATCTGAGAGTTTTAAATGAATACATCCTCGCAACTTAGATTATAGATGTGTTATATTTTGTTAAAATCATACTTTCTTTGAGCCATTAATTTTTCTCTCACATAAGGAAACTTGTCAATAAATTATTGCCACAATATTATGTAAATAAAGTAATGCCAACGACAAAAAATGGTATCAAACGTATTAAAGAATTTAGATTTAAATTCTTACGCATGTTAGTATGCTCTTTTAACTCATCTACAAGTCATTTTAATTCATAGAAACGCGTAATACTGATGATTATTACTCCAAAATACTTAAAACCTCTCTTGGTAAATTTTGCTCATCAAATTTGACACATTTATTTAGCATGTGATCTCTAATGATATTGAAATCTATTAATAACAGATAAAGTGAAACTTATACTTTGTAAGCAAAGCAATTCATCGATCAATCTACATTTTGTTGCTTAATTAATCAAAGATCAAAAGTGTAAAATAGTGTTGATTATATTTGTACATCGAAAACAATATTTTAATAGTGCAAATATAAATTATTGGTACAAATTGTTCCAAATGAATACGGCTTTAATTATTTTAGATGTATTCAAATTTTTTGGCATTTTTTATCAAATTTTTAAACGTAATCAATCAATTAGAATTTTTGTATACTTACAAAATATGGAGCACAATTTTTGATGCCAAAACTCATTTTCCTGATCAAAGTTTGTCTTTGTTAGAAAATAAATCTACTACGCTTAAAATAACTACTATTTTACATTGAAATTAAAAATCATTTGAAGATGTGTTTTCTTCTTGATTCTGAATATTTTCTTTGGTGTTTACATCGTAAATAAATGTTGGAAGTATTCCGACTTTTGATGGCAACACAAAATTATGAAGATAAATTTTATTTACAGGTCGGCCGCCAGTGATTCTCCTCAAACTTCTTTTAACCTTTAAATGATTCACAGAATGTGTTGATATAAGTAATATTATATACTCGTACCTACCTTCCTTTATGCACATTACGTTCCTTCCTAGATATGCTTGTTTGTGTATAAACCATTAGACAAAGTGTAATTAATTCATTTTATTATTAAAAATGCTTTAAAAATCTTGTATTTCATTTCTCCAAGTTACACTGATCCTGATTAACAAGATTGAGACATGTAGAACTACTAGTGACATCTTTTAAAACATCACTTCTGACATCTATCTTGATAAAGAGGTTGGAGGATGCGTACGGCTTGAGAGATAAGGCTCTGGCGTGGTTCACCTCCTATTTGGCGGATCGCAAGCAGGTAGTGCGTACTTGTGACTGTGTCTCACCTTCCTATTCGCTGATCTCCGGAGTGCCGCAGGGGTCTGTGTTGGGACCGATCCTGTTTATTTTATACACGGCCGACATTGAGAGCATAGTCGAGAAATGGAGCCTTACTACACATGCATATGCAGATGACTGGCAGATTTACTCTCAGTGTCGACCACACATGGCGGGAGCTCTCAGTAACAGAATGGCAGCTTGCATTGCGGAGATCGGTGAATGGATGACAAGCAATGGCCTAATCCTTAACATGGGTAAGACGGAAATTATGTGGGCGGCTACGTCCAGGCGTGATCATCTCCTGACAACTCGCGTACCACTCTCCATTGGGGGACAGCTGATTCAGCCGTCAGATTCAGTGAGACTTCTAGGAGTCACACTGGATCGGAACCTCACAATGGGAGAGCAGTTGAATAACACGGTATCCTCCTCGTTTTTTGAACTTCGCCAGATTAAGGCAATCAGGAGATGTTTACCATCAGGGGCGGTCAGGACCCTGGTTAACGCTTTTGTGATGTCTCGGGTTGACTATTGCTCAACGCTGTATATAGGTCAGCCGAAAAAACAGTTCAGCCGACTACAATCTGTGCTGAACTCTGCAGCAAGACTCATTTTCGGGATGTCCAAATTTAATCATATTACTCCATTGTTGAAAGAACTGCATTGGCTTCGTTTTCCGGAGAGGGTGGTCTACCGTGTTTGTTTGATAGTTTACAAAGCTGTCAATGGTACGGCTCCTTCATACCTGTCTGACATGTTCTCACCTATTGAGATAGATTTGAGACGCCAAACTCTCAGATCTGCAGGGTGTGGGGTGGTTGACTTAGTCCAGCCGTCACGTCAGACACGTACTAATTTTGGGGACCGTGCTTTCCGGTTTGCGGGCCCAATGGAGTGGAACAGACTACCACCTAATGTGAGGAAGGCAGAAACTGTTGGTGTCTTTAAAGGAGCACTAAAGACGCATCTTTACAAAAATCTTATCCGTGATTTGAGAGGGCCCTTGAGGTGTGACACACACAAAAACGGCGCTCTTCAATTATCTGTACCTTATAAATAAATTATCCTTGTATATATATCTAACCGTAAAGTTTATTGTGTTGTTTTGACCTCGATCTTGATTGTATTTCTTCTTCTTTTGGTGGCACTTCTATTGAAGATCGACGATCAGCTACTTTGACCTTGGATGCTGCGGATTCTTGATAGTACATTGTGTTCAAAAACATCACAATTGACTTGTGGTGTCAGGGAGTAATCAGCCACTTCACGCTAGATGCAATCTGCCCATTTTTTGTACCTGCCGCCGGGTCGGAAGTCAGTAGTGTAAGAAGATGTATGAAAGCTCTCATAGTTTGTCTGGTAATATAAGACAATCCTGGTAAAATATGTTGTGTCTGAAATAGCCGTTCATGTTATAAATTAAAGGAGTATTTGCTTGAAGAAAAATAAAATTAATTTTAGCAGTTGCTAGCAATGACGGCAACGCCCTCGCTCAAATGTCACTTATGTTCATTGAGATCTGTAATCACTGTAAAAAAGTAAGAATCGTAATCGAAAAGTAAGGAAAGAATGGGTTGAAGAAGTGAGGTTACAAATGCCTAAAATCCGCTAGATGAGGAAAAGATTAGAAAGCGTGTTCAAGGACAGAGTTACAAGAACCACACCTGAGAAGGTACTGACCACCCCTAGTGGAATGGTGGTTTGATACAGTTGCAGCATCTTGTTGCAGTAGTTGCAGTTGCGGAAAATAAAAGACAACGGTTACAATTAAAAACTTTAATACTCAAAAACGGCTTTCAAAATATAATTTTAAAATATATTATTACAAAATAATAAGCTATTATCATAGATACACCATTTTTTTGTTAAGAAATCTAATCAAGTATATTTACAATGCCATTATTATATAAATACCTACATAATAACATTTTCTTAAAATTACATAGTGCAAGTGAAGACCACACGGAAGACCAAAGAATGACAAAGTGGGGAAAATCAAATTGAAAAAATTAAGATAGAGTGTTGAATCTGCGTCTGCCTAAACTTTGATTGGATATTTAGCTTTGGCAAGGATCCAATTTTGACAGCACCCCTAGCGGCAGTATTTAATTTCAATGTATTATCTCCTTTCCTCGTGAAAATCACTCACTGATGGCTAAAACTGACTCTAGGGTCGCTACCAAAATTGGATGTCTGCACTGGTTTTTGCTGAATTTACTTAGTCCCTCCAATAGCTCGCTCAATTCTCAACAAGAAGGCGATAGTTTGATTTGGGAAAAAAATGGCATTCATTGTTACTCCCTCGTGCTCATTCTTGCACAATTTCAAAAGGAATCAATCCTTTTTGGTGCAGGGAAAAGCAAATAATTATAAAGATTTGTTCAATAAAATATTCTTCAGATTAACTTACTGTTCAATCCTTCATTTTATAAAAAATCATAATAAGATTATACCAAGTACGTTAGTTTACTTTCTTTGCAGATTTTTTTGTTACATAAGGAATCAATTGTGCAAAAAAACTTGAAATAATGTGCGGCAAATGCTATTGAAATTCTTGATTCTATTATCTAGGTTTTTGGCAGTTACTTCGTGAAAGTTCATTTTAATAGATTAAAATAAAAAACTTCTTTGTTACAATTCACATGAGCTTTTATTATTTTTTAAACACTACCGGTTTCGGGAGAAGCAATGGGAGGTATTGCTTCTCCCGAAACCGGTAGTGTTTAAAAAATAATAAAAGCTCATGTGAATTGTAACAAAGAAGTTTTTTATTTTAATCTATTCTTGATTCTAGTATTAAAAAAGTTTTTTTTTAATTTGTCTACAAAACATTTTTAATTTTTTAAATCAAAATCAAGAAGGGAATGCATTTTTTTATAATCACATTTTATTACTTTTTAAGCATGCACAATAAAAATAATTTTCTAATATTCAAATGAGTTTTAATATTTATTACATGAAACATATGCAAAAAAGAATCGGTTGTTCAACTTGAAAGTATATAGGTATTAAGTTACCTAATGTGTTTTTTTATATTTTGAATTTTTCAGTCACTTAAACCTAATAATAGTTTTTCTTCTATTTGATTCTGAGTTTTTAGTATTGCATTAATCTGGATCACATGGCTTACAATTTACAAATACCTGCAGATGGAGAGGCTAATCTATAGCTCGGCTAAAGTAATTAAAATATTTGACTTGGGATATAATATGTACAGTATTTAACAGTTTCCCCTAACTTAAGATTACTTTATGTACACACAAGACAGCTAAACAAATGGTCCATCTTGAGGAATTCTAAATGACAAATTCTACTTAATTCAACTGCGACATACAGTATGAGGCATACAGTGAAAATAAAAGCACAAAATGCATGAAAAGAGAATATGGGTGTCAAGAGAACTGAAAGAGATTATAAGGATGGAACGAAATGGAGACGATTTTGCAGAGGCTTTGGCAAAATGGCTGCAGTTAGTTATTTGGCTCAGGATCTGATTAACAGGTAAACTATATCAGCAGAAAGGTGAGAATTATAATCAAAAGCGTGATGGTGATCGCTAATTGCCTGGGTGTCCCACAATCATAGTTCATGATACCAACCCTGCTCGCAGCGCCTGGGCAAAAGGGCTAACAGCTGATCTTTGTTATTCGGGGATGGACTAATGGGCGTGCTGCATATTTTGACAGCTAATAAGCTTGTACGTTAAAGACAACACTAGCGCCTTTTGAAGAGGGACAGACAGCAACACAACTAAGCTACACATATAGTGTAACAAAGCGTGGGCTCAACCGATGACTAAAATGTCTAAGAATAGCCCCGTTTGAGGTGTGACACACAGAAACGGTTGTTCTCTCATCATTTGTAATTTAAAATAAATAAGCCCGATATATATAACTAATAATCAGCCGATATCATGTGCAAGACTTCCAGATCAGCAGTGTCTTTGAGCCAGCAACGGATCGCAACACCTAAGATAGCTTGTCGACAATGCTGACATTCTAGAAGTCAATTTCAGTGTAGATTTCATCACTTGGAAACCTCTGGACCTTGTTGACCTAACAACTACATAACAATGCTATCACTATTTCCCAAATCTCTGCTCACAATCCCCATAATTTCTAAGCAACGATACAAAACCTTCTACCTTAACATGATGTGGATCGCCCAAACTGAGGAATTCTGTTAGTCTAATCTGCCAAGGAAGCAAACCATTAGTTTGACAGGTCCTGCCAAAGTAAATGGCTAAGTTTGGCTCGGGCATTTGAGGACCATAAGTGCCAATCACCCTATTCAGGTAATCAACATCTATGGTATCAGGATCCAGTTCACCTTTCTTGGTTTGGTTGCACATGTTTTTGACTATTGAAATTATGTTACTCTTTCCGTCTTCCAGTGTTAAAAAGTTGACTGTGGTGTTGAGGTTGGCACCGTTCTTGTATCCGTTCAATTCTGGTTGGTTCGTCCATTTGATGTGACCCGGAACGTCTGCCTTCAATTTCTTCACAATGGAAAAAAGCTTTTCTTCGTTCTGCTTTAAAAACCCTGAAAATAAAGATGAAAATCAGTCTTCACACAAAATTACACAAGCCCTCATAAGTATGACATTAAATTTAAAGTAAGAAATATTAACTTATGAGTATTGTGGAAAAATTTCAATAATAGAGATGGAACATTCAAAATTTCCTCCACGGGGTAACGTCACAGGTCTAGCTGAATATCCTTAGCAAACAAAAACTTAAAATCGTAACCTAGTGGAGTGACGTCACATTTTTTCCCAGCTCTTATAGTCCATCATCTACAATCTAAGTTGCAAAGATATATTGACATTAGAGATTCAGAATTGATACATGCCCACAAGCAGACATGTGCAAGTTCACACTTACACATGCCGCATGTGGACTTAAACGCAACTAAGCTACACATATAGTGTAACTTCTTGCCGCGTTATCCCCGAAGGGGTCGCATGTGGCGAGTTGAACTTATTTATTTTTACAGGTAAGGGGGCCGGCCTTACGCCAACCACTTCAGTTGAAGTGGGGGTTTTCCAGCTCCCGAGGGGGCTGGTACTCATTTCTTGTGAAGGCTGAGTAAATATTGCCGGTATTTTATTCCGGGGTTTGAAATAAACACCGAAACGGGAAATCATTTCTGACACCCTCGGTGGGATTTGAACCCGAGCTCACGGCATGGAATGCAAGCACTCTACCAACTGAGCTATCGACCGGACTAAACTCATAAAAACCTAATCTCAAATGAACACAAGCCGTGCAACTCTTGCCGATCTTGGTGACATTGGCAAGGTGAGCTAATTTTTACAGTACGGGTGGTCAGTCTCATACCAACTTATAAGCCGAGGAATTATTTTGATAAAATCATATTTGATAGGAATCAATATTGTAATAAGAATTTTGCAGACATTTATTTTGTAAAAAAATACACTAGATAAGATAAGATTTGAAAATAGAATGCCATTCTTCTTGAATCACAACTCAAATTGAACCCAAGCCATTTTGAATAGGGTAATTGCAGTGGTGGGGAAAACGGTTTTAAATACTATGGTTGTGTAGAGTACATTTCAAGGATCACAACCATATATTTTTTATATGGTAAAAATAAAGATTCATAATTCATAATTCACAAAAATAAAATGTCGAGAATTTCAATCCCGCCAAAACGCATTGGGACCGAAGTAACACGCTGTGACATCAAAATTACGTAGATGGATCCATCGGTCTTAGAAAACCTATCGGTACACTCCATACATCGTGAGATCCATTGACGTCACATCCGCCTAAATAAAAAATGAGCTGTTTTAGCGGAAATCGAGAATGGGCGAATTTTACAGAGCTGTAATTTAAAAACTAAGCCAGATATAATTTTTTTTAAAACGCAGCTGCATTTTTTAAAAGGTAGTCTATCATTTTATGAAATAAACTAGCAGTACCCGGCGTGTTTCACTACGCCATTTGGGCATGTGGTATCAATTTTTTTCTACAGATAAAAGAGGAAACAACAGGATCAAAAAAAAAAGTGTGCTAATCGGAATCAAGCTTCACACAATTTATCTCTAGGTTAATCTTCACGTTTTCTAAAAAAAAAGGTCTAGGTACAACTGTTAAGCAGCAGAGCCAAGCATAGGGAAAATCGATTGCGGTGCTCCATTTATATTAAAGATAAAAAAATCGGCTATGTAACGTCACTCATCTAATCTATTCTAAGTTGCATGGATATAATTGTTACATTTGGAATTCACATTAAGTGCATGCCCACAAGCAGACACGTATAAGTTCACACTTGCACATTCTGCGTGTGAACCTACAACATAAAAACCCAAATCGCAAATGAACATACACCCTGCAACTCTTTGCTGACCTTCCCTGAAACAGGGGTGACATTGGCAGAGTGAACCATTTTCTATTTATAGTTGGTCAGATGCATATTGACCTATATAAGAAAAGAATATAAACAATAAATTAAATTTTATAATCATACAATTAAAGAACTAATCTATAAAATTCACTATACTCTTTGAGCAAAGTGAAGAAATAAATGTATTCCAAACAATCAGGAATATTTTTCAATGTAACCGCACTGTGAAACGTATGCAGTTGGGGAAAATGCTTCATACAATATGATGCACTTAAGTGTTTTTTCAACTATCTCCATAAAAGTGTTTAATTTATGTTGAATTTTTGACTCCCTGTCCTGTCTTTATCCCGGCCAAGTGAATTCACATTTTTTCCCCACATTTAAAATGTGCTCTATCCATTATTTCAATAAGTGAAAGTTTTAGGTAGTGCACACGGAACATTTTCTATTGACAACAAAATTGTAAGTCGCACGGCCGGGTTAGGTAAAAGGCAAACATTTTGTTTATCTTGGTTGCTTTGGACCATTGTCACATAGAAGAAAGACGTTTAACCGCCGAGAAAAAAACGATCTTTAAATTTGTGGTGAGTATATAATTTTACAGAAATGCGTTTTTTGAAAAAACAACTATATTATGTATATTTTAATTAAAAGTATGTTTCAATAAAAGGTTTTAATAATAATAATATATTTCAATATGGTCTTCTAGTTGTGACCTACGAACTTTCGTTTATCGTATTTTTTATAAGTGCGGGATATAAAAGCTTTCTTACATTTCTAAAATTCAACTTGGAATACTTGAATAACATTTTTTAATTTGGAACTTTTGTCTAGGCCAGGGGTCGGCAACCTTTTGAGTCGGAAGAGCCAAAAATTACAATTTACAAATTTCAAAGTTTTTCCTTGACTTATAGGTTGGTATGAGGCTGACCACCCATACTGTAAAAAATGGTTCACTTTGCCAATGTCGCCTCTGTTTCAGGGAAGGTCGGCAAGAGTTGCAGGGCTTATGTTCATTTAAGATTGGGTTTTTATATTGTAGTTCCACATGCGGTATGTGTGAGCGTGAAATTATGCGTGTCTGCTTATGGGAATGCATTTGATGTGAATCTCAAATGATACATATCTTATTTTGGATTTGGATTTGTAAAGAGCCACAAATGTTTTTTTGCCAACAATAAATAGCGTCGATGGGGCGGGGGGAGGGTGGGGGGTGAAAAGCGAGTAGCGGAGAGATCGTTAATCGATTCAGAACGATTTAGTTTTTTTCGATCAGAAGTATAATTCTGTGTTTTTTTTATATTTGCGTATGAAGCTAAAGAGCCGTAACTTCACACCCAAAGAGCCGCATGTGGCTGGTGAGCCGCATGTGGCTGGTGAGCCGCAGGTTGCTTATCCCTAACCAAACCGATATCGATCCACCATATTTGTAAAAAGTCCGGTCTATAGCTTAGTTGGTAGAGTAACTGCATTCCATGCCGAGATCTCGAGTTAGAATCCCACTGAAGTTGTCAGAAATTATATCTCGTTTCAGTGTTTATTTCTAACCCAAAATAAAATACCGGCAAGACTTACTCAGCCTTCATAAGAAATGAGTGTCAAGCCACTCAGGAGCTGAATAACATCCATTTCAAGTTGGCGTAAAGTAAAAGTTACTGGGTTGTTCCTTTTAGATTTGGATTTTAAATTATGAGTAGGTACACAAGCAGCATTTGTAAGCGTGAACTTACATGTGTCTACTTGTGAGCATGCATTTTATATGAATCTTTAATGTAAATGTATATTTGCAACTAAGATTATGTATTGTAGTTGAATATAATGGTCTTCTTCTATAGGGTGGTTTCAAAATTTACCGACCTCGTTGCTGAAATATTGAGAATTGAGAACCATTGTTTATTTGATCACCATCAAACTTCACAGGATTCATTCTAAAAATATGTTACATGTTTCCTGAAAATTTCGTCAAAATCGGATGAGCGGTTTATGAGTCTATAGGGAACATACATACATACATGCATACATACATACATACATACATACATACATACATACATACATACATACATACATACATACATACATACATACATACATACACACATCCTTCTTTATAGATATACATAGATAGATAGATTGCATTCCATGCCGAGATCTCGAGTTAGAATCCCACCGAAGTTGTCAGAAATTATTTCCCGTTTCAGTGTTTATTTTAAACCCAAAATAAAATACCGGCAAGGCTTACTCAGCCTTCATAAGAAATGAGTGTCAAGCCACTCAGGAGCTGAATAACATCCATTTCAAGTTGGCGTAAAGTAAAAGTTACTGGGTTGTTCATTTTAGATTTGGATTTTAAATTATGAGTGGGTACACATGCAGCATTTGTAAGCGTGAACTTACATGTGTCTACTTGTGAGCATGCATTTTATATGAATCTTTAATGTAAATGTATATTTGCAACTAAGATTATGTATTGTAGTTGAATATAATGGTCTTCTTCTATTGGGTAGTTTCAAAATTTACCGACCTCGTTGCTGAAATATCGAGAATTGAGAACCACTGTTTATTTGATCACCATCAAACTTCACAGGATTCGTTCTAAGAATATGTTACATGTTTCCTGAAAATTTCGTCAAAATCGGATGAGCGGTTTATGAGTCTATAGGGGACATACATACATACATACATACATACATACATACATACATACATACATACATACATACACACATCCTTCTTTATAGATATAGATAAAAAATTAAAAAAATTACCCTATTCCTTTTGGTTAAATTCTTAAATTATTTCATTTAAAAAATAAGTTGCTAATAAATCATGTGACAAATTTTAAAAACAATGTGGTCAGAAGTAAAGGACATACAAATTATAGAAGACTTTATACATTGTAAAAGGTTATTTTAACATTGCTGGACTATGGAGGTTAAATGTTATCTTGCCACCGAGCTTCCATATGATGAGATGTATTTAGATAAGCAAGGTTCCTTGACTTATAGGTAGGTATGCGGCTGACCACCCATGCTGTAAAAATGCTTCACTTTGCCAATGTCACCCCTGTTACAGGGAAGGATGGCAAGAGTTACAGGGTGTATGTCCTTTTGAGATTTGGTTTTTATGTTGTAGGTTCACATGAGGCATGTGCAAGTGCAAACTTGTACGTGTTTGGTTGTGAGAATGCATGTAATGTGAATCTCTAATGTAACATATCTTTGCAACTTAGATTAGATTAGAAAATGCAAGTTACTAAACTAATTGTTTAGTATGATTTATATTGTCCGGTCGATAACTCAGGTGGTAGAGTGCTTGCATTCCATGCCCAAAGCTCGGGTTCGTATCCCACCGAGGGTGTCAGAAATGATTTCCCGTTTCGGTGTTTATTTCAAACCCCAAAATAAAATACCGGCAAGGTTTACTCAGCCTTCACAAGAAATGAGTACCAGCACTTTCGGGAGCTGGGAAACCTCCACTTCAACTGAAGTGGTTGGCGTAAGGCCGGCCCCCTTACCTGTAAAAATAAATAGGTTCAACTCGCCACATGCGACCCCTTCGGGGATAACGCGGCAAGAAGTTACACTATATGTGTAGCTTAGTTGCGTTGCGTTGCATATGAGACTGACACCTATTTTGTAAACAATGGTTCACTTTTGTGAATGTAGCCCCATTTAGTCGGTGTTATAGCCGAGGGAGTCAAGTTGCTATTCTTGACTACCATTGGAACAGAATAAAGCTTGATCCTTTGACCATAACTTCGACCCGGGTTCAACAGATGTCATTGCACGCACACAAGCTTCTGATTTGGAATAAATTCATATAATTTTGCATCTTATATTATAGAATGCGGGATGAGAGGGTATCATGAAATATTTGATTCAAAACGAAGGTATTCCAGTTATGTTAATTTTACAATTACTTTTAACCAAATAAGTAGAGATGATGACATGTCATGCAATAGGGTAATATCACATATTTTTTTCATTGTATAAAATGGTAGAATACATTTTTAAAAATGCATCTGCGTTTTTAAAAAATATGTAT
This sequence comes from Agapetus fuscipes, assembly GCA_951799405.1. NCBI lineage: Eukaryota > Metazoa > Arthropoda > Insecta > Trichoptera > Glossosomatidae > Agapetus > Agapetus fuscipes. The sequence continues at coordinate 4,897,678 of OX637342.1, read as the reverse complement.
CTTGCTTAGTTTTTAAACTGAAGCTCTTTAAAATTAGTGTATTCTCGATTTCCGGAAAAAAGGTCATTTTGTTTATTTAAGTAGATATTATGACGTCGATGCATCTTCGGAGTGTAGGTATCGACGGGCCCAGTGGCGAACCTTGACGTCAAGGTTCGCTAAGTTGAACGCGCTGCGTTTTGGCGCGACTCAAATTCTCCGCATTTTATTTTTGAAATTTATCAATATTTTTATTTTTACTACACAAAAAATATATGGTTGTGATCCTTGAAATATACTCTACAGAACCATATTACTTTCAACCGTTTTCCCTACCACTGCAACAAACCTATTTGAGTGAGTTATAAGAATTATGAATAAGAACACAGAATGGTAAACGTTAAATGATTAATTGTTTAACAATTAGGTACTTAGGTTAGATTAATAAATATTCTATTACTTCAAAATGCATCATGGCAACCTAAAATCTATATTGTAAAGATACATAACATTTAAAATTCATATTACTTAAATACATTTCCGCAAACAGACACGCGTAACTTCACACTTACAAATGCTGCATGTGTATTTCAAATAAAAATCCAAACTTCCAATGAACATAAATCCTGCCACTTTTGCAGACATTCCCTGAAACAGGGGTAAAATTGAAAAAGTGAACCAATTTTTACAGTATGGGTACCTAGTCAGCCTCATCCCAATTTATAAGTGGAGGAATAACAAAATATTAGTTTGCCTTCCCCTAGCAATCCGACCTTTGACGTCATCTTAAGTCTAGACAATGTTATTTTATCAGTGAACTTCCGCAGAACGTTACAAAATTATACCTGTCTTATCATAGAAGCTGAAGTAAGAAATCCCGGCGGCCAAACTCCAAATGACTAGTCTTCCCAGGTCTTCAAACGCCACGTCATCTTCCCCCAACAGTAGAACCACATGAGCAGGCACCTTCTTCACATCCCTCATATTCTGGTACACATACTTAAAACTGTCCTTGTAGCGTCTCAAACGCCGAATCTCCACAACTTTTTGCGTGGCCCTCGTCCACAAAAAATGCAAGTTTTCTATGATAGTATAACACACATGGATGAGCCACCACAGGAAGATACGGATGATTTTGGACAGCATTTTGTCCAGATTTATTCAGCATTTGCACCATGCTCGATCAATACAGGAAAAATGATAAAATATTACACATTTCATTCGGCGGATTGAAACGAAACGCACTGAAAACAGTGACGGCTGTCACGTTTTAGCCCCGCCAATCACGAGCGAGAAGGTGGTACTTGCAATTATTTTGGGGGAAAAAATAATGGTAGGTAAAAAAAGTCCAAACATTATTAAGCTGAAATAAATATAAAAATATCCATATTCTATATTTATTTCCCATATTTATTTTTTCTGGACAAGTTTTAAAACATTGATAGATTGGAAAAATTAAATATTGCACAATCATTATCGTACATTTTCCGTACCTATCATTGCATTTTCTCCCCACTTTTGCGCTCGGCAGCCATATTTTTTCACAGTATTGACATTTGTGTTTTGACATTTGACGGCTCGCGAGTCGCGAGTACAGTTTGAATGTGGTTTGAATTTAGTATCGTCTCGAATTTGTGCAATCCTCAAGTGTAATCTTAAATCTTTTAAAATGTTACAAAATATTCCAGGAAGGATGGCATTACTCGTTGATCGGTGAGTTATCATAAAATACCATTTAATTCCTAGTTTATTTTATTTTTCGTCTCTAAATATCTGTGATTTTTTTCTTATCCCATTTTTTTTTCATGCAAACTAAAGGTGTTTTTTTTATGTGATCGAATAAGTTGTTGATTCATGTATTCTTTTTAGAAACAATTAATCGTGTTTTAGGATTAAAAATGCAAGAAATCTTGTCACAAGGCCAGCGATGCTTATGTACAGGGTAGAAGACACCGAAAAGAAAGAAAATGAAGGGACAAAGATAAACAATGAACAGAAATCAAGAACAACAGTGGACAAAAGTGAGATAGATCACCATGCGGGACAAAAACATCAATGGTGGTTCACAAACGGGAGCATGAAAGGTCTCCATGCCCTCAATAAATTAAGGTCAGTTCAATTCAAAATGACCGTTCCATAGTCCAGTGGTAACACTTCGGACTCTGAATGGAAAGTTATGGGTTCGAATCCCGGCGGAGCACAAAAAATATAGGTACCATTTATATTTTCAAATTTGCTCTTCGCTGGGTTGAAAAATTCACATAGGTACCTTTACCAATGACTGGTCACAAAGGTCCATCCAGCCTTACAGCAACTGGGTCTTGCTTGAGAATTGGCGCTTTGTAGCGACGACGACCAAGGTTGTGAAAAGGTCGATAGCTCAATTGGTAGAATGCTTGCATTCCATGCTGAGAGCAAAGGTTCGATTTCAAGGTTTACGCAGCCTTCACAAGAAATGAGAAGCAGCCCCCCCGGGAGCTGGGAAACCCCCACTTCAACTGAAAGTGGTTGGTGCGAGGCTGTAAAAATAAATAGGTCCCGAATTGCCACATGCGACCCCTTCGGAGAAAACGCAGGCAAGGAGTTACACTATATGTGTAGCTTAGTTGCGTTTTATTAATTATAGTCATTAAGTCAGTACCTGCTTCTACAGTGTGGTAATATTAGGATAATCTATTTGGTGGGCGCTGTTTTTTGTGAATGTTGAACTCAATCTTATCTCATACCAAACATTTTGTTGACTTAAACTTTATTGCTGATGAATCTTTTTTTCTCTTAGAGTTCCATTGGTCAGAGATGGTTTATTATCAACAAACTCCAGCCTAGAAATATTCCAGCACACACCGACACCATTGCAAGGAGCTAAGATCCTCGAAGTAGGCTGTGGAGGTGGGATCTATGCCGAGGTATAAATAACAATCAATTATTTACTTTATGTGTTCTGAAGAGATGTCTGGAGTCCATATTATGAGAGAAACAATCACTTTTCCCCTTTTATGTGGTTTTTTAGTCTATTCCTGGGTCTTTGATTTGCACTTTTTTACACTTTAGGCACTTTTCTACTCTATGGTCGCTTTTTCCCCATTTCCTGTTTCCCTATTTCCAGTTCCCCCATATCCCGGTCGCCATTTGTCATAAAGCGTCATTTTCCCCTTGTGGTCACATGTCAGTTGATTTCACCTTCGAAAATTTGAGTGAATTGACAATATTCCTGGGCAAAAACATTTAAAAGAGTGTTATTTTACCATCTTGTGTCCTTGTGAACAATTAAAAACTAAATAAATCTACAGAAACATAATAAGAGTTTTAATGGTAGGTAAAACTCCCCTATTATTTTAAATGACTTTTTGTTAATAAAAAATAAATCACTTTTGTGTTCTTTCGGGTTTGACCATGTTCTACTTGTAGCTCCCATATCTGCCGACGTTTTGCTTTCACGAGCGGAAAGCATCTTCATGACGAGTTTTCAAATCGCCGTGGCGGTTTTCGTTGTCTTCGTGGACGCGCGTTTTGACTTTTTGTTTATTTTATTGCACTGTAATCTATAATCTAAGTTGCAAAAATTTATTGATATTAAAGGCTCATACTTTATGCATGTCTGCAAGCAGACACATGTAAGTTCACACATACACATGCTGTATGTTTACATACAAAATAAACCAAACCTCACATGAGCATAAACTTTGCAACTCCTGCCGCCTTTCCCTGAAATCGGGGTGACTAAACGTGACTAAGCTACACATTTAAAGTATCTCCTTGCCACGTTCTATCCGAGGGGGTCACGTGTGGCGAGTGAACCTATTTATTTTCACAGGTAAGTAGATCGGCCTTACACCAACCATTTCAGTTGAAGCGGATGTTTCCCAGCTCCCGAGGGAGCTAGTATTCATTTCTGGTAAAGGTTGAGTAAATCTTGCCTGTATTTTATTTTGGATTTGAGATAAACACCGAAATGGGAAATCATTTCTGACACCCTAGGTGGGATTCGAACCCGAGCTCTCGGCATGGAATGCAAGCCCTCTACCAATTGAGCTATTGACCGGACCAAAGGTGTGACCACGGCGGCATTGGCAAAAGTGAACCAAGCTTTTGCAGCATGGGAGGTCAGCCTCATACTAACGTATTAATCAAGAAACTCCATTTGAAATTGATGAAGAGTATTTGAAATGTATTTTATATTGTGTTGTTTTTTTTCTCTGCAGCCTTTGTCTAGGTTAGGCGCCTCTGTTACAGGTGTGGATGCCAGTGAACAGCTGATAGCTCTTGCAAAGGAACACGCAGAAGAATCTCGACTCAAAAATCTGCAGTACCATCATGACACAATTGAGGTAAAATACTTGGGATAAGTATTCAGAATTGATTATTTGTTTTGTGTTTTTTTGTATCTAAATCTAAATCTAAATCTTAGCTGAAAAGATTAATGTTAATTAATAATTCATTATAATATACAAAAATTAATTATTAATTTATGATATTAATACCTGTTTCTGGCCAGTCAGAAAAGGTTGGTGAATTGCATTCCTCATCACAAATCTATAACTTCCTCGAGCATGTGCCTCCAGCTCCTGCCGTCCTCATTTGTCTTTCTTAGTTCACAACATACAGAGAAGCCGTTTTGCATCCTCCTTCATTTCACCTTCCTGCCTAGGAAGAATTAGGAAGAAGTATAGTCACATAAAATTGGTCATTTGATCAAGCAAAAGTGTGCTTTCCATGTATCATGTTGACCTTTTTTCTTTGATGCTGTAAAAAAGTATCCGGTTACTCATCCTTGTACTATGGATTATTGCAAATATAAAGTTACGAGGAAAAATATAATTGGTAAAACGTTCAAGGTGCAAGTTACTGTTGACGTGATTATCAAGGTAATTTTTTGTGATAGAGTAAGTGTTCTTGTGACCTTATGTAACCAGTGATTGGTGCACTAAAATTTTGTTAAAAGATGACTTAATCCTGATGTGGTTCATCGAAAGTGGAGCTTGTATGTTTTTCCCACATCTACGATGAGCTTCTTCAGAGATATGTTGATGCAACTATCTAAATCTACTATCATAACGCAATAATGTTTAACATACAACAGCTCTATCCTGGATAGACCACGGCAACTAAAGGCTATCACTGATTAGCCTGCCTGTACTGTATCCTGCCGTCATTCCACTAGGGGTGGCCAGCTCCTCCGCAGATTTTGTCTCCACTTTTTTCTGTTCTTCCATATTTCTTTCATCTCTTCAACATTCATCACTTTCTTCGTACATACTCTTCTCTTAGTCTCATTCTGCAGGTTCTATTCTTTCGCAATTTCACCTAGTTGGTCTATCCATTCCTTCCTTGGTGTTCCCCTTCCATGCTTTCCTCTGACATTTCCTCTGTACACTTTCTTCGTTAGTCATTCATCATTCATTCTTTCAAGATATCTGAACCATCTCACTGTGTTTTTTTGTTCTTAAATTCTCAAATTCTCTTTTAGACCATACTCTACTTAGATGTAGTCACTCCAAGGGCGCTTCTTCTTATCTTCTTATCTTCACTTCTGTCAATTCTTATCTTTACTTATATCAATTCTTATCTTCACTTATATCAATTCTTATCTTCACTTATATCAATTCTCATCTTCACTTATATCGATTCTTATCTTCACTTATATCAATTCTTATCTTCACTTATATCAATTCTTATCTTCACTTATATCAATTGCAGTCCTTCAGCGCACAGCACGAACAAGAATTTGATGCGGTCGTGGCATCGGAAGTCTTAGAGCACGTCTCTCACAAGGATCTGTTTGTGGAGAGTTGCACGCGCGCCCTCAAGCCTGGCGGGTCCCTGTTCCTTACCACCATGAACAAGACAATGGCTGCCTGGCTGGGAGGCATCCTCATAGCGGAAAACTTGTTAAATATTTTACCACAAGGTACACACCATTGGGACAAATTCATTTCCCCCGGAGAGCTGGTCAGGATCTTGGAAAAACGTAAGCATTTTCAATGTTACAAATTGTTTCTGTTTGATCTTTTCTCTGCAAGTTGAAGAATTGCTGTAGGGAACAGGATGAGTTGGAGGCACAGCATGTTGAAGGACAAGGAAAGATCTTGTCTGCGCGCAAATGGAGAGTCATTATTTTTGTAGAATATTATTTCTGAATTGGTTTGTTTTACATATATAATGCTGCAGCATCTTAGGTCAAAATAGCCATGACGATCGCCGATCTTTGATAGAAGTGCACCAAAAGAAGAATAATGTTTTATGTGGCAGCCATCTTGAATTTTAAGGAAATGTTCATGTAATAGTTTTTATGATTTATTTATGCATTTTGTAAAAAAATTATAGTTTAAAAACAGGAAAAGTGCTGATTCAAAGTTCAAATGTAGAAATGGGCTCTCAAACATGGAACCCAGAAGTGGAATATTATAGCTAGAATTCCAAAAAAAAGTTAAATAAACAATGGAGAAGATTTAGCTAATTCAGTATTATTGATTTTCAGTGTTTATGCTTTTTTGGGTTTTATTGAAATCATTCATCTGAAGAGATACAAAATAAAATAACTTTGTTTTCTATTACACGGAATATTTTTAGTTTCACAACCGGTTTCGCAAACAATTCGTTTGCATAGCTGGTAATTATTAAGCTACCTGAGGATGCAAACGCTTTGTTTGCAAAACCAGTCGTGGAACAGAATATAATCGCCGTAATCAAAAAACAAAGTTTTTTTTGGGTTCATATTGTCATTATGTCTTTCTTTCTTTGCACTTTTTGAAAATTATGACTAGAAATGTAATGGTTTTTTTCTGTCTAATTTATAGTAAGACTACAATCACTCAATCCATTTTGTTTTTTTATCGCAATGCAAGCTGTCCGGTCGATAGCTCAGGTGGTAGAGTGCTTGCATTCCATGCCGAAAGCTCGGGTTTGAATCCCACCGAGGGTGTCAAAAATTATTTCCCGTTTCGGTGTTTATTTCAAACCCCAAAATAAAATACCGGCAAGGTTTACTCAGCCTACACAAGAAATGATTACCAGCACTCTCGGGAGCTGGGAAACCGCCACTTCAACTGAAGTGGTTGGCGTAAGGCCGGCCCCCTTACCTGTAAAAATAAATAGGTTCAACTCGCCACATGCGACCCCTTCGGGGATAACGCGGCAAGAAGTTACACTATATGTGTAGCTTAGTTGCAAGAAGGATATTTGTACCAATTCCAAAGTTTACAGGTTGTAAAATACAATAAATGCATTTAATAATTCTCTGTTTTGTTTACTTTTCAGATGACTGCAAAACTAAGATGATCCACGGCATGTTTTATCTATTTGTAAACAATGAATGGTACTGGTGTTCCAACACTTCTATCAACTATGCTATACACGCCGTAAAGAAAATGAAATAAATATGCTGCGAAGAACAAATGACTTACATCTTATGTATTACATATTTGAAATTATTGTTTTTTTAATAATTCGTTATGGTATTCGGAAATAAAGTGATATTTTGTTATGAATCTTTATGATATTCTTGACTTTTTTTAACCTAGAAAAGGTATCTAGACAGGTTGGAGAACGGATATGGTAATTATCATTATAACTAGTAATAAGTACACCTAGTAATAAGTTTTATGAAAAGGAGTATAAAACGATACGTAATTACTTGAACAAAAAAATTTTGAAATTAAAGTTAACTTTTTATAATGATAAATTTAAGAATTGTTTCAAGGACATAAAAAAAACCTGGGATGAATGTAACAAAATCTTAGGCAGAAAATCTAAAACAAATTGTGATGAAGTTATAAAAAAATATTTTGTAAACAAATATAATTGCATTGAAAGTGTTTCCAATGAATTTGCTAAGTATTTCTCTGATAATGTATCCCAGTTAATGCACGTTTGTAGTATAAAAATTGCTGGTCCAGAGCCTGATATGCTTCCACATAGCTTTTATTTACCTAAAGCTAAACTATCTGAAGTTGTAAAAATAATAAATCTTGCAAAAAACTCTTAAACACCAGGAGTTGACCTTATCCGAATGACTGACTTAAAAAAACACGTGGAAATATTGGGACCTCTTGTTACACATTTAATTAACTCAATTATAAACCAGGGAATAATTCCTCTGAAATTAAAATGTAGCCTAATCAGACCAATCTACAAGGGTGGTGATCACTCTGTAATGGGAAACTATAGGCCAATTAGTATATTACCTGCTCTTGAAAAAATACTTGAAAAATACATTTTCTCAAAGTTGACTCAATATCTTAACAAATTTGAAATTCTGGATACCAATCAATATGGATTTCAGAAGGGTAGGAGTACAGAAATTCTTCTTCAAAGTTTTTCCAATCATATTAATAACGAATTAAACAATAAAAAACATGTATTAGTATTATTCATTGACTTCTCCAAGGCTTTTGATACAATTGATCACTTAAAATTGCTTAGATACTTAGATGTCATAGGGATTAGAGGCCCAGTTTTACATCTCTTTGAAAATTACCTCTCTAACAGAACCATGACTGTTAATATTGATGGATCTAAAAGTGATATTAAGAACATCAGTGCTGGGGTCCCGCAAGGATCTGTTTTAGGCCCTATATTATATATAATTTATGTATCTTTTATTAAATATATTTTCTCAAATGTAAAATATTATGTATATGCGGATGATACTGCACTTGTCATATCTAGTGAGAATTTAGATGAATGTAACACAATGTTACAAAATGATTTTGATAAACTGCAGAATTGGTGTCATGATGCAGGTCTTTTAATTAATTAAAAAAAAACTAAAATTATGCATATTAGATCCCCTCATGCTAGAATTAGTACTGTGCCAACCATAAAAGCCCATAATTATGAATGCCTTCATGTCACCAATAATTGTAGAACTTGTTTATGTGAAAATATTGACATTGTAAGCGATTATACTTATCTAGGAGTAACAATTGACTGTTTCTTCAAGTGGGACACACATACTTCAAAAACGTGCAAACGACTGAGATCTGTTGTTGGACAATTATATAAGTTAAAGTTTATATTGCCGCTCCCTACATTAAGATTGGTATATTTATCGCTTGCCGAGTCCATTATAAGATACGGCCTCACTGCATGGGGACATTCTTGCGCCACCAATATTAAAAATGTACAAAATGTTCAAAATGCTCTCTTAAAATTAATTGCTCCCATAAATGTGTATAACCAAAGGCAGAATATACCATTTTTATTCCAATCATTAAATGTCTTGCCTATTAAGGGTATACTATGGAACATAATTATATGTCAACAATTGTTTAATGATAAATATAAAAATAAACTAGAGCATGTGTACCAAACAAGATTTACATCTAATGAAGGACTAGTTGTGCCAAGAATTAATAACAAATATGGACAAAGAACGTTGGATTACCTTGTGCCAAAAATATTTAATTTGTTGCCAAAGGACTTTAAAAAGGAATCTACAAACATTAATAAAATTATAATATCTTTGAAGATTTGGCTGGGAGAAAGAACTTTTTTATATTAATTACCTTAACTATATTTGTGTTTTTACTCTACTCTTGTCTCCTAATTTTAACTTTAATTTACTTTTTATTTCATACTAGCACTAAATACTAAGACTTATATTTTTTAATTTGATTGTTGCACCCGATGACAAACTGAAATTTTTTGGTTTATCGGGACAAAAATGTTTAATTTTTAAGATTTATATTTCTTGTAAAAATTGTTTATGAAATAAAAAAAAAAAAAAAAAAAAAAAAAAAAAAAACCATATCCCTTGACTTATAGGTTGGGATGAGGCTGACCACAAATGCTGTAAAAAGTGGTTCACTTGGCTGATATCACGCCTGTTGCAGGGAAGGACTGGAAAAGTTTATTGGCTTATGTTCATTTGACGTTTGGTTTTTGAATTGTGAGTAGACATGCAGCATTTGTAAGCGAGACTTTGTGAGCATGCATTTAATATGAACTTTAAATTTGAATATGTCTTTGCTTAGATTAGATAAGATTGGCATACCTGGGATGGGGCTTGGGACTTACGACTGTCTGAAACCACAATGTCCATTCATCTTGGGTTGGGGCTTCCCATTGACCTGCGCTGCTTTGGGTCTGTCAAAACAACTATCTTTTCCAATCTCTTTATATTATACGTGTATGTATGGAAATAATATAAAGATTTGAAGTGAACTTTTTTGTACTAAACAATTTTATATGATTTAAAATAATAAAAAAATATTCTAAAACGTAGTTTTATTTTCACAATAATATTTTCTACCTCAAGCACTTTCGACCTTCAATACTCAGGTCATTATCTGATAATGACCTGAGTATTGAAGGTCGAAAGTGCTTGAGGTAGAAAATATTATTGTGAAAATAAAACTACGTTTTAGAAAAAAAAATTTTTTTTTAAATAAAGTGAATTTTCACTGTGTGAATTGAAAGCACCATCTATGAATTTCATTGCGAAACTATGAATATATGTAAACTTTTTCTACATATCATCACCCCCTGTATTATTCGTCTTCTTCCGTTTTTCGGCCAAGCGTTCAGATTTTCTTAGGGCCAACTGAACATTGGAATGATGAGAGTGGTTTTCCAGCCCACAGTCATTAATGTTTGCTACATAATTTTTGTTAAGACAAGGCTTCAAGGGCTTGATTGTGCAGCGACGTAGAGCTGGATTCTTAAACCTACAAGGCAGTTGTCGGCATGCTTCCGATCTGCTAAGGACCCTAAGGATAACCTCTCCAATCCGGGTGTCTACAGAATTCCTTGCTCTTGCGGAGAGGTATATATTGGTACTACCCTAAGGAGCGTGAATACATGCCTGAAGGAACATAACAGGAACTGCCGGCTGGGACAAGTAGAGAAATCGGCAGTTGCAGAACATGCTCTACAAGATGGACATGATATTTGTTTTGCTGAAACCAGCCTTCTACATTCAACCCGAAATTATCACACCAGAATGGCCCAAGAAGCAATAGAGATCTTCAAACACAAGAACAATTTTAATAGGAAGGAGGAAATGACAAGAATCGATAAAGTGTGGAATCCAGCTCTACGTTGCTGCACAATCAAGCCCTTGAAGCCTTGTCTTAACAAAAATTATGTAGCAAACATTAATGACTGTGGGCTGGAAAACCACTCTCCTCATTCCAATGTTCAGTTGGCCCTAAGAAAATCTGAACGCTTGGCCGAAAAACGGAAGAAGACGAATAATACAGGGGGTGATGATATGTAGAAAAAGTCCTTATATGTGTAATTTCTCTTACATATATTCATAGTTTCGCAATGAAATTCATAGATGGTGCTTTCAAAACAACAAACACTCGCTGTAGAAGCAAGATGGTAGAAATATAAGCCCTCCTTGCACTCACACTGACATCACAGTTCTCATCAAGATCTTCATCATCATCATACTTCACGCTGAAGAAGCCCATCGTAGAAATGGGCGAAACGTCCGGAAGCTCCAGCTCCCACAGACCACGGCAACAGATCCCGGAAAACTTCACTCCAGCATCATCAGCCGGCCGTGTAAGCCTAAAACTCTTACTCTCCCAATTATTCCAAATTCTTATCTCGTATTTTGTATTGGGGAGATAATGATTTTTGAACTCTAGCATCTGTGTTTATGTGTATTTTTAACATTCAACTTCAGTAGAAATTCAACATTTAGCTTAAACAGTTGTGTGGGGAATTAGGAACATGTCCAAGTCTTTATTAATTTGTCTCAGCATCAGTAGAAGGTATGAAACTTTTTTTTCATGCAAATATAATAGAGTAAGTAGGTATTACAATATGTAAAAAATGTTTAGTTCTAGCATAAGTTAAGATAATATTAATAAGTCTAGCATTTGCTGTTACATTTGCTGTAGACAAGCTTTTATTGTAATTATTTTTATTTAAGAAAACTATTATTGGCCTTATATGTACCTATTTATTATAAATCTTTACTTGTTTTATGTGTATGTGCTGTTGTTTTCTGTAATAAATATATTAAAAAAATAAAAAACTAAAAAACCTATTCAAGCTCGAGTGAGACCTGGATCCTGGTGAACCCTCAAATTTTAGACCTGTGTCGAATCTGCCATTCTTGTCAAAGGTGCTGGAGCGGATTGTCTCGCGGCGGTTGGTATCCTATCTGGATGCAAATAGCTTACTGCCGAAGAGGCAATCTGCGTACCGAAAGTTTCATTCAACAGAAACCGGTATGCTCAAGCTTGTATCGGATATGGTATCTGCTGTAGAGTGTGGTGATCTGGCTCTACTGGCGCTTCTTGACATGACTTTTGGCTTCGGCATTTGACACAGTAAATCACTCGTTCCTTATTGAGAGGTTGGAGGTGTCATACGGTTTGACCAACGGGGCTTTGGCGTGGTTCTCCTCCTATCTGGTGGAACGCAGGCAGGCGGTGGGTGTTTGTGACGGTGTCTCACCTACCTACTCGCTGTCTTCTGGGGTCCCAAAGGGCTCTGTGTTGGGTCCGATCCTTTTTATTTTGTATACTGCTGACATTGAGAGTATTTGTTGAAAAATGGGGCCTCATCTCACACTCATATGCAGATGACTGGCAAATATACTCTCACTGTCGGCTAGACATGGTTGAGGATCTCAGTTGCAGGGTCTCTGGGTGTATCGCGGAGGTCGGTGGGTGGATGGTGAACAATGGCCTAATCTTGATCATGGATAAGACGGAGATAATGTGGGCAGCCACATCTAGGCGTGATCACCTATTAGTGAAAGGTAAGCTAATCCAGCCTTCTGATTCAGTGAGACTTCTAGGAGTCTTACTGGATCGGAATCTGACACTGGAGAGGCAAATAGATGTCACAATAGCTTCTTCTTTTTTTTCACTATGCCAAATTAAGGCTATTAGAAAGTGTTTACCCTCAGATGCAGTTAAGACCCTAGTGGGCGCGTTTGTATTGTCTCGGATTGACTAATGTTCGATGGAGTAGTCAATTTGGTTCAGCCACATCGTCAGATTGGTACAAATTTCGGAGACCGCGCTTTCTGTGTTGCGGGTCCGGTGGAGTGGAACAGACTGCCATCCGGAGTGAAGAACTCCAAATCTGTGGATGTATTACGCGGAGCACTCAAGACACACCTTTTTAGAGTCTTATCCATGATCGGAGAGAGCGTGACACACACAAAACGGCGCTCTCTTATCATTTGTAATTTAAAATAAATTAGCCTAATATTATAATTACCTAACATTAAAAAAAGTGTTATTAGAATCCGTGAATATGAAGTTGTGGTTGAATGATTAACCATCAAATTATTGGAACACCTGTTACTTATGTAAATTTTCTGCTTTTTCTATACAAAAGAATACCATCTGGTGGGTACTGAATTCAAATAAATAGAAGTACCCAGGTAATAAAAAAAAACCTAAATCATTATTAAATTTTGTGTAGTAAACAATTATTAAAATAACAATGTTTATAATTTAATTTTCTAATGTTTGCACATTCACCGAGTGAAAATTCATTTTTAATTTAATAATTAAAAAACTTTTTTATTTAAAAAACACATAGTTTTTATTTTCACATATGAGTTATAATGCCTAAGCGCTGTCGAACCTGCTCGGTTCATCATCAGAGGCTAACTCACAGAGTTAGCTACTAACAAACTAACTAACTAACTAACTAACTAACTAACTAACAGAGTTAGCCTCTGATGATGAACCGAGCAGGTTCGACAGCGCTTAGGCATTATAACTCATATGTGAAAATAAAAACTATGTGTTTTTTAAATAAAAAAGTTTTTTAATTATTAAAGTTAATAATTTAGTTGATAAAGCACTGCTATAACAGTCATAGTCGAAATTATATTTTTTTGGATTCATTCACCACAATGTTACAACCTGGACCCTGAGTACAGAGTTTTTTCACTTTACTCGAAGTATTGTGTATGTGAGAAAAATGTATGCGAACTTGTAAAGCACCCCTGGCAAAAAAGGTTTCGAAACTTGTTTTACCAGAGGTGCTTTACAAGTTCACATACATTTTTCTCCAATACTCAATACTTCGAGTACAGTGAAAAAACTTGTACTCAGGGTACTCTAGTTTTTATCCTGTTTACGACTTGGTCGTAACTATGTTTTTCTTGACTTATAGGTTAGTATAAGGTGGACCACTCATACTGTAAAAAAATGGTTCACTTTGCCAATGGCACACCTGTTCCAGGGAAGTTTGGCAAAAGCAGCTGGGTTTATGTTGATTTGAGTTGTGGATTTTAATTTGTAAGTAGGTACACATGCAGCATTTGTAAGCGTGAACTTGCACGTGCCTGTGGACATGCACTTAAATTGAATCTTAAATGTTAATATATCTTTGGAACTTAGATTATAGATCACTTTATTAAGGCAGTGCCTTGTGCTAGCCATTTGTATGTTCTAGCGTCCGTCTTCTTAATTGTGGCAAGGAGTTGGTGCCCATGAGGCAATTCTAAATCTGGCAACATGAATTCTTAGGTGACTTCTTGCTCGTCCTCCTGAGATTTTTCCTTCATGGATGTTGCTGAAGAGTTTCCTTATAGAACACAATTATGTATGACCGGTCATAATATTGTATGATTATTATTTTCACTGTGTACGTTCTTTATATTGTTACGAACTTGGAGTACCTACGTGCGACTGTTCATGCATACATAGAACAGTCTGGCACTAGTACTATGGTGATAGTGTTACAAACTACTAACTTCGAAGTACCTACGTACGCCTGTACAGGTACAATAGTGTGTGTAAAACCGTCTGGTATAATCCATCATCGTAGTGGAACAGCTGTCTAGTATAATCTAGAACAGAGATAGAATAATCTGGAATATGCAAGAAAGATCTCTGTTGTATCTTTATAAAGGGACTGCAATGGGGCAGCAGCAGAGCAGTCGCTCGGAGTATTTTGCAGCGAAACCAATATACGCAGAGATTATTAACTATTGTAAATTGTGAACCAAACCGTGTAAAATAAAAATTGCAGATTAATTAAAAGAGAACCCCAGTATAACAATATTTTACTTTAATCATTACAGATGCAATATTCTGCGGGATGGATTCAAATTGGCGGAAAGCTATGGGGTTTTCTCTACCAAAGAAATGAGGATATTACCATCTTCTGCCATGCTCGGTAACCGTCTTTTCTCCAGTAAGGTAGATAAGACATTGAACGTCTCTCAGATGGAGGCGCTGACCACCCATTGTGATGAATGGTGGGATGTGAATGGTGCAGCCAGAGCTCTTCACGGTATGAATGAAGTAAGGTAAGCAAAACGTTATTGTATGTAAAGAATGCAGTGCAGAGAGAGGAATTTACAGAATCTGTTAGTCTATGACACACTAGTGAGAGTGACACAGATTTGTTGATGTTGTAAAGTTTGCTATTGATGTCCTGATTCATTGTAACAATTGGGGAAGTATACAAATATTATTCTTTGACTATCTGTTTTCATAAGGATTCCATTTGTGAGGGATGGAATATTGAACACACTTCCAAGTCAACAGCAGTATGCTTCATCAACATCTCCGCTTCAAGGACTGAGAATCGTGGACATTGGTTGCGGCGGTGGAATTCTTTCAGAGGTGAGAAATGTTACAGCGTCTTATATTTCTGGATTGTAGATATGTCCTTGCACAAAGTTTAATTTCAGAAAAGATGAAGTTGCAACTATCCTTCCATCTTTGTGGTGATTTCTTCGGGAGGCAATGGCCAATGTTACTGTGATGTCCCGTCTTTTACTGGGTTGAGTTGTAAATTAGTAATTATTACAATGCCGTTAATATTTTACCCCATTTTTCAATAGGCAGACTTGAGCTACTGATTATTTCACAGGTAACAAAATGACTTGTACTGCTAAGTATAACGTAAATATCAAATATGCCTTCTGCTGACCAAGGTGAGTGCCGCCTGTGTGACATAGCTAATAAATTAATTTTATTCATTACTGTTACATACATTTCCTTGTATTATCTGTATTGGTTTACAGATCATTGATAGCGCTCCCAGCAGCAATTTAGCTCACTAAGCAATTTTCAAGAGGAAGGGGGATGGATGTATTGATAGTACACAAATGAGGAAGGGAGATAGATGCATTGAGAGTAAATACTTCTGCTAGGGGTACTATTGAAATATTGAGCCCCTATGTATTTATTTTAAGATGCATTTATGAATATATTTCTAATATTGACTGTCCACAAAAAACAGCTCTCCTATTTATTCCACAAAAAACTCATAAGGGGGAGATTTCTATCTACTTTTGTTTTTTTGGGATGTTTATTAAGCCTTCTAATCTAATCTAATCTAATCTAAGCTGCAAAGATATATATCATTTAAGTTTTATATTAAATGCATTCCCACAAGCAGATATGTATAATTTCGCGCTAACACATGCCGCATGTGGACCTACAATATAAAAACCCAATCTCAAATGAACATAAGCCTTGCAACTCTTGCCGTCCTTCCCTGAAACAGAGGTGACATTGGCAAAGTGAACCAATTTTTACATTATGGGTGGTCAGCCGCATAACAACCTATGTTGACTAGAGACAACCAAGCCTTGTTGACTAGATTTCGCCTGTAGAAATGGGTGTGAGGAGGCAGACACTCAGATCTGCGGGTCATCAATTGGGTTCAGCCGCACCGTCAGGTGTGCAAAAATTTTGAAGACCGGGCCTTCCGTGTTGCGTATCCAGTGGAGTGGAACAGACTACTACCCAGAGTTAAGTACTCCAAATCTGTCGACTTAAAAAAAAATACTGGCAAGGCTTACTCAGCCTTCACAAGAAATGAGAACCAGCCTGCTTGATAGCTGGGAAACACTCACTTCAGCTGAAGTGGCTGGTGTAAGGCTGTAAAAATAAATAGGTTCAATTTGCTCTTGCCCTTCAGAGAGAACGCGGCAAGAAGTTAAACTATATGTGTAGCTTAGTTGCGTTATTTGCGATGCACACAAAAAATATAAACATAGTAGAAAAGTTGTAAAATGGTTGACTAAAAACCTTACTGTGAGTTATTTGTATTCAACTGTTAAAATATAGTCAAAAATTTGTTTGAGATGTTTGATAAAATTATTTGTATCCTTAACTTACAGCCAATCGCTGCTTTGGGGGCAAAAGTAGATGGAGTAGATGCCAGTACGGATATGATAGAGGTCGCTACCACACATGCTCAGCAGAATCCAAGCTTGGCGGGAAACCTTACGTACTTCAACAAGACAATCGAGGTATAAAGCATTGTTAATATTGTATTTCTAGGCGTCAAGGACACTCAAGAATCTACGACAATGGTGGGAAAAAGTGCCAAATCACTACGTGATGGATCAGAAGCGCTATTCTGCTAAATTCCTTACGACCTTGAGGCGACGAGCTGGCGATTCGTGTCCACAAATAAGATGTATTGTGATTTTTTATCTATGGAGCTCTTGCGCAATCGCTAGCAATTTCAGACTTATATTGATATCTAAAGTGTAATGAATTTAGCAGAATAGCGCTTCAGGTATTTGCATTTAAGGGAACTCCAGCCTGTACTGTGTCCTATCGACAATAACTTTGACCCTTGTTCAACAGATGTTGTTGGGTAATAGGGTAATTGCAGTGGTAGGGAACTGTTACTGTATCCTGCCGCCGTTCCACTAGGGGTTGCCGGTACCTCCGCAGATGCGCCTCCACTTTTTTCTGTCCTTACAAACCACTTTCATTTCCTCAATATTCATCACCTTTTTCATACATACTCTTCTCTTATTTTCACTCTGCAGGTTCCATTCTTTCGCAATCTCACCTATTTGGTCTAACCATGCTTTCCTGGGCCTTCCCCTTCTGCGCTTTCCTCTGACATTTCCTTTGTACACTTTCTTCGTTAGTCGTTCATCATCCATTCTTTCGAGATGTCCGAACCATCTCATCGTACTTTTTTGTACTTTCATTCTCATATTCTCTTTTATACCACACTCGTTCATCACCCAATCATTACGTACTCTATCATTCAGTGTCTTTTCAGGCATTGCTCTCAGGTAAGCCATTTCAACCGTACATACTTTTTTGGGAAAACTATTGAAAATAATATGGTTGTGTGAAGTACATTTCAAGGATCACAATCACATATTTTTTAAGTAGTAAAAATAAAGATATCATTGATATTTTTGAAAAATGAAATGCGGAGAATTTGAATCCCGCCAAAAATGCAGTGTGAACGGCTAGGGACGTTTGTCGTCATTTTGACGACAAACGTCGCTGTCAAACTGACTACCTGGGCCATTTAACACCTAAACTCCAAAGATCTGACGTCATATCCGCCCGAATAAAGGAATGACCTGTTTTAGCGGAAATGGAAAATACGCGAATTTTAAAGAGCTATAATTTAAAAACTGAGCCACATATTATTTTTTTTAAAACGCAAATGCATTTTAAAAAATGTAGCCTACCATTTTATGAAATAAAATAAAAAAGTGAAATTACCAGGTATTATTAATTATAATTCATTAGAATAAAAATCATGAATTATTAATTGATAATATTAATATCTGTTTCTGGCCATGCAAAATAGGTTGGCGAATTGTGTTCCTCTTCATAAATCTATTGAAAAAAATAGTAAGACTCTTAGTTATTCATAAATTTTCTCAGTTTTTAAATTGTCTTCTTTCAAATTCAGTTTTAACAGTCAATGTAATGATACCTATTTATTTTCAGGAGCATTCAAAAGCTAATGCATGTGTTTACGATGCCGTTGTGATGTCAGAAGTGATTGAGCACATTCCGGAAAAGGATCTATTCTTGAAGTATTGTTGCTCGACCTTGAAACCAGGAGGTTCCATTTTCATCACCACTTTCAACAGGACCTTTCTGGCATGGTTCTTGGGCATTGTGCTGTCGGAGAATGTTATCCACTGTATACCAAAAGGGACGCATGATTATGACATGTTTATATCTCCTGAGGATTTGACGGTTCTACTCAAAAAGTGTAAGAATTCCCATGTTATATTGCTAAGCTTTTTGTTTTGTATTTACGTTGTAGCAGGTGTCTACAAAAATAAAGATGCTCATTTGTATTTATTATGCAATGTTTTACAACTTATTTGGAAAGGGCATTGGTTTGTGAAGCCTATTTATTTACAAATGTAAAAAACAGTATGTCTAAGTGTTTGAGTAAATTATTAGGTAGGTTTTTGTCTATGGGTCACAGGCTTTTAAAATCCTTTCTCCTTTGGCCATTTATTAGCCTTGTCCATTCAGTTTACCTACTCACCATATAACAACACCCCTGTGTGAGATCCAGTGCTTGTTTGACCTCTAGTGAGAAGAAACGCACATTGTCCCTTCAACTGAACCAAAAGTTGCGCGCGATCGACAGGAAACTAACCTATTAGTCAATGAATTTGAGTTTGAAACATCCTTAAACAACGGTTATCTTAATTTATAATCTAGAGTTGCCAAAAAGAGTTTTGATGATTAAAATACAATGCACACCCACAAGCTGGCAAATGTCATTTCACGCTAACATATAATTGTGGCACTTGATAGAAACACAAAAACTATAAAAGAAGATCATTTGGGAGTGAGGTGAGCCTATCTAATTAGTCCTTGACTCCCATCCTTGTTCCCTGATGTTCTGCGACTCTGGTAGATTTGCCTGTTGATCAGTTTGCTCAAACGCGGAATAAATTAAGAAACAGCGTTCCATTATCTTTTATATCTCATATCGACTGCTCCGAGGAAGAAGGCAGTAGCTCCGAAATTGAGGTTTTGACTTTTTTCAATTTCTGAGGGTAGAAAATCATTATCTTCATTCCAAGATGACAGCCGTGTCTCTATCTCTTTTAAATTCGTTAATAAATGAATGTAAAAAATAGCTTAGTCATTGTTCTCCATGGAATAAATAACATTCAATTGGCTTTCCTGCAAAACTATATTTTTTGACTTAGTGCTGTATTATACTCTTTTCCCAGGGGTATATTGTTATTTCTCATGAAGGTCGAGTAAACATTGTAGACCTGGAAGAGAATAGTATATCAATTGTCAGCATTTTCCCTGTTCTCATTAAAACAAGTTTTTATTGCTTCCGGCAGTTAAGAAAAAAATTTGCTACTAAGACCTGGCTAAGAGAAGAAAGCTCCAAAATAGGAAATCATTTCTGGCAGCTGAAGCTACTCCCAGCATACAACATAGTATAAACTCCACACTATGTCGTCAAGAGAAAAAATGTATAGAAACTTAATCACTGACCAGGGGTGCTGTTGTATAAACCATACTTTTTTCTATTCACTCGATGGTAGTGAATTTACACAATGAACCTCAATTTAAAACAATCCTTTCCTCAGACATTGTGTATGTAATAAGTAAGCAACCGCCCAAATAATGACTATGTTATCATTTCATACTTATACGTATATCAAGAATGATATTATTCATTGTTGGCTGTTTCTTGGTATGTTGTTCACATTGTTTATTTCTAAGAATTCTTCATTTGTTGCAGATGATTGCAAGACTACAATATTAAAAGGATTGAACTATTATCCATTTAAAAACCAATGGAAGTTTGTTAACAACTTGCAGGTAAGCTATGCTTTGCAAGCAGTGAAAGTTGACAAATAAATGTAAGGAATTTCATCTAACATCAAGCAGTATTAGCAGTATTTTATTTATTTTACATAAAAAAAATACTCTTTGATGAATTAAAACAATTTGGAAATAATTTGATTAATTATTCTCCAATGCTTTTCCACTCCAGTTCCATACTCCTACTGCATGATGGTCTGCTACCGTTCCGCCCAGGGGTGGAAGTCTCAACGGCCGTCTTTAGCTTACCGTATCTATTTGAGGATAGGATGGAATACAACATGGCGGTGCCTGAACAGCTGATCGTTGTTCCATATAAAATGGATCAGCTGTTGATACGCCGACATGTTTTATTTCATCCCAACTTCAAATAGATACGGTACAATCTATCAACAATCGTCGAGACTTCCATCTCAGGTGTCTATAGCTATGTGCGTCTTCCCTGGGACCGCCACTACAACTACTTATGGCACATTAATTATTGGATGTGACCAAGTCAATGTAGTCTACTGACTCATTGACTAGACAACATTGAAGTCTTATATGGTTCGTAGTCTAATGCTTAAGCCTTCGGAATCATGATTGGAAGGTAGTCGGTTTGATTAATGGCAGAGCATACAAAATGATTAATTTTTCTAGTATGCTCTTAAAAATGCCTTTCGCAGGCTGCATTTGGCCCGCAAGCCATAGTTTGGAGACCCCTGTTATAGATTATAGAATGGTTTTCACCAACACGGTCCAGAAACAGTTATCAAAGCATTAAATCAATTATTCAACAATCTTATTTAATAAATTATGAATTCATACTTCCCCACTGACATCTGTTAACTCAGGGACAACTGTTCCACCCAATGACATCTGTTGGGATCAAACCGGTGATGTTTTTTTTAAACAAACACTGCCTTGATCGCCTATAAATGTTTATGTCTTACACTTCTTATTTTTAAATAAAACAATTTGTATTTATTTTATTTATTTTATCCGTCTTTGATTCTATGACTAAGTAATACTATAAAAGTAAAGTACTTAAAATATTTACAATATTATGCTATAACACCAAATCTTAACTATCATTACTGCTTGTTCTTATTCTAATACAAAAAATCCTCATAAAGATATATCTCTTACCTGTGTTGCTCATACATTGTTTTAAGTTAGAATTTTAGAAAATTTAAGTACCCTGGAACACTTTATCTCACCAAGTTTGAAACTGACAGTGTCGAATACAGTGAAAACTTTTTTTTTAACTTAATATGTCACTGGTAAATATGTAGGTACCTACTCTACAATATAACAAAACATTTTACATGGTATAAAAACTGCAGTAGGTACCTACTAATGAAATAAAAAGTATTGGTTCATGAGAAATTGCGTTTTAGATCCTATGTAGAATTTTGAGAACAAGGTTCACATGTTCATATCATTTTAGTTCAACATCCTAGATTCCCACCTTTGATTCTATACAAATTAAGTTACAAACATTCGTCCAGCTTAACAGCAATAAGATCTTGCCTAACACTTTTCAGCAAATACAAAAGACTAGGGCTATTGAGGTTTAGTTTTACAAGAGAATAAAGCTCATCAAATAAATCATCCAAATGGAATATTTCTGATGTCACCCGGCCAGAAAAAAAACACAGTAGGTACAGAGCCTTTATACAATATTTGTTGGTAGTTTGAAAAGACACTCAAGTTCACCGTTCTGCATTTAGAATTTCCGCAAAGTGTATAAGCTTACAGTGCTGTTAACTAAAAAGAGTCCCTGATTATCAGGAATACATTTTTTATTTCCTATGAGTGACGACACATAGCCGAGGGATATTTTGAATGTTTGGAGTGCATTAAATGAATGTTAGTTAATAGGGTAATTTCACATATACTTCTTATTTCATAAAATGATAGACTACCTTTTTAAAAATGCATCTGCGTTTCTAAAAAAATAATATCTGGCTTAGTTTTTAAATTATTCATTTTACAAAATACATTACATTTTCAATTTCCGGTAAGCAGGACATTTTTTTATTCAGGCGGATGTGACGTCGATGGATCTTTGGATCTTTGGAGTGTACCGACGGGCCCAGGTAGTCTGGCGGATCCATCTACGTCATTTTGACGTCACGGCTTGGCTAGCCGGTTACGCTGCGTTTTGGCGGGACTCGAATTTTCGGCATTTTATTTTAGAAAGTTATCAATGATATCTTTATTTTTACTACTTAAAAAATACATGGTTGTTATCCTTGAAATGTACTCTACACCAGCATAGTATTTTCAACCGTTTTCCCCAGCACTGCAATTACCCTATTACTAGGAAGAAAATAAAGTCTCATTTCCAGGGCATTGTTTCCAAGTATGATTTCACAGTTAAGAGTAACATAGCTGGTATTATCACAAGGTTATTGTTTGCACTATTCAGGTCCCAGCAGGTCTTCCACCGGCACCTTGGCGTAGAAGCTATTGGTGACCCTGAAGCAAGCAGCGATGATCTGGTCCACTGCGGCCGGGGCTATGTCGTTCATGATGATCTCCCAGTTCTCATTCACAAACACCATGGTGGGCTCGGCTGCAAGGAGAAGACTTCCCTGTGATATTCATGTCATGATAGTCAAAAGAGGAGCTCCCGGTACGTGAGGGGGAACTGGAATTAGCTTAAACTGTTGTGCTCAAAAATTAATTTTCACTGTGTGAATACACAAACCCTAAATAGGTCATTATTCTATGTGACTAACATCGTCAGCAGCCAATGAATAAAATATTTGTTTGCCTTTTCCCCAGCAACCTGGCAGTGTGACAATGCAATTTTGCAGTGTATTGAATTGGTGTTGAGTTCAATCCTTATAGTACTGTACTGTATCCTGCCGCCGTTCCACTAGGGGTGGCCGGTACCTCCGCAGATGCGCCTCCACTTTTTTCTGTCCTTACAAACCACTTTCATTTCCTCAATATTCATCACCTTTTTCATACATACCTACTCTTCTCTTATTCTCACTCTGCAGGTTCCATTCTTTCGCAATCTCACCTATTTGGTCTAACCATTCTTTCCTCGGCCTTCCCCTTCCGCGCTTTCCTCTGACATTTCCTTTATACACTTTCTTCGTTAGTCGTTCATCATTTTTATAATATGGTTTACAGTGGCGAAGGGTGAAATTTTCAAGAGGTAGCCCGGTTGAAAAAAAAAAGTGAAATATTACCAATATTCGGTAGGTAAGAATTACCGTGGTGATGAGACTTCCAGCCCAGGCCAGAAAAAAACACATTAGGTATAGAACGTCATTTTTTTTTTTTTTTTTTAAATAGATTTGTGGAAAGGAATGCAATCCACCAACCTATTTTGCCTGGCCAGTTGTCTTCATGCGAAAGCAGAAGCTTGTGTGCATGCAACGGCATCTGTTGAACCAGGGTCGAAGTTATCGTCGCGGGATTCGAACCAGCGTTATCCGGTTCCAAATAACCTGTCTTGATCCCCGCGGCCATAAGACCGACTGTCATAATTTTGATACAATATTTTGGTAGTTTGTAAAGACACTCAAGTCCACCGTACTGCATTTAATATTTCCGCCGAATGTTACTGATGTATTTTGGTATGTAAGAAATACCGTGGTGATGAGACTTCCAGCCCTGGATAAGTTAAGGTAGAATAATGTTTACATTGCAAATCTTTCATTCCTTCTGTAAGTTGGTATTTGTTTGAAGACTTGGCTTAAAAGAAGGCAGCGTGGACAGAAGACTTTAAATATTACATGTGGTAAGTTCTTACCGAGGAATTGGTTTCCGTTGAAGAGATTCTTGAAGTCGAATTGCGCTCTCTCCAGCTTGAAGGTCCTCTTTGTAACGACAGTGTGCCAGTGCTCCTTGCCGTCTTCTCCCAGGACCTTATTGATGGCGTACTTCACATGCAGGTTCATGTTTTCTGAAAACAATATACATTTATTTAAAGTCATGTTTACCCCTTGAAATACACAAGAGGAAAGCATACAGTTTGCGACTGATTTGTTTATTTGAAGTATTTTGTAGGAAGACAACATTTAAAAAAGAATAAGTAAAAATGGGCAGAAATACAGCAACAGAACACACAGAAATAAAAGGAAAATTAATCATCTGATAATACCTTTCGTTAGACACGGTATTTTCAACGTTAACATTTATATTGAATGAAGAGGTCACACTTGCGTCAATCGTGTGGGTAGATTTTTTATCCATTTAAAGTTATACAATATGTTAACGATGAAACTATCAGGCCTTAGTACTTAAAGTAGGTAAGCATCAGTATAAAGTCTGAAAAAAAAATTCACAGAAAACCCTGCAGTGAAACGATGCTAAATCATGATTGTGTATAGCATTTTATGTGTATAGGAATTTACAGAATATTGTGTAAAACATATATCTAATACTTGTTTATGTAAGCTGTAAGAATGGTCCTTCAAGCAAATTATTTCCAATCTTGGTTGCTGATTCTAACCCCAATGTGGACATATTGTCTATGTTCTATGAGACCATACTGAATTTTTTAACTCCTCTTTGTTTGAAAAGAAGGCACCTAATATATAAAATAGGCATCGATATTGCTTAAATTTTAGAGAGATGCTGAGTTTGTGTACATTTGCAGGAATTATGTATGAAACTATGAAATAAATTGATCACAGGCTTTGAGGCCAATGAATTATAATGAATGCCTATCAATGAATGACCTATTGTGAGCTTTACTGATAATCATGATACCTTATCATGATACCTTTATATGTACCTATTAATGACTGAACATCTGACCACAAATGTTAAATTCATTCCTACTTATTTTAAATATCTTAACAATAATATTCATAGTCATTTGTCTCTGTGCATTAAATGAACAGAGATTAACCATGTATGAAATAACTAAGCTATTGTGTTTGAGCCAAATTAAGCCAAATTTGAATATGTAAGTAAGAGTTAGTGTAGGTCTTTTAATAACACTGTTAATTGTTTTATGTGAGATGAAGTTGACATTTAAAAAATACCTATTTGATACATATCTAAGTTTCAGGTTAATTATCAACCTTTTGATACTTTTAGGGTCCTTAAGGGGTTAAGGTTTTGCATTACGTGACTAAGCTACAGATATAGTGTTACTTCTTGCCGCGTTCTCACCAAAAGGGTCGCATGTGGAGAGTGGGATAGGTATACAGGCCCGGATTAAGGGCGGTTCGAGCGGTACAACCGAACCAGGGCCCCCACACTCAGGGGGCCCCCACAGTGCCAACAAAACTCTTATATTTTTATCAGTGCCCAGGTCTTTCCGGGCATTTGTGACCAAAGGCCAAAAAGGGGTCCCCGATGACAGACTTAATAGAAATTACTTTACAAGCATTACAACAAAATATATTTGGGGTGTAAGTCTTATGAGGCATACGCTACCAAGGAGCCCCCCAAAAACTGAAAAATATTGTATGGAAAAAACTTCAACATACTTTTTTTTCGGAAATTATATGCATCTTTGAGGTTATGGAAAAGCAGCAAAGAAGGGAGGGGGGATTTTCATGGAGGGGGGGCATATAGGGGGCCCCCGAGCTTTACCCCGCACCAGGGCCCCCAGAGGGGTTAATCCGGGCCTGGGGATATATATATATTTATTTCGGCAGGTAAGGGAGTCGGCCTTAGGCCAACCCCTTCAGTTGAAGTGGTGGTTTCCCAGCTCACAAGGGGGCTGGTAGGTACTCATTTCTTGTGAAGGCTGAATTAACCTTGCCGGTACTTTGTTTTGGGTTTGAAATAAACACAGATGGAAAATTATTTCTGACACTCTTGGTGGGATTCAAAACCCAAGCTCTCTTCATGGAATGCAAGCACTCTACCAACTGAGCTATCAACCGGGCTGCATTGATGAGTGAAATCTATTTATTTTCACAGGTGATGGAGAAAGCTTTTTGTCAATAACTTCACTTGAGGTCAGGCTATTTATTAATGGAGTCTGCTCATTAAGCACCCGTGGAGTGACTACATCACGAAACGGAGCTATAAAAAAATCTTCAACTCATCATCATCATCATCAAGATATCCTTAGACCTATTTTCTTGACAAATTTATACACATCAACTTACTTAGTAAAGATGTGTATGTAGTAAACATGATCATACCTGGTAGATAACTTGATAAGTATTTAGATGGAAGTTGATATGTTCACATGTAACTGACCTTACATTACGGTGAGTAAAAGGAATCAATTCTATTATAAGTGTTATATAATTCATAATTGGCCTGATCAAATAGCTAAGTAATTCCTAGTACTTAAATACTTGCATGTAATATGCACTTCTGATCACTATTGGCTGAGAAAACCCCATTAGTGGTATTCAGAGTCAATCGTAAACTAAGTATGTTCTATCGACAATAACTTTGACGCTGGCTCAACTGATGTCATTGGGTAGTTATTAATTAATAATTCATTAAAAAAAGATACATTTATTTATTTATATATTATAAATTGATGAGGTTGATGCCTGTGTCTGGCCAGTCAAAAAAGGTTGGGGAATTGCATTCCTTTTTACAAATTTATTTTTATAAATAATTAAACTGAAGAATACACGTTCATGTTAAATGGTATGAAAGTTGAAATTGTGGATGAATTAAGATAGGTACTTGTAAAGTATGCATGTTTGAAAAGAATGGAAAGATGGCAAGGGAACTTGAGAGTTGGGTGTGTAAGGGAAAGCAAGTGGTCGGAGCGGAAGAATAGCAAAGAACAAGTGATTGACGAGAGATCTGAGAATGGCGGTACACAATAGCACCGACTTTGATGTATGGAAGTGAAGCATGGACAGTGAATGATAGCGAAATGAGTAAAGTGTGTACTTATGGTGGAAATGAAATATTTGAGAAGCATGACGGGAAAAACTCTGAAGGATAGAGTTAGGAACAAATGCGTAAAGAAAGAATGTAATTTTAAAGAGGATGTGAAAGTTAAGTTACAAAATAATGTGATGAGATGGTTTGGGCATGTGGAAAGAATGAATGTTGATAGACTGACAAAATATAGATACAGAGGAAGTGTGAAAGAAAAAAGAGGTAAGGGACGACCGAGAAAAGTATTGAGTGATCAGATCGAGGAGATTGTGAAAGAATGGGACACACAAAGCGAGCGTAAAAGAAGAAAATTCATGAAAAATGTGATGGATATGAATGAATTGAAAAAGGATAGAAAGAAACGGAGGCAGCTCTGCAGAGGCTCTGACCATCCCAAGCGGAATGGCGACAGAGTTACAGTACCTATACAAAATATTATAGGTAGGTATATAGTTGGTGTTTCCTTTAAATTGAAGTCTGATAGACATTGGATTATTTTGGATTGTAGTTTAAATGACAGTTTATGTATAATTACTCCCTGCATACAAAATTGATGTCAAACATGTAAAGCCAAGGACATCGGGTGATTTCCTTTCATTTTTTACATGGAAAACTTGTTTGAATTAATTCACGAAAATTTAGAACACCGTGACTGTAACTCTGCTGCTTTTCCACTCGGGGTGGCCAGAGCTTCTACAGAATTATTTCCAAATATTCCTATCCTGATGCTTTTATATTTGTTGAGACAAGACTGGAAAAATATTTGATTTGTGAAATTGTAAAAAAAAATGGTGAATAAAAAATAATTTTCTAGAAAAAGGTGATGGTTAAATTAAATTAAAAATAAATTTATATAAAGGTATAAAACACACAACTAAGCTACACATATAGTGTTACTCCTTTCCGCATTATCCTCAAAGGGTTTCGCATGAGGCGAGTGGAACCTATTTATTTTTACAGGTAAGGGGGCCGGCCTTACGCCAAGAACTTCAGTTTAAGTGGGTGTTTACCAGCTCCCGAGAAGGGTGGTACTCATTTCTTGTGAATGCTGAGTAAACCTTGCCGGTATTTTATTTTGGGGTTTTGAAATAAACACTGAAACGGAAAATCATTTCTGATCCCATTGTGGGGTTCGAACCCGGGCTAACGGCATGGAATGTAAGCACTTTACCAACTGAGCTATCGACCGGACTAATCTACTGTTTTCTTTTTAAGTAGTCTTATGTTTTTTAGGTGAAAATTTCAATCATTTAGGTACTGTTATTTAAATAGTGCTTAGGTATAAACAAAATAAATAGGGGAATAAGGAATTATTATATAAGTTATAGTTGTATTGGAAACTTGTGGAATATGATAGGCCTAGAATGTTTGATTGTTATAGCTATAAAAGGCGTGAATTGCCTGCAAGTGGACAGTCTCCAAAATACTATTAGCCCTTACAGGCCAAGTCAGCGAAAGTCAACCACACAAGTGAACCATTGTAAAATAAATTGAAATAAAAATTAATTTAAAATAAATCTCCGGCCGTTTAATTAAGAAGACTATCATTCTAAATTTCCAAAACATTAGAACCCGAAAAACACTACCTACAGTACATTTTATTTTTATATTAATTAACAGTTAACATGGATTCAATTCTTATGCAACTACAGATCAAGGCAATGATCTTGATGGAATGCTTCTAAAGGCTGGTTTATGATATTGCACAATTGAATAGCTTAAAAAACCTTAAGGTCAGGTACGTAGCCCTTAATGCTATGCATTCAGCACGCTGTTTTTTTTCTAGATTTTTCTCTTTGAATGAATTCTTTTTCTCGATTAATATTTTTTTCACATTAAATTTGAGTCTTATAAAACCAAAACCGGTGGGTAATCTAAGTTGTTTTTTTTAAATTACTAAGTAATAGTGCTTAAGCGTGTTTACTTGCCGTGTATGTGTGTGCGTAGACTTGAGTGTTTGACACTTTGAACTGTTAATACCTCTGATACTCTCTAGAAATATATATTCTAGAGGAGCCTAGTCAATTCAGGAACACGCGAAAATAGGCCTTAGGGGCACATATAAATAGACTGCAGTTCTGTGAAGCAGGCAGTGATTGATTAACACTCTAGCCGTGAAACCAACAAAGGTAGAAGTTGCAGAGTGAACCATATTATGTAAACTTAAAAAAAAAAAAATACAGTGAAATAAATATCTAATCTAATCTAAGTTGCAAAGATATGTAACATTGGGGATTCACATTATATGCATTCTCACAAGCAGACACGTACAAGTCTGCGCTTGCACATGTCGCACGTGAATCTACATACATCATAAAAACCCAAATCTCAAATGGTGAAATTGACAAAGTGAACCATTTTTTACAGCATGGGTGGTCAGCCGCATACCAACCTATAAGTCAAGGAATATAACCGCAATTTTATTAAAAGTAAACCCGAGATAAAATCGTAAGAATATTTACTCACTCATAGTCACTGTGAAGGGGCCATCTCCTTGCACTGGTAGGATGAGAACTCTGCCATCGACTTTGTAGTGGCCTTTCATTGTTAAATTCGCCACGACGTCCAGCACGGCTTTGCCTTTTTCAAAGTTGATCCTGGAAAAGAAAATAAATGGGAAAATTGTTAACAGCATTCACAAAGTTAAGGTATACCTACACTGTCTTTACAATAAGTGGGAATGTGCAGCTTCAGGAACAGAGAAATAATGCTGTCTCGCTCACGACATATGAAATGCTTTTCTCATTTTCTGTGTAAGCAACGTCTCTCTACTCCGTCTTCAATCTATTTACATATCACCATGGAAATCATGACATCACCATGGCAACGGAATTTGTTACTAGTGTCTAATCTAATATAATCTAAGCTGCAAAATATAAGTAACATTAGAGATTCACATTATATGTATTTTCACAAAACAGACACGTATAAGTTCGCGCTTAAACATGCCGCCTGTGGTCCTACAATATAAAAACTAGAATCTCGAATGAACATACACCCTGCAACTCTTGCCGACCTTCCCTGAAACAGGGGTGGCATTGTTATTTTTATAATATTTCAGACCAATCTTGATTTAGGCACATTGTGTGCTTTTAATTATTATACTGTCGCAAACTTGAAAAACGTGCACTTAAACACGCATATATCATAAGACGGACTATGAAATCAAAGTGACTATACACAACAATGCTCGTAGGTACTATAAAACCATCTAGGAGTAGACCATGATTGTATTCGTGCATTGGAATGACGTTTTAGTGATTGTGTGTGTACATAACGTTCTGGTGGTAGGATGATCTAGTGAATGGGAGAAAGAACCCTCTGGTTCCCTATATAAGAGATCAAAATGGTACGGACAGTAGAGTCGCAAGAGAACAATTCTGAATAACACCTATAAACAGTGATTGTCAAGTTGTGAAATAAATTGAGAAAAAAAAATTGTGAAAAATAAATTCTGTAAAAATTAATTATGGTATTTTAATTAAAAAGATAATTCAGCAGAAAACGTAAAAATACTTTATCATAAAACAAAGTTTAATTTTCACAAATTGAGCATTTATTTTATTTTATATGGATGTATGTGAGAACTTTTTTTTTCTCTTTTTACATCAAACATTCATAGGTATTGTTTATCGAGAATGTCCCTTTAAAAAATAATGAAATAAAATAGATAAATATCATGTCAGTAATTATATAGATATTTCGTAAATTACTGGCTGGATATATTTAACCCCAAAATGATTTTGTACAATTGTTACCTACCTATAGCAACAAAATTTAACGTTTAAACTCAACAACAAAAATGTATGGAATCTGAAACAGCGCCATCGTATAAAACAGCATGGTAGTTAGCATACTAGTTGTGTGTTTTTGACGCCAAAACGTTTGAAAGGATCGAGGGCTTGTGTCCCTTTAAAAAATGAAAAGTTGGTTGCAGTAAACGGGTGTAATCTCGGTCAATAAACTGTCAGCCGGAGTCGCGGCTTATTTCAGGGCCACCGAGCTCTGTGAGGTGATTAATTACTGAGCCGGTAGGTACTTGCATAAGCTGGACCTGCATTATAAACAGCCCGCTGCGCATGTGTGTGCCTCTGATTGGACGTGTGATATAGCAGATGTTGGCGTGCCTAGGCGTTTCGTGAAATGCCTAGTCAAAAGGCATCATTTTCAATCCATAAAGAAAAAAAAAGTAATTTGTTGTGTATGTCTTTGACTTATATGTAGGTTGGTATGCGGCTGACCACCCATGCTGTAGAAAATGGTTCACTTTGCCAATGTCACCCCTGTTTCAGGAAAGGTCGGCAGGAGTTGCAGGGAGTATGTTCATTTGAGATTCGGGTTTTTATATTGTAGGACTACATGCGGCATGGTTAAGCGCGAATTTAAACATGTCTGTTTTGTGAAAATGCATATAATGTGAATCTCTAATGTTACTTATATTTTGCAACTTAGATTAGAAAGAGATTAAGTATGAAAAATATGATCTGCAGATTAAATGAAAGTTAAATTATAATAAATGCTAGACATAAAAAAAATGGCGGTTGATCTGTTATGGTGACGGCTAAGGTTTTAAATTTTCATTCAAATTATAATTAATATTTTGTAGACATTTTATAGATTTTTCATTTGGGTATTGTTTGTTTCGTATATATATGTATTTTATGTTTTTTATCATTTATATCTGCTTGTACATATGTGGGTGCATTTATATAGTCAAAAATGTTTCACTTTGTCAATGTCGCCCTGTTTCAGGAAAGGTCGACAAGATTTGCAAGGCTTACGTATGTTCATTTGAGGTTTGGTTTTTTATTTTTTTAGAACACAAGAGCATGTGTTTTATGTGAATCAACAACTTAACTAATACGTTGGTATGAGGCTGACCTCGCATGCTGTAACAACTTGGTTCACTTTTACCGATGCCACTCCGGTTTCAGGGAAAGGCGGCAGGAGTTGCAAAGTTTATGTCCATGTGGAGTTTGGTTTATTCTGTATGTACGCACGCAGCATGAGTAAATGTGAACTTACATGCCAATATATCGTGGCAACTTAGATTATAGTTGGTGGTGGGTGAACCGAACTGTGCTAGATTCTTTCCTATGATATTTTACGAAACGTCCAGGCATATCATGATGTGCATGATACCACCATCACTGCAACACATTATGTATGGGACAACTACAAAGAAATCATTATTATATGCATTTATTTATGTTCGCAAGTAAACCAGTCATGAGATTATGGTTATTATTTTATCCTCACACGCAGCTGAGTGCAAAGTATCTTCGAATAGGATCAAAGCGAGACAGTCCTAATTGTATGCAATTACACACACAGATAAAAAGGGTGCTTCCATAGAAACTGCCGATCCTTAGGTGAACCGGTTCACAAATGACTTCATTTCTTAGCATTGAAAATCCTTACATCGCCACCGGTTTCTCAGATAAATGCACATTTTTTTTCTATTTTCTACGAGAGAAAAAAACCGTGTCACGACATATCGGTGAAAGACAACTCGCCCAACGACAGTTCGGCCATTGACAAATCGGTCACACGACACGTCTTCGTTCACACGGCTTTTCGGTCAACGACATTTCGGTCAATGACATTTCGGTTATATTTTATATATTTTATTCAACCGGCCCGTAGTCCAGTGGTTTACACTTCTGACTCGTAAATGGAAGGTTGACTTGACTGCTTGATGTCATGCATGAATATTTAAAAAAATCTTTCTAAATTAAACTATTGATAATTTAAATTTAAAAGATAATTGGTCATTTCACATACGAACCTAATATTTTTCCGTTTTTTGTAAAAAATCACAAACATTTAGGTCCTCAGACCACCATCAGGATAATTATACCTGACTAGGGGCGTTGCCCCTGGCTGCTACGCAGCCCAACCCCTTAACATTTGGTGAATGTGTATATTGCGCATAGTTTCCTCGCGTTAAAATTCGGAAGACATGTAAAATAAAAACATGCAGCCTTTGTAAAAGAAAATCGACCACCCATAGTTTAAAAAATGGTTCACTTTGCAGATTTCAGCTGTGTTTCAGGGAAGATTGGCAAGAGTTGCAGGGCTTATATTAATTTGAGATTGGGTTTTTATGTTGTAAGTCAACATGCATTATGTGTAAGCGCGAACTTATAAATGTCTGCTTGTGGGAATGCATTTAATATGAATCTCGATTGGTATGTATCTTTGCAACTTAGATTATAGAACTTAACAAAATAATTTCCTTGACTTATAGGTTAGTATGTGGCTGACCACCCATACTGTAAGAATGGTTTACCATGAAAATTTTATCTCTGTTTGAGGAAAAGTCGGTAAGAGTTGCAGGGCTTATGTTCATTTGGAATGGGCTGTTATGTTGAAAGTACACATGCAGCATATGTAAGCAGGAACTTATACATATCTGCTTGTGGGAATGCATTTAATATAAATCTTAAATGATATATATCTTTGCAGCTTAGATTAGATTAGATTAGATTAGAACTTATACATGTCTGCTTGTAAGAATGCATGTAATATGAATCTCAAATGTTATATATCTTTGCAACTTAGATTACAGATTTAAATCCATTTTTTTTTTGTTTTTTTTTTTTTTAATTTGCATGAAATAAAAGAAAATATAAAAAAAACTTTCACGTTTTGCCGCTAGATGTCAATATAGTTCCATACATTTTCAATATGAACAAACAAATTTATTGAAAGAAGTTTTCATACATTTTTAAATATAAGATATGAATGGATGGGTAGGTACGCAAAGAGATGAGTGTGTGAAAATTGTTGGTCCTAGTGGACGAGGTGTAGTCAATGATAATGGGCGACACCTGATAGCTTTGTGTGCAGAGCACAGCCTTTTTGCATCAAACACATGGTTTCGACATAAGGATGTGCATCTGTACACAAGGCAGATTGTGGGAAGTCGCACAATCATTGACTACATCTGTGTGGATGAAAGACTGAGAGGAGCCGTAAGAGATAGCCGTGTCTATCGTGGGCCTGAAATAGGCAGTGACCACTATCTCTTATGCGCTAAAATAATGATTGGAGAAGTAAGAAAGAAGAAACGTAAGAAGAAAGTAAGAAAGCCAAGAATAAAAGTAGAAAGTCTGAGTGATGAAAATGTGAAAGTGAAGTATAAATCAGAAATACAAAAAAAGTTAAGTGTGAATGAACTTGAAAAGAATGTTAATGAAAAAGATATTGAAAGCATGTGGAAGTTTATGAAAGAAGGAATGATTGAATGTGCTCGAAAAGTATGTGGAGAAACGAAAGGTGGAAGATTGAAAGGGGATGCCTGGTGGAATGCTAAAGTAAAAGAGGCTGTGAAAGTGAAGAAGGAATGTTACAAAAAGTGGCTGAACGACAGGAATGATAGAAAGCTAGAAGATGAATATAAGATAGCCAAGCAAATGGCGAAGAATGTAGTTTATGAAAGCAAAGCGAATGAACAGAGAAAGATTGATGAAAAAATGAACAGGAGTTTCACCGACAGTAGGAAGGAATTCTGGAGATGGGTCGGTGCCAATAGGAATAAAGATTCTGCATTGACCACCCCAGGAATCAAAAGTGCTGTTGGTGAGATGGTATGGGAGAAGGATGAAGTATGTAAGAGATGGAAAGAATATTTTGAAGGGATTTTTGGTCGGGGCGAAAGAATTTTGTTTAGAAAAATGACAGAAGAGAATGAATTTAGGATTTTGAAAGAAGAAATAAAAGTATCTATTGAATGTTTGAAGAATGGAAAGTCTGCTGGGTTTGATGGAATAAATGGTGAAATGTTGAAAGCAGGAGGTGAATGCGTGATAGATTGGATGTACGAATTATGTAAGCTTTGTGTGAATGCAGGAGTAGTACCGATGGATTGGAGGAAGGCAGTCATTGTTTCCATTTACAAAGGTAAAGGGGACAAAAAAGACTGTCAGAACTTCAGACCAATCAGTCTACTCAGTATACCAGGAAAAGTCTTCTGTAAGGTGATTATAAAAAATGTGATTCTGACTACTAGTGAAAGGATTTCCGATATACAGTCCGGCTTTATGGCCGGTAGAGGCTGTGTTGATCAGATTTTTACTCTACGACAACTTGTTGAAAAACAATTGTCGGTGAGGCGGAAGCTGTTCACGGCCTTTGTAGATCTGGAAAAGGCTTTTGACTCAGTAGACAGAGGTATGTTATGGGATGTTTTGAAAGCATACGGAGTGAATGGGGCTCTCCTAGGTGCGGTGCATGCAAACTATGAAAATAGTACAGCATGTGTTCGTATTGATGATGAGTATAGTGAATGGTTTGAAGTTTTTAAGGGTGTAAGGCAAGGATGTGTGATGAGCCCATGGCTATTTAACATAGTCATGGACAAGTGTGTTCGAGATGCTAGACTTGATGATTGTGGATTAATGATAGGAGAGAGCAAAGTGAGTGTTCTACTGTATGCGGATGATGCTGTTCTTGTATCGGACTCAGCAGTAGAATTGCAAACGATGCTCTCTAGATTGAACGAAGCTCTGCTAGGTAATTATTTGAAATTGAATGCAAGTAAGACGAAAGTTTTGATTTTTGAAAGAAATGAAGAAAATACGAACTACGAATTTAGAATATACGGAATGAATGTTGATGTGGTAAATGAGTTTGTATACTTGGGAAGTAAGTTTGAGAAAGATGGAAGAATGACAGGTGAACTTGAAAGAAGAGTAATGAAGGGCAGGTGTGTACTGGGTGCCACAGCTTGTATCGCCAAAAATCAAAACATTTCTAAAAATGCTCGATTGGCGGTACGCAGTGGCATACTTTTACCCACCTTGATGTATGGAAGCGAGGCCTGGACGGTGAATGAAAGTGAAATTAGTAAAGTCCATACTGTTGAAATGGACTTTCTAAGAAGTATGATTGGGAAAAAACGGAGTGACAGGGTGAGGAATGATTTTGTAAGAAAAGAATGTGGTGCAAAAGAAAGTGTGAAAGTGAAGATTAAAAGAAGTTTGTTAAGATGGTTTGGGCATATGGAGAGAATGAATGAGGAAAGACTGACGAAGAAAGTATATGTTGGTAGAATAGATGGATGTCGTGGTAGAGGAAGACCGAGAAAGGTATGGATGGACCAAATATCCGAAATTGCGAATGAATGGAATATCCAGAGTCATAATAAAAGAAGAGCTTGTATGAAGAAGGTTATGACTCTGGAGGAAATGAAAGAAGTATGCAAGGATAGAAAGAAATGGCGGTTGATCTGTGATGTTGGCGGCTAGGGTTTGTTAAAGTGAATTTGGTTTTATGATTTAGTTTTTTATGTCCATGTATATATTGTTATTTTTATTCTTTGATTTTAAAAAATGTAATTTGTCATGTATGTTCCTTGACTTATAGGTTGTTATGCGGCTGACCACCCATAATATAAAAATTGGTTCACTTTGCCAATGTCACCCCTGTTTCAGGGAAGGACGGCAAGAGTTGCAAGGCTTATGTTCATTTGAGATTGGGTTTTTATATTGTAGGTCCACATGCGGCATGTGTTAGCGCGAAATTATACATATCTGCTTGTGGGAATGCATTTAGTATAAATCTTAAATGATATATATCTTTGCAGCTTAGATTAGATTAGATTAGATTTAAACACAAACGCGAAAGCTCGCAGCATTGCAGCATATATACAAAAATTAATTTGCCATATATCATGAATGTGTTTCATCTGCTGTGATGGCATTGATTTTGAAAATCGAAACTCGACGACGAAAGACGACGACGAAGGGCAATATAATAAAGGATGATGTTTGAGGACCGAAAACTTTCTTAGCATTTTACATAACAAATCGTGAAAATAAATCGTTTGTTAGAGAGTAGGTTAAGGTAGGCTAAGATATTCTGTGGAACACATATTATATATGTGACCGAAATGTCGTTGACCGAAAACTGTCGTTGGACGAGTTGTCCTTTACCGATATAAAAGTTGAAGGGTTTGTGTATTGGCATAGTGAAGATTTATTTTTAATTGTGTTTGTTGTCACATAGTTGTCCTCTTGATAACATTGAAAGCGCTCGAGGAAATAAATCAACTCGTGAAGAAAAACTTTGTGTGTTATTTTTACAAAATTAATTACTTAGATATTTTAATAATGCAAAAACCACACAAACGTACTTATTTCAGGCACGATTTTATCTGAAGGGAATATGTATAATCTATCTACATAATTGTTTACTTTATTTATGAATATTTTACTTGTTTAATTACACTTCCGAATAAGGGACTGGAAAATTTGTTTCGGTTGAAAATTTGCATATAAAATTGACAGAATGATTTTTTCTACTTTTATTTTTATTCTACCCCAAATGTATGTAAATAGATAAAAATAAAAAACGCAACTAAGCTACACATATAGTGTAACTTCTTGCCAGCGTTAAATCCCTGAAGGGGTCGCATGTGACGATTCGGGACCTATTTATTTTTACGGGTAAAGGGGCCGGCCTCACACCAACCACTTTTAGTTGAAAGTTTAAAGAAGCGATATAAAGTCTATAATTTAAGTTGCAAATTTTTTGAAAGATTCATATTAAATGAAATCCCACAAGCAGACACGTATAAGTAAGCGCTTAAACATGCCGCATGTGGACTTACAACATAAAAACCCAATCTCAAATGAACATAAGCTCTGAAACTCTTGCCGACCTTCCCTGAAACAGGAGTGACATTAGCAAAGTGAACCATTTTTGTACAGTATGGGTGGTCAGCCTCATTCCAACGTATGTAGTGATGATGATGCTACACATACATAATTAATTATCAAATTTCGTTTTAATTTACGCAGGTTTCAAGTGAAGGAATTTGAGAAAAAAAAAATATACAAAAATGGACCAAAATGTTAGCTTGTTAATGAAAGTTTTTTTTAATAGTCAATTTTGTTTAAGAATTTGTTTTTAGAGTTATATTTTCTGATACGATTTAGTTAAAAAAAAACTATAGAAGAAAAAGAGAAATAAACTTAGGTAAGGTTAAAGGCTACATTAATTTATTATGACATCTGCAAGTAAACAAAGCATCTGTAAGTGCTTTTTACGTCTCTTGAATTCCTCGTGTAAGGAATCATACTTCAAATAAACAAGATTTTGCTTTTTTTTCATTTGTATGAGCAGTGGAGTGGTACTTCACCTTTTTTGACTACGAATTATTTGATTGTTTTTATTCGACTAGGGACCATTTTAATGTTTTGTTTCGACCAGAAACAAAACAATTCTGGAGGATAAATAACAGTTTTGTGATTATATTTTAAAGATAATAATATTTCTATGACTTGACTTGAGTTAACATACTTTTTCAGCTTGTAACTTCTTTGTAAATTGAGTTGTCGTTAAGTCAATTTTATTGCGAAAAACTTCACACATAATAAATCCCCAAATCTAGAGTGCCAAAAGTAAAAAAGTGACAAACTGAGAAAAAAGAGGATGCAGATTTTTGAAAACGTATAAACAAATTTAAATGGGATGTTTAATATACCTATTAGTTGTTTATTATTTAAATCTCTTACTGAGCTATTCACAAAACATTTGATCTATAGCTGATCTACAGATCGTTGTTTTTTTTGTATTGAAAATTCCCGTTAGGCAGCAGTTGAGTCATCGACTTGTGTGTGAATAACACCATTAGACTATATGGCAATATACGAAATATTTTTGAATGGTATTTTTAACTCAAAACACTATATTATTTTTAAACACAAAATCAAGCAACTTTATTTTTAGTTTCTGGCACCCTAAATCTTGGAATACGATGTATCAACATGCCACTTTATGGTTCGAATAAAGTAATTTTTAGATCTGAAATTAAACTGTTATGTGTTAAATACATAAACTAGGCACAGGGAGAGAAAGGAGTATGCGCCTATCTGCCTATACCAATACAAAGTGAGACTGCAACAGAAAGTTTTTAGGGCTCTCGTGGACCATGGGTTTCAAACCACTGATATGTAAGAAGGTATAGCAAGGCTATAAGCAATAATTAGTCGTAATAAAGTAATGATAAGCTAGTACCCGTATTATGGTGCTTGGTGCTTAATGATGTGTTTACAAAGGAGCTGTAAATTGATTTTTATTGATGAAAATGACGTTTATTTTATGGAAGTGTATTATTTTAATTTTGAATAATTGATTTTATGTGGTATGTAAAATGCAAAGTAGCACTATTTTATTTTTATTGCGTTTTACACACTCATGTGTTTAATTAAAATCATTATTTTTAATGAAAAGAAATATTGCAGAAAATATGTAGAGAAATAATTTAACTCAATTGCCATCAACAAATGCAGGGAAATAATTTAAAAAAATGCAGTTTATTAATTAATTAGGGACTGTTTGCGAAACCAAATCTAGTGGAAAAAGGAGACCTGGTATGGAAGTCTCATCACCACGGTAATTCTTACCTACCAAATATCGCTAATATTTGTAGGAAGACTAATCAGCTATTCACTTGCGGCCATCTTGGATTGACAGGTCTTCATACAAATATTACCGATATTAGGTAGGTAAGAATTACCGTGGTGATTAGACTTCTAGCCCAGGAAGGCCAAAAATGTGATGGATGCCGGATGGACGTTGTCAACATAGATGCAGCCAGGGCAGACACACAGCTGGAGAGCAAAGACGATAGACAGGCGAGGATGGTCGACTGTAACTGTAGCTCTGTCGTCATTCCGCTAGGGGTGAATGAAACTAAATAAGAATTTATATAGATATATTTTTTAAAACCAAGCATATTTAGTTTGCCAATTATTACAAATTTAATGAACCGGTTGTTGAACTCTGGTTTGTCCGGATCAGAGTGGAAAATTTATACAAAGCCGTTTTTGCACTGCACTAATCGCTGTAATTAATTTTAAGAATTGATCTATAATATAGTTTAAAATAGATAAATAATAAATATAATAATAATATAATACACCCAGGAACTCTGGACGATCTTCCCTGAAATAGCTGGGTCTAAAAAATCTAAATCTAAGCTGCAAAGATATGTATCATTTGAGAATCATATTAAATGCATTCCCACAAGCAGACCCGCATAATTTCGCGCTCACACATGCCGCATGTGGACCTACAGTATAAAAACCCAAACTCAAATGAACATAAGCCCTGCAACTCTTGCCGACCTTCCCTGAAACAGGGGTGACATTGGCAAAGTGAAACAATTTCTACAGTTTAGAGGGTAACCCTCATTCTGATCTAAGTATAAGCCAAAGAACAAATACGTTATGGTGGCTGATGGGTTGCTTGCCAGAAGTATGGGACTGGAAGGCGAAAGGCGTTTGTTAGACGGACAGATCATTAGACAGCGTTGGCATTGGTTGATTGATGATATTGAATTGTTAATCCCCTGCAGTTTTATCAGTTGCATAATAAGGATGTGCGCGCTTTGAAGTGTTGGCTATTTTACCTAAGTGTATTGTTTTATTATATTCACTTGACCTTGAACTTAGTCCGACGAAGATGATAATTTGCAAACCTGACCAAGTATTATGTTTTAATACCAGACTCGACCATTGAGTTTTAACAAAACTGTATGAAAATTGAAACGCTCTCTTTAGGTGCTGTTATTATACTTTGGTTAACACAAGAGAGCTGAAACGTATGGATTTGTTGTCTGGGTAGAGACGTGCATAAAGTCAGGTAGGTAGATGGTATTTTTCCTTTGATTTGCGAATTCAAATTTATGAAAATCACCGCAGGCTAAATCAAGTTTAATTCATCAGTGATCAAATTTTTCCTAAGCGATTGATTTCGTTTTATAAGTAATTATTTTGACTATTACTTTATTAAATGCAAAATTGAAAAGCACGTGTGGTCTTATGTCAATTTTATGTTAACATTTTTCTTAATTAAAAAGTATTATTACCCATCTCACTTGCCGAGGTATAAATAAATAAACTTCAATCTTTTTTATGTTTTTTTTTTATTTGGTTTGGATTTATTTTTGTGTCAACTACACATTAAGAGCCCTCTGAAAGCTTGGTCGTTGCTAGTCAGCTCCAATTTTTTCTAGTAAGACCCAGTTGATTTAAAACTGGATGTGCGTTTGTGATCGTTCTCTCACAAAGGTAGTTAATTTTTTTGCTCCGGCAAAGAGCTTTTGTTGAAAATTTAAATCTTAGTTTTTTGTTAGGAATTGAAATCACTACCTTTCGACCACGAGCCCAAAGCGTAACCTTAGCTCAAGATCAACCATTAAGGTTTATCTAAAATTAGACATCTTTAAAAATATTTTCACCGTGAATTTAAACTGATTCAACAGTCGTTTGACATGTTTACAATTTCAAATTTACTTGAAAATGAATTTAACTATTCAGATATTTTTATAAGAGTTCATCATTGCTCGTCACTCAACATGGGTGTCTCCTGAAGACGTTGGCTATGACGTAAAATAAACGTCAAAAATAATACAAATTTTCCTGCAATGGTGGGTCAAAAATCGAACAGTTTGTTTTTAAACGTATTCACCTTATTTCTACATTACTTTTTCAAGAATAAATTTGTGGGTAATTTGTTAGGTTTACCACAGTATTTAAATAAATAGAAAAAT
The DNA here is from genome assembly GCA_951799405.1 of Agapetus fuscipes. Lineage (NCBI taxonomy): Eukaryota > Metazoa > Arthropoda > Insecta > Trichoptera > Glossosomatidae > Agapetus > Agapetus fuscipes. The sequence continues at coordinate 4,855,795 of OX637342.1, read as the reverse complement.
CCTCATGTTACCGCTAAAACCACTACTAAGCTACATATGTAGTGTTACTTGTTTCCACGTTCTCCTCGAGAGGGTCGCACAAAGCAAATATAACCTTTTTAATTTTACAGAAAAGAAGGCTTCTTAGCGCGCTCTCCGCGAGGGAGTCATAGGTAATATGTGGAGAGTGGAACCTATTTATTTTTACAAGTAAGGGGGGCGACCTTACGCCAACCATTTGAAGTACTTACAATAAATGTCATGAAATAAATGGGAAGTGTGTGTTTATTTACATTTCACACTTTATATTATTTTACTGACAAGGCTCTTTTAGTTCTGAAGGTGAATGTCTACAAACGCCATTGTTTAAAGTTGACGATCAAGGATCTGTGTGCATGGTGCAGCGCCAAGTATAACAAAATGGAATAAACAATCTTAGGTTTATTACATAAAGAAAACTTCTGATTGAGGTCCGCCCGCGAATTGGCATAGACAATATTGTGAGGTCATCCGGCCGGGTTGCTAGGGAAAGGCATACAAATATTTTGCTATTGGTTGCAACGGACGCAGCCCCATACAAGAGTGACGTTTGCTCGCCGAGAAAAAGTTCCGAATTCAAAAATGTCCCGACCTCATTTTTTTGTTATTTTTATATCCATTATTTAATCCAATCTAATCCAAAATCTAGTTCCTTGAGTTATAGGTTGGTATGAGGCTGACCACTTATGCTATAAAACTTGCATCACTTTGCCAATGTCACCTCTGTTTCAGGGAAGATAGGCAAGAGTTGCAGGACTAATGTTCATTTGAGATTTGTTTTTTATGTTGTAAGTCCACATGCGGCATGTGTAATCGCGAACTAATACGTATTGGCTTGTGAGAATGCATGTAACAGGAATAGGTTTTACATAATGTTCCAACAGTTTTGTCCTTGAAGTTTGGATTGCCATAATTATAAATGGTGAGAATAAAAATGCATTAAAATAATGCATGTCTTTTGTTTTTTTTTCCTTTGGGTTTTTATTTAATTTTTATTAAGTCGACGATAAAGTAGATTTTTTATTCGCAATGAATAAAGTATAGTATGAAACTTAAGGAAAAATGTAATTAAAGGAACTTATAATAAAATCCATGCTGCAATTAATGTATTAATATACTTAATTAATTCTGCTTGTAAAATTGTATCTAAAAATATAAAGAATCATTTTCTTACAAAGAAGATCGTTTTCTTTTTCAATCGATCTCGTATCGAAGGCCATTATAATTATTGTTAAAGTATCACGGTAAAAATAAATATATTATTTAAATTCAATCATAAGTTGACAAATCTGAAATATCGATAAAACTGCGCCATAGGATACCATAAAAAATCTAAGCTTCGAGCTTTAGCGAAAGAGTTAAAAAGTAACATTTTTTTAATAATTACATAACGAGGTAATTAAATATTATTATTATTAGGCAATTAAGCTTTGTAGTATTGGGATAGAAGTCTCGACAGCCATCTGTAGACCTTACCGTACCTATTTGAAGATAGGATGATATAAAACATGGTGGTGCTTGGCCAGTTGATCGTTGTTCCATATAAAATGGATCAGCTGGTGATAAGTCGACATGATTTATTTCGTCCTTTCTTCAAATACTCGTAGATACGGTAAGATCTATCGACAGTCATCGAGACTTCCACCCCAGCATGTCAATATAGTATTTTAAACATCGCTAAGCACTTTTTTGTTTCTTTTATTTTAGTGCAGATCAACTCAAAATTTGCATTTGTTGAAATGGCGGTTGATCTGTAATGTTGGGGCTAGGACAGGGGTTTATTAAATTAGAATATTGTATTCTGTATATGTTTTGATGAGTATACAATATATTATTATTTGCGATTTAAAAATTAAACTTGTTCTATATGTTCCTTGACTTATAGGTGGGCACGCAGCTGACCACCTATACTGTAAAAAAATATTCACTTTGCCAATGTCACCCCTGTTTCAGGGAAGGACGACAAGAGTTGCAAGGTGTATGTCCATTTGAGATTTGGGTTTTTATGCTGTAGGTTCACATGCGGCATGTAGGTACAAGCGCGAACTTGGACGTGTTTGATTGTGAGAATGCATATAATGTGAACCCCCAATGTTACATATCTTTGCAACTTAGATTAGATGAGATTTTGACTTACTTGTAATCGTTAAATTTTCCTGTGGACAATCCAGTGAGGACAACGTTGTCAAAGAGGATCTTCAGGCCGGGAGCGTCGATGGAGATCTTCTTCAGGTTGACAGGATCCAGGGGCTTGACTCCCAGCTCCGGGATTCCCTTGCTAAAGACTTTTGCCACCGCGTTGGCCGTGGACAGGAGACATTTGTTGAAGGCGGATGGAGAAGAACGGTTGCAAGGGGTGATGAACGAAGCTAGAGAAAAAATGGTGAATTCAGAAATGTTCGGAGCATATTTTGTTTTTGGATTGACAGGTCAAAATAGTTGCGGTATTTTTAAGAAAAGAGAATGAATCAACTGATGAATTTTATTGTAATAATAAATACGTCAAAGAGAGTTTAAGGTAAAATCTTAAACGATAAAAGTTTTGAATCTAAAAAAAAAGTTTGAATTTTTAAATATTGGATTGGGGATATCATAAAATTAGCAATTTGAGAATATCTATTTGATTTTATTGTGTTAGAAAGAAAGAAGAAATCAAATAAAAGTTTTTATTATAAAATGTACGAAAAATTCTTATTACTGTTAACATGCTAAAAGCCATAATTTTTTGTTTATGAAAATGAAGTTAGTGGACTTTTCCCCATTTTTAACTCTCATTAATTTTACAAGATTATTTAACATTGTTCAGGTGTACAAATATAAGGGCATAATTAACACAAGCATTGATCCACAGGCGATCCAAGGATCATTGTTTTTATTTTGACTGTAAATTTCACTTTAGGCGGTGAATCAGCTACGGATTTGCAGAAGGGAAGTAACGTCAATTTTTTTTTTAATTACAAAAAATAAAATAAACTTACGAAGTACAGAGCCATTTACACTAATCCAGGCACAAACAACCACTAAAATCGTAGCAACAATTTTTCTATTGAAATTAATAGATGTCATGGCTATTCAGTGTTAAAATGAATATTCACGAATTAGGTATTTTAAATGCACCCCAAAGAGTTCACTCCCTTCTGGTGGTATTAGGACAAATGCTGTCTCGGCCGCTTGCGATATCGTTTATAAAGCTGCTCGAGCCGCGAGAGGAAAATCTAATTATTGGGCGGGTAGGTATAAATTTTAATTATTAATATACCTACCTGACGCGCTGGCTTGTGAAATCCACCGCGATCGCCCTTGCTTAGGGCATAGACTCCCCTGCCTGCGCACGCAATGTCGTTCTTTTTTTAAGCGTTTGAATTCTATGGTTTGAATTAAGAATATAAAATTAAATGTCCTTTGTTTGTTTGATTTTCATCGGTTAGATCAAGGATTAAAAATAAATGCTCGGAGCACGCAGTTCCATTGAGAAAAAGTATTGAAAAGTCAAGTGCAAGAAGATGGCACAAATTAAAAAAAATGTACAGGGGACTGCAAGCGACTTTTTTGCTTCAATTGAGCTCCAAAATGTGTGTAAATTTATAATTATCTTCCAGCTTATAACGTAACTCGCAACGCAAGTAAGCTACACATATAGTGTAACTTCTTGCCACGCTATCCCCGAAGGTTTTATCATGTGACGAGTGGAACTTATTTATTTTAAAAGGTAAAAGAGCCGGCCTTACGGCAACCACTTCAGTTGAAGTGGAGGTTTTCCAGCTCCCGAGGGGGCTGACGCTCATTGCTTATGAAGGCTGAGTAAATCTTGCCGGTATTTTATTTTGGGGTTTGAAATTGTCGGTGCTATGGTCACGGCGGTCAAGACGCTTGTTCAGCTAGCGTATTTGGTTCAGATAACGTTGGTTCGAGCCACGGCTGGCCCCTTTGACCATATCATTGACCCTGGTTCAGATGTCGTTGCATGCACACAAGCTTCTGCTTTCGCATGAAGACAACTGGCCAGGTAAAATAGGTTGGTGAATTGCATTCCTCTTCACAAATTTATTAAAAAAAAAAAAAACACCGAAACGGAAAATCATTTCTGACACCCTCGGTGGGATTTGAACCCGAGCTCACGGCATGGAATACAAGCACTCTACCAACCGATATATCGATCCTTGAAGAAAAATAGTACAATATAAATTAGATACCTCGCAGTCACAGGTGCACCATTACCTATAGCCATAGGTAGTTGTTATTTTATTTAAATGTTTCTAGTTATCTCGGCTTGCACTTAAACTTCAGATATAAGCCGACTTTGGTTCACCAGCTGAACAGGATTGTCGAGTTTTGAACCTTAGCAAAGACTCCATATTATACAGGGTTCGTCTCCTTTTATTTATGTCGACTCCAGTAATTCTTTATGTCTCACTCCCACGCTCGTTTTAAATGAGTTATCTGAAGAAACCCTTTCGGCCTTATTCATAAAACTGGTTGAGCCTACTACTTGAGTTAAACCCACTTTTATAGTACGGGGAAATTGACTTTAAGCTGGTTAAAAAAATTAAAACCTTTTTATGAATAAGGGGATTTTAGTTTAAAGCTATGAATCATTTTGTAGGATAAAAATGCATGGATTGAAGATAGAATATATATTGATAGATGTGGGAACATTATTTTGAATGTATACAAATGGTATTTTCTATGAAAAAATACGCATTTTATTAAAAAAAAGCATGAATATTTTAGTACCCACATGCTTAGAAAAAAGAAAAAGAATACATATCGACGGTTCAATGGAAGTACCTAGGGCATAAGCGACAAAAAATAAATTGCTCAGGATAGCAATTATTTTTTATCATATCGTTAAAATCAAAACAGCTCTAAAATTAAAAAAATAAAGGCATTTATTGGCATTCCTATTAATGTGGTTTAATGATGTTTTACGTATTTGTATGTCATAAGCGCCTTTAGGACAAAAAAGCCAAAATCTTGTCGGTTACACCAAAACCATACTTCGAAAACGCAGTTGTTTGCTTGGGCATAAACAACAAAAAATCATCGTAGAGCTATGGGAGTAAGCGCATTAGAAAGAGCGGACAATTTTAAGTAGGATAGCATTCTTAACTCATTTTTGACGAAAACGTCGCTACTGCGACGCCTTTTCCCTACCAAACCCGGTTGGGTGACGTCACACTATTGTCTAGGTCAATTTTAATTGCTTGATTTTAAATATAAAGTGCGTCTAGATTATTTTAAATTTATGTTTAATTTCAAATGTTTGGAAGCTGTCATAAAAATAAGCGCCAATTTGATTGGTATTTTGGCAAATGAACAGATGATAATTCACATTAAGACTTATAGGTTGGTATGCGGCTGACCACCCATGCTGTAAAAATGGTTCACTTTGCCAATGTCTGCGGCACTACAACAAGTGTCATAGACCCCTAGAGTCTTTAGAATCTAGGGAGTCTCCCGCACAGGATTTCTTAAAAAAAAAAAAAATGTCACCCCTGTTTCAGGGAAGGACGGCAAGAGTTGCAGGGTGTACGTCCATTTGATATTTGTTTTTTTATGTTGTAGGTTCACATGCGGCATGTGCAAGCGCGAACTTGTACGTGTCTGCTTGTGAAAATGCATGTAATGTGAATCTCCAATGTAACATATCTTTGCAACTTAGATTAGATTAGATTAGATTAAAGGCGGTTGAGCCATGGATTTGCTGTGTGCGAATAACACCGTAAGAGTTGTAGCAGAGTGATACAATTTGTCAATTTTTTATTCTTCTTCTTCTTAAATGGCCCTGCAACCCAAATCTCCCTTTGACCTCTGCTATCTTGAGTCTCCATCCGTATTTGTCCTCGGCCGCCGTCCTTTTTATACAAGCAAGACATGTCGTACCCTTAGTGCTAGTTTGTCTTATGTCCATCGAAGGTAATTTCACATAAGCAATGTTTGTATGTGTACTGGACCAATGTGTCTTATGAAAACTGGAAATTGTTTTTGTTTTATTTATAAAAATAGATTTGTGAAGAATAATGCAATTCACCAACCTATTCTTCCTGGCCAGAAACAGGTACCATCAAATAATAATTAATTATTGTTTATTGTAATGAATTATTAATTAATAATTACCCAATAATATCTGTTACACCAGGGTCAAAGAAATGGTCAAATGACCCAGGCGGGGATCTAACCAACGTTGTTCTATTCCAAACACGCTAGGAAGATCAGCCCACCTGGCCCCCTCGGCCATAACACCGAACACCATTTAAAACAATTCTCATATTATCATGTTCTTTTAAGGTCATCTTCCAATCAAATGGTAGACAAGTCAAACAAGCACTATGGAAGAAATTACTGCCATCATGAATCATTTTAAGATGAAAGATTACAAAGTTAATGCCTCTACCAATGTTGTTTTTAGAATTTGTCATTTTCATCATCATCATCATCATTGGCACGACAACCCGGGGTGGGTCTTGGCCTCCCTCAGCAACCGCTGCCAGCGCTGTCTATCCAACGTCTTCCTCCTCCAGTCCCACATTCCCACTGCACGGCAATCCGCCACCACTCCATCCAGCCATCTTGAACGTGGCCTTCCCACTGTCCGTCATTTGTCAATTTGTCATTTTACTAAATTTAATTCTTCAAAGATATTTTCGCATCCACTTTTTCAAGGGTTTCTTTCAAAGAAGTGGATACTAACTTCAAAATAGACTGTCCAGAAGATGCCTTGTAAGAAGAAAATGTTAGAATCATAAAAATAAAAATTCATTGAAAAAGTGAACTACAACGGTGTGTTTTTATTTTCAATAAATAACTAATTTTAAATTAAAAGTTTAAGGGCTTGTGTATCGACATTGTGAAGATACATTTTAAATTAATAATGTAAAAGTAAAACACAAAGTTTTTCTTCACTAGTTGATTTATTTCCTCGAGCGCTTTCGATGTTATCAAACGGTCATTATCAAGAGAACAACTTAAATTGATTATTATGCAAATAGTCAATGGACTAATCTGTGTGAACCACCAAACCCTAAAAAATATCGAAATGTTGTTTTCATATTGTTACGAAGGTATGAGTTTATGTCTATGTGTATTTACTTACTTCTTATTGTGTGTTTATGTTTTTTTTACTTACTTATGATAGGCGTGCATTTATTTGCTTGCATATGTGTGTATAGACGTAAATGTTTTAAAGTTGTATTTGCTGGAAACTTCTGTTCGATAACAGTCTGGTATATGCGAGAATAAACTCTATTCATCCTATAAATACGGATTGCAGTGCTTTGTAGAGAATCAGTACCCATTAGTTCCCGTGCCGTGAAACCACCAGTACAGAAATTAAAGTGTGAACAATATTTAAGCACAAAGTAAAAAAAAAAAATGTAAAATAAAAAAAAAATGAAGTTTATTAAAGTAGCTCAAAAGCTGTATTGTATATCTTATGTACTTCCTCGTCATAATGTCTTGTTGTTACAAAGGTCAAGATTCTTTTACGTAAGAACGTACCTGAACTTTACCTACCTGAAGTTTTCAATGTCATTTAGGAGATTAATAAATCGAATAATACTCTTGACTTGTTTTGCATTATTTAAGGGTGTTTGTTTAAAATAAAGAAGGTCAAATAAGTGAAATACAAATAAGGAAAATGTCTGTAAGAAATTCTAGAACGTAAACGTGTTTTTTTTTAATAAAAAATCCTGTATTTGTTTGTATCTCTATATGTGCGAAAATAATTACTTTGAAAAAAATATATAAACAGTGTTGCAAGTCTAAACTTAAAAAAAACTTCTAGTACATCTTAAAAACAACCTGCGATGATGTTTTTATACTTGCCTATAGGTTGGTATGAGGCTGACACCACGTACTGTAAAAAAAAATACTTAGCCACTTATTTTCAGGGAAGGCCTGAGATTTTGGTGTTTATTTTGTTAGTGAACATACAGAATATATAAATGCAAACTAACACGTTCCTACTCGTGGGTATGCATTTAATATGAATCAAAATATTAATAGTTATATCTTTGTGATGTAGATTATAGATACTAGTGTATACCGGTATATCTACTACAATTTTGGAATGATAATATTGGGATTTGCTCCTATGCACAGCGTTGCACAAGAGAAAATTCCTTCGCTCTAAAAATCTGCGATGATACACTTACTAGACAACTTTTGCCACCTTTCCCTGGAATATTTTAAAGACTGTAAAAAGTAATCTGAAATACAATGCTACACGTAAGACTCTCCGACAGAATAAGGAACACATGAGCTACGGATAAGGTCGGGAGTAACCGATGTCATAGAGAGAGTGGCAAAGCTAAAATGGTCCTTTGTGGGACATGTTGCTAGAACCACCGACCAGAGATGGACGGAGAGATTGGTAGAGTGGAGACCTCGGGAAGATAAGAGAAGCAGAGGGAGACCTCCCACGAGATGGTCGGATGATATAAGAAGGCTTGCTTGAGACTGGATTCAAAAAGCGCAAGACAGAGATGGATGGAGAGATATGGGGGAGGCCTATGTCCAGCAGTGGATGGAGATGGCTGTATAAAAAGAAGAAGAAGAAAAAGTAATCTCATTTCAGAATGTATGCAGTTTGTATGTATTGTCGAAAACATAATATTTTCTCTGCGTGAAATTCACATACATTTTACAATAGCGAAATCTGTGAATGAAATCAAAAACAAATTTCAACGCATTGAATTCCTTTACTGTGCTAAAAACGTTTTTTGCCGACTAAAGCAGGTGGCACTAGTTTTTCATTTTTCTTTCCGATATTTTTTGATGAATGAGCTTTTCACATTTATATTGACAGATAAAGTTGTGACGTCATACGGCCGTTTTACAACAGATAAGTCGAGCTTATATTTTGTAATTGGTTGCTAAGGACCATACTTACATAAACCTGTGACGTTTACCCGTCGAGAGAAAATTATATACCTACCATTTATATATTCAAATTTGCTCTTCACTGGGTTGAAAAATTCATAAACCTTTGCCAAAGACCGGTCATCAAAAGGTCCATCCAGCCGTACAGCAACTGGGTCTTGCTTGAGAATTGGCCCAGCTCGCAGAGGGTTCTTGAGGTGTAATACACACAAAAACAGCGCTCACTAAATAAATCAGCCTAATTTTCAAATTTTTGTTGAATCAATTGCAAGAATATCAGAAGCGAAGGATTCAATGTAGCATTGCAATGACCTGACCAGTCCTGTAAGCACTGAAAATAAAGTAATCAAACTTAGGTAAATTGATGTTGAGGAAACGGATCATGAAATTATCATGAGATTTCTCAAGTATTATCTTCCAAATGTTCTAGAAGAGTTCTGTAAGGATTAATAGTAAAATAACCAATACCTACATAAGTTTTATTACTTTAATTTCTCATTTCTCTTTCTTTGACTGTAGGTTTGCCTGTTTAGCGTTGTCGCTGTCATGATAATGATAATATAGTAATTCACCATTTTTATAAAGCGCTGTAGTTTTTATGTGTTGAAGCTTCTTTTAAATAAGTGAGTCTTAAGTAACTTCCTGAAACTGCCAACACTGTTCTATGTGATCAACTCCAGAGGTAGACTGTTCCAGCAGGATGGACCAGCCGAACTAAAAGCCCGTCCCCGAAACCCATTTTCTGCCGAAGCGGCGTTGAAGCCTATTTACAGCGTCACCCTGCGCAGAACGAAGAGTGCGTCGCCGGCCACATATTCTACACAATTAATCTAACAAGGATAGGGTTCATATTCGAGTAGGCCATTTTATTTACGATGAATCCTTGTGCATTAAGTAATCCAGAAGTTGTTTGGTCTGTTACTGTTACTGTATCCTGCTGCCGTTCCGCTAGGGGTGGCCGGTATCTCTAAAGATTCATCTCTATTTTTTTCTGTCCTTGCATATATCTTTCATCTCTTCAACATTCATCACTTTCTTCAAACATACTAATATCTTCTCACTCTGCAGACTCCATTCTTTCGCTATCTCACCTATTAATTCTTGGTCTTTTCATTCCTTCCTCGGTCTTCCTATTGTTATACCACGCTTTCTTCTGTACACTTTCTTCGTTAGTCGTTCATCAGTCATTCTTTCAAGTCTTCTTCGGGATAATTGTCGAGAAAGAATCCCATAAATTTATAGGTCTAATATAATATCCCGTTGGTCTACGTTTTATGTAGCCATACCCATCTTAACTGCCTTTTTTCAGTTTCTTGCTTATGTTTGTGATTCTCAGGCTAAAAGGAAAGCATATATTTTTTCTCTATTAAAAATGTATGGAAAATACAACAGCACTCCAAGTGAGTTACTTAGTTTTTATACATTATTTTGCACACATGATCGAGGGGAATGTACGCAATTTATATTTGGAGTATTCAGAAACATAGTATAATGTGCTACATGTTATGTTATGTTTAAAATAAAATAGAGAAAAAATATTAATAAGTAAAATTCACATTTATTTTTTAAAGTAATTTTACAGTTTAAATTTTTGTACAAATATGATTGTAAGGTCGATCACCACAAGGCAATTTTTTCCAACCAACCATGGATATTTTACATAATGTAAATAATTTAATTTGTGTATTTTTTAGGTTTATAAATAACATAAATAATTCAAATTTTAATTGAGATCTTAACTGGCCTTTTTAAAACTGTATTATGATATTTTTATTGCCAGTAAGGCTTATTTCTGTAACTAAAATGGCTTTAAAGTGAACAAAAAAATTAATCCAAAATTTTTCATTAGTCAGACCTTTTTCGGGTTGAAATCACTAAGTTATTGCTAAAACTATACACCCTTACTTTAAAAAAATTAAATACATCTATATCACATTGTTTGTAAAGTTAATACTATTTTTATTTATTCATGGAGCAAGATAATCTTCAACAGGAACGGAGGAGAAGAACTTCTTGAGGTTTTCTACGAAAGTGTTGGTCTGCTTTATCATCAAGGGTTTGCCGATTTCTGTGAAGATCTCTTGCCAATTGTCGTTGGCAAATTGATGCACTACGTCAGCTGGAAGAAGAGATTACGCAAATCATTAATTAATTATATATTTATGTATATAAAGGTCGCTGTTTGTCTATTGAGGTGGGATTGAACAAGAGAACAGCGCTCACCAAACAAATCTTCAAATATTATTTAACAGAAACATAAGACACACGCTACGCTAACACTATTAAGCTATATATATAGTTTAACTTCTAGCCGCGTTTCCCCCAAGCGGTCGCACGTGGCGAGAGGAACCTAGCCAGCCACTTCAGTGGAAGTGGAGGTTTTCCAGCTCCTGAGGGGGCAGGTACTCATTTATTGTGAAGACTGGCTCAACATACCTTTTTAAAATGTCTTATTCATGATCGCAGAGGACCCAATATTTTATTAAGGGCTTTCAAAGATCTTTGCACCTAATACAATGGACGCGCTAAATATGAACCACCTGTCGGAGTATAATTAATAAAAAAAAATGGATTTTTTATAATTAGGGATTTGTATTTTATCTCACAGCATTGCAAAATATACACTGGTGACAGTAATGCTTAGTGCTAAATGCAGCACCTAGCGCTTAAGCGTATTTTCCATCTCCTCGTACCTACGTAGGTAATATTGTATCAAAGCTATGACTGACTGCCATGTCTGTAACCCGGCCAAATGACGTCACATTCCGCTCCTTCTAATTAATAATACCGAGTCTATTGCCACTGGTTATAAAAATGTGTACTTACACAATTGTTTATTTCCATTAAACAGTCCTTCAAAGTGGAATGTCATTTTCTCAGGAGAGTACGTCACTTTGTGCTTCTTGATGATCCAGTACTCCTTGCCGTCCTCTCCCTTCACCACATCGTAGTACAACTTGTAAATGAATAGCATATTTTCTGGAAGCAAAAACAATACATAATCAATGAAGGTAATTTCATAGAAAACTATTTATGTTATTTGGTTGATTTTTTTCCGAAGGGCCGTTTTCACTAAAATTTAGTCACAAGGGCACTTTATTCCGGGTATGACCTTTCAAGCAGGTGCGTCTTCAGCTTCCTCCTGAAGCTTGCCCTGTTCTGTTATTTCCTCACCTCAAACGGCAACTCGTTCCAAGCCATTGGGCCCGAAACCGAAAAAGCATGATCACCAAAGTTGGTTGAGGTTGCCCTGAGGGGCAAGCTCAGCCTTGCGGAGCCTACATTAGCTGACCTTAGAGTCCTGGAGCTAGTGGCTATCTGCATCTGACACAGTTCTCTGAGGTATTCTGGTGCCTGTCCATCAAGGATGTATTTTATCATGACACACAGTCTATACAGCACTCTTTCTGAGAACTTGAGCCAGTGCAGCTCCCGCATAATTGGCGTGATATGGGAGTACTTTGATGTTCCATAGGTTGAAGGTTTAACTGAGAGTTCAAAAGAGATTAACTTAGGCCCGATATTTTCAACGTTAGCATATTTGACTTTATAATCATAAAAAAAACTACCTACATGATTGACATAAGCGCGTCCTTTTCATTCAACATACAGTCACTATGCTAACTTGACCCCTCAAGGCTTGTTACCTGGAGAAACTGAAGTAAACAGCTTACAATAACGGAGATTATTAGAAAACAAAAACTCACTAATGTTAAGGACACTTTTGCCGGTTCCTGTGACTGGGAGAATGAGGAGGCGGCCACTGGCGACATAGTCGGAGTCCAGCCCACCAGTGTTGTAGTAAGTCAGGGTTATCTTCCTCTTGCTTTGATTGATCCTGAAATAAGAAAGAAATCATTTGTTTCAACTGAATCTCTCAATGTCATTAAACATAATAAAATAATTAAATGTGTGCCTTAGTTAGAAAATAAACTAGTTTTGTTGAAAGCTTGTATATAATCATTTCTTTCGTTTTTCTTTCTTTAGTCCAGCCCATCAAAACATTTTTCCAAGACAGTTCACAAGTATTAGTCGACCAATGGTTCGATCTGATGGACAAATGGTTAGGAGCGATAGAAAAATGTTTCAATGTTGGAGTGTCTATTTGATATCCTGGAATTTAATAATTTTTCAAATTGTTTGCTTTTGATTTTCTTTTAAAACGTATCGTGATTAAAAATAAAAAAGTTTAATTTACGTAAAGTTGACCAACAATAATTTAAAAATTAGTACACTTTGTCAATGCCATTTACATGTTACGGGTTTATGTTACTTAGAGAATTAGGTTTTCTTTTATGAGTACACACTACACATGCAGCATGCGTAAGCGTGAACTAAGATGTGCGTGTGTGTGGGCATACATTAAATGTGAATCTTAAATGTTTATATGTTTCTTTGACTTTTTTTTCTCCTTTTTCGAGATAGCAATTTCCCACGATGAGAAGGACGCCAGTGTCAAAAATGGATCCTTCAAAAGTAAGTTGTTACTTTAATCAAATTATAACAAAATCTAACAAGTCTAACATATTTTTCAATGAAGAAAACCTTACATAAAATGTATTTTAGATCTCTATCAAATTTTACAAAGGCCCTAAGGCAGCACTGGTAAAATTTTCTAACTAGATTGATACCAGTTTGTTAATGAGATTATTTAATTTTTGTGTGATGGATTTCACAACTTATATAAGTAAGATAAGTGGATTAGAATCAAAGGCGATGGAAAATTCCACAAAAGATTACATCTGCTTTCCCAATAGCTTGAAATTACATCAATGTGATACAAGGTTATTGGAGTTATCAAATGTTTTTCCAATTATTTAAGTTGATTCTAAAACCGAAACTTATTTACACATAATGCCTTCGATAGTGTTGAAACATGTTTTGTATCATTTTTGTTTTGTGCGGTCGATGGCTCAGTTAGTACTTAGTAGAGTGCTTGCATTTCATGCTGAGAGCTAAGATTCGTTCCCCACCGAGGGTTTCAGGAATGATTTCCCGTTTCGTTTTTTTTTTTTTTTTTTTTTTTTTTTTTAATAGATTTGTGAAGAGGAATGCATTTCACCAACCTATTCTACCTGGCCAGAAACAGGTATTAATATCATCAATTAATAATTCATTATTGTTTATTTTAATAATAAATTATTAATTAATAATTACCCAATAACATCTGTTGAGCCAGTGTCAAAGTTAAAGTCAAGTGACCCAAACGGGGATCGAACCAACGTTATTCTATTCCAAATAAGCTAGAAAGATCAGCCTCTTGGCCCACTCGGCTATAAGACAGGGTAGGAGCTTTTAAGCCTAAAATAAAATATCGATAAGGTTATTTAGCCTACACAAGAAATAAGAACAAACTCCCCTTAAAAGAGCCCATGGAAACCATTTCCGACACACTTGATGGGGATCGAACTTTGGCCTTTAGCATGGAATGTAAGCATTCCAACAACTGCACTGTAAAAGAGGGGACTGAAAGTAGGAGACTGTTCCTAGGCTTAAAGCTAAGTATAAGGCTGACCACCTATATTGTAAACATTGGTTCACTTTTCCAATGTCCCTGCTGTTTCAGGGCAGGTTGGGAAAAGTTGCAGGGTTAATATTTTTTTGAGATTTTGATTTGAATTTGTAAGTATACATATCGCCACCTTAAAGGTAAAACTAATAAGTGCTGATTCACTGATTTGAGATGTTGTGGATAAAACATTGTATTGTGTGAAACTTCTCATATTAAGTGAACTTATTATAAGGCAGTGCTCATGAAAAACTTATAAAGTACAGGGTTTTCACACTTCTTTGGTGTTTTGTCTCGTAGAAAATGGGAAAAAGGTGCATTTTTCACAGAAACCATTGTCAGCTTAATATGTTACTTATACAATTTTACCTTTAATGTATTTATATAGCATTTTAAGCGCGATCTTACACTTGTCTGCTTGTGAAAATGCATTGAATATGAATCTTAAATGTGACTTAGATTATAGATTAACGGCCTGTTGCACCAAACTCCAATCAGACAAAAATCAAAATTAAGTGTGATTTCTCCCATTAAAAATTTGGTTGCATAAACGTAAATCAGCTGATGTGCATCATCTTTCCTGTTCAAATTCCATCATATTATTACCCACTCCCGAGAAAATATTTAACCGATGTCCTTACCAGAACTTAGCAATCAAATTTGATGTGTCATTCAAATATTGATTGGAGGTTGGTGCAACAGGCCCTCAAATAAGACATGGAGTAAATGAAACCATTACTTGATGCTGTCGATTTTCGCCTTCTTCAGTCCGAAGACCATGCCATTCTTGAAGTTGAAGGACAGCGCTCCCTGCTCCTGCTTGATGTTGCCTATGTCCATGGGATCCATCACAGGGATGCCCAGCTCTGGGATCTCCTGGCCCATGTAGGGCAGGACCCTGCTGACGGCCTCCTTCAGGCACGTCTCAAGGTTGGGGTCGGATAGGCTGCAGGGGTTTGTGTAGCCAGCTGAAAGAGACATATAACAATAAATAACTTTAGGATGATTTATTTTGTGACCGCTGTTTTTGTGTGAATCACACCTCAATCACAACCTGCAAGCTTGGTCGTCGCTATAGAAAGCGCCGATCCTCAAGCAAGACTGCAAGGCTGGACGGACCTTTGGTGACCGGTCTTTGGTAAAGGTATATGAATTTTCAACCCAGCGAAGAGCATATTTGGAAATATAAATTGCATATTTAAAGTGCTCCGCCAGAATTTGAGCCCACCACCTTCCATTTACGAGTCCAAAGCCCTAGTCTATAGACTACAAACCGGTCGTTAAAAGTTACACATATGTACCCACTTTTATAATAACTTTAATTCAAAATAAAAACAAGCGTCCTCAATGTAAAGTTCGAGTTTGTGTGTATTTTATGTGCAATAGGTTAAATTAAATGATAATACAGAATAGTTAAAATTTTCATATTATATAAAATTGATATTAAGCAAGCTATTTTTTTTAAATAGATGCTCTTACCTTGAAAAATTTAAAGTGCATGACCGACCGCTCAATAAACGTAGAATAAAATCAACAACCTGAATTTGGTTAATTTTATTGACTTGCACTATTATGATTGTTGTAAAAACTGATAATTTTGACCCAGAATCTCAGTTTTTGAGCTGCCAGTACTAAAAGACCTTGCAGAGGACAAGGTCTTGGTTTAATCTGACCTCCAGACTGGCTCTCTGAAGAAATTGTGGCGTCCTACATAAGGCAAGATGCCTCAATTAAATTTAATAAAACAAATAAGCACGTACGCAAATAAAAATGGATTTAATGATAAAAGAAAAACAGCTTTGTTTTCGATTACGTGAGTATTTATATTTATATACCACAACCGGTTTCGCAAACACCCGTTCGCATCATCTAAAATAAATCTATTATCATCAGGTGGATAAATTAATACTAAAATAATAAATAATAAAAATAATAAATAAAATAAATAATAAATTTAAAAAATATACTCACGTAATCGAAAACAAAGCTGTTTTTCTTTTATCATTAAAGGATGAACGATTACAAAGTTAATGCCTCTACAATCAATAAAAATGGATTTATTTGTAAAAAAACGTGTTTTTTTTGTATATACATAGAAAAAAAACAATAGCATAATGCTTAACATAACCTTAACGTTACCTTAGTGCTTGTTTGTCTTATCTCCGACAGAGGTAATTTTACATAAGCAATGTTTGGATGTGCACTGGATCAATGTGTCTCATGAATACCTACTGGAAATTGATTTTGAAAATAAAAACACTCTTACACCATAGTGTTTTACGTTCTTTTCTTAGTTCAAATTGTGACGAATGTGATTCTTAAAAGCCAATTTCAATCAAAGGTCATCTTTGAATCAAATTGTAGATGAGCCATATAAGCACTGGAGTGACGATATTCATAAAAATTAAATATTTTAATAATCAATACGCAAAAAAAAACGCAACTAAGCTACACATATAGAGTAACTTCTTGCCGCGTTATCCCCGAAGGGGTCGCATGTGGCGAGTTGAACCTATTTATTTTTACAGGTAAGGGGGCCGGCCTTACGCCAACCACTTCAGTTGAAGTGGGGGTTTCCCAGCTCCCGAGGGGGCTGGTACTCATTTCTTGTGAAGGCTGAGTAAACCTTGCCGGTATTTTTATTATGGGGTTTTAAATAAACACCGAAATAGGAAATCATTTCTGACACCCTCCTCGGTGGGATTCGAACCCGAGCTCACGTGGTAGAATGCAAGCACTCTACCAACTGAGCTATCGACCGGACTTATATTATATTATATTATATTATAAAAGTGGTTCAGATATATTATTATTTCTTGTTCTGAGACCGGTCCATAGCTCAGTGGTAACACTGCGGACTCTGAATGGGAAGGTTGTGGGTTCGATTCCCGGCGGAGCACAAAAAATATACCATATATATTTTTTCAAATTTGCTCTTCGCCGGGTTGAAAAATTCATAAAACCTTTACCGATGACCGGTTACCAAAGGTCCATCCATCCTTACAGCAACTGGGTCTTGCTTGAGAATTGGCGCTTTGTAGCGACGACGATCAAGCTCGTAAAAAGGTCGATAGCTCAATTGGTAGAATGCTTGCATTCAATGCCGAGAGCAAGGGTTCGATCTCAAAGGTTTACTCAACCTTCACAAGAAATGAAAACCAGCCCTTCCGGGAGCTGGGAAACCCCCACTTCAACTGAAAGTGGTTGGTGTGAGGCCGGCCCCCTTACCTGTAAAAATAAATAGGTCCGGAAGCGCCACATGCGATCCCTTCGGGGATAACGCAGGCAAGAAGTTACACTATATGTGTAAAATTATATGTCTTAAATTATGAAACTGCTGCAAAGCGGCATAATCTGGCCACGCTAGAGAACAGGCGGAGATTTCTGGATAGCATTTTCCTTTACAAAATAATAAACAACCAAATTAATTCGGCCCCCCTTTTGGAAAAGATTTTATTGAGAGTTCCTCGTATGTCCTCTCGACATAAACAAACTTTTCATATACCATCCTGCAGCACTAATTATGCTAAAAACACATTTTTCAGACGTGCAACTACTTACTTCAATCAATGGCTCTCAGATGTTGACATTTTTTCAAGCTCCATAAATTCTTTCCGGAAAATGGTGAAGGAAATATGCCTCTGACAATATAAGTGAAACTAGTTTATTCTTCTGTTTATTTTACTTTTGTTTCTTATTTTTATCATATATTATTCTGTATCCATAACATACATTAGTAATACTTTTAATGGATCTCTAGGTTTAAATTTGATTATTTTTTTGTTAAATTTAAAATTGTAAACAACTGTTTGTATCCTAAATAAAAAAAAAAAAAAAAAAAAAAAAAAAAAAAAAAAAATGTGTAGCTTAGTTGCGTTCATAAATTAAAGAAACACAAGAATAGACAAATTTGTTTTCACATAATAAACTGAATTTGTAGGCACTTAAACATAAAAGAAATTCTGAAAATTAATTGAAAATGAACTCTATTATTCACGCGTTTTCCTGAAAAAGGTTTTTATAGGTTACCTGTAAAAATAAGTGGGTTCCACTCGTCACATGCGAAATCCTTCGGGGATGACGTGGCAAGAATTACACTGAGCTACCGTTTTGCCATTGAAATAACATCTGTCTAAAATTTTAATTTATATTTACATCTCGCATGATACATGATGGACTACTTACTTCTCTGTTTTATTGTCTTAATGTTGCTATTCGTTTTAAATAAGTTGTTTATTAACACAAGGCAAAACAATACAAGGTCACTGTAAAATAAAAAAGGAAAATAAACAAACTCATCAGTTCCGTGAAGAAGATTTTCAAACTTGTTTAACAAAACTCTTAATATAATGTAATCTATTCATTTTTTCTGATGCAAATTATGTTTTTATTAAATGAAGAAATGATATTTCTAAACAGAGAAGGATTTCTATACATAATCTATAATCTTTGTTGCAAAGATTTATTAACATATAAAATTCATTAATGCATACCAACAAACAGACAAACGTGTAAGTTCGCACTTACAAATGCTGCATGTGTACTTACAAATTAAAATACAAACCTCAAATGAACATAAACCCTTCAACAGTTGCCGACCTTCCCTGTAACAGGGGTGGCATCGGTAGTGAACCATTTTTTTACAGTATGGCTGGTCAGCCTTTTACCAACCTATAAGTCAAGAAACTTAATTCTTCTATCAAAAAAATAAATATATTTAGAAACAACTAAGTGAAAAAAAACAGTACTCCTTTCTATGTTTGAATATTTCAGGATGTTGTTTTCACGTTATTTTAATTAATAATATGTTAAAAGTAATTTTATTTAAAAAAAATGTGTATCTTTACACAAGATTAGTGAACAATTACTATTTTTGATTAGATAGTTTGATTAGAGGTAAGTAAGTTAATCACTTTTTATCATTAAAATTAAAAAAAATAACAAGATACTCACGTAGTTTGCTAGCATCACCTCCCCTTTCCAAATATATCACTGTCAGAAACAAACAAAATAGCACGTGTAAACTTTGCATTTTTATTTATATATTTTAGGACCTGATATATGTATTAAAACTATCACGACTATACTTGTACCGAGCTATGGGGAAACAATCGAGCCACGGAGATTTACACAACCTTTATATGGATGCAGGCGAGCTCTGACGGCCTCAGTCCCCCAAATAAACGAGTTCCAAATGATGAGGTGCTCGCGATACCTTCTAGCAGAACAGGCCTCATTATTCCGTCACCACATGTAGGCAAATTATAATATTACTCATTATTTTCTACTTAAGTACTTCAGATAATTATGACCACCCATTCTGTCCAAAATGGTTCACTTTTCCAATGTCACCCCTGTTTCAGGGAAGGTCGGCAAGAGTTGCAGGGCTTAGGTATGTTCATTTGAGATTGGGTTTTTATGTTGTAAGTCCACATGCAGCATGTGTAAGCGTGAACTTAAATACGTGTCTGCTTGTGGGAATGCATTTAATATGAATCTCAAATGATACATATATTTGCAACTTGCAACTACTACTACTTAGATTTAGATTTAGCGTTCAGTGGCTGCCAGACTCTCTGAAGAGTTCCCTCCATTTCTTCTAATTCTTTCGTATAAATAATAGTTATAATATTAGGATTATTTCTTTGGTGAGCGCTGTTTTTTAGTGAATAACATCTGAAGAGCTCTCTGCGAGTTTGGTCATCGCTGTAGAAAGCGCCAATTCAACTGGATTTTTTACGTGCTTGCAAAGTGCCAAAGCATATAAAGCGCCAAATCTAAAGCAAGATCCGCTAAAGCAAGACCCCAAGACTGTAAAGCTGGATGGCCCTTTGGTAACCGGCCTTTGTAAAGGCACAATAATTTGTCAACCCATATAAAATCTAAATATATTTTTTTTGTGCTCCGCCAGAAATCCAGCTCGGATCCTTTGCTTTACAAGTCCGTAGCGTTTACTACTAGACTACGAACCGGTGTAGGTATCCCATTTTTATTTATATTTTATTCACTGTGACTTCAAGAGTGGCATGGTCACTATAATTTATAGATTATAGATTATAGTGACCATGCCACTCTTGAATCTTGTCAGAAATGATTTCCGTTTTACGATGTTTATTTCAAATCCAATATCATTGCCTCGGCAAAGAAGTAAAATATTTTTTTGTTTTGGTGCTGTATGCATTTTGGTTCGTTAATTTGCCGAGTAAACCTTTTTAACTTGATAGGAGGTGTCGACAAACCCCGATATAACCACAAAAACGGAAAGGCATTTAGATCTTCCAATTTTTTGTGGTTGAAATTTAAAATGTGAACTGAAAAAAAATATTTTTGTATGTAATTATATTTGTAAGAGAAAATCTAAAAATATAAATGACGCTACAACAATGTAAATTCTGAACTCAATACTTTGAACTAGATATTCTTATTTTCTCACACTTCCTTTTTTATTTCTTTTGATCACTCCTTACAAATTAGTGCCCTTTCAATGAAATATTGGTGATTAGTGATTACTATAGCAATCTAAAAACAATAATATTTAAGTTGCAAAGACACATTACACTTAAGATTCATATAACAAGTCATTTATGTTGTCGCACATGTCGCATGTGGACTTACAACATAAAAACCCAATCTCAAATGAGCATAAGCTTTGCAAGTCTTGCCAACCTTCCCTGAAACAGGGGTGATATTGGAAAAGTGAACCATTTGTAACAGTATGTTTGGTCAGTCTCATACCAACCTATAAATCAAGGAACAAGTTTTACAAATTATAAAATACATCAACCTATATCAATCTACAAATCAATATACTCGTATCTATAAATCATACAATTTAACAATTTTAATGTTTCAGCTGGCAACCTTGCAGATCAACCACCATTTTTTTTGGTTCTTACATACGTGAGCCAGTTTTAACTGGATGGGTGCGTAGACTCACACCAACAACTATAATTAACAAGTATAATTGTATTGCTGCTTTAGACAAGGATTTGGAAGTGTTGTCAATCTGCTTAAAAGTGTGTCTATTCAGGAGATGCAATGTAAATGCAGTGAATCCACAAAATGAAACGTGAAAATGTATTTTTTTTATTGTTATTATTTAAGGTTCTCATACTCGATGCACTCTTCTTTTTTTTCTTTTATCTTGCCTTACTAGGGTTGAAAAGTCGTCATGCCATTTTTGATTTTAATAAAATCTGTCCTCAAAAAAGGCACAAGTGTTGCTTTTGGAAAATATAGCCATGATGTCAATTTTACATGATTCGAATATATTTCAGGTGCTCTGCCTCCACTGCTGTCAACAAGGTCATAGTATCCAAAGAGGCAACCTCCTCCAAAATGTGCTGACAGGAGCTTAGGGGTGGCTGGGCTAGTCGCTTGGAACAAGCTACCTGTGGATCAACCTTCCGCCACCTGCAGAAAAACCGAAAGCAAATGATGTACACAAAGAATCATGGCGTCCTTGAGATGATCATGGACCATTAAACGACGTCACAGGAAAGGTCTTATCCATCATCATCTGTTTTGGTGCTATCCAATGAAAACTGAATTTCGGTATATTTTTTACTGCCGCATTAAAGAGCATTTTTATGTTTTTACTCACTTATAAAAAAACGGGTTTTTGTCAGTAGTTTTCCATAAGATGGACTATCATTTTTTAATCAATTATGATCATGGGATTTTCCTCATTTTAAACTGAAGATTGTATTAAATATTTATTTACATTTTTTTTATGTTGTTCAAATTATTACTCTTTTCAACTTGGATTTGAAGTAGTTATCTCTACAAAGTTCAGGCGTTTTTCTGTTATAAACGTAACGACTAGGTCCTTCCAGACTTTTTATTATATTTCTATGAGCTTATGAAACCGCATGGACAGTATTTGATTTTTGTAAATAAAAAAAAACACATTATTGAGAACAATAAACATGTAATTTTATGATTTTATATTAAAAAGATAAACTATTATTTTTTTATACTGAAATTAAAATGAAAATAAAAAAAGTTCATTTGTGCCTACTAAGTCCTTTCAAAGAAACATGTTAACAAAATAATGTATTGTTATGACAACACATGAACCTTTTACAAAACTCTTCCAGAATTGTTACTTTTCGATAAACGTTTAACTTCTTCAATTGTTCTAAGTATACCTGTAGGACAACTTCATGACTTTGGACCAAGTTTGCTTCCAAGCAATTGTCACGTTATTTTTCAAGAAACTAAAGAATAATTTCATTTTAAAGTAAAGCACAAAAATACATACTTTTCATATGCCGAACGTCTATCCAGAACATCATAGAGTTAAGCAAAAAGAAAATAAAAAACGTACTTCTCTACAAGTCGTTGACTTTACTTTGTATTTTTAATTGACTTTGCATTTATACCAAACGCTATTTTTCGTGTATTGTTGCGGTAGCAGTAAATTTAAAATTGGTGTGTTAACAAGGATGATGGCTTCTGATAGATAACAAAAAATCAAGGTTCTTTAGCCATTGCAAAAATAATTATAGTAATTAAGTTTTTTTCACAGATGAAAATACTTGTTTTCGTCTAAGTTTTGATTCGAATACATGCATCGTGTTTATGTTTGACTTTGTTTTTAGTGCAGTAGTGAAATTATCCACTGCAAAAATAAAACACCGGCAAGGCTTACTCAGCCTTCACAAGAAATGAGTACCAGCCCCCTCGAGAGCTGGGAAACCCCCGACTTCACTGAAGTTGTTGGCGTAAGGCCGGCTCCCTTACCTGTAAAAATAAATAGGTTCAACTCGCACATGCGACCCCTTCGCAAGAAGTTACACTATATGTGTAGCTTAGTTGCGTTTATAGCTCAGTAGGTAGATTGCTTGAGTTCCAAACCAAGGAGCAAGGGTTTGATCCCCACCAAAGGTTTCGGAAATGATTTCCCTTTTTCGATTGTTATGTTGTTCAAAAATCGAAATTAAACGCTTTGCAAGTGTTAAGAAATATTTATTTATTTGATATATTTATATATTCATACAGGTAACTATAAAACTATTAGATTTAGTGTCCTCTGTGTAGAAAATCCGAAGAGCAAAGGTGTTAAATAAATGCAGTGACGTGCCAATAAATAATTTATATGTCTTTTTATTAGTAATGTTAAAATGGTTTGTAATTTATTATGTATAAGGGTATTTTCTTAATAAATACAAACATTAAAAGATTAAAGTCATAGGCGTATATATAAAAAAATCGCATAAATGCAATAAATAACAGAGATTTGTAAAATAGAAAAAAAAGACCGATTCAAAGAAGAATTACAGGCGTTCCGAAGCAAATTTGTTTTTGATTTATGTTTTAAAAAAAAATCAATTTTTGATTAAAACACTGTTTTATTTTAACACACAATACCGATTTTATTTGAATTACAATTTACAAACGTTTTTTTGACCTATATGGTCATCTTCAGGTAGGACTACAATAAAAGTTTTTTTATATTTATTTTTTTTTAATTTTTTTTTTATTTAATAAATTTTGTCAAACAAAAAAAAAACTTTTATTGTAATCCTACCTGAAGATGACCATATAGGTCGAAAACGTTTGTAGATTGCAATTCAAATAAAATTGGTATTGTGTGTGAAAATAAAACAGTGTTTTAATCAAAAATTGTTTTTTTAAAAAAACATAAATCAATCATTTTATCACCAAGCACAAGAGCTTGGCTCTTCAATTGGTGAGGAAATAACAATTAAGTTTTTATTATTATTTAGAAATATTACTTGTTTTAAAAAAAAATTGTATTTATATTTTTGTTAATAAAAAAAAAAAAAATCAACATGATTTTTCAGTGTTAATACACAAACCATAAAAAATAAAAAAAACTTGTTTTTATTAATCAACGTCAAGAAATATGTTCCATTATTTTTTACCTGTAAATGGCAGTCAACTTATTTGAATATTTTTGTTAATAATTCGAATTTTCATATAAATCGTAACACCCTCGGGAGCTTAGAAATCCCCACTAATTGTGGTTGACGTAATGGCCTCCTTACCTGTAAAATTAAAAAAGGTTCCGCTCGCTACATGCAATTCCTTCGGGGAGATCGTGGAAATATGTAACACTATATGTGTAGCTTAGTTGCGTTTAATGTGTTAATGTGATTTTGCTTTTATTAGGATAGATTTATAGCAATCGTGTTTTGCTTTTCCTTTTTTGTTCAACTGGAACTTTTGTTACTCTTCATATATTTTTTAACCATTATATGGTATCGCCACCTTAAAGCTTAAACTAAGTAAGTCCTGACTCACTGCTTTGAAAAACCGTGGATAATTCATTTTATTGGGTGTAACTTCTCATAGTACGGGAACTAATTATAAGGCAATACTCATGAAAAAATTCTAAGCTACAGAATTTTCACACTTTCGTTGAGTTTTCTTTCGTAGAAAATTAAAAAAAATGTGCATTTATCTGAGTAAATCATGTTAGCTTAATGTGTCGCATATTCTGTTTTACCTTTTTGGTATAATTTTCCTCTCTTTATGTGATGATTAAGTTAATAGTCGTTTTCTCTTTGTTTTTTTCTTTCTTCTTCTTCATTTTTCTCATATTACTTTCCAAATTTTTCTTGTTTCTCCTTCTTAATTAAGCTGTAAACGAAATTATACTACATTATGTTTGCAAACTTTGCTGGTTTTTGAAATTGTATAACTATGTTGTTTATCCCATATATTACATGTATAACTGTTTGTTTGTCTAATAAAAAAGAAAAAAATAAAATAAAATAATAATAATATTTTCGTTTTTCTTGCACGTTAAAAGCAATGTTTAACTTATTTTGAGAAAAAAATAGTAAAATGGTGTAACGCCTCTATTAAATCTTGAAGTATTAAATAACCATAATATTTATTTAATACGAGTATCTAGGTTTCCGTATTAATAATAGTTTCTTGACTAATAGAATGGTGTAAGGTTGACCCCTCATGCTGTAAAAACTCAGTTTATTTTAAGTGTGCTTACACGTGCTTGCTTGTAAGCATGCATTAAATATGAACCTGAACTGTCAACTTATCTTTGCAACTTTGATTAAATATTACAGACAACTATAGATCAATTAGTTGGTAGAGCGTTTGTATTCAAAGCCAGAGAGTTAAAGTTCGATCTCCACCACCCAGGATGTCAGAAATGATTTTCTTTTTCGGTTTTAATTTAAAGTCCAGAATTATTATACCGGCAAGGCTTAATTACTCTTAACAAGAAATGGGAACCTGTTCTTTCCAATCAGGAGCTGAGAAATTCCCTCTAGTAGTTTAAAAAACAAAAAATTTCAAATGCTTTTTTTATTAAATGTAAATCTATTTACACAGTGTAAGTCTCCTTGACTGATAGGTTGGTATGCGGCTGACCACCCATACTGTAAAAAATGGTTCACTTTGCCAATGTCACCCCTGCTTCAGGGAAGGTCGGCAAGAGTTGCAGGGCTTATGTTCATTTGAGATTGGGGTTTTTATATTGTAGGTCCACATGCAGCATGTGTAAGCGCGAAATTATGCATGTCTGCTTGTGGGAATGCATTTAATATGAATCTCAAATGATACATATCTTTGCAGCTTAGATTTAGATTATATTTAGAAGTCCATTTTTAATTATTTAAAAATTTAAATGGATAAAACCAGAGTTTTAATTCACTTATTATTATTATTATTTGTTTAATCATTCTGCTCCTGAAGATGCCTCATTAGGCGAAAATGTTTGAGAAAAAAGAATAAAATGAATTAAAACTCTGTTTTTATCCATTTAAAATTTTAAATAATTAATTTTAAATGCTATCAATAATGCAAGTCAAACGTTCTTGTGTACATTTTTATTGCATAATAAAATTTATTAATGAATTATATTAAACGTTATTCAAATATTTATTTAATAACTAGTTATCAAGGTTGCGAACTTCTCCCAAATACCTTATAAGTCACATGCAAACCGGTTGATAGTTAAAATATCGTGCTATTGTACTATATTGTTTCACTTACTAACTTATGAACAATCTTTAAACACTAGAATCTTTTTCATTCTTTATGATGAATTTCAATACTGAATTAATTACTGAATTTATCATTTGAGATTGTGTTTTTTATACTGTAGGTCCACATGCGGCATGTGTGAGCGCGAAATTATGCGTGTTTGCTTTTGGGAATGCATTTTATATGAATCTCAAATGATACATATCTTTACAGCTTAGATTTAGATTAAGATAATTGATTTTTAAATAAGTATAAGTCTTTTTTGTTCTGCTAGTTTTTGATTAAAAATATGTGTTATTTTATTTCTAATTTGAACTCATAAAAACAGTGAATACTTATTTTTTTGAAGATTTTTTAGTTAACAGGCATGATGTAATAATTTTATGTTTTTTTTTCTGAAGCGTGTAAGTAAAACAGTACTTGGATTAAGATTTTGAATTTTCTACAAAATGGACTCATTTGCATGGAGTTCTATTAAATGGAGAGGCTATTTATTTGATTTAGTTCTAAACATTGTGATCCATACAGTCACTGAAATCTAATTTCGCCAGACATTGTACCTTGTTTTGTCTCGCTCGCACAACATACGTTTTGTTGTTGTTGTCCTTTTCTATCACGTTATGTGTCTCTACTCCATCGTTAATTTATGTAAGCAGGTAATGTTGCTTAGCAACGAATTGTTGATGTTATTTTCCTTGACAACATAATTTAGTGTTGTCAAAGGTTTTGAAAATATCTGATACTTTTTAATGCTTCTGTTACATAAACGTAAATATTTTTATTAATGTGACATAATTACTTGTGAAAATTATTTCAATTACATTTTTTTTTTTTTAATTTTTTTAATGATGTTAGGAGTAATATCTATAGAAGACAATGTAAAAAAATATTCTTTTAAATCCAATTTCCTTGAAATATAAAAGGATGAATGAAACAAAAAGTGTAGGGTAGAAATTGAAATTTTGAATTTTGAAATACAGACCACTTCAAATACATACATTTCACAATAAAAATGTTCTCAAGTGACGGTATCAGATACTATATTTTATCATCATCACATCTCTATCACTAAAAATGACCGACGGTTTGACAGCGGGGCTATTGTTTTGTGGCTAAAGGTATCGGCAGATAAAATATCAATTGAATTTACTTAAATATTAATATTCACTGGTAATTACGAGTGAAAAGTTACTCCAGATTTTTTATTACAATTTATTGTATTGTTTGTGCATTTGGAAAATGTGTGGCTTGGCATTTTTACAAAAAAAAATTCTAGTTAGGAAACACACCTGTTAATAGTTGGGTGGTGACCGATAGACTGAATTCGGATTTTTGTACGATGAGTGGGGTAGCGCATTTCTAATTCACAAAGGATTGCTTTCTCAGCCTATCCAGTCCTTATAAATCCATGCTCATTTGAGCTCAAATTTGAATTTAGAAATGTTCGTTCCATTTGGAGCAACGGTCCTTAACACCCAATCACAAAATTTTAGTTTGCCTTTCCGTAACAGTCCAGTGTGTGACGTCTCGCCCCCTTAGTGCTTGTTTGTCTTATGTCCATTAGAGTTAGTTTCACATGAGCAAAGTTTGTATGAATACTGGACTAATGTGTCTTATGAAAACTGGAAATTTATTTAAAAAATATTTAAAACAACTCTAACATTATCATGTTTTACGTTTCTTTCTTAGCTCAGATTGTGTAGAATGTGATTATTAAAACAATGTCATTAAATATCATCTTTGAATGAAATTGTAGATAAGCCAAACAAGCACTGGGGGGACGGTCTGTCTGTCTATGCCGATTCATGTGCTGATTCTGTCTTGAAGAAATTGAATATAACGGAAATGATTATTTTTTATATTGAACTTAGGATATGTGATGAATTAATTTATGGAAGTAGGAATTCTTCTACGGGAACCGCCGAGAAGAAAGCCCTGAGATTGTCCACACCCGCTCCTATGATAGCCTTCATCACGGGACCACCAAACAACTTGAACAGCTGCTTCCAGTTTTCCTTGGCGAATTTGTGGGCCTCATCAGCTGAAAATACGAAAAAATTACAAGGTAAAAATTAAGATGAAAGATATGAAGGCCCGGTATTTTCAATGTTAGCATATGTGACTTTAGGCTGATTAAAAAATACTACCCACACGATTGACATAAGTGTGTCCTTTTCATTCAGTATAAAGTCGCTATGCTAACGTTGAAAATACTCTGTCTTAGACCATTCTACAACAAACCAATGTGTTAACGTACAAAAATGGTAATAGATTAAAAATTTGACCTACACATTATGAAAAAAAAATAGGAGTGACGGGATTATCGACTATCATAAGAAGTGTACTTTCAAATGGATGTGAGGCGCTGACACTGAGGGTAAGCATGACTGAAATGCTGGAAATTTTCGAAATAATTTTTATGTGTTCATTTCAAGAGTGGTAAGAAAGATTTTAAGTTATTTATAAATCATTAAACAAGCGTAAACTTAGTAATTCTTACTTTTATGATATTGAACTAGTAGTTATATGCCTAATTTATGTTTTATTATTAAATTTAAAAGTCTTACATAATTTAAAATCAAATTATTTTTTATTAAACGTTGTTTTATTTTCACAATAATATTTTGAATCTCGAGTACTTTCGACCTTCAATATTCAGGTCATTATCAAGAGTGATGTATAAAAACATTAAAATGATTAAGAACAAACCATAGATCAAAATTATATAAATTCAAATAAATAGGTAGGTATAGGTACAATAAATATGAACTTAATTAAAATTAAATACAACAGTCAAAAATTAAAAGAAAGAAAACATAAAATAATAAATACTAATTACAATAAATTAATTCAAACATCCGAGGGTCAAAAAATAAAATAAAATATTTAAAGCACAAATAAAATTATTGAGTCAACACAAAAAGACAAATTATAATAATAACAACAAAATTACAAAGAATAAAACTAAAATTAAGGGGATTGGGTTATGGCGGATTGCGGAGAGGAGCAATGAGCAGGGGGGAAGCTAGAGGGATTTGAATATTTACAATAGGGCCATTCTGCTTACATTTATGAATTTCAATTGTTTCTAGGGCATTTAGTTGCCTGTATTTACATTCCGAGTGCAGAACCCTTACATCGTCAATGCCAAAGGTATGGTCATTTTCGATGCAATGATCCGCCATTTCGGAATATGCAGACAGACCTCTCCGCAATCCGCCATAACCCAATCCCCTTAATTTTAGTTTTATTCTTTGTAATTTTGTTGTTATTATTATTTGTCTTTTTGTGTTGACTCAATAATTTTATTTGTGCTTTAAATATTTTGTTTTATTTTTTGACCCTCGGATGTTTGAATTAATTTATTGTAATTATTATTTATTATTTTATGTTTTCTTTCTTTTAAATTTTGACTGTTGTATTTAATTTTAATTAAGTTCATATTTATTGTACCTATACCAACCTATTTATTTGAATTTATATAATTTTGATCTATGGTTTGTTCTTAATAATTTTAATTTTTTTATACATCACTCTTGATAATGACCTGAATATTGAAGGTCGAAAGTACTCGAGATTCAAAATATTATTGTGAAAATAAAACAACGTTTAATAAAAAATAATTTGATTTTAAATAAAATTAATTTTCACTGTGTGAATACACAAACCCTACAAAATCTTACATAATTGCTTGTTGCCGTCGAACAAATTCAAGAACTCGAAGTTAAGGTCGGCGGGTGTGGCAGTCACTTTATATTTGGTGATCTTCCAGTAGTCCTTACCATCCTTCGTCTTCACGTCATAGTACAGCCGGTAAACATAGTCTATATTTCCTGGAAACAAGAAAAATAGTCACATTGCTGTAGAACTCTCAATTATCATTTGAAAATTGAACAAGCAAAATTGTGTGGTTAGTATTTGTCTATTATCTAAGTTGCAAAGATATATTGAAATTTTAGGCTCATATTAAATGCATGTGCACAAGCAGGTACATGTAAGTTCGTACTTACATATGCTGCATGCAGAGGTGGGCATCATCTTATCTAAAGATGACAGATGACGGATAACAGATAACAGATGATCATCTTTATCTTATCGCAGATGATTTTCTGGCGTCATCTGTTATCTGTTATCTGTAGATAACTTTTCGGCTGAAAATTATCTTTTATCTAAAGATAATTTGAAATACGTTATCTGCAGATAATAGATAATATAGACAGATAATAGATGATTGTCAAATTCCTCAATAAATTCCATGAAACTGCGCAAGGAGAACAAAGACAGATTTCTTCACTTTGTTTGAATCAAACAATAAAAACCTTTCAGACGCCGCACCGACCCTACAACTTATATAACAATGATAGAAATATGATAGTGACCGGTCCGTAGCTCAGTGGTAACACTGCGGACTCTGAATGGGAAGGTTGTGGGTTCGATTCCCGGTGGAGCACAAAAAATATACCATTTATATTTTCAAATTTGCTCTTCGCTGGGTTGAAAAATTAAAAAAGCCTTTACCAATGACCGGTCACCAAAGGTCTATCCAGCCTTACAGCAACTGGGTCTTGCTTGAGAATTGGCGCTTTGTAGCGACGACGATCAAGCTCATAAAAAGGTCGATAGCTCAATTGGTAGAATGCTTGCATTCCATGCCGAGAGCAAGGGTTCAATCTCAAAGGTTTACTCAGCCTTCACAATAAAATGAGAACCGGCCCCCCCGGGAGCTGGGAAACCCCCACTTCAACTGAAAGTGGTTGGTGTGAGGCCGGCCCCCTTAACTGTAAAAAAAATAGGTCCCGAAGCGCCACATGCGACCCCTTCGGGGATAACGCAGCCAAGAAGTTACACTAAATGTGTAGCTTAGTTGCGTTTTTTTTGCGATTATAATACGTGCCTCTTCTATTGGAATACATATATCTATCTTAAATTTTTCAATGACTTAATTTTTTTCCAGAATTGGTGCTGTTTTAAAGCTTGCAATTATAAAATAAAATTTATAAGCAAATAACAGCCAACTTATGACCGGTCCGTAGTCTAGTGGTTAACGCTTCAGACTCCTGATTGGTAGGTAGTACAAAAGATCGGTCGAGAACATAGAAAGTTGTACAGAATACCTACATTTTTTTTTAAAGTCAAGTCTTTGCTACCAACATACAGATCAACCACCATTTGTTTGGTTCTTATATACTTCTTTCCCTTCATTCAGTCATAACCTTTTTTATAAAGAACAAATCAACGAAGTTATCTTTTTCATTATCTTTTTATCTAGATAATTTTTGGGTGATTATCTTTTTATCTAGATGATTTCCAGGGCCATCATCTTTATCTGTTATCTCAGATGATTTCGCTGGACTTTTGGGAAATTATCTACAGATAATCTGTAGATGATTTTGAGCCGTTATCTGTTTATCTTATCTACAGATAAATTTTGGTTATCTGTGCCCACCTCTGGCTGCATGTATACATACTGCATACAAAAAAAAACCTTCCATGAACATTTCCCTGGAACCGGGGCTGCATAATGAAAGGGAACCAGCTTTTGCAGGATGGGTGTTCAGCCTCATACCAACCCATAAGTCAAGCAATATCTATAATCTATAATCTAAGTTGCAAGGATATATTCATTTAATGCTCTCAGATGTATGCCCACAAACCAACACGTGTAGTTTGCGCTTACAAATGCTGAATGCGTACTTACAAATAAAATCCAAACCTCAAATGAACATAAGCCCCACAACTTTTGCCGACCTTCCCTTAAACAGGGGTGACATTGGCAAAGTGAACCATTTTTTACATTATGGGTGGTCAGCCTCATACCAACCTATAAGTCAAGGAATTATATAAAGGTATTAATTTCAGAGGGCCTTTGAGGTCTGAGACCACACGAGAGTAGCGCTTACCAAATAAATTATCCGAAAAAAATAATTAAATACATGTTGGCGAAATTATTTGTCGTACTCTACTAAGCTACACATATAGTGTAACTTTTTTCCGCGCTTCCCCCGAAGGCGTATCATACTTATTTTTGCGCTTTTCGTGATTCGGCAACAACTGCACAAGGAGTGCCACCCGAGATATGCTATTAGCTTCAGTAATATAAATTCACTTGCTTTTAGAGCCACGGGCACGCCTCGGACCTGGAGGTTTCTTTGTTATCGTGCCGTCGCTTTTAACATCCAGGGAAGGCCTTCTGCTACTTGAAAATATATAGCCTTGAATGAGCGTCCACAAGAGGTGGGTCCTTCTGACACATACAAAATACTTACTCATATCCAAATAGAAGTCGCCATCTCCTGTGACGGGAAGAATCAGCAAGCTACCACTGGCTTTGTAGTGACCACGGAATATCTCTGTGCTCGTATAGCGCATCGATATTTTCCGCTTTTCCTGGTTAACCCTGAAAAATATTCAACAAAACGTGTTTATGCAATTACATGAAAATAACCAAAACATGCTTTTCATATATTTTTCACTATAATTAGTAAGTTGACTTATATATATTTTTGCTGCTTGTTCAAGATCCTTTAGATGTTAATCTGTGAGGTTTGCTAGCCAAGAAAAAAATTACACATAAGACATGGGCGTAACCAGGAAGGGGCAGGGGGGGAAGTAAAAAAAACTTAAATAAAGCTAAATCGTTATTAAATTTGTATTGCAATTACTGAAATAACCATTTTTCGACCATGGCTTGCCTCCCCCCCCTATAGATGTGCGACACATCGATATTTTTTTGTGATATCATCAATTTCGATATTGATTTTGGAATATCACAATAACCCCCCCCCCTCCCCGTCGACAATATTATATTATTCAATTTCCTAAAATCTCCTCCCCCCCCTACTTTTGATCCTGGGTACTGAGAAAATGCCATTTCAACTGAAGTGGCTGGTGCAAGGTTGACCCCCTTACCTGTTTAAAAAAGTTCCACTCGCCACATGCGAACCCTTCGCGAGGTTGCGCTCCGTTCCAATATGATTTATTGTTAGATCCCAAATGAGTAAAGGAAAAATATATATACGCCTTAGCGACTCGGCCAAATGACGCCACATTTTTTTGCGTTTGAAATTTTTTTACTATCTAAATAAGGTCTTCCAAGCATTTAAAAAAAGTCTTACGTGAATTTATGAAAAGTGATATTTGTCAGTCCATAGCTTTTCCCGTTTGTGATAACATAGCGTAGTGGTCCAGTGGTTAGATACACAGGCTGGCTGATCAAGGGTTCGAAAGGCTTCATGCCGAGCTCCGGTATTCCATCTGCTAATGCTGGAAGAAACTTCTCTGCAGCCTCACGGGCACATGTGTTGAAGTCCGGACTCGATATACTGCAAGGGGTGATGGATGATGCTGGAACATACATTTATATTTTTGTACACAAAGAAAATTAAATACAATTTTCGTGTTAGCTTTAAAAAATTTTTGCTTTGAAAGAAGAACTGCTGATACTAAAAATTGTGTATAAATAATGTTGGTCTAAGGACAAATAGCGTTTGTATTTTCTTACGATAAAAAATGAACATAAATAGTGCTTTAAAAAATACGGGTATTTTTTTTTTGTAAAATTATTAAGAAATACTTATTCCATAAGATACTTCACAGAACAATATATATTTTTTGCAAGGTCTAATTTAGTTGGCAGATGATCCATAGGTGAAATTTAGTTGAAAAACATTGAATACGTGCAGATTCTAGTTACAAACAAAACAGTTAGAAGAAAATTGTTGTTTTTTCTTGCATTTTTTTCTTTATGTTACAAACATATGTCAGTACAATAAGAAACAATCCACTTTCGATGAACAAGAAAAAAGTAGGTATTTTTTAACACTTTAAATTTCCATGAAATAACGTGTTAAAAATTATAGTTACTAAACAAAAGGGTACCTACTGTTTTTTCCATTTGTTTCATAATTATATGTGTTAAAAAAACTTACGCAATTTTGTGGCACTTGCATGCTGAATATGAATTACTAAAATTAAACTAAAAATTATTAACAAAAAAATATAATAACTATGTGACTTCATTTCAAAGGTTCTATGGGAAGAATGCAAGGAGACTTCAACGGGCAGCCATCGTCTAAACCTAACTGCTATGTCAACTGTAAATGCATCATCCAGAAAGGAAATGTACGAAGAATTACTGTAAATTGTAACTATAAGAAGATTTCTCAGATAACTAGTTTATGTGTTTATCCATTTTAGTGTTGAGCTTTATAGAAAGGTTTCTTTATGGAGAAAAATTGCCAATCTTGTTTGTTTTAAAAGTCCAAATCCCGTTGTAATCTTTAAAATTTCCCCAAAACTGAGAATGTTTTTTTTCTGACAAAAACACTTTTTTTTCTGAAAGTCGTTACTATATTTTTTGAGCAAAAAATAATGCTGATGTCTTATTATGAATGTATTATGATTAAGCTGTTTTAATTAATATTCAAAATAAATCTTTGAATTGAATTTCAATTAGGAATACTCGTATTTTTGTTAACAACAAACACAATTTAAATTTTCCATTTTTTTAAACTCAAATTTGCAATTGTAATTAACCATAATGTTTTCCTTGTTTGGATAACAGAAATACATAAGTTTTTATTAAAACTAAATAATATATTTAACTTTGCTTAAATATCATTTATCTTTTGAGCTATTTGTGTGCATATTTTTTAAATATATTTATTCTATTTTTTTCAAAGGTATACCTAAAAAAACTGAAGATAGAGAGGTCTCTCAAATTTTTGTTTCATATAAATACTCAAATGTAGTGGAATAAAACAATTTGTTTAACAAAAATTCATTAAATGATTTATTTTTTGAGTAAAATAGTTTTTATTCAATTTTAAGATCAAAGTTTTACTTACAACAAATCAAAACATTAAAGATAAAACACAAAAATTCGTTTTATTTTAGCATTTATTTTTTAATATTACAAACAGTTTTTTTTTTCAACATAAAAGCTTTCAGAATTTTGATTTTCTTTTATGTGTGATTAAATGAGAAAAAAATATGGGTTAGCTTTACAATTTTACTTTTTCTACTCCAAAGTATTGCTTTTGCTGTTGTTCTATTTCATTGAATTAGAAATTCTTCTACTGGCACATGCACGAAGAAGTTCTTGATGTTTTGGGCCACTGTGTTGGTCAGTTTGATCATCATTGGTGTTGCCACTTCCTGGAATACGTCCAACCAGTTTTCGTTGGCGAATTTGTGGAGGGCATCACCTAGAAGAGTAATATATTTTTAATTCACATAGTAATTTCATAACTAATAGGTTGGTATGTGGCTGATCATCCATACTGTAAAAAATATTCACTCTGCCAATGTCACCTCTTTTTTAGGTTAGTTCGGAAAGAGGTGTTGGGTGTATGTTCATTTAAGATTTGGGTTTTTATGTTGTAGGTTCACAGGTGGCATGTGCAAGCGCGAACTTATACGTGTCTGCTTGTAAAAATGCATATACTATGATAAGGTGAATGCATATACTATAATTCCTAATGTTACATATCTTTGCAACTTAGATTAGATTGGTTTCTTAACTTATAGGTTGATATGTGGCTTATCATCCATACCGTAAAAATGGTTCACTCTGCCAAAATCACCCCTGTGTCAGTTTAGTTCAGCAAGAGTTTTAGGAATTATGTTCATTTGAAAAAGCCTGATACCAACCTATAAATCAAAGAATCACTAGGTATCCTAGTTATTGCAGTTCTCGGTTATTGCTGATGACAGGTCACAAAGTTTTCCCTCCAAAAAAAAAATTTTATACGGTTGATAGCTCAGTTGGTAGAGTGCTTGCATTTCATGTCGTGAGCTCGGGTTCGAATCCCACCGAGGGTGTCAGAAATGATTTTCCGTTTCGGTTTTTATTTTAAACCCCAAAATCAAATACCGACAAGGCTTACTCAGGCTTCACAAGAAATGAGTACCAGCCCTCTCGGGATCTGGGAGCCCTAACTTCAACTGAAGTGGTTGGCGTTAGGCCGGCCCCCTTTCCTGTAAAAATAAATAGGTTCCACTCGGCACATGTGAAACCCTTTGGGGATAGCTCGGGAAGATGTTACACCAAATGTGTAGCTTATTTTCGTTGCATATACATAGTTTAGAGTTAAAATTATTGATCAAAATCCATTAAAAACGTCCGGAAACAGCTGACTCCAAGGTTCATCTCAACCGGAAGAGCCCATCAACGAAAATTGTAATGTCTGTAAAATAATCATGATTTACAAGTTATAAAACAATAAATCAATGCTGCGAATTTTTGAATGCTACATATTTTTTCTTCTCTGCGTGTCGTTTCCTTTGTGATGATTGGGCATCATCAGACTACTTCCACGTTGTTAATTGCAGCCCTGAACAGAAATGCGGTGCTACTTCCGAAATATAATCTAAGTTGCAAAGATATGCTAACGTTTAAAATTCATATTAACTGCATGCTCACAAACAGACACGTGAAATAGGAGTTTTAGGTTTACACGGCCGGCTTATGATGCTGGAGAGTGCCTTTCCGGGATATGTTGCCGTGGTCTGTCAGAGCTGGAGCTTCCGAAGGTTTTGCCTATGTCTAAGATGGGTTTCTTAAGCGTGAAAGTGAATGATGAAGATGATTTTGATGAAATTGTGATGAATTTCATTCACAGTTTCATCAAGATTATCTTCATCATTTCACTTTCACGCTGAAGAAGTCCATCCTAGGCATGGACAAAACATCCGAAAGTTCCAGCTCCTACAGACTACGGCAACAGATTCCGGAAAACAACTCTCCAGCATCAGACACGTGTAGGTTAGAGGTTCATGTTTTGTCGTGCCGTTGATTTTAATGAACGGGAAGACTTCCGCCTGTATAGGTTTGTATGAGCGTCCATGTGCTGTGGGTCCTTCTGACACATACATACAGGACGGGTATGAGTAGGGATTGAGCATTCTATTTACAAAATATATTTATTTCATTTCCGAAAACAATCTTGATTACAGTTTTTGTGATATACGACTCAATTGCCGCTGCGATGGTGAAGGGGTGTTGACGCTCGAATTTTCATTATTGACACTAACGACTGTTCGAAACACGCCTGCGTCATGTCCTATCGACAATAACTTCGACCCTGGTTCAACAGATGTCATTGGGTAGCTATTAATTAATAATTCATTAAAAACACTAAACAATGAATTATTAATTGACAATGTGAATACATGTTTATGGCCAGGCGAAATAGGTTGGTGAATTTAGTCGCTGTTATGGCTGAGGGGATCATTTCGGTATTCTTGACTTGCGTATTTGGAATAGAATAACGCTGGTTTGAATCACGTCCGGCCCTTTGACCATTACTTCGACCCTGGTTCAACAGATGCCATTGCATGCACACGAGCTTCTGCTTTCGCATGAAGACAACTGGCCAGGCAAAATTGGTTGGTGAATTTTATTCTTCTTCACAGATCTATTAAAAAAAAGACCGACAAGGTACTGCCCTTAAAACCTGCGATGATGATGATTATTTAGAAGGTTGTTTTTTTACAAACCCAGTTGCTTGTTGCCATTGAAGAGATTCTGGAACCTGTACATGACCTTGGTAGGAGTGTAGCTGACTTTATGCTTCTTGATGATCCAGTGGTCTTTGCCGTCCTTTCCCTTAGCGACATCGTAGTAAAGCTTGAAGACAAATTGGATGTCATCTGAAAAATGAAAAAAAAAATGAAAAAAAAAATACGTACATAGGTTGAAACTAGAAAGAAAACAATATTGTTACAAATAGAGTAGTTGTTTGTATGTGTTAGATCTATAGTTAAGTCTATGAACTCCCTAGAAGTGAGTAGAAACTTAGGTAAATGATGATGATGAGTTGATGATTTCTTTATAGCGCCGTTTCGTGATGTATTCACTCCAAGGGCGCTGGTGCAAACGATGCCAGAAATTTGCTTGTCTTCAGTGCATTCCGGAACTTTCCATGGTCCTCTAGCTCTCTCACATGATGTGGCAGGTGGTTCCAGGCCAGAGGGCCAGCAACTGCAAATGCACGCTCTCCAAACACGGTGTTAACTCTTCTTATAGGTTCTTCAATCCTTGATTTGGCTCCAGTCTCAGCCGAGCGCAGTGTTAGGCTTTTTTTGCCCAGGTAACTAATCATAATTCGTATTTGTTCGAGATTAATTAAGTGTTCAACCAAATGGATGGTAAAGTTTAGCTACGTGGTATGTAGTAATTCTCCATGTTTTGAGAATGATCTTTATACTTAGTATAAATTAAGGGCCGAAATTCCATGTAGCTGGAGAAATCAACCAACCGTTGAACTATACTGTGCAAATGAAACTCGAAAGTGTTTTTTTGACATGTTCGTATGAAAGTGTGTTTGATGGAGGTCAAAAAAGTATTTGCTGTTAAATGAACAGAATAAGATTTTAAAAAAACAGAATTCGTCACAGAGTAAATAAAAGAGTCAATAAAAAATGAGAGTCAATTTAGTTCAGTACGATTTAAAACACAAATAAAAATATGCATTCATTTTCAGTAGACACTCGTTACTTGTAAAACCTGTATGTTAAGGTCCTCTCTGTGCTCAAAATAAATTGTAAAACCAGCTCTTCCATTAATTATTTTGACTCAAGGTCAAAGTCATGTATTTCTGTATTCTCATTAAGCATTTTACATGCTACGCTTGGCTTGCATCACAAGTACTTATGTGTGATTTTTTTTTGCTTAAAATCAATAAAAGTATGGGATCCAATATTGCGCCTCTAGTGAACGTTTTAAATTCCATATTTTTGTTGGTAGCAGGACTGAACAGCACAGTGACCAAACAACACTGAAATTATATCACAATGACAGTACATCACAATGACAGAACAACACAATGATAAAACATCACAATGACATAATACTACATCAGAAAAAATCGCATACCTCAAACATACATGTCATTAACGGCAGATGAAAAACATTACATGACAAAATATCACACAAAACACATCCACGATTCTTTCCAATTATGAGCCCTTGATTTACAAGTAATCGTGAGGCTGGCTACCTCATCTGTAAAGAAATAGTGTGTACAATGCCGCAGCCGCTCCTGGGGTGCAAGTGTC
Source organism: Agapetus fuscipes (assembly GCA_951799405.1). Classification (NCBI taxonomy): domain Eukaryota; kingdom Metazoa; phylum Arthropoda; class Insecta; order Trichoptera; family Glossosomatidae; genus Agapetus; species Agapetus fuscipes. The sequence continues at coordinate 4,816,350 of OX637342.1, read as the reverse complement.
GACGGCCGTAGGTAGATCTTACCGTGTACCTCTTTGAAGATAGGGCGGAATAAAACATGGTGGTGCCTGAGCAGCTGATGATTGTTTGATATAGTATGAATCAGCTGTTGATACGCCACCATTTTTTATTTCGTACTATCTTCAATTAGATACGGTAAGATCGACGGTCGTCGAGACTTCCATTTCTGGTTGTTGGTTGTTTGTAGGGAGTCCTGTTGTGATATTTGATGTTTTGTAGTGTGACGTTTTTTCATGCGTCGATTATGGTACTGGTATGTTATGTAAATAACAAATACGTATAAATGTTAGGTATGTATGTACTAAGTAGGTGTATTAGTTATAGCCGATGAGAGTTGGAGTAATTATTATGTGTACCTAGAAAAGAGACATTCAATTATGTACCTACTGGAAGCTTTATGTTCTGGAAGGTTCCAGCAAAATTGGCTTCTAGTAACTACTGTATTTGGGAGTATAAAGGGCTGCAAGCGGCTCGCAAATGTCAGTATTTATACGACACTTTGCTTTTGAACAAGAAAGGCAGTTTAAGGTGATAACCAACTGTGAAATAAATGTAAATTGCTAAACCATAAATGAGTGGGTTGGAACCAAAGATGACTAACCCACATTTCCATTGTTTTGTTTTTTCATTGGACTACAAAGTATCGGCCCAAATAAATTTAATAAATTAATTCAGATGTCAGCACTTGTAGTAGATATGAACCCTTGTGGTCACCTTTGGCTCTGATAGATATTGAAATAAAGGGGAAAGATACGTGCCTAACCATAAGTCAATGTGCCTAAATCTATTTTCTTATTATTGTGGGTTGGTCATGTTTGGCTCTGACCCACACAAATGTGAATTGTTAAAAATAAATTGTTAAATAAATCTAAGTGTAAAATAAATATCCATGAAAGAAGATCAGTTTTTTTTAATCTAAAGACGTTTTGAGCCCTTAATACACAACAGTAGGTATATTCTGTTTGAGGAATGTGATTTTTCGTCGTGTGATGTTATTTCATGTGATGCGATGTCAAGTGATGAAATGTCATTTACTGTGTTTGGTGGTTCTGTACTTGCGCTATACTTACTGACGTCCACTCGACTGGCTCCGTCTCCAGTAACTGGAATAACCAGTAGCCTGCCGCTCAGTACGTAGTCTGCCTCCATGTGAGCTGTCGAAGTAAATGTGAGTGTGATCTTCTTCTTGTTCTGATCAATCCTAGAAATAAATACAAGAAGATGATTATTCAATTCTAATCTAATCTAATCTAAGCTGCAAAGATATATATCATTTAAGTTTTATATTAAATGCATTCCCACAAGCAGATATGTATAATTTCGCGCTAACACATGCCGCATGTGGACCTACAATATAAAAACCCAATCTCAAATGAACATAAGCCTTGCAACTCTTGCCGTCCTTCCCTGAAACAGAGGTGACATTGGCAAAGTGAACCAATTTTTACATTATGGGTGGTCAGCCGCATAACAACCTATAAGTCAAGGAACATACATGACAAATTACATTTTTTAAAAACAATAAATCACAATATATACATGGACATAAAAACTAAATCATAAAACCAATTTTACTTTAACAAACCTCAGCCGCCAACATCACAGATCAACCGCCATTTCTTTCTATCCTTACATACTTCTTTCATTTCCTCCAGAGTCATAACCTTCTTCATACAAGCTCTTCTTTTATTATGACTCTGGATATTCCATTCATTCGCAATTTCGGATATTTGGTCCATCCATACCTTTCTCGGTCTTCCTCTGCCACGACATCCATCTATTCTACCAACATATACTTTCTTCGTCAGTCTTTCCTCATTCATTCTCTCCATATGCCCAAACCATCTTAACAAACTTCTTTTAATCTTCACTTTCACACTTTATTCAATTAATAAGGCTTTTTTGTTTACGAGTTGAGTTTAATATTTCGTGCTCATTCGGAGTGTTAACGCACAATTTAAAAATAATAATGCTGGAAAATCAACAAAGAATGGGACTATTTCTTAAACAGCTGTACAACAATTTGTATTTCCAATAATGATCGGAACTAGTAGGTTTCAGAAAAGTGATCACTTACTTATGCACTTTTAAACAAAAAGATCGGTTCTAGACCATAAAAATGCATTATTAGATCTTAAATAAGTCTTTGTTTACTCAAGTAAGAATTTTGAACGGTAGAGATGCAATTTTGCCAGAAATTTTAAATTGAAATTTCGTGTATTTACATTTTTGAATAATAAAAAATTATACGCATCATAGAGAAAATCCATCACTCTTTTACTGTTATGTCAGAAGAAAATGTAAATATTATAAACTTTGTCGTTTCTCAAAAAATTTAGTTGATAAATAATCAGAAATACAGGTATGCTTTGTTAACGCACTTGATATCATCAATCTTGGACTTCGTAAGCCCAAACACTTTGGTTCGGGAGAAGACGAACTTCAGGGCAGCATTATTCTCCTCAACCTTCTCCAGTTCCAGGGGCTCAAAAGGCACAATCTCCAACTCTTGGATTCCCTTGGCCAGCTTAGGAAGAAGAGCTGTGGCAGCGTCCTTGGCACAGGTGTTGAAGGTCGATTGATCCTTGGTGCTACATGGCTTCAAGGGAGATGCTGGAATAAAAGACGACGTGTTTTTGAAGAATAAAAATCTAACAAAAATTTCAGACGTTGCAGATTAAGCATTACCTTGGCTGGAAGACTCATCGCCACAGTAATCTTCACCTATCGAATATCGGTAATTGCGGCTATATTGGATTGACAGGTCTTCATACAAATATTCTCGATATTCGGTAGATAAGGATAACTGTGGTGATGAGACTTCCATCCCAGTACATTTGGTTCAACAATATGTATGTAGATGTATTAGTTTATCATAATTTTTAATTATTAAAAGGAAATATATTTTCTTCAAAAAACAGAACGGCTTCTTTTAATTGATTGAAAAGTACAGTATACAGGACTTTCCCTGTAACAAGGGTGACATTGGCTAAGTGAACCATTTTTTACAGTATGGTTGGTCAGCCGTGAGTCAAGGAGAAAAATAACACAATACAAAAAATATATAAAATACATTATCAACTAATCAATCAAAACATAAAATTAGAATGTCTTTTTATGAAATTAAATTTGAATAATTTTTCATCAATGCTTTAAAATAATTAGACATTTGTGACGACGCCATCTTTTGATTTTACTATAAAATTTTTAGATACAGTTGTTTGCTTGTCTATAAAAATTGTGCGTTAGTTCATTCATTATAAAACAAACTATCAGTACAGGTACAAAACAAGTTATTTGATGATTTTATTTTCCATTTTATGAAGCCTGATCATCATTTTAGATACTACAAAGTTACAACACCAAAAGACACTTCTATTAAAATATTAAATAAAGGTTTTTTATGTATTCACCAATAATTTGGTTAATTAAGGGGAAAATATTTTTCCCTTAATTACATAAATCACTGATATAAATCACATAAACCGTTTCAAATCATGTAACAAATATTAAAAACAAAAATATAAGTACATCGATATACAAGGCAATTCGTAAGTGCGAACTTATACGTGTATGTTTGTGACCATGCATTTATATGAACTTTTAATGTTAATATATATTTGCAATGTTTTTTGATTGTTATTTAATTAAACAACACTTTTTAAATTTTTAAATACTGTTTTATTAAATAAAACAGTGTTTTATTTGTGGAATAAAACAGTATTTTAAAATTAAAAAAGTGTTGTTTAATTAAATAACAATAAAAGAACATGAATTTTCACAGTGTTAATATACAAACTATAAAAAATATATATTTGCAACTTTGAATATAGATTAAAGACTTCAAGTTCTTTTTATTAAGCCAAGTATGTGTAGAAAGAAACTGAAAAAGGCTTTTCAGGATCTCACCCATACGAATGGTTATGTTTCAGTTGTGCAAATTTTATTACCTCTTTTAGAGGTTAACATGCCTTGAACTCTCTTTGTTTCTGTTGATGGAATAGGTATGGAATATTGCCAATTAAATGCAAATACCTATTACATAATAATTGTGTGCTAAAAGTATTTTCGCAATCGTAATATTTATGTATTACAAAATATCACGTGTGAACAAAAACGATTGACCCATAATGTTTATGGTTCAAATGGGAGTGGCTGAACTTGTCAATGGAGTCGACACAAATTATATAAACCAAAAAAATGTGACGTAACCCAGCCAGGCTGCTGGAGAGAAATAAAGCTCATTTTTTCTTGCTGGTTGTTTGTAATATGTGGCTGCTTAGAAAAGGCGATGGACAGGCAAGAGTGAAGGAGAATCCTGGATTCAGCCAGGGCCCACCCAAGGCTATTGAGCTCGTGATGATGATGATGATGGTTGGTCCTAGCCTTCATCAAAAAGACCTTAGACTTGTGTGTTTTGCCCACCGAAGAAAAGTAAATTTAGATTTGCTTACTAGTTATCAAACTGACTGTAAGCATCAGCGTATAATCTAAGTTGCGAAAATGTACAGTGACATTCAAGTTTACACATACCTACTGTGAATACAAATAAGCCGGCACCTGTAAGTTCGTTTTTACTTAATGCTTCATGTGTACTTAAACAGAGAAAAACTGAGAAGCTTTAAAATAGGAGTGGCATTAGCAAAAACCTTTATTTTTTACAGCACTGGCGATCAGCTGATATCAACCTTTTGTAAGGGAAATTTATAAAAGAAAGCCTTGAGAATTAATCGATAATTTAAAAAGATTTTTAATTGTTGTTGTTTTTTTTTTTTTTTTAGATGTTGAAATATTTAAAGTTGATAAAAATGAAAGTTGTGTTTGCATCACAATGAATAAATTAATGCAAAATTTAAAATGAGCAAAAAATAGCTGCAGGTAATCTAATGATACCGTCTATAATATATAAATGTATTACAAATATATATATTTCTAAAATGTTCCAGTATTTACATACAAGTATTATAAGAAAAAAAAATGCCAGCCAAAAAAAAATATGTTGTAGGTACAATTAGGTTGGTGCATTAAATGATTGTATTTTATGTGATTTCTCAAATTTATCAATTAAATTTATATCATCGATTTGTACAAAATATGAAAAATCTTAATAAAAAACGTTGACATGATTAAACTTTTACGAGAATGTACATGAAAAAAAAAACCTTTTTTTATTTATTTATATTTTATTCACACTCATTTTCAAAACCATGCAACGTGCTTTCGGAGCAAAATTTATAGTTTAAAAAAAAAAGTGCTGTACTTACGTAAGCTACTTGTAAATCCGGAATCAAAAATTGCAAAAACCAAAACAGAAAAAAATATTAAATTGAGTTTCGCAGACAACATTTTAATATTTTATAGCACTTGTTTTCTTCAATGAAGTTATTCTTAACCCAGGACCAGATTTCAAATAAACTCTAGACAATATGCCCGCCATGTTATATAGGCTTCGAATAATATACATACTAATATACTTACATACATTATGTGTTAGTATATTTGGTACCCTTATAAAAAACCGCGATGATTTTTTAGGCAATATACACATCGTTAAAATTGTCCCAAAAAAATGTTACTTATGTACACATAAGTAACGTATTTCAAAGTAAGTACCTTAGCAATACCTTTTAAAGTTTAAATTGAATAATAAGCTAATATGGGTTTCTCAGATAAATACACCTTATTTCGTATTTTCTACTAGCGATAACAATAAAAATGAGTGAAATTCCTGTAGTTTTAAAGTTTTTCATTAGTATTTCATTATAATTAGTCCACTAACTATACGAAGTTACACACAATAAAAGGATTTATCCAGGATTTCTCAAATCAGTGTATCAGCACTTATTCAGTTGTAGGTTTAAGAGCCCTACATACCCTGAATCTGCCGTTTTTGTATCTTACACTTTATGGTCTTAGCAAAAGAGTGACAGTAATGAAAAAAATCAAGGATGATTATTAATTTTTTATCTTAATTATAAAGTTTGAACAAAATATATAATTTAAAAATTGCCACCACAAAAAAATATTTAAAATAATACGTTTTTTTCACTTCTGTAGCTACTGTCTCGTGTGTGCTATGTTTTGGAAATATTTTTTTTCTTTCTATTTATAGAACTATACATTGAATAGTGTAGTATCGGAACAGTTTTTTTATAATGTCAATAGTTTTTGAGTAAATGTGGAAAAACTGTGTTCTTCGATTTAATTAAAATTTAATTCATCAAGTAGTTTCAATTTTTCCATATTTACTCAAAAACCATTGACATTATAAAAAAAACTGTTTCGATACTACACTAGACAATGTATAGTTCTATAAATAGAAAGAAAAAAAATATTTCCAAAACATAGCACACACGAGACAGTAGCTACAGAAGTGAAAAAAACGTATTATTTTAAATATTTTTTTGTGGTGGCAATTTTTAAGTTATATATTTTGTTCAAACTTTATAATTAAGATAAAAAAATAGTTAACATCCTTGATTTTTTTCATTACTGTCACTATTTTGTTAAGACCATAAAGTGTAAGATACAAAAACGGCAGATTCAGGGTATGTAGGGCTCGACAATATACATATGTTCTAGGAAAAAGAGTGACTTGGATATAAACGTTTAGTTTAATATTTTCATTATAATCAATGATTTTTTCATTTGGTTAAAATCATGACTTAATAAATTTTAATTAGAGATGGTGTGGCTTAAAAAAACGCATCTTTGCTGCACATAATAACCTATTATATTACTTTTTGTTGCTTCCTGCAACTGCTTGAGAGTAGAACTTATTTGTGTTCACAGATTAGAGGACCAGCCTTACGCCAACCACTTGATTTAAAGTTGTGTTTCCTTCCTCCTTAAGGACATACGATTTATGCATTATCTGATTAAGCATTGTTCCTTGACTTAGATTGGTATTAGTGACCTATACTGTAAAGAATTTGTTCACTTTGTCAATGCCATCCCTATTTCAGAAAAGATTGGCAAGAGTTGTATGGATGTGTTCTTTTGAGGCTTGGATTTTTTGTTGTAAGTTCATGTGTCTGTGCAAGCGCGGAGCTATACGTTTCCGTTTGTGGGCATACATTTAACATGAATCATGAGTTTTGTTTTGTTGTTTTTTTTGTAAACTTAAATGTCATTTATTACTCGTATTCCTTGACTTATAGGTTGGTATGAGGCTGACCACCCATACTGTAAAAAATGGTTCACTTTGCCAATGTCACCCCTGTTTCAGGGAATGTCGGCAGGAGTTGCAGGGCTTATGTTCATTTGAGTTTGGATTTTAGTTGTAAGTACACAATCAGCATTTGTAAGCGCGAACTACACGTGTTTGTTTGTGGGCATACATCTGAGAGCTTTAAATGAATATATCCTTGCAACTTAGATTATAGATTATAGATAGATAGATGAGTGTTAATGTATCGTTACAACTTAGATTATAGATAATTGTAGTATAAACTAAAAAGAGTATGAATAGAAAATTTCTGTTTGAAAAAAAAAATGCTTACAGACATATTTAAATATTGATGAATATCTCATCATGTATGTTTATTTTTAAATATTATTGAAAAATGATATTAATACCTACCCACTTTTGGCGGGGAAAAATAAATCGTCGAATTGCATTCCTCTCCATAAATGTATTAAAAAAAGATCAATGCAACCGCAGCACAAATGTACCTATTGTTGATTTTTCTCTTTGCAACGTCGATTATAGGTATCATCCTTGACTTATAGGTTGGTATGAGGCTGATCCCCCATTCTGTCAAAAATGCTTCACTTTACCAGTGTCACTCCTGTTTCAGGGAAGGTCGGCAAAAGTTGCAGGGTGTACCTATGTTCATTTGAAGTTTGGATTATAATTTGTAAGTACTCATGCAATCGTTTGTATGTGCAAATTTACACATATCTCCTTGTGGGCATGCATTTAATATTAATCTTAAATTGTAAGATATATCATTGCAACTTAGATCATAAATACGAAAAGATAATCACATTCCATAGTTTTTTTTCCTGTAATTAAAAAAAGGAAGTATGTAATGAGTTGGTATGGAACTGGCCACCCATCTAGTACCTAATAGGTACAACTCGAATGATATATAATAATATTTACAAAAAACGATGTAGACTTTATAATAGGTAGATTTTTTTACCTTCAACTTGAAGATAGGTACCTACTTAAATATTTCAAGAACAAAAAAATTACTTGATGAACATTCAGGGTCATCAAGGGTGCTATGTTGAACGACTCATTTTTACAATTTGGTAAAGGTTCAACGTAACGTCATAGATTTAATTTAAAAAAACATTTAAAATAGTCACAATTTTTCTGGAAAATAATGTACGTATATTGCCACAAGCTTGCAGCATTTGTAAGCGCGAACTTACACGTGTCTGTTTGCGGCCATGTATAAAAAAATAATATAAATTTTAAATGCAAGTAAGTATATCTTTGCAAGTTAGATTATATATCATAGGCTCGGAAATTGGCGACGGCAAGAGTTGCAGAGCATATCGACGTTTAAAAGGCAATAGGGCATTGGGCCGTTCTTATAAACGTTCATGCAAACATTCATGAACATAATATGTCATCCGTTTTTTTTTTTTTTTTGGAACTTTGGTGACCGGTCATTGGTAAAGGTTTATGAATTTTTCAACCCAGCGAAGAGCACATTCGAAATATATACCTATGGTATATTTTTGTGCTCCGCCGGGATCCGAATCCACAACCTTCCTTAACACCACCTTAACAAACCGACCGGTATCTACCTGGAAACCGGGGGTCGGCTGTCGGTTAGATCCGCCGGTAAAATTAAACCAAAACTTTACGAACGAATTGTTATAATACAGAAAAACGAAATCTGTACCAAACTTTGGTTTATAAGATTTGAAATTTAACAAACGGATGTTTATAAGATCGTCCCTTAGAACAAAAAACGCTAAAATCTTGTCGGTTACACCAACACCATACTTTGAAAACATAGTTGGTTGCTTGGGCATAAACAACAACAAAAAATCATCGTAGAGCTATGGGAGTTAGCGCATTAGAAAGAGCGGAAAATTTTGAGTAGGATTGCATTCATAACTCATTTTTGACCAAAACGTCGACTATACTTCCTTTTCCCGTTGCGTTGATATGTGCAGTTGAGATTGTTTTTTTTTATGTTGTAGGTCCATATATGGTATGTGTAATTAACAAACTTTTAGGTGTGCTTATGGGAATGCATGTAATATGAATCTGAAATGTTATATATTTTTGGAACTTAGACTTTTATAGATGGATGTATTTTATTATAGGTACACCAAAATCTACAAACTGATGTTATGGCATCATTAATCAGATTTTTGGTTAAAAAGAACAAAGAAAATACAAGAATACGTATAATAATTATTAAGTTTCCTTTTATGATGTAACCTATTTTTTTTACAAATTGATTTCTTCAAAAAGTCCAAAGTCCAAATTTGATTAGTATTACAAAAAAGAAACTTCGTGTCAGTGCAACAAAATAGTAAAAAGCATATTATTATTGGAGTAGGTACCTCTAATTTTATAAGGTTCAGTATTTTTTACCGGTTGAAACTCTGGACCTCTTCATTTTGTTGTTTTTGTTTACCAAGCAAAGTTGATTTTTTAAATTATTGTAAAAAAACGATACCTACAAGAAATGATTGACATAATCAATTGATCTTAAGATGCCCATGAGCGATGAAAAAAACTTTTTGCGTTGGATTGGTAGGTTCTTTGTTTTGTTTCAATGATTGATAGATGGTCAATGGTATTTTATTTTTGTCAGTTAAAAAAAATGTAATGTTGGATAGTAAGCCCATACTCAAAAGTAATGTTTTTTTTGTGTAGTCAAAGGCAAAACGATACTGCTTATATTTTATTAAAATTAGTGATAGATTTAAAACGGAGTAAAGCATAGTACTTCTCATCTGTAATTTCTGTGTTTTTTTTCCTTGAAATTTGAAGTTGGTACCTATAGCTGTGCAGTAGGTACCTATTCACCCATTTTCATTCTTAGTACCAATACGCAATGTACCTAAACTACATTTCATTAAGAATTAAAATAAGAACCTACTTTTTTGCTTAGTAATTATTATTTCTATAATCTAAGTTGCAAAGAAATGTTAACATCTAAGGCTCAAATTATATGCATGCCCACAGACAGGCACATATAGGTTCACGCCTACACATTCTGCATATGTGCATACAAATAAACTAAGCCCCACGTGAACATAGACGCAGCTCCTACCGTCTTTCCCTGAAACCGTAGTGGTATTGGCAAAAGTGAACCAATTTTTACAGCACGGGGGATAAAGGTTTGTTGTTTTAAGTTTTAATTTAAATTTAAAAGGCTGTAGTACTTACCTAAACCCTATTTTCGTACGATTTCTTCTGGTGTCCCTCAGGGTTCTAATCGTCATCCATTTCATTTCAATTTTTGTATTCCTTTTGTTCGCCTGCGCGTTTTTGTTTTGTAAAACATGTTTGTCGCATACCAATACCTATCATTTTAAGCTTTCAAGTCAATGTTTCAAGTATAAAAGAAGGATTTAAACATACTCACACATTACTGCGTTAAAAATGGTTTCATCCTGAAAGCTGATTGAACTTAGCTTTACTTTTATAAGACAAAAAGTAGGTCAATTATGAGAACCACAGAACATGTCTATGTAGGCATCTGGAGTGTTTTACCACCAGCTACTTACTTTAAAAAAAAAATGATCATCTCAGTTTAAAATAAATTATTTTTTCTTAAACGTAGTTTAATTTTCACAATAATATTTTATATCTCGAGCACTTTCGACCGTCAATACCTACTCAGGAAATGAATTTTCACTGTGTGAATACACAAACCCTACAAAATCTGATCATCTCAGTGTTGCTTGAAAAGAGTTAATACATATGATTTTTATTGTAATGGTGCCATGGCAAAAAAAAAAATTAAAGTCAAAAAAACATTTCAGTATATTTTTATTTTGTACTTAGGTATGTCTTTATTATTACAAATACATTTTTAAGTAACTGCCATCTACGGTTGCAACCTGAAAACTTATTCTCAGTATTACACTCCGCGAGCAGATTCCAATTACCGCGACTCGCTAACGGATTCTAGTTATAAAATAAAAACATAGATGGCTTTATATTTTCTTTCAAGTTCATTTTTCTTCTTCATCTTACAAATTCCGACCAAATAAACATTTGGGAAACAGATATTTTTCGATTTTATTACTCGTAACTTTATTTAATGCATAGGTATTTATTACGAAAATGAATCAATTTATTTTACTGTCCCTTTCACCTCAGAAATGTTATAATTTATCAGATTTTCGAGAAAAGAATCACGGATTATGATTTGTTTTAAATTACATTTCCTTGACTTATAGGTTGGTATGAAGCTGACCCCCCATACTGTACAAAATGGTTCACTTTGGCAATGTCACCTCTGTGTCAGGGAAGGTCGGCAAAAGTTGTAGGGCTTATGTTCATTTGAGTTTTGGATTTTATTTGTAAGTACACATTCAGCATTAGCAAGCGCGAACTACACGTGTTTGTTTGTGGCAGGCCCGGATTAAGGGCGGTTCGAGCGGTACAACCGAACCAGGGCCCCCACACTCAGGGGGCACCCACAGGGCCAATAAAGCTCTTATATTTTTATTAGTGCTCAGGTCTTTCCGGGCATTTGTGACCAAAGGGGTCGCCGATGACAAACTTAATAGAAATTAGTTTACAAGCATTACAACAAAAATTCTTTGGGGTGTAAGTCTTATGAGGCATACGCTACCAAGGGGCCCTCCAAAACCTTAAAAATATTCTATCGAAAAAACTTCAACGTACTTTTTTTCGGAAAATATTTGCATCTTTGAGGTTATGGAAAAGTAGGAGGGAAGGGGGGGATTTTCATGGAGGGGGGAGGGGGCATATAAGGGGCCCCGAGCTTTACCCCGCACAAGCCCGGGCCCCCAGAGGTGTTAATCCGGGCCTGGTTTGTGGGCATACATCTGAGAGCTTTAAATGAATATATCCTTGCAAACTAGATTATTGATTAGATTATCGACATGACCCCATTGTGTAAAATATTATAAAAGTTTTTTTTTTTATTCTTTCGTGCGCATTTATTTTTTATGACTTTAGGCAAAAATAAAAAACCCACAACAAACTGAAAACTCACCGCAATTATTCCATAAAAGTTATCAGGAATTTTCCGACCCACAGTATTTTTTTTTACACATTTTACCAACAAAAACTTTCTGCGTGTGTAACTTTTCCCGTATATACAATGTGCTCGTAAAAGATTAGGAAGAATTCGCAAGTTTGACAGAATTTGGTTAATCTTTCAGTGTCACGCTATCAGTGAAAAACCGACGACTTTATGAGAGACTTTTACTGAAAATGTGCGAAAACAAAACGCTCACTAGAGACGCTTTTTAAATTCTTATATACTTTTTGGTAAACGTGTTGGATGCATCGATATATAAGAACAGGATGGGCTAAGATATTAATCCTTTGAGAATTAAAAAAAAAACGCAACTAAGCTACACATATAGTGTAACTTCTTGCCCGCGTTATTCCCGAATGGGTAGCATGTGGCGCTTCGGGACCTATTTTTTTTACAGGTAAGGGGGCCGGCCTTACACCAACCACTTTCAGTTGAAGTGGGCGTTTTTCCAGCTCCCGGGGGGGGCTAGTTTTCATTTCTTGTGAAGGCTGAGTAAACCTTTGAGATCGAACCCTTGCTCTCGGCATGGAATGCAAGCATTCTACCAATTGAGCTAACGACCTTTTTATGAGCTTGATCGTCGTCGCTACAAAGCGCCAATTCTCAAGCAAGACCCAGTTGCTGTAAGGCTGGATGGACCTTTGGTGACCGGTCATTGGTAAAGGTTTTTATGATTTTTTTTGTTCTCCGCCGGGATTCGAACCCACAACCTTCCCATTCAGAGTCCGCAGTGTTACCACTGAGGTACAGACCAGACGAACGGAAAATATATGTATACACAATGTATGATGCCAAAGACAGTGCATCATGTTGATTGGTACTAAATCACATTCATAGCCCCTCCATTGAATACTACCACCATGGTTGGATCAGTATTTAGGAAAATGTCAGAGGCGTCAGTAGAGTTTTGCACGCTGTATGAATGTAAGTATTTGTCATATATCTACATATTGTGTAGTAGGTTATATGGGCACCTACAGTGTATGATCACATCTCAGTCACAACAGCATGATACGCCCACAATTACATATATTATTTGTCCCTGTAGCACAGAGCCTGCCAAACTTTTTCATTTCACGGTGCGTGGGTACCTACAGTGATCAATTTTGCTAAAAAAACATTAAAATAAACATTTTCCGACCGGTCCGTAGCTCAGTGGTACCACTGCGGACTCTGAATGGGAAGGTTGTGGGTTTGAATCCCGGTAGAGCACATAAAATATACCATTTATATTTTCAAATATGCTGATGGCCCACTGATGGTACCTGATACCACACTGACGGCCCACTGATAGTACCTGATGCCACACTGACGGCCCACTGATGGTACCTGATGCCACACTGACGGCCTAGTGATGGTACCTGATGCCACACTGATAGTACCTGATACCACACTGACGGCCCACTGATAGTACCTGATGCCACACTGACGGCCCACTGATGGTATCTGATGCCACACTGACGGCCTAGTGATGGTACCTGATGCCACACTGATAGTACCTGATACCACACTGACGGCCCACTGATAGTACCTGATGCCACACTGACGGCCCAGTGATGGTATCTGATGCCACACTGATAGTACCTGATACCACACTGACGGCCCATTGATGGTACCTGATGCCACACTGACGGCCCATTGATGGTACCTGATGCCACACTGACGGCCCACTGATGGTACCTGATGCCACACTGACGGCCCAGTGATGGTATCTGATGCCACACTGATAGTACCTGATACCACACTGACGGCCCATTGATGGTACCTGATGCCACACTGACGGCCCACTGATGGTACCTGATGCCACACTGATGGCCCACTGACAGCACAATTACGACACACGGTTTGGCACACTCTGGAGTAGAGTGTACCGACGCTCACTCAGCTAGCAAGAGTAAATATAGATGCTGATCTAAAAATCCAATGTTCGCGAGATCCTGTGATGCGTTTTAGTTGAAACAGTCTCTCCGCCCGGTCGACGCGTCGTTTTTAAATTATTTTAAATTAATTTTAAGCTTATTTATTATTATTATTTATCTAACGATAATACTCGTAAACAATAATAACACAGTATAACAAAGAGTGCAATATTTATCGTTTACAAGTTTGATTTGATGTTCGTATTGTGGCGTTTATTTGAATTTGAATTGTGTTCGATTTTTTGAAAAACGAAACGAAAAACGACGCGCGTGTTCGAAACCTTCACGAAAAAGTTTTCCCATAAACAATAAAAAAACGAATATACCTACCACGTGAAAGACAATAATAAAGTGAAAAGTTTAATTGGTATGATTCATTGGCTGTCAAAATTTTGGAGTTTGGTTTTCATTTAAAAGAGGTACTTACATATATTTTATTATAACTTTTAACTTATATTTAACATTATTCAGAAAAAAATACGTAATTAATACATAATCCTCGGATTAGGTATAGTTTTTTTGTATGCAAAATTTACATTAAGCAGCGGATGATCCATGGAATCTAATCGCACTATCACCTTCTTATTCAGATCTTCTTCTTCTTCTTAAATGGCTCTACAGTCCATATCTCTCCTTGGCCTCCGTTATCCTCAGCCTCCATCCGTCTCTGTCCTCGGCCGCAGTCCTCCAGTTTGGAACCTGAAGCGCTATTCTTCTAAATTCCTTACACTTTGGATATCAATCCATGTCGGGGCTTGCTAGCGCTTGCGAAAGAACTCCATGGATAAAAAATCACAGTTCACCTTATTTTGGAAACGAATCGCTATCTCGTCGCCTAAAGGTCGTAAGGAATTTAGCAGAATAACGCTTTTGGAGTAATTCCAGTTCTAATCTGATCAACTCGTGTTTCTTCGATTAATTTTTATGTACAGGTCATCGCTGTCAAGGAGGTGTTAATAAATTGGTCATTACTATCATTGAAGAAATGAATCCAAATTCAGATGTTTTAAATTTGAAGGAAAATATAACTCATTGCGGATCTTTTTACATATCGTCCCCTTAATACTTGTTTGTCTTATGTCCATAAGAGGCCGATATTATTTTAATAGGCAGAATATCGTCCTGCCAGTGCTTGTTTGGCTTATCTACTATTTGATTCAAAGATGACCTTTAAATGAAATTGTCCTAAGAATCACATTTTAAAAATCTGAGCTAAGAAAAAAAGTTTTTTTATATTATATAAAGTTTTTCATATTTTCAAAATCAATTTGCAGCATTCATAAGGCACATAGGTCCAGCACACATACAGACATTGCTCATGTGAAAGTACCTCTGTTGGAGAAAAGACAAACAGGCACTAAAGTGACCACATATCAATTAAAAACACTTATATATTTTCTAGTTCAGAAACAAGCACTTGATCACTTCCGCAATATTTTTTGCTAGTGCCAATAATTAGAAAAATTTTGCTGACACTTTGATACATTGGCTCTCATTGTGTTTTGCAAGTTTTGCCCCACCCACGCCACTTGTGTTTTGAGTTTATCCGTTTCGATTTTTGCAGACTTTTTCACAACTGTGAGATCATCATTTTCCAATTACGGCAAACGACTATTTGTCAATCGGCCATTGGTAGACTTATTGTTTTGCTCATCTCGTGCATTGTTTCAATTGATTTTTCTTATTTTTATTTTACGTCTCACGACGAAAATGAAAATTGCGGTTCACAATTGTATATTGTTGCCGACCCTAATGTATGGAAGCGAGTCGTGGACGGTGAATGAAAGAGAAGTAAATCAGGTATGCACTGTAGAAATGGCTCATTTGAGAAGTATGACAGGAAAAACACTGAAAGATAGAGTGAGAAACGAATGGGTTCTGAATGAATTTAAATTCAAAGAAGTGTGATGCGATGGTTTGGACATGTTGAAAGGATGAATGAAGACTGACTGACAACAAAGTGTACAAAGAGAATGTAATAGGTAAGCGTGGAAGAGGAAGACCTAAGAAATAATGGATTGATCAGATAAGTGAGATTGCGAATGAATGGAATTTACAGAGTGGAAACAAGAAAAGAGAGTGCATGAAAAGAGTGATGAAAGAAGTATGCAAGGACAGAGTCAAGTGGCGGCACTTGTGTGGAGGTACCGGCCACCCCTAGAGGAATGGCGGCAGGATACAAGACAAGACAAGACAACGTACTTTTCTGGTTTTTCATCCAGATGGTACACGGTTCAAATCCCCGACATAACTCATAAATACACCTTTTGAAGTTTTGAAGGAAGGCCTTATGAGTTTTGATATTTAAAAAAATAAAACTTTGAAGGAGAGTCAACGTGCTGTTGGGCCCTTCTGACAAATACGAGTACATGCGTGATAGATATTGGTTGGTACCTAATTTTCATTAGCTTTTCGTGAGCAATTATTTATCTGATGTCATATGATATTATGTTACATATCGCTAGTGTCCGACCGAAAGTGTACTTTCACTTTCGGCCGAAAGCCGTAGCCGAATTTCGGCAGAAAGCCGAAAGCCGAAGCCGAAAGCCGAAACTGAAAGCCGTAGCCGAAAGTATGTATATTATTTAAGTGCCTAGTTAGTTATGCATTATTTAGTTAGAAGGATATGCAAGTAACAATAAAAGGTGTTTACAATTCTGGGAACTTTTTTATTTAATGCAAAACTATATGCAATTTTTTTAAAATTACTAATAGGTACAATTAATAATAATTAAAAATCAAACAAATTAAAAAACTTTTCATGTTTCTTTCATCGCCTAATTAAGTTAAACAAATGCAACAAAAATACTTTATATAAGAAATTAAATGAAATGAAAATAAAACAATTATAAAAAACGGTAATAAAAAAAACTTTTCATGTTTAAGTCAACGCCCAATTGGCAATTAGTTATACAGGGCGTAAACGACCGTCAAGTCAGTCAATCTTCTTATTTAAAACTACATATGTTCTTCATATGTTGTGTATGTGTAGTACACGAGTATGAAAGAATTTTTCAATTTATTTAAGATTTTTTAAACTTTTATTCGTCTAAAGGCCGCCAATCGCGTCGCGGCGTTCGCGTCGCGTTGCGTGCGCGCGGGTGGTCGGTTTGTCTGCCTAACTTTCGGTTGGGCCGAAAGTGACCACTACTTTCGGCCGAAACCGTAAGTTTGCCGAATGTGGCAAATATTGGCCGAAAGGCCGAAAGCCAAAAGCCGAAACCGAATATTCGGTCGGACACTACATATCGCTCCCCCAGTTCTTGTTTACCGTATACGCCAATCTTGTCAAATATTACTTTTTCATGCAGTTGTCTTATGAATCAAATTCTACACAATCTGAGCTAAGAAAAACCGTAAAACTCGATAATTTGAGAGTTCTTTTAAATATTTTTTAAATAAATTTCTTGTTTTTATAAGACACATTGGTCCAGCTCACATGCAAACATTGCTCATGTAAAATTTTCTCAATGGCGGATACGGTAAACAAGAACTAAGGCAGCGATATGTTACTTGACCAACAGGCTGGTATGAGACTGAACATAGATACTTTAAAAAATGTTTCACTTAGTCAATGACTTTAGCTTTTAGCATTAGCTTTAGTAAGCATTTACGTATTTATCTGATGTCGATATTATTTTATATTATGCTCCCTGAATAACAGATTTGTATGAGGCTGACCGCCCATACTTAAAAAAATGTTTCACGTTGTCAATACCACCCTGGTTTCAGGAAAAAGCTGCAGGAGTTGCAAGGCGTTATGTTCATGTGATGTTTGGTTTATTTTGTAAGTGTACATGCAGCATATAATATGATCGCAAACTTACACTGTTCTGATTGTGGGCGTGCATTTATTAT
The DNA here is from genome assembly GCA_951799405.1 of Agapetus fuscipes. NCBI lineage: Eukaryota > Metazoa > Arthropoda > Insecta > Trichoptera > Glossosomatidae > Agapetus > Agapetus fuscipes. The sequence goes on along the minus strand of OX637342.1, from coordinate 4,798,336 downwards.
TCGCTTTAAATGTCAGTATATCTCTGCATCTCTGAGACTTGCATCCTCCCTGTGACAACATATGGCCTAGAAACCATCTCGCTAACCGCAGTGAGCGTCCATAAATTAAAGTGCTCACAACGATCCATGGAAAGACGGATGTTGGGAATAAGTCTTAAAGATAGAAAAAGAAACGAAGACATCAGACACCTAACAAAAGTCACAGACATCATGGATCGTATTGCAAAACTAAAATGGCAATGGGCAGGCCATATGGCAAGACGAGATGACAACCGATGGGCAACGAAAATCCTCAAGTGGCGACCATGGGAAGATAAAAGAAGCGTCGGCAGACCACAAAAAAGATGGTCAGATGACATTGTTCCAATCGCGGGGCGGAAATGGATTCAGAGGGCACAGGATAGAAAGGAGTGGAGAAACATGGAAGAGGCCTATATCCAGCAGTGGAGAGATGGCTAAGGAAGAAGAAGAAGAAGATATCTCTGCAACTTAGATGATTGATTTGTATAATTTTCTGGGTCCATTGTAAATGCATTAAGGACATGCCGTCATTACCGACGCCCCCTTAAAATTATACTAAGTTGCATTAAGAGACACCTCTCATGACTGTTAAGTAATTATAAACATTGCACAGAGAGGAAATTTAATAACACAGTAGGTGGGACTATTAGTTGAATGAACTTTATAAAATTAATAACTGATAATTTCATTAATTTATTCTTAGTGCTTAAGTTAATACTTAGTGATGAAATAAATGGGATATCAACAGTAATAATAAAAGAAAAATAATGTCAAAAAAAACACAAAGTTTTTCTTCATAAGTTGATTTATTATCCTCGAGCGCTTTCGATGTAATCACATCATTGTCAAGACAACAACTCTAATTAATAATGTAAAAAAAAAAGTGTTATTTATTAATTTCAAATGAATCTTCATAATGTCAATACATAAACCTTTAAGCTTTAATAAAAGAAGAGACTGAATGATAAAAGTTAAAAGTTTGGAGGAAACGAAAAAAGTATAAAAGGTTAGAAAAAAATTCGGTTCATCTGTAATGTTCGCGGTTAATTGAGGCTTTCAAATTCTTAATGTTAAATTTTATTGTTATTTTGTATTTATTGAAAAATTTACAATGAATAATATATTTTTTGTTCCTTGACTAATACGTAATTATGAGGCTGATACTGTAAAAATTTGTTCACTTTGCCAATGTAGCTCCTGTTTCAGGAAAGGGAGCCGAGATGTGAAAATTGTATATTTATTAGAGGTTTATGTTTTTATTTTGAAATTAGACGTGTCTGCTTGGGGGCATGCATTTAATATCAATCTTAAATGTTATAACATTATTGCAACTTACATTATAGATGGCTGACTAAAATATTTTTCCCAATATTATAGAAAAATAATGACCTCAGTGCAATTCGCAAAAGCTGAAAAAAAAAACAAATTTCGCCATCGTAAATATTTACTTCATTAAAAATATTGGCAAGAAGTCAAAATTTAGTCTGTCTCATTTCTATTACAAACACATTCATATACCACGTAATTTTAGTTTTCGTTAGATCAAAAAATGATTCACTTTGCCAATGTCACACCTGTTTCAGGGAAGGTTGGCAAGAGTTGCAGGGCTTATGTTCATTTGAGATTGGGTTTTTATATTGCAGGTCCACATGCGGCATGTGTGAGCGCGAAATTATGCATGTCTGCTTCTGGGAATGCATTTAATATAAATCTTAAATTATATATATCTTTGCAGCTTAGATTAGATTAGATTACATAGGTCTGTTTCTTCCCATAGTAACAAACCTGCCATAAACACACAATAATAAGTAAGTTACGAAAAACTGAGACATGAGATATATTAACTTCACACGTTAAAAAGAGACATAAACACGATGGCTGCCTGGAAACTGCTTATAACAAGATTTCGTTAGTATGAAGAGGATGCCTTAGGGCGTAGTTTTTTTGGCACACCTAACTTCTCTGATGCTCTATCTACCTGTATATAATTTATGTTGATATAATATGCTTTCGGTCCGTAGTCCAGTGGTAACACTTCGGACTCGTAAATGGAAGGTTGTGGGTTCGAATCCCGGCGGAGCACAAAAATATATCCCATTTAATAATTTCAATTTGCTCTTCGCTGGGTTGAAAAATTCATAAACCTTTACCAAAGACTGGTCATCGAAAGGTCCAACCTTACAGCAACTGGGTCTTGCTTGAGAATTGGCGCTTTATACAGCGACGACCAAGCTCGCAGAGGGCTCTTGAGGTGTGATACACACAAAAACAGCGCTCACCAAATAAATCTGCCTAATTTAATTTTGTTTTCGACGTAATGACTGGGATGTACCAAAACGATACAACTTTAAGTTCAAACCTATCATTTTACTAAAAATATACCGAAACTTAAACGGTCTCTAGATGTAGGTACTGTTTTTTTGTCCATATATTTTTTGGGTTGAGTTGAAAATTTTTGAGTACTCTTACCCGAGCATTGCATGAATTTTACTCGGCTGTGTAAATTAAAATAATATTGGAAAACTAAATCGTTCACTAGGCGTGCCGTCGCATATTTCATACATTTTTGTCTTCTTCAATCGAGGAAAGTTTGTGTAAAAGATTTATACTAGGGTCTCTAAACTTGACCAGTGACCATGGAAGCGTCTCATATACCTGGAGATCTGCCAACATTTGCCGCCTTTCATTAGAAATCATATCTCGGAGACGGCGCTTTGAAATGAAAGATTAGAAAGTCAACTAACCATAAATCAAAACATTGGAAAATGATTGTTTTTCTTTTATTTTGTGGTCGAGGATATTAGTGGATTACTGTGAGGAATTTATGTGAAAATAAACTGTTATTTCAGCTGTTTCTTTAACATGTTATTTTATTTTATAACTTTGATATTATGTCATACAATCCTATGACTCATAAAAAAAGTGTTATTTTAATAATTTCGGTTTGACGTTTAATTTTTAAGTACATTTTGATATTTAGAGCTGTTGAAGTATAAAACAAGCACATACTCATAAAAACAGCACTGGAAATCCCACATTTTTATTGATGTAGATTTATGACATCTATCAATTAATCTATAATTAATAACCTAAGTAGCAAAGATATACAGACATTTAAGATTCACATTAATGTCACAAGCAGACACGTGTAAGTTCATGCTTACGCATGCTGCATCATACATAAATTATGATATGAAAACCCAAATCTCAAATTAAAATACAACCTGCTGAAATAGGTTATACATTAGTGAAGTTAAATTAGTTTTTACAGCATGAGTGGTGAGCCTCATACCAAGTTACAAGTCAAGAGAACTTATCATTCACATGCTTCGTCTAATAATCTAATCTAATCTAAGCTGCAAAGATATATATCATTTAAGTTTTATATTAAATGCATTCCCACAAGCAGATATGTATAATTTCGCGCTAACACATGCCGCATGTGGACCTACAATATAAAAACCCAATCTCAAATGAACATAAGCCTTGCAACTCTTGCCGTCCTTCCCTGAAACAGAGGTGACATTGGCAAAGTGAACCAATTTTTACATTATGGGTGGTCAGCCGCATAACAACCTATAAGTCAAGGAACATACATGACAAATTACATTTTTTAAAAACAATAAATCACAATATATACATGGACATAAAAAACTAAATCATAAAACCAATTTTACTTTAACAAACCTCAGCCGTCAACATCACAGATCAACCGCCATTTCTTTCTATCCTTACATACTTCTTTCATTTCCTCCAGAGTCATAACCTTCTTCATACAAGCTCTTCTTTTATTATGACTCTGGATATTCCATTCATTCGCAATTTCGGATATTTGGTCCATCCATACCTTTCTCGGTCTTCCTCTACCACGACATCCATCTATTCTACCAACATATACTTTCTTCGTCAGTCTTTCCTCATTCATTCTCTCCATATGCCCAAACCATCTTAACAAACTTCTTTTAATCTTCACTTTCACACTTTCTCTTGCACCACATTCTTCTCTTACAAAATCATTCCTCACCCTGTCACTCCGTTTTTTTCCCAATCATACTTCTTAGAAAGTCCATTTCAACAGTATGGACTTTACTAATTTCACTTTCATTCACCGTCCAGGCCTCGCTTCCATACATCAAGGTGGGTAAAAGTATGCCACTGCGTACCGCCAATCGAGCATTTTTTGATATGTTTTGATTTTTGGCGATACAAGTTGTGGCACCCAGTACACACCTGCCCTTCATTACTCTTCTTTCAAATTCACCGGTCATTCTTCCATCTTTTTCAAACTTACTTCCCAGGTATACAAACTCATTTACGACATCAACATTCATTCCATTAATTTTAAATTCATAATTCATACTTTCATCATCTCTTTCAAAAATCAATACTTTCGTCTTACTTTCATTTAACTTCAGATGGTTACCTAACAAAGCTTCATTCAATCTAGAGAGCATTGTTTGCAATTCTACTGCTGAATCAGATACAAGAACTGCATCATCTGCATACAGTAGAACACTCACTTTGCTCTCTCCTATCATCAATCCACAATCATTAAGTCTAGCATCTCTGACACACTTGTCCATGACTATGTTAAATAGCCATGGACTCATCACACATCCTTGCCTCACACCCTTATAAACTTCAAACCACTCGCTATACTCACCATCAATACGAACACATGCCTTACTATTTTCATAGTTGGCATGCACCGCACCTAGGAGAGCCCCATTCACTCCGTATGCTTTCAAAACATCCCATAACATACCTCTGTCTACTGAGTCAAAAGCCTTTTCCAGATCTACAAAGGCCGTGAACAGCTTCCGCCTCACCGACAATTGTTTTTCAACAAGTTGTCGTAGAGTAAAAATCTGATCAACACAGCCTCTACCGGCCATAAAGCCGGACTGTATATCGGAAATCCTTTCACTAGTAGTCAGAATCACATTTTTTATAATCACCTTACAGAAGACTTTTCCTGGTATACTGAGTAGACTGATTGGTCTGAAGTTCTGACAGTCTTTTTTGTCCCCTTTACCTTTGTAAATGGGAACAATGACTGCCTTCCTCCAATCTATCGGTACTACTCCTGCATTCACACAAAGCTTACATAATTCGTACATCCAATCTATCACGCATTCACCTCCTGCTTTCAACATTTCACCATTTATTCCATCAAACCTTCGTATTTTATAAAAACCTTGCCAACGAAAGGAAGTGGTACTAACTTGATAACTGATGACAAGGTAGGTTTTGCCTTTTCACGATGGAGTACAGAAACCTTTTTTAACTGAAAATTGAAGAAAAAATGGTATTTTTTTCACCATTTAAATTTTCATTTACAATGCATACCTATTTAATTTCATATGAGTTACATAAAATTTGTTTCTAGCTCAATTCCAACTCATTGCCTCGGTAGGCTATTCGTTAAACACTCCCGTCAGTATCTTTGTCTCTACAATAAAATCATACTTAACAATGACATTTTGATATTTTACGGTAGGCAGGTGAGGCCAAGGTTGATGCACAGATGTCGGCAATATCCATGTTAATAAACAACCGTAAAATTACATTAATTCACAAGAATAGTCTTGCCTTAAGTATAAATATAATGCTAGTACCCAAAGTGCTAAAACTTATGTACTACTCGACCGTAGCCTTTTACCAAAAATATTTACAAGTTTACACGTTCAGCAGATGTGGCGTTTTAGATGCAATATTAATTTGGGTAAACGCCATAGTTGAGTATGGATATAAAGTGTTGTACTTGAGGTTCTAGTGGGAGGACTTGTATCTGCAGATTTAGGATTTGATGTCGCAGTGAGGTGTTCGACCCACACAAGAAAATTTTGAAGATATATCCACATGCGAGACGTGGCAAGTGCTTGATGAAATATTCATGATTTAAAATGTCGGTAGCTGAGCTGCTAGATTGTCGGCTTCACATATAGTGTAACTTCTTGTCGCGTTCTCCCCGAAGGGGTCGCACGTGGCGAGCTTACAAGTAAGGGGGGCAGTCCTTACGCCAACCCATTCAGTTGAAGTGATGGTTTCGCAAATCGCGAGGGGGCTGGTAATAATAATAATAATAATTGGACAATTTGTATACAGCGCCGTTTAGTGGCACTAGCCACCCCAAGGGCGCTTTTATGTGTTGAAGCTTCTGTTAAACAAATGTGTCTTAAGCAACTTCCTGAAACTGCCAACACTGGTCTCTGTTCTCAACTCCAGAGGTAGACTATTCCAGCAGGATGGACCAGCCGAACTAAAAGCCCTGTCTCCGAAACCAGTTCTGTTCCGTCGAAGAGGCAGTTGAAGCCTGTTTACGGCGTCACTCTGTGCAGAACGAAGAGTGCATCGTTTTCCACCTATCTGGTCGACTCTGCACAATTCACACAAGTACGATGGGGCAACTCCTCTGAGGGCATTAAAAACAGAAACACATATTTTGTACTCAATCCTCTCTGGGACTCGCAGCCAATGAAGGCGCCGCAACAGAGGAGAGACATGGTCAGTTTTTCGTCCTCCTAAAAGTAATTTGGCTGCAGCATTAAAGACGGATTGCAGTCTAGACTGCTGAAACCTTGGAAGACCCCAGAACAGACCATTGCAATAATCCAGTCTCGACACAACAAAGGACGCAATGAGAATCTTAGCAGCTTCGGATGTCAAACAGTTTCTGACCCATCTCAACTGCCTCAGGTGAAAAAAACAGGAGCTCACAGTCGAGCTTATTTGCGTACTCATGGAGAGAGTGTTGTCAAGATGGACCCCAAGAAACTTAATTGAGCTAGATGGATATACATCCAGGCCCATTACTTTAATTGGTGAAGAGCCAAGCAAGTGTTTCCTACCAGGAGACGACATCCAGATGAATTCTGTCTTGTCTGGATTCATTCTAAGGCGACACCTTGCCATCCACTCAGCCACCACTTCAATGCACCGGACCATCTCAAGACTACAGGCATCTGTCATAGATGGCTGACAGAAACGACAAAGTAGAATATCATCAGCATAAGAATAGTAGCTGGTGCCGTTCATCAGTACAGTGCTCTCAAGATCATTTGTGTACAGGGTAAAAAGTAAAGGCCCGAGCACAGATCCCTGAGGCACACCACAGTCCATGGGCATACCTGATGACTCACCATCAACATCCACAGTCTGACATCTGCCTTTCAGATATGAAGATAGCAATTTAGATACTCCTCCTCGGACTCCGTACAACCTATCAAGCTTAGTGATGAGTATACTGTGATCAACAGTGTCGAAGGCAGCGCTCATGTCAAGTACTGCCACCATGGCAAGAGCACCGTCCCCAACCGCAGCTATCACATCATTCACAATGCGAAGTAAGGCAGTCTCAGTGGAATGAGCTTTTCTATATGCTGACTGAAACTTAGACAGATATCCGCCTCGCTCCATGTGCTGAGTGAGTTGCCAAACAACGGCCTTCTCAATAATTTTCGATATAAAAGGAACGGACGACACAGGTCTATAATTTTCCACAGAATCAGCTGGAAGTGGTACTCATTTCTTGCGAAGGCAGAAGTATACCTTGCCAGTATTTTATTTTGGGTATTTGAAAGAAACACCCAAACGGGAAACCATTCTGACACCCTCGGTGGGATTCGAAGCCGAGCTCTCGGTATGGAATTTAAGCACTCTACCAACTGAGCTATCGACCGGACTGTCCTGAGATCTTCTCTTGTCTTGTATCCAGCCACCATTCCTCTAGGGGTGGCTGGTACCTCCACACAAGTGCCTCCACTTGACTCTGTCCATGCATACTTCTTTCATCTCATCTAATTTCATCACTCTTTTCATGCATGCTCTTCTCTTGTTTCCACTCTGTAAATTACATTCATTCGCAATCTCACTTATTTGATCAATCCATTTTTTCCTAGGTTATCCTTTCCACGCTTACCTATTAATACATTCCCTTTATACACTTTTTTTTCAGTCGGTCTTCATTCATCCTTTCAATATGTCCAAACTAAACAAATAAATTGTTTTATGAATTTGTAGCAAGAAAAGCTGAACAAGAAAATTAAAAGAGAAATATTTGAGAGGGATAATACTATAGGCTGTCAGTTACATTTTGAAGTTTTTGTTACGTAATAATACTTATAATGTACGATACTCTGTTGAGTATGTGGGTAAACATTTTTATTCTACTCTTGATGACTAATAAACGGATACAGGATTTTCTGAAGGAGGTGCTCATAACACAACTCATACAGATGGGTGTTAAGTAGTTTGCCAATAATAATCACGATATGCAAAAAATCATTGAGTTATAAGTAGAAACTATTTTGACGCCAGTAGATACATATCTGTTTCAACCTACCTTAATACAGTTCCAAGTTAGTAAGAAAGAGAACGATGATACTCCGAGTGTCGACACTTTGTTAACAGGCAAAAGGTTAGAATTTGTTCTGGATTGTTGGCATTGGTCTTGTCTGCGCTTACATAAACCCTTCGCACCCATCGCAATTATAATGAACCGTGAATTTTTGAATTTTAAATAAGTGGCATATTAAGCTATTATAGGTTTTTGAAACAAGTAAATATACCCTATTTTCTGCGAGAGAAAGCAAAAAATACAAAAGTGTGAAAATCTTTCAGTTAGAAGTTTTTCATGAGCACTTCCTTATGATTGGTTCACTTGCAGTTACACCCAATAAAAGTTTTTATCCACGATTTCTCAAATCAGTGAATCAGCACTTATTCAGTTTTACCTTTAAGGTGGCGATATACTAAAAATCATCCTTCCATATATGAAAATCTGACACACCACGTAGAAAACTCTAGCGGTAAAATACAGCGAGCTGAGTCATGGAAATAAAAATATTATTATGGGTAAATATACGAAATCTTGTGGACAATAAAAATACCTGATTTGTTTAGTAAGATAATAAAACTCTCAGAAAAATTAACATGCTTTTTTTTGCTATCAAATAAACTGCAACTAGTTTTTTTTGTCTTCAATATATTTGTTTTTGATTTAGACTGATTAGGTACATTTTTTTATAAATAGTACTCTCGTTTTCTTTAATGAATAAGTTACAGTTCTAAAAAAATCTAAATCTAAATCTAAGCTGCAAATTTATATATCATTTAAGATTCACATTAAGCGCATTCCCACAAGCGGACATGTATAAGTTCGCGCTAACACGTCATGCCGCATGTGGATCCACAATATAAAAACCCAATCTCAAATGTACATAAGCCCTGCAACTCTTGCCGACCTTCCCTGAAACAGGGGTGACATTGGCAAAGTGAACCATTTTTTACAGTAGATATGGGTGGTCAGCCTCATACCAACCTATAAGTTAAGAAAGAGCGAGAAAAAAAAAATTACGTTATGAAATAGAAAGAGCAAACTTTTTAACATAAATTCTTCGTTTCCCGATAAACTTTTTTTTTAAATTGATTGCAAACTTTGATTTAATTTGACTGAAAAAGTTTTTTGGTATAACCATAAATGTAAAACCTTTGGAAACTGGGTAAAATTTTTGTCCCTATTTTTAAAAAAAAAATCCCATTAAAACTGGTTTTATTGCAGTGAATCTAGTACATCATCTAAGTTTAATCCATCAATTATAATTAAAGTGGCAAAGATATATTAACATTTTTTAGTGTAGGTACCTAATGCTGCATGTTTATCAACAATATAAAAACCCGAATCTCAAATAAACATAAGCCCTGCAACTTTTGCCTTCTCTGAAACAGAGTTGACATTTGCAAAGTGATCCAACTTTTACAGCATGGTTAGTTATCAGCCACGGAACCAATCCTCCATCAGGAATCAGAAAAATTATTGAACAAGAATCTTGATTTTTTCATCTTGATTTATTACTGCATATCATGCTAATCTATTTTTAATGCAACGGATCCATCAGGATATTAAAAGGATATTCCCTGGAACATGTGATGCTAATATGCTCCCGTATCACGACAAAATGTCCATTGACAGAATGTCCACGCGACAAAATGTCCATCGACATAATGTTCACCGAAAAGTGTTTAAAAATAAATCAATACATAAATCGTATATCTATCCATATATAATCAATAATCCAAGCTGCAAAGATATGTTAACATGTAAGGCTTATATTAAATGCATGCCTGCGCGCAGACAGGCACACGTAGGTTAGGTACAAAAGTGAACCAATTTTCACAGTACGGGGGTTCAGCCTCATACCAACCTATCAGTCAAGGAGCAGATATTAAAGCAGCATATTAAAAAAAATGGCGGTGGATATTTTGTCGGTGGACATTTTGTCGCCTGGACATTTTGTCGCGTGGAAATTTTGTCGCGTGAACATTTCGTCTCGTGGACATTTTGTCACGTGAACATTTCGTTGCATGGACATTTCGTCACGTCGACATTTTGTCGCGTGAACATTTCGTCGCGTGGCATTTCATCACGTCGACATTTTGTCGCGTGGAAATTATGTCGCGTGGACATTCTGTCGCGTGGATATTTAGTCGATAGACATTTTGTCGGTGAGCATTATGTCGTGTGAACATTTCGTCTCGTGGACATTTTGTCACGTGAACATTTCGTTGCGTTTACATTTCGTCACGTCGACATTTTGTCGCGTGAACATTTCGTCGCGTGGACATTTTGTCAGTGGCCATGGTGTCGGTAGGCAATCTGTCAATGCACATTTGGTCGTGGCACCATATTATGCTCCTAATAGCTGATGATGGTGATGAGTGCTTATGTCGGATGTAGCCAATGAAGCACCATTAGGTGGCGATGAAAGCCGTGTGGATATAAATACCCAGCACGGTGCCAGTAAATATTAGTTACCTACTGAAACATCGTGACTTGCATGCTTTTTATATGTGAAAGAAATGCTACAGTGTGTTTGATAAGCGTCGTGTTTTAGTATGACATACATCAAGGGTTCTGCAAAGTGGTTCTGGCCACTCCTAGTTATACATAATTACATCATTAAGGGTGTAGGTAGATATAGAGAAAATTAAGAAAGACAGAACGTTAAAAGTATTACTTGATATAACTTAGTTCCCTGACGAATAGGTTGGTCTAAGATTGACCACACATGCTGCAAAAACTTGGTTCACTTTTATCAATTCCACCCCGATTTCAGGGAAAGGCTGCAAGGGTTGCAAGATGTATTTATTCATGTGAGGTTTGGTTTATTTTGTATATACACATGCAGAGTAGATGTGCCTGCTTGAGGGCATGCATTAATATGAATGAGCTTGAAATATCAACATACTCGTATCTTTGCAACTTAGATTATGAATTATTATAGACATGTTAACAAGTGAAAGAATGAAATATGGAATGAGTGAAAAAGAATAAATTTTATGAAAATGGTGATGGATTTGAATGAAATAAAAGAAGTGTTCTAACAGTGTTTATATTATAGTATTGAAGGGAAGATTAAGATGTACGTATAAAAAAAATAAAAGCTTCTTGTGTAAAAGGGCGCTAAATTAATTGTTTTTACTCTGTTTCAGGAATAACCAGAATCTATATTGGACCAAACGAATCAGAAGAGAGCCTCATTTCCTCTTTGAATAAAGAGGAGTCTACAAAGAAGTAGACAAAATTTCAAAACGCAGAAATTAAAGAAAAGAGTGGTGAGGTATATAAAAAAGAAGTTGGGAAAACTGTTCAAGCATTTGTCCAAAATGGATGCCGAGAAGAAGGATCGAATAGAGACCGTGGACTGTGTTGACCAAGCAATAAATATTAACGATAACGAAGCTAATTCGTTTGATGACGAAAAAACGACCTCTGGTTATGACATGAATACAGAGAGTACGGATCCCATAGGATCACACACGAGCCTGCCAGTAGCGCCAAAGAGGAAACATAAAAGTGACAGTTCAGTCATAAAAACTGTCAGATTTGCTTTGGATAGTGATTATTCAAGAGACGAAACTGTCGAACCAATAAATGGTCAGAATTTTGAAACTACAAGTGCAGAAAATGATCAAAAAAATAATGCTGCAAACAGCCATTTACCTAAAGTTTTAAGTGATCAGAGTCAAGAGTTTATAGATGCTTTGAGTAAGAAGTTGTTGAAAGATAAAAGAAAATTTGATGGAGTACCAGAGCCTGTTCAGACTTCTGTTCCTAGTAAGGCGGATAATTTTGATGATTTGATGCCAAAAGTCATAGTTCACCGCATCACATTCGATACTCCTGTTAAAAATCATTCGTTTTACGAAAAAAAGAATGAATTAAATGTGAATAATGCTTCTTTGTTGAAGAGTAAAATTGGAATAGTTCAAAACAGCAATCAGAAAAATGAAGAGATTGATCAGAAAGATAAAACTATTGTTCATAAAATACGGATAGAAAATGCTGTCGAAGAATCTAAAAAAATAAGTATGCAAACTGATACGAATGGTAAAGATGTCAAGGACTTGAGTACACAAGAAAATGAACCGCCCAAAAACGTTGAGCCGAAATGTGAGTCAAAAATTGGTGTTTACAATATAAAGATAGAAATACCTAGTGAATCGAGTCCAAAAAATGAAATAAAAGCAAGTTCTGAAACGGAAAAGTTTGAAAATATAGCAATTGTTCATAATATTAATGTTGAAACTAAAGTTGAATCTAAAAACAAGATAGATGCAAGCGAAGGTGTAAAAAATGAACCAAACAGTTCAAAGACTTTTGACAAAGAAGCGAAAATAGTTGTTCACAAAATAAGTATGGAAGCAAATAATGGAAATAATAAAATTGTTAAAGATTTACATACAAAAAAAGAGAGTAATGTATGTGCTGGGCAAGAAAAAGTTATCGTCCATCCAATAGTATCAGAAAGTAAAACGAGTCAGGCAGTTGAAGTAGTCAAAACAGAAAAACCAAAATCCAGCGTAAGCAAAAATACAGAGACCTCAAAATTACCGGTGAAGAGTAATATGGAACAAAAGAAAGAGATCATTTACAATGTCAAAGTGGACGATGAACCAAAACGTGAGGTAAAAATGGTAAAACCTGAGCGACTCAAAAGAAGCATCAGTAAATCGAGGAGTCTGAATAGTTCGACACAGAATTTAAGCATTAAGCCAGAAACTAATTTAGTAAAAGAAAATATCGTACAAAAATCCAACGCAGAATTGACAAAGGTTGAACCTATTTTGAAGAAAAATGCCAAGAAAAGTGATGATAAAAATGTTGATCCATTATTGAAACTAGAAAATGATCACAAGGATAAGATAGATAGTGTGGTCAACAAGATTGTCAGCAGCCAAGCTAGAGTAGAAGCGGCTTTACAAAAAGCTGAAGGTGAACTGATGATCACAAAAAGATTAAGGTCAACGGCTGACCAGTTGCAACAAGAATATTCCTCTTTGAAAAAAATCTTGGAAAGTGAGCGGAGCGCTTTCCGGGAGTACAAGACGCTACAAGAGGCAGAGAGCAGGAAAGAACGGGCAGAAGCTAAGAGAAGAGAAGCTGCTTTAGAAGGGCAGCTTCGATCTGCCCTAAAGGGTTCTCCACCTGTTTGCAGAGGTCCCAGCAAATTGGGGCCTGCAGACTGTGAGGTGGCGAAACTAAGTCAATCATTGCATGCGGCTAAATCAGAGATGAAGGGTCTGCAAGAAAAACTCCAGGTAATTGATCTACTCATTTATTTGACTTAAAAGCTTACAATGAATTTCGATGAACTTTTTAATTAAATCAATTATTTGAAATACCTACAAATCAATGAAAAAATCTATTCAAACGGCAAAAACATAAGTAATCCAAATGGTGTTTTAGCCAAATTTGAGCCTTGACTTCCAAAATACTTTGCCTTCAACTACTACTATCCTTTGCAGTCTTCCTCCAACTTTTCATCCCAAGAAGTTGTTTTGTATCTCTTTTTTCTATCTTCACACCGTAGCTTGGGTCTTCTCATCATTTTTTTCCATGTTGGTAGTTCTTATACATTCATTAGTTTTTTCAGAACACGATAATCTAGAATCTTTTACATATGCTTGACCCATCTCGATTTCAGAAACTTTATATGCGTTGAAGTACTGAAAGGCATAAACAAAGTATGAACAGATTTGTCACTGTTTTTCATTAGTATTCAATTCTTCTGGAAATGGAAACCGTATAAGGAAACCAAACATTTCTCCAAAATACGATCAACTCAATCGAAAATACAGCCGCACTTGTGATGAGTCCTACAATCAACACAATGAAAGCCATCGACACATTGTCCATAGCTAATGGTAGCTTTTCGTTGCTTATTTTACCTTTGTACACAACTTTCTTCCCTTGGATGATTTGCTTGTAATTGTCCATTTCATCCCAATGATCCTGCAGGCCTGCTTCGATGGATTTCCTCAAAACGTAGTTCAATCTTCTAAGATACGGAGATCCTAGTGGGGCAGTAAAAACAGATAAACAAGGAACAGGGCACTTTATGCTTGTGTGCAGCATCGGTCTTCCTTTTGAGAATAAACTAGGAAGTCGAGACATGAAACGAGAATTGTCTTTTCTGAAGACGTAAGCGTTCTTGCTTTCATTTTTGCTCAGAATCACGTTGATTATGTCTTCTAGGTTCCATACTTTTAGATTTTTTGTGAATTTCTCTTGAAGCTGGTTCTCGATGTTTTCATACAGCAGTTCGACGTACTTTTCTTCCATGACTATGCTGTAATTGTAGTCAAGCACTTGTTGTGTTGTGTCCACCTCTTCTTCGTAGTAGTTGGATGTCAATGCGGTCAACATCATTGCCTACAAAAAATGGCTAAACATTAATTATTCAAAAGCACAAGTACACAAAAATACGAGTATACAACTCAAGGCTACATAAGCAATTAGATCCCAAAGATGACTTTTTATGTCATCCCTTTGGAAATGGGAAAGTTGTAACTACAGCTCGAATCTCCCATCTAAGTTACATGTATTACACAGCTTCTGGCCACACTGTCTCCGAAAGCGCTGCATTTGGTGTTATTACAAAAATATTTTCAGTCTTAACCAACGAAAATTTGGGTGTTTCCTACTCTCGAAGTAGCAGTTCTCATTTCTTGTGAATACTGAGTAAGCCTAAGTAAGCTTAAGTAAGCCACCAAATAAATCATCCATTGTCCAAACCACGAATGATTTATTAGGTGAACGCCATTATCCGTCCGACCCTATGCGAGCTTGGTCGTTGAACAAGTCAACGGGTTTTTTTAAAGAAAGACTCTATTATGTACTTCTTCGATTTATTTTTTGTCAGCTACTTTAATTTTTTTTACATATTTGTGGGAATTCTTTAGGATTAAGGCACTCTACTGTTTATGTTTACATTTTTCTTGTCTTTGTTATCGTGTCTGTATCTGTTTTATCTCCTTAATAAAATAAAATAAAATATGCTCTAAGGATGAACCTTTGGGAATCTTTGATACGAAATTTCGAATCTCAATTTTAGCTTCTAGTACAAGTTGAAAGGTGATGATAAAATTGTAACTTACCTCCAATGCACCATTGATCACTAAAACATACATCAGGACAGCCGACATAAATGTTTTCCATCCAAATCCATATTTATTTGTGTTGAGAGATTGCTTTATACTGCACATGTAAATTTCTGCAAAACTTTCCAGAATATGAGTTGCACATGTGTTGGGTGCCCTCGGCAATATGTTGAATTCTATTCTCTGAGTAATGTATCCAATGGAAGCGATGACAACCAAAGTGAGCGTGATGAATGCGACAACAATCGGCTTCACAGCTTTGAAGAAATTCTTAAACTGCTTTTCTCTCTTGGCTTTTGGAATCAGATAACAAATGTCGTTTCTCACCAATGGATAACTCGTGTCAAGCGTGTTTTCATAATATGTCCTCAATGTCCTCTTGATGAATGAAATATCAATTTGTGCATTCGCAACTTTTGCCAGCAATCCCGTTACCGTGTGATTTGGGAATATTTGACCATCTCCATCTTTATCATTTGGGATATTAACATACGAAGCGTTTATATCCTGCATAAATGTTTGGACAAATATCATTGGCGATTCTGGGATCACGGTTTTGGTTAAAATATTTTTTACATACGTGCTCACCAAATCATCGTGATATCCAATCTTCAACGGGTAATTGTACAGATTCAATGTTTTGTCATAGAAAACCCTTGATAGATCGTCTGATGTCACATTCTCACTGAAATTATTCTTAAACGGATTGAACGTTAGAATTGTAACGTTTTCTGAGAAATAAATGAAAATATAAGCATTTAGTATATGCCAGGACCATATGAATTTGAAGCATTCCTCAATCGAATCTTTTATAATTTTCATTTCTGCAACTTCATTTCTTATGACGAATAAAAACATGGAGCGGTATGCAAAGCTCCTCGTCGACTGAACATTAATAAAGGCATCCCTCACAAGATCTTTGGAAAAATAAGGTAAAATTATAAAAAATGTAGTCCTCCTTCTTTTATTTGGTTTTGTATTAACGTCGGATCTTGAAATGGCTGTCCAATACGATAAAGGCAAATATACATGTCTTTTGCTGCAGCTGTCTAGAAAATAGCTCTCAAAGTCGTCTTGAAAGGAATGAAAGCGTTCACGTACAGAAAAAACTAACCAATTTGTTGTCCCGAAATGTTCCTGAACTTTTTCTAGAGTTGCCACGTATTTGTCGACCATGAGTTGATTCACGTTTTCTTGCACTACGTGAAAAGCACTATGTGAAAAATTTAAATTTAATGTTAAAAAAACCATGCACAAAAATGTATGTAACGTTTTATGGCAATGCATTTTACTGAATTAATAATGATTTAACACTAGAATGGTTTTTATTTTTAACAATATATCTAATGAAAAGAGAACTGCATGTTATCCGAATTAAAAATAAATGTGTATTTAAACGCTGACATTAAATATTAACTTCCAATGATTAACTATTCATAATGAAATGTATTGTAATTGCTTTTCAAATAGGGTGTGTCACGATTTTTTTTATAAGTATGAAAGTACCTACCTACATTTTTTTGCTTTAAATTAATGAAAGAATTAAAAATCTTCCTCATATTGTAGCACACATTCAGCATTTGTAAGCGTGAACTACATGTGTTTTTTTGTGGGCATGCATTTGAGAACTTTAAATGAATATATCCTTGCAACCTAGATTATAGATGATAGTGATAATCACCAATTTGCCTAGCACTTTTTAGCAGCGATTTGAGCTTTAAATTTAAATTTAACAAAGAAAAAATACGTGATACACCCTACTGCTGAAGCAATCAAATGATTTGAAAAACATTTTATATGAAGCGATGTTTTACAACTCTTTAAAATTATCCAATCAATACAATGAAACTCAGTGAATGTTAAAGTCAGATAACTTGACTGATAGGTTGGCATGAAGCTGACCTCCCATGTTGTGAAAATTTGGTTCGCTGTTGTCAATGCCAGCCCGGTTTCATGGAGATGCGGCAGGAGTTGCAAATTTTATTTTCATGTGAGGTTTGGTTTATTTCGTAGGTACCGCGAATTTACATGTGTATATTTGTGGGCATGCATTTAATATGAGCCTTTAATGTCTATGTATTTTTGCAAGTTAGATTGTAGATAAATCAAGGCACAAGAGTTAGAAATACGGACATTTTGAAATAAGAAACATCTTAACAAAAAGACGAGTGCATTGATTGTTCCCAAAAAAGGACTTACAATTTATTTAAAATTGATATTAAATTATAGACATAACATTTTTTTAAATTTAGTGAGTTTTAATTTCTCGAGCGCTTTCGATGGAATTACTAGTCATTTTCAAGAGAAAAGCTAATAAATAAGGTTCATATACCTAATGATGGTTTTAGGGAAGGTCGGCAAGAGTTGCAGGGCTTGTGTTAATTTGAGATTGGATTTTATGTTGAATGTCTACATGCAGCATGTGTAAGCGCAAACATATGCGTGTCTGATTATGTGAAAGCATATAAAATGAATCTTAGATGTAATGTATCTTTGTAACTTAGGTTGTAGATTAAAGATACGTAATGTTATATATTTAGGGTAAAAGTCAGTTTCCCCTGCAAAAAATTTTCTTCAATGATAAATCAATCAACTAAGTGTAATTTTCATTTCTGTCGTTAAAAAAAAAATCTTCACAATTTAATGTCTATACATTTTTTTTAATCTGGTGGAAAAAAGGTTTGAGAGTCACTGGTATCAATCAACCCCTTCTCTTTCAGTCATGCAATATACAGCGCCACTCAAACATTTAAAATAAACACATTAAGAGGCAATTATTTTTTAAAGTGACCCGAGAATAGCTTGTTGACGTTTCGTTTGGTTTACAATAAGGAAGTAAATTTTGTACCAATTAAAATGACACTTTGATGGCAACGACTCAAGGGTTGATGGAAACCATTTTAAATATTCATAACACAAATCAGATTTGTATGCAAGAATCATAATAATATGAAGTATGAACATTTTGTATTTTCAAGGCTTTTTCCCTGTTTTTGGTATTATTTTTTGTTGTTCATTGAATGTTGGTATGATGCTGACCACCCATACTGTAAAAAATGGTTCAGTTTGTCAAAAACAAGGCCACCACAAGGGCGACACGAGTTGCAAATTTTGTCTTCATGTGAGGTTTGGTTTATTTTGTATGTACACAGCGTGTGTAAGCGCGAACTTACAAGTGCCTGCTTGTGGGAATGCATTTAATGTGAGCCTTAAAATATTTTTATATGTATAGATTATATCGATACTTAAAGAGCGTAAAAGAAGAAAATGCATGAAAAAGGTGATTCATATGAAGGAATTGAAAGAGGTATGTCAGGATAGGAAAAAATGGAGGTAACTCTGCAGAGGCTCTGGCCACCCCTAGCGGAATGACGACAGAGTTACAGTTACAGTGCAGTAAAGATAAAGCTGAGTCACATATAAAGCTAACTTGGGTTTGTTAGATAAATGCACCTATTTTCTTATTTTCTAGCAGAGAAAACCTAAGCAAGTGTAAAAATCCTGGAGTATATAACTTTTTCAAGAGTAGGTACTTCCTCATCATTATTAGTAGGGGAAGGCGAGGTAATGTGGCCACCTTAAGGAAAAACCGCCATTATCTACTAGAACTATTGAGTAATTGTGATGATTTCTTTGCATGTGTTTGACGAATATGTTCTACTTTGTATCTTAGAAAACATTATTTCATTTATTATTAACGAAAACTCACAATAAGATAAACAATGGAATCAGGGAAACTGACCACTTTACCTCGTCGAGGTAGGTAAAGTGGCATACCTTTTTTTAGGTAGGTAGGTAAAGTGACCCACAAATGGAAACATGAAATGAAATACGAAAAATCTCTATTGAGGTTTTAATTTTATTAATAAAAAATAAATGACAAGTTTAACTACATGACAATAAATGACAAAAAACAAAGTGAAGTAGGCCTGCGTATTTAATAAGCACAAAATTCGCACGTGAAGTCATCATCGTCGTCGTCACATCCTGCACACGCTTCGTGTGCCCAACGATTACAAATTTTACATTTGATCCAACCTTCATTAGCTCGTGAAGTTGACCAAAGCTCCATACAGTAAAAGCAGACAGTATCAGTGAATTCTTTATCTTTATGTTCTCCTTTTTGTATATTTTCAGTCTTCGCCCGCTTCGCTATGTTTGTTCTTTTCTTCTTTGAGTTTTCTTCAATGTCAATCGGTTTAGGAAGTCTTTTTTTATGTTTCTTCTCTCCCTGCTTACGCTTTTCTTCGATTAATTCTTGTTTGTAGGGACTGCTGGTCAAAATTACAGTTTTACCCTTCTTTCTGTTCAGTTTTCTTACTCTAGGCGGTGCTTTCGGTACAGGAAATAGATCTCTTGGTGAGAAAGCCATGAACGACGAGGTGCTGGGCTGTGGGTCAATGTTTTGTAGGTTTTGGATGACTGGTTCAGGGGTCATGTTTCGTGGGGTGGTCGTGCCTGGCTCAGGTTCTATGTTAAGTGGGGTGTTCGTGGTTCGTGGTTCGTAGTCCGCCTTTGGTGGGTTTAATGCTAGTAGCTCAGCGTCTGGAACCGTCGTCGCAGCAGCAATATTTTCGAGACTTTGAGGAATTTCTGTAGTGTGAGGGGGGGGAGGTGGTTCCATTTCCGTTGTCTGAGAGGGTAAGAAGTCGCATTCTTTGAAAATGTGACGGTCCAGTGGCTCAATACCACATTTCTTGAATCCGTTTATGGCGATGGTTTGTTGAGCTGCCTCAGGATATGATTCACCTAGAAGTCTCGAGAGTTGAAATGTCGTGATGGCTCTTCCTGGATGGTTTCGCAGATATTTTTCTATGGCACGAATGTAATATTTATTGAATGGTCCCATGAAGGCAACGTCCAGAGGCTGTAGTCTGTGAGTACAATGTGGTGGAAAGACTATTGCGGTTGTGTGATTTTGTCTCGCCATTTCAATGAAATCCATATTTTTCGTGTGAGTATTGTGACCGTCTAGAAGTAGCAAAACAGGATCATCTGCAGTTGGTTTAGCAAATTTTAAGAAGTGCTTAAACCATTCAGTAAAGATTTCTAGCTGCATCCACCCAGACGCATGGCAGGCAAAGACAGTTCCAGGTGGTGCACCATCCATTAACTCCGCCTTCATCCTTTGGCGAGGAAAAATTACGAATGGCGGTATGAAGTTTCCACCTGCTCCCATGCACATCACTACAGTGCTCAGTACTCCACGTTCAGCGGAGGTAATTGCGCCGATCTGCTTTTTCCCTTTCAAAGCCAGTATCTTGGTACACTTGCTCTGGACTGTAGTGCAGCCGGTTTCGTCTACGTTATAAATACGATGTGCGGGGTAATTTATTTTAGTTCTAGCTTCCTCTAGAAGATCAAAAAAAGCCATAACGCTAACTTTGTTGAATCCTTGGGCTCGCGCAAGTGAGGTAGCTTCAGGGCTTCTCAGTGTTATCTCAGGGTGTCTCTTTCTAAAACCTTGCGCCCAGATCTTACCGGCCATTTGCTTTTCTTCATTAAAGTTATGACTCAATTTATTTTTCACTGCTAACTGATAAGCCAAACGCCTGATGTCTTCAAGCGTCAAACCGTAGAAGCGGCGTTCCATATCAAGAATATGTGCAACCAGTTCAGTTTCTTGTTCGACAGAAAATACAGGGCGACGAGACCCCAGGCCCTTAGCAGATCCAATAGCTATTTTGTTTATACCTCTCACTCGGCGCTTTAGAGTAGATCGTGGAACCTGAAACTGTTTGCTAGCTTTTAGAAAACCCATTTCGCCACTTTTCACGGCGTCGAAGGCCTCTTGCATTGCACTTGCATCCCATGACTGCTGTGTTGTTTTCCGAATGTATTTATTCGGCATTGAAAGACTGCAACAAAAACAAAAAAAAATAATAATCCTACATAGGTACTAGTAGGTAAAGTGACCCACCAGGTCGCTTTACCTACCTACAAAGTGGGCCACTTTACCTAAATTGGAATGATCAAGAAATAATTCAATAATAATAACCTAACTTCACGACAACCTAAATGTTTACTCTGTAATCAACACTTCGATAACCACTTTAACCACTGCATGCGATCAAAAAACATCATCACACCACACACAGACATTGAAATGAACATTTTAAACAGCTTACCTTGTATCAGCACTTCCATAGAACACAGTTTTAGGAATAAAAACGCAGAGACTCGTCACAACTTGATGCCGGTCGGCGGGTCAATATGGCGTCGCGTTACCAACATGTTTACGTTACAATGACTAGATGGCGTTGCTTGTTTCGATCGCTATGAACTGGTGGCCACTTTACCTTACCGGGTCACCTTACCTCGCCCTCGGGGAAGGCGAGGTAATGTGGCCACCTTAAGGAAAAACCGCCATTATCTACTAGAACTATTGAGTAATTGTGATGATTTCTTTGCATGTGTTTGACGAATATGTTCTACTTTGTATCTTAGAAAACATTATTTCATTTATTATTAACGAAAACTCACAATAAGATAAACAATGGAATCAGGGAAACTGACCACTTTACCTCGTCGAGGTAGGTAAAGTGGCATACCTTTTTTTAGGTAGGTAGGTAAAGTGACCCACAAATGGAAACATGAAATGAAATACGAAAAATCTCTATTGAGGTTTTAATTTTATTAATAAAAAATAAATGACAAGTTTAACTACATGACAATAAATGACAAAAAACAAAGTGAAGTAGGCCTGCGTATTTAATAAGCACAAAATTCGCACGTGAAGTCATCATCGTCGTCGTCACATCCTGCACACGCTTCGTGTGCCCAACGATTACAAATTTTACATTTGATCCAACCTTCATTAGCTCGTGAAGTTGACCAAAGCTCCATACAGTAAAAGCAGACAGTATCAGTGAATTCTTTATCTTTATGTTCTCCTTTTTGTATATTTTCAGTCTTCGCCCGCTTCGCTATGTTTGTTCTTTTCTTCTTTGAGTTTTCTTCAATGTCAATCGGTTTAGGAAGTCTTTTTTTATGTTTCTTCTCTCCCTGCTTACGCTTTTCTTCGATTAATTCTTGTTTGTAGGGACTGCTGGTCAAAATTACAGTTTTACCCTTCTTTCTGTTCAGTTTTCTTACTCTAGGCGGTGCTTTCGGTACAGGAAATAGATCTCTTGGTGAGAAAGCCATGAACGACGAGGTGCTGGGCTGTGGGTCAATGTTTTGTAGGTTTTGGATGACTGGTTCAGGGGTCATGTTTCGTGGGGTGGTCGTGCCTGGCTCAGGTTCTATGTTAAGTGGGGTGTTCGTGGTTCGTGGTTCGTAGTCCGCCTTTGGTGGGTTTAATGCTAGTAGCTCAGCGTCTGGAACCGTCGTCGCAGCAGCAATATTTTCGAGACTTTGAGGAATTTCTGTAGTGTGAGGGGGGGGAGGTGGTTCCATTTCCGTTGTCTGAGAGGGTAAGAAGTCGCATTCTTTGAAAATGTGACGGTCCAGTGGCTCAATACCACATTTCTTGAATCCGTTTATGGCGATGGTTTGTTGAGCTGCCTCAGGATATGATTCACCTAGAAGTCTCGAGAGTTGAAATGTCGTGATGGCTCTTCCTGGATGGTTTCGCAGATATTTTTCTATGGCACGAATGTAATATTTATTGAATGGTCCCATGAAGGCAACGTCCAGAGGCTGTAGTCTGTGAGTACAATGTGGTGGAAAGACTATTGCGGTTGTGTGATTTTGTCTCGCCATTTCAATGAAATCCATATTTTTCGTGTGAGTATTGTGACCGTCTAGAAGTAGCAAAACAGGATCATCTGCAGTTGGTTTAGCAAATTTTAAGAAGTGCTTAAACCATTCAGTAAAGATTTCTAGCTGCATCCACCCAGACGCATGGCAGGCAAAGACAGTTCCAGGTGGTGCACCATCCATTAACTCCGCCTTCATCCTTTGGCGAGGAAAAATTACGAATGGCGGTATGAAGTTTCCACCTGCTCCCATGCACATCACTACAGTGCTCAGTACTCCACGTTCAGCGGAGGTAATTGCGCCGATCTGCTTTTTCCCTTTCAAAGCCAGTATCTTGGTACACTTGCTCTGGACTGTAGTGCAGCCGGTTTCGTCTACGTTATAAATACGATGTGCGGGGTAATTTATTTTAGTTCTAGCTTCCTCTAGAAGATCAAAAAAAGCCATAACGCTAACTTTGTTGAATCCTTGGGCTCGCGCAAGTGAGGTAGCTTCAGGGCTTCTCAGTGTTATCTCAGGGTGTCTCTTTCTAAAACCTTGCGCCCAGATCTTACCGGCCATTTGCTTTTCTTCATTAAAGTTATGACTCAATTTATTTTTCACTGCTAACTGATAAGCCAAACGCCTGATGTCTTCAAGCGTCAAACCGTAGAAGCGGCGTTCCATATCAAGAATATGTGCAACCAGTTCAGTTTCTTGTTCGACAGAAAATACAGGGCGACGAGACCCCAGGCCCTTAGCAGATCCAATAGCTATTTTGTTTATACCTCTCACTCGGCGCTTTAGAGTAGATCGTGGAACCTGAAACTGTTTGCTAGCTTTTAGAAAACCCATTTCGCCACTTTTCACGGCGTCGAAGGCCTCTTGCATTGCACTTGCATCCCATGACTGCTGTGTTGTTTTCCGAATGTATTTATTCGGCATTGAAAGACTGCAACAAAAACAAAAAAAAATAATAATCCTACATAGGTACTAGTAGGTAAAGTGACCCACCAGGTCGCTTTACCTACCTACAAAGTGGGCCACTTTACCTAAATTGGAATGATCAAGAAATAATTCAATAATAATAACCTAACTTCACGACAACCTAAATGTTTACTCTGTAATCAACACTTCGATAACCACTTTAACCACTGCATGCGATCAAAAAACATCATCACACCACACACAGACATTGAAATGAACATTTTAAACAGCTTACCTTGTATCAGCACTTCCATAGAACACAGTTTTAGGAATAAAAACGCAGAGACTCGTCACAACTTGATGCCGGTCGGCGGGTCAATATGGCGTCGCGTTACCAACATGTTTACGTTACAATGACTAGATGGCGTTGCTTGTTTCGATCGCTATGAACTGGTGGCCACTTTACCTTACCGGGTCACCTTACCTCGCCCTCCCCTACTCTTGCTATGAGAAGTAGGTACACCCAATAGAGGGCTTAATCCAGGATTTCTCTAACTAGTTTATCAGCACTTATTCAGTTTTACCTTCGATAGCTCAATTGGTAGAATTCTTGCATTCCATGCCGAGAGCAAGGGTTCGATCTCAAAGTTTACTCAGCCTTCACAAGAAATGAGAACCAGCCCCCCCGGGAGCTGGGAAACCCCCACTTCAACTGAAAGTGGTTGGTGTGAGGCCAACCCCTTTACCCGTAAAAATAAATAGGTCCCAAATCACCGCAAGTAGTTACACTAGATGTGTAGCTTAGTTGCCTACCTTTGTCCTCACATCCTCTTCTAGATGACATTTTTTTTGTGAAATAATTTAAAAAAGTGTTTTATTTATTTTTTATCAGTAAATTAGCAACATAGTGGCATTCTATTTTGTAATCTTTTTAACCTAGAATCTAGATCATTTATTGTACCTATCAAATTTGAATAAAGCTTCGTGATTTTTTCGCTAGATGGTGACGGAGGCCGACAAGCGCAAGGCGGGCGAGCTGCGCGCGCAGCACGACGCTAATGTCGCGCATGTGCAGCAGATGGAGCGCGACGTGCGCGCGCAGACGGCTAAACTGGTAACTAAACATCTTCTTCTTCTCATTAAAAAAATAAATTGCCCTTCCTGCTCCTCTCAATAAATATAATTGCCCGTAAAAAAATGATGTACAATACCTATATTTTTGAGATGCTCATTTTTTTATATCGCTAACATTTCGTCCACCCAGTGCTTGTTTGGCTTTTTTTTTTAATTGAAATAAATTTGTTATACATTTTTTTCTTAAATCTATTATATTGATGATTGAATTGTTCTTACGCTATACCCATATATATATAAATAATTTTATTTATATCGATGGCTTTAGCTCACCAAAAAGAGATTACGGTCTAGTGTGTGGGGAGGGAAAGGGAGGGCTTATCCACCATTTGATTCAAAGAAGACCGTCGATACTGCTGCACGAAAGAGAGATATAGCGCTTCTGTCAAACCACTGTTTCAGGTTCATTAGCCAAGATGCTCTCTTTTCCGAAACAGGGGTGACGTTGTCAACGTGAATTTTTTTTTACAGAAAAATTGAACAATAGGAATAAACAAAAAAATAAATAAAGATGCTTATCCTTTCAAGTGGATGTGAACTGTATTTAAATGCTTTAATATTGATTTATTTGTAAAAATAAATAAGATAATTATTTCTCTAACAAAAAGTGATTGAAAATTCTTAAGAGAAAATAGTTGCATGTGTAAAATAAAAGAGCTTTCATGATGAGGTTGGAATATTTTTGAAATTGGAACCTTTTTCTCGGCGAGCAAACGTCAGATTCAGATTTGCCTTTTGTATGAGACTGCCGTACTCATCAAACAATAACAAATCGCCATCTTAAAGGTAAAACTGAATAAATGCTGATTCACTGATTTTAGAAATCGCGAATAAAACATTTTATTGGGAGTAATTTCTCATAGTAAGTGAACTAATAAGACTACAGGATTTTCATACTTTAGTAGTGTTTTCTCTCGTAGAAAATAGGAAAAAAGGTGCATTTATCTGAGAAACCCATATTGGCTTAATGTGTCGCTTATTCAGTTTTACCTTTAGAGTTGTTTCACCAAACTCCAATCTGACAAAAAATAAAATTAAGTGTGATTTCTCCCATAAATCAAAAATTCGGTTGCATATACGTAAATCAGCTGATGCACATCATATTTCCTGTTCAAATTCCATCATATTTCCCACTTCTGAGAAATATTTAACCGAGGTCCTTACCAGAATTAAGCAATCAAATTTTATGTGTCAATCAAATATTGAGTGGAGGTTGGTGCAACAGAAGGTATTAAAATATTTGTGTACCTTATCCCTAGCAACCCAGCCTGGTGACGACATAATATTATCAATGCCGATTCGAGTGCGGGCCTCATTCATAGAACCTAACTAAAGACATAGTTGAATGTTTAAGGTCTAATATAATTGTCCTCTAATTCTTCCTCTCCAGACATGACGGTCATTATCAGAGCAAATATTTGATAAGCACTCTTCACAATCTGCAATCAGAAAAGATAAGAAAAGATTAGCGCGTGTGAAATGGATTATCTTTTTTCGGCCAAGATCAGTAGGTACACTAAGAAGACGAAATACAAATAGAGGAATTATTTGGTTAAACAATATTGAGGCCACGGTCAATGAAATGGGTGAATTAATAATGTCTGATATTCCTTAAAAAGACATCAGTACGCTTAAATGCATTTTTTTGGGTGACATGATAGAACGGCATTGTGACAAGACGATATATGACATAACGTCGGTATCGGTGTCGGTGTTATGGCCGAAGGGGCCCAAGTGGGCTCATCTTTCTAGCGTGTTTGGAATAGAACAACGTTGGTTCGATCCCCGCCTGGGTCATTTGACCATAACTTTGACCCTGGTTCAACAGATGTTGTTGGGTAATTATTAATTAATAATTCATTAAAATAAACAATAATGAATTATTCATTGATGATATGTTTCTGGCCAGGCAGAATAGGTTAGTGAATTGCATTCCTCTTCACAATGTATTAAAAAAATAGTAACAATAATAACGACGCATGGCAAAACGACATATGATAGAACAACACATAATAGAACATCACTTTAACAAAACAACACAAGGACAAACATTTTATGACAAAACATCAGATTTCTAAAAAAGAACATACCATAAACGGCACATGAAAAAGCTATACACGCCCGGCTGATGATGCTGGAGAGGTGTTTTCCGGAATATTTTGCCGTGGTCATGTCTACGATGGGCTTCTTCAGCATGTGATGATGAAGATGAACTTGATGAAAACTGTGCTTTCATCCCATCGTAGACATAGGCAAAACGTCCGGAAGCTCCAGCTCTCATAGACCAAGTCAACAGATCCCGGAAAACATCTCTCCAGAAACTAAGCTATCAACCGGTCTGAATAGATTGATAGCACAACAAGGCACTGCCCTTGCAAGAGGATGACAACCAACATAAACAAATGGCTAACACAAGAAGGCACTGCCTTAAATGGTGATGATGCAAGTATGAAAAATTTGATGACTTTCCTATTTTTAATTTGTTGTCCACCCACGCTGTAGAAAATTGTTTACTTTGCCAAAGTCACCCCTGTTTCAGGGAAGGTCGGCAAGAGTTGCAGGGTGTATGTTCATTTGAGATTTGAGTTTTTATGTTGTAGGTTCCCATGCGGCCCATGTGCAAGCGCGAACGTATACTTGTCTGCTTGTGAGAATGCATATAATGCGAATCCCCAATTTTACATATCTTTGCAACTTAGATTAGATTAGATTAGATGCTTACCGAGACAAACAGTTCATTGGACATGGCAGCGAAGGGTCCGGCCGTGAGCTCGATGGGTTTCTGTGCCCGTTGCAATAGTACCAAGAGTAGTCTGCTGAACCTGCGATCACTGCAGTACCAGCGCGTGGAGTAGGCACTGTCTGACACTTTACCAGCCTGGAATACACAAAGTATCGTTATGATTTTAGTTGGGTTCTTTTAATCAAACAGCAATTTATTTTTCAAAATTTAATTAACACAATATCAGGAAATATAGAGGTCTATGATACCTGTTGGAGTGAGCAGAGGTGTTGGAGTTAGTGAGCTGACGGTTCTTATCCTGATAGAGAGGTCCTAGCAGTGTAGTTTTGTGTTGTGTGTTGTATTGCCTTTTTTTGACACACTGAAAGGAATTATTTGTTCATTCCTTCCATTAAAATTCACTCCATAACCGGGCAGTTTGGAAAAGGAATGAGTCGTGAAATCTCCAAATTCTCATAGTTTTGATGTAGACTGCAAAGGAGTGAGTGCGAGGCGTTCTACGAGTTGAATACTGTAAAGCTCTCGAGTGAATTGGTTCTCATTTCTCGTGAAGTTTGAGTAAACCTTGCCGGTATTTTATTTTAGGATTGAAATTAACCCCAAAATGGAAATCAGTCTGACACTTGCGATGAGAATTCAACCCAAGCTCTCGGCATGGAATGCGAGCACTCTATCAAGTGAGCTATCGACCGGATCATTTTTCTTACAAAATAATGTTACGAACATATGGGTTCGTACGTGAGCCTACTCACAATAGTATGTGTCAAACAATCTGTTTCTAGTATGTTCCATTAAAGGAGTATTAGTACGTTCGTCTAAGCAACACTGGGTAGTGTGTGTGGAACAATCGAGAAATGCCCATATGAACTGTATAAATACGAGCCGCAATGGTGCGGAGAACCAGGTTGCTTGAAACATTGAGCCGCGAAGTCGATATGCAGAGGACGAAAAATAATTACTACATTGTTAACCGACATTGTGTAAAGTAAATGATTAAATAAATAAATCGCAGTTTAATTAAAAATATGATGAGGATGCTACTTCCCAAGTAACCTTTTAGGTTTTAAAAAGGTTACAAAAAGGTCTCAGAACCTTAAAAGGTTACTTGGGTTGAATGAGTTACCGCTCAGGTACACTGCGCGTCGTTGTCATCTTGGACCGGTCCGTAGTCCAGTGGCAACACTTCGGACTCGTAAATGGAAGGTTGTGGATTCGGATCCCGGCGGAGCACAAAAATATACCATTTATATTTCCAAATATGCTCTTCGCTGGGTTGAAAAAATTCATAAAGCCTTCACCAAAGACCGGTCCCTAAAAGGTCCATCCAGCCTTACAGCAACTGGGTCTCGCTTGAGTATTGGCGCTTTGTAGCGGCGAACAAGCTCGTACACCTCTGCGGCACTACAACAAGTGCCATAGACCCCTAGAGTCTCTAGAATCTAAGGAGTCTCACGCACAGGATTTCTTAATATAAAAAGAACGCAGATGAAATCATAATAATGTAGATATGTATGCTTGTATAGAAAGACAAACCTCTACTGTGATTTTGTTTGCCGTGTAAGTCTGGGTGAAAAGTTGCCACAGTATTGAACATAAAAATCCCACGTTATTATAAAACCGTAGACTGTTAACGTTGGACGCATCCTGAAATCAAAATAAATGTTAGTAAAAATCAAAACAATACTCTAATCAGAAAAAAATCACGTTTTATTCGTGAAAACTATCGATCAACATAAAATACATTTGAGATGTTTTGTACCTATGCCAAAAGAGAGTGCGTCATCTTTGTAAAAATGAGGTATTTAAGTTACAACTATAATTTTTATTGTTTACGTCTCTTTTTGACGTATGACGTCATTATCTTCTGTCTAATTTTTGTTATTGTTTACCCATTATTGTGTGTTCATTGCACGTTTGTTAATATGGAAAGGAACAGACGTACGCCGACGATGTCATTTATATTGATCTAATCTAATCTAATTTAATCAGTAATCAATGCTTGTTTGGCTTGTCTATGTACCATTTGATTCGAATATGACCTTTCAATACTAGGATACAATGAAATCGTCTTAAAAATCACTTTCTTCACAATTTGAGCTAAGAAAAAAACGTAATGCACGATTACTTGAGAGGTGTTTTAAATATTTTTAAAATCAATTTACAGTTTTCATAAGACAAAATGTTCCAGTATACATACAAACATTACTCATGCGACAAATTACCTATGATATAAATAAAACCAGCAAGAACTAAGCGGATGGTATACCGCCACCCGTACTGTTAAAAGTTCTTAATTCTGCCAAAGTCACCCCTGATTCAAGGAAAAACGGAAAAAGCTGCAGGGCTTCCACTCATTTTAAATTTGAGCCTTTATTTTGCAAGTGCACATGCAGCACTTGTAAGCGTGAACTCGAACTCGTATCTGCTTGTGGGCATGGATTTAATATGGATCTCAAATGTTTATATATTGTTATTTAAATAGTAGATTAATATAGGTGTACATCGTAGGTAGTGATAGTTATTATAGTATTACGTCAAAAGTAGATTAATATAGGTGTACACTGAAGGTAGCAATAATTACAGGCTTAAGACATCTAGAAATAAAATGATCCTTTTGTACTCTTGAAGTTGGTAGAATGTTCGCGAGCTTACCGGCAAAATTAGCTCCTAGAGACTTCTGTCACTACAGTATATAAAGAGCAAAATTGAGTGCACTAGGACAGTAAGATAGTCGCCTTTGATTGAAGAGTGTGAGCGATACTGAACTGTGAAAATAAATCTGAGTTACTAAAAGTGTTAAAAATAAATATGAATTTTAAAAATAAATTAAGTGCAAATAAAGATCCTGAAAGAAGACCTGTATGTTTTAATTTAGAGACTTTCCGAACCCAAAAACATTACAATATGTTTGTAACTTAGATTGCATTGAAAAAAAAGTACATAAATATACTTACCAAAGCAGTTTGAACAAGAATGAGTCCGATGACCCAAAAGCTTGATAAGGTTTGGCAAAGGAACGCTTTGCTATACGCCGTTTGTAAGTCTTCAGTTATCCTGAAATTTCAGTGGATACTTTTGTGAAATTGAATAAGCCATAATGTTACATATCGACGGTTAAAAGGAAGTAGGGCGACTAAAACTAAATTGTTCAGGAGAGCAGTTTAAAGTTTGAGATTGCAAAAAAATGGTATGCCTTTTTTATTTTTTTATCATTCGTTAAAATCAAAACAGCTCTGAAATTTAAGAAATTAAGGCATTTATTTGCATTCATAATAATGTGGTTTTACGATGTTGGACGATTTTTTATGTCACAAGCGCGCGGCTAAAATCTTGTCGGTCATACCAAAACCATACTTCGAAAACATAGTTCTTTGCTTGGGCATAAACAACAAAAAAAAAACATTGTAGAGCTATGGGAGTTAGCGCATTAGAAAGAGCGGAATATTGTAAGTAGGATAGCATTCACAAATCATTTTTGACCAAAACGTCGCTTATTCTTCTACTTCCTTTTAACCGTCGACATCTTTGCAACTTAGATAAGATAAGATGATGAAAATGTGTGTTTATTTAAAAAAAAAAATCTCTCACTACTTTCCTCGACTTGTAGGTTGGTATGAGGCTGACCACCCATGTTGTAACGTACGGTTCCCTTTGCCAATGACACCCCTGTTTCAGGGGAGGTCAGCAAAATTTGCAGGGCTAATTTTAAGTTTAATATTTGTTGAATTTGTTATTATTTATTTGAGGTTCGTATTTTAATTTAGCAGTACACATGCGGCATTTATAAGCGCGAACTTACACGATTCTGTTTGTGGGCATGCTTTTTATATGAATTTTAAATCCTCATATATCTTTGCAACTTTAGTAGATTATTTATTATAGACTCCGAAAATGCTGACGAGATGAATTTTCAATTGGTTTTCTGCCTACTATGAATTACTAGATTTCTATAACCCGAACCGTCAATAAATTTAAATAATTTCAGATTAGAGCCTCTAATCTGTAATCTAAGTTGCAAATATTTATTGATACATGAGGTTATATTTAATGCAGCAGGCAAATGCTAGTTCGCGCTTACAGATGCCGTATCTGTGCACACAAAATAAACCAAACTTCACATGAACATAAACTTTGCAACTCCTGCCGCATTTCCCTGAAACTGAGATGGCATTGGCAACAATCAAACAAGTTTTTACAGCATGGGGGTCAGCCTCATACCAACCTATTTCAAGGAACACAAAAATTTCGAGAAGTAGAAAACTTATAATTAAAATTAAAATTAAATTAAATTTGGTTTAAAGAGTTAGTAAATTATTTTTATCCGAGTTTATTTTTATTTTTATATAGAACCTATTGATCAGATTCGTGAACTTGTAAAAAAAATGGGATGTATTTAGTGTGAAAAAAAAAATGGTTAAAAAAGGTGCTTATTCTGATAACGTGATTTTTAGTTACATTTTTCTTGTGTATTTATTAAAGAAATTATTTAAACATTAAATCAGGGCATTAACATTGAATAATATGTTTTATTTAATGCAACAAATACAATTATGATTTATTTTAAGATTAAAAAAAAATACGAACAATGGTAAAGTGGGTGTAATGAAAATCTATTAAATATTTTTGTTTCCCAAAAATTAAAGTAAACTGACAAAGCGCCTCTAGTGTATGTTTTAATTTTAATACATTATTAAAAAAACGCTGTTAAATGTTATACTTGGGTTACTAGTGTCGTGGCATTAGTTTAATGTAATATTCATTATTTCATACTGAGCTCTCTCTATCTGCCTACGGAGAATTATTATTCAATAGAAAATACATAAATATGAATTTATTTAGCTTACATAATCCATTGTGTTTTGATATAACTGATTTATTAATTAGTCTCTGGGTAATTTATTTATTTTAATAGAAAAATTTCGTAATTTTTTGTGTGATTTTAAAGTAATAGGTAGGTGTTAAGTGTTTTTTATTCAATAAGATGAAATTTTAGATAATATTGTTATGATTTTACCGGGTTCAATTTAATAAAAATTGTGGTGATTTATTTTGCCCACTTTATTTCAGATACGGGCCACATTCGGTTCGTACGCAGAGTTGCTTTAGAACCATATAGCTCGACGGCTTAGATACTATAGTCTGACAACAGATCATCTCGGCAGTCTTTATTTATAGGTGAGAATAAAGGTTATTCTCGAAACATTACAAACGGGCACATGAGAGATTTTGCCAGAACATTCTACTTAGAATATTAGAGTACTACAAATACAATTATTTAAGTAACTACATCCAGAGATTTCACAGACTTACACAGACGCAACTCACAACAACTCACATAGACACACAATTACACATTTGCAAAATATTTATTTTAAGTGAAATTCAAATTAAATTTTTTTTTTGTTAGGTACTTCAATTTTTTATTTTTTTTAAGAAATCCGGAGCGGGAGACTCCCTAGATTCTAGAGGCTTTAGGGGTCTATGACACTTGTTGTAGTGCCGCAGAGGTGTACGAGCTTGGTCGTCACTACAAAGTGCAAATACTCAAGCAAGACCCAGTTGCTGTAAGGCTGGATGGACTTTTTGGTGACCGGTCATTGGTAAAGGTTTATGAATTTTTAAACCCAGCGAAGAGTAAATTTGAAAATATAAATGTTATATTTCTTGTGCTCCGCCGGGATCCGAACCCACAACCTTCCATTCAGAGTCCGAAGTGTTACCACTGGACTACGTACAAAACAGAAACGAACAAAATAGAAAATAATAAACAAATAGTCCTACAAATATTTTTTTTTCTACATTTTTTTAGTTGGAAATGTCGTAAAATAATGTTAAACAAATTAAATTCACTTACTCGACAATGATTTGGTGGTATTCTATTGCTTCTTTCAGACACACAATCATCACATGATTAAATTCTTCTTCACTAAAGTACACCATCACTTTATCATACTTCTTGAAAAAATCATCTTCAACCGCTTCTCTTTCCATTTCATAACCATTCTCTTCAAATGAAATCGCTTCCTGGTACACCTTCGCTTTCATCGGATCCAATTTTCCAACCAAAATATTCAAAGCTTTGTCGCCCATCTTCTCCAAAACGATTTGTATCATCTTATATTGTCCACTTATATGGGCCATTATAGAAGCGATCATAGTATCACAAAAAATAAGGGTACTTCCCATCCAGTACATACCAAAAACACAATAAATAAAAGCAACAATGTATGGAAAATCTTCTTCTGTGTCCCAAGGCACATACGCACTGAAAGGAGTTTCCCTGATTATGACTTCAGTATAGTTGGAAGCCTTCAGTTTAGATTTTCTATCAATATCTGCAGTTATACTGTAGATGCTCATAAAAGTTATTGTAACTTCACCCATGTAGAAAAAACCTTTAGTTAAAATCCTTGTAAATGCTTCTGATTCCTTTATAACATCTGGATCTCTGTCGAAGCGATTTGTATCAATTTCCAACACTCTAACAATTTTTTGTATTTTCTTATTGTTTGCAATTAGTATAAGTATTTTTATTGTTGCAAAAATATGGACTCCCACTAAAGTGAATGCTAAGAATTGGAGATTAGTATCTCTACCGTCTTTCCATACTTTGATGGCAAATACTGTTTCCGAAGAAGTATATCCGATGACGTTGATTCCGGTACATAATATTCCATAAATCAGATATCTGAGAGTTGGATAGTTGTCAAAGTTGTTTTCGTCTGGGTGATGGAATTTTCCGATGCCCAAAAATTCCAGGGCTTTGTAGTGGAAGCCAAAATATCTGGCCGGAGGTTTGGGTACAATTTCCATTTTTTTTGAGATGTCAGAACAAATCACGTGGAAATTATGGAATTTTATTTTTCAGGGCTGAAAATTTTTGAAATAATATTACCAACCATGTTTACAAAGTAGTTATAAAAACACAAAAATAAGAAAAAAACACTCTCGTACGAATGTGCAATTTTTTGGTGCACTTTAAAATATGGTATTGGTGTGATCAAATTTGATAAAAAGGTTTAAAAAAAACATTCATTTCAATACAACAAACATATAGGTGCTTTCAGCAACCTAAAAACAGAAAATTTAATTTTTGAGTCTGATGGAACCAAACTCGGCAATCTAAGATTTTTAGAAAATGTGATATAGGCATGAAAATCATGGGAAAATGATTTCCTTTATTTCCATATAATTTCTCATATTTTTAATTAATACATAAATGCCCATCTTTGATTCGATACGACACGGAAATGAATATAATAACAGACACAGTTTATAAAGACAAGTAAATATGAAATTTTTGATGAATTGTAAACATTACCTGTTTAAAAATCCAAGCACTCCAACGACGTATGTTTCATTATCCAACAAGTATTTTTAGTTTTTAAAATCAATAAAGATTTGATACATTCAACTGTTTTCCTAGTTTAGTTGTTTCCCTTGTAAAGTGATTCCAAATCAGAGCCGGCATTTATACCAAAAACTTTTACGGGTAGAGTTTTTTTTTCATAAAAGTGTCAAAACTTTTTGACATCAAATAACGACGTGTCGGTCTCATATTGAAAACGCCTTTTTCATGTTACATATAAAATCATCTACGAGCATGGCGAAGAACCTCTCTATGTCGAAAGTTTTTGCTTTGGAAAAGTTTTGACTGAAAAAATATGATAATATTTGTTTTCTGTAGAAATAAATATGTAGATTAGCTTTTAATTGAAGAATTTTTTCCAATTCCTGAGTGCAAAGAACACATTTAAATAGACATAAAAACCATTTTCTTTAATTAATTGAAATGTAATTTTGAAGCTAAAGACTGTTACTAATAACAGTTAGGTTTTGATGAGTTCAAAATAAAAACAATCTTTCAGATTTTTACGATTTTATTTTTATTTTTTCCTACTGTTTATTAATACTTTTGAAAGTACTAGAAAATATTAATTTGCCTTCATGGCAACCATTTTATTACGTCTAAGAAAAGAAGTCGTAAGTCACTTTATCTTAAAATATTTTAATAATTAATTCAGGATCCCTTTATCGAATGAAAATAAAGGTTTGATGACATTGCTGGGAAGGCTCTCATATTGACCTTTAATCCATTGCAGTTGTGATGAGAGTGAATATTTGATATGCGTTCTTCACAATCTGTAAAAGTAAATAAAAAATTAGGTATTAAAAAATTAAAATTAAATTAGGTTCCTTGACTTATAGGTTGGTATGCGGCTGACCACCCATGCTGTAAAAATGGTTCACTTTGCCAATGTCACCCCTGTTACAGGGAAGGACGGCAAGAGTTGCAGGGTGTATGTCCATTTGAGATTTGGTTTTTATGTTGTAGGTTCACATGAAGCATGTGCAAGCGCGAACTTGTACGTGTCTGGTGGTGAGAATGCATGTAATGTGAATCTCCAATGTAACATGTCTTTGCAACTTAGATTAGATTAGATTATTGTGATTAGACCAAATTCTCCCTTTTAAGATGCAAACTAATGTTTTAAATTTTTGTACGAGTAGATGCGACCTTTAAACCTGGTGATATTTTAGTAGTTTTTGCATACTTAAACGATCGTTCTCGACCATCCTGTATTTTTTTCAATAATTTTTTTTAAATTAGGCTGATTTATTTGGTGAGCCCTTTTTTTGTGTATATCACACCTCAAGAGCCCTCTGCAAGCTTGGTCGTCGCTGTAGAAAGCGCCAATTCTCAAGCAAGACCCAGTTGCTGTAAGGCTGGATGGACCTTTTGATGACCCGTCTTTGGTAAAGGTTTATGAATTTTTCAACCCAGCGAAGAGCAAATTTGAAAATATAAATGGTCTATTTTTTTGTGCTCCGCCGGGATTCGAACTCACAACCTTCCATTTACGAGTCTGAAGTGTTACCACTGGACCACGGACCGGTCAACTCGGTTCATTGGGTACAAAAAAAAGTTTTTTTGAGCATATCCTTTCAAATTTCATGTACAAAACTGTTGTTGTTCTTTGCATTATTGTTAAGGTTTTGTATTGGTTGACAAAAAGACACTGAAAATTGCTTTATGGATTTTTGCATTATTTACTAGGCTGTTTCTTCAATGTACTAGCATGTTAAATAAATGTTACATAGAACAAAGTGATTTCAGAGGCCTTTGGATATTCGAGAGCTTACCAAAGATGAGTATTGACGTACAAAAAATAGTGGGAATGAGGTATTAAACGATTCAAGCACTGATATGTGAAGGATCAGATTGTTACAAATGTGTGATTGTGTGTTTTTTACTTGTGTCTCTAGATGTAGGTGTTTGGATAATTGTAGTAGTAGTGTAAGTTTGCTCAAAGATTCTGGAAAAATCTCAAACATTACAGTTCAAAATATTTTGAGAACCGTCCTTATGTCATACTACGAGTATATAAAGGGTAGACTGTTTGTAGTGCAGACTTGTATCAGAGCCGTCGAGCCGAACAGCTAAAAAGCCACTCGTTATTCAAACCAAATGTGAACAGATCTATTTCCAACAATGGATCCAAAATAATTGTAGCAGAAAAAGGATGAATGCAGAATTTCTTACCGCTACGAATAGAT
The DNA here is from genome assembly GCA_951799405.1 of Agapetus fuscipes. Classification (NCBI taxonomy): domain Eukaryota; kingdom Metazoa; phylum Arthropoda; class Insecta; order Trichoptera; family Glossosomatidae; genus Agapetus; species Agapetus fuscipes. The sequence continues at coordinate 4,760,829 of OX637342.1, read as the reverse complement.
CGTTGGACATGACGGCGAATGGTCCAGCCGTCAGTAGGAGAGGTTCCTGAGCGTTGTGCATGAGAACCAGGAGGATCCGGCTGTATCTCTTGTCGGCACAATACCAGTAGCTGGAGTACGCGCTGAATGCAATCTTATCAGCCTGAAACAAGAAGTAAAACAGTGGAATTTGACAATTTGATCATTTAGAATGTTTCTTGTTGATTATGGGCATTCCGCAATGATCATATACGAAAAGCTTGTGAAATGGAAATGAAAACAAGAATCAAATAATCGAACAATAACATTAGGATGATTTATTTGGCACAATCTTCCATCTACGAGTCCGAAGCATTACCACTAGACTACGGACCGGTCTAAAGAATTGATAGGAATATATTTTAATCTCTATAATCTTTAATCTAAGTTGCACAGATATATTAACATTTAAAGCTCATACCAAATGCATGCCTACAAACAAACACGTGTAAATATAACCCGCTAAGCAACACCTTCTCTCAGGGTCAGTCTCCCCTCCACTGACCCATGCCCTGTATATCCATCCCATCCAGGGATGTGTCACAGGACTCGCATGCAAAATTTATGTGAGATACGAGTGGCAGAAGGCCCTCTCGTGAAGCTACACTTTTCCAAGTGTTTACACAAAGCAAAGGAGGCTCAGAAATCACTGAAAGATTATAGCCGTGAGGGTTTGGGGCTCGAGGATTTTAAACTTACAAACAAAAATGCAAAGTGATTCTGAGCATCTTAACATATGACTTAAGGCCTAAAATTCGAGATGCTACTACTGAGACTGTTCGGGAGGCGCTCTCCTGACTAAGTGGCCAACCACCTAGAGGCGGAAAAGAATGCAGAAAAATAGGAAGAATAGGCACCCGCTAAACAACGTAATACTATAGAAAATAAGTACGAAGGATGATCGTACTTACATTGATCGTGATTTCATTAGCCGTGTACGTTTGTATGAAAAGCTGCCACATTATTGAGACCAAAAACCCAACACTGTTGAAAAACTCCAGCCCGAAGTTGCCCATGTCCTGAAATACAATATACAGATTTACTGATCGGTGTGTATTATTTACGAATTACAATAATATTTCATATATTGTGTTCACTCATTTGCGAAAATTAAGCACTTTTATTTATCTATAATCTAAGTTGCAAGGATGATTTACATTTAAAATTCATATTAGATGAATTCTCATGAGAAGAAAATGCATGAAATAGGTGATGGATATGAATGAGTTGAAAGAGGTATGAAAGTATAGGAAGAAATGGAGGCAGCTCTGCAGAGGCTACCACCCAGGCCACCCCTAGCGGAATGGCGAGTTACAGTTACAGTTTCATAAGCAGACACGTATAAGTTCGCGCTTACAAATGCTGATGTGTATTTACTAATTAAATCCAAACCTCAAATGAATATAAGCCCTGCAACTTTTGCCGACCTTCCCGAAAGTGAATAATTTTTAACGTATAGGTAGTCAACCTCATACCAACCTATAATCAATTGAAATGAAATATATGGTGTATGTGTTTTTTTTACATGGTAATGCAATGAAAAGAGAGAAGATAATAATATCGTTATCCGTCAAAAAGGTGTTTGACAGTTATTTTTGTATCACAGTCCTCGTTGACGGTTGCCTGGGTCTTTTGTTTTGATTAAATAATTATCTTCAGTAAGGAAAAAAATATAAAGGGTTAAAATACCTCATTTCCTTGTCTCACTTAGATATAAATTTGAAAATAAGTCTGAATGCTATGGAAATATATATAAAGTATATATTTAATTCACCTGAGCGGTTTGCACTAAGATCAGTCCAATGAGGTAGAGACTTGATAGCATTTGGAAGAAAAATCCTACGCTGTAAGCTTCCTGGAGCTCTTTGGTTATTCTAGAAATGCAAGGAAGAAATAAATATTTTACACCAAGGTTAAAAAATATAAAATTTACTAGAAGAAAATAAAAATAAACATCTGCTTATTAAGCCTATCAATGCATATTGCACATGCTTGCTTCAATAATTAATTTCTATCTATTTTACTAATTATCAAGAAAACAGGTTTAGGTACGTAAGTTGCATTAAGGCTGTAAATTCTGGCATGAAAAATGTTAAATGTAGCATAAGAAGGAAATATGTGCCTAAGATGCCTTTCGTCGCTGGTATGGTCGAGGGGTAAGCCCGTAGAAAGGGAGGCGCGAAAGATTTTTTTTTTGACGGTATATTGCGGCCCGCGTAGATTTCCAAATATATCTATGTGGCCCGAAGACCAAAAAGGTTGAGTATCATTGGGTTAAGACGTTGGCACTAGAATTTGCGTTATTGAAACAATCGCTAGTTCGAACGCCGTCTACGCCATTTTCTATCGACAATAACTTTGGTCCTGGTTCAACAGATGCCATTCAGGTAAAAAATACTAAACAATGAATTATTAATTGATAGTGTTAATATATCTGTTTCTGGACAGGGAATATAGGTTAGTAAAATGCATTTTTGTCCACAAATATTTTTTTTTTCAATTTAATACAATCAAAATATAAAAAATCTACGATATTTTTTTTTAGGTAGATACGTCGATAAAATATGATGTTTTTTTTTAAATAAAAGTAATTTATAATTTTAGCTAATTTATAATTTTAACTTACTCCACTATGAGCTGATGATACTGCACTCCTTCTTTCAGACAGTCAATCATAGCCAGATTATAATCCTCAACAGTGTAATACTGCAACAGATGCTCCAACCTCTTCGAATACGCGTCCGAATTCTTAATAAACGAATCTTTAGATGCGTCAGCATTATCCTCCAACAGAGCATACGTCTTCATCAAGGTATTCCTCTTACCCTCGGACAGTTTATCCACCAACCTATCAATGGCTCTTTCTTGAATTGTCTCCAAATATATTTGCACCATCCTCAATTGTCCAGATATATGCGCCATCACAGACGCGATGAAAGTATCAGAAATTATTAAAATATCTCCCGCCCAGAACATTCCACAGAAACAAAATATAGAAGCAAGAGCATATGGGAAGTCTCCTTCTATGTTCCAAGGTACATAAGCTGCAAATGGAGCCTCTCTTGGTATTTCCAAAGTAACGTTTAGCTTCTCAGCTTCCTTCAACTTGAACCTCCTATCGATATCAAATAGAATCGTAAGCAGTCCCATACAAAACATTGTCACATTCCCTACGTAAAAGAATGCTTTTGTTAGGATATTCGTGAATTTAATAGATTCATCTAATATATCTCGATCCACAGTGAATTTTCGAGAACCAATCTCTATCACATGTACAATCTTTTGGATGGTTTTGTTGTTTTTGATGATGATGAAGGTTTTGATGGTTGTTATGGCGTGGACAACAGAAACTGAAAATGCGTAGAATGCTTTACCCGGATCTTCTCCTGATTTTAATACAATTATACCAAAGATAAATTCAGCGGTTGGGTAAATAATCAAAGAGAAAATCATTGCAAAAATTGAGTAGATTAAGTAAGAATATGTTGGGTAGTTGTCAAAGTTGTTTTGGTCTGGATGGTGGAATTTTCCAACGCCCATAGCGCTCAGTAAGGTGTAATGAAAAGAGAAATATCTTCTTGGAAACTTCTTTACAGGATCCATGATGGATGAACTTGTAAACGAAAAATGAATGAGATTGAATGGTGAAGCTTTTCATATTTATATTGCGGAAATTTTACGCGGTGGAGGAAAAAATCACAGCAGTTGTATTTGATTTAAAAATCAGTTTTTACTCAGAAATACAAAACCTTTTTTTAATACTTTTTTCAGCCGAAGTTTTTTTCATAAAATGCTTGAAATATACACTTTTGTCCGATCGATAATGATGAGATTACATTGAAAGCGCTCGAGGAAATAAATCGATCGGGAATAAAAACTTTGTGTTTTATTTTTACATTATTAAAGCAAATAATACATATTTTTAGTATGTTCCTTGACTTCAAGGTTGGTATGAGGCAGATCACCCGTACTGTAAAAATTAGTTCACATAGTCAATTTCACCTCTATGTTAAGGCTGGTTCGGACAAGGCGAGTGATTTAGTTAAGTAACGAGTAATTTAGTGGCTAAACGTGTGCGAACCCCAACAATTTAGTCCAGTAGTTAAGTCAATGGTTTAGTCAAGCCGATCCATTTCATTCTATTTTTTCGGGCAAGTAGCGGCCCCGCCCACCGTCCGTGGGCGAGTGTTGCCGAGAAGCCACGGAAAAGTCCGAGTCCGAATAGCCACGGAAAAGCCCGAGTCCGAGTCGAGTTTATTAACGGCCGCGCCATTGGCCGCTCACTCTTGGCGGGGAAACGGAAATGCAAGAATGGCGGCAATTTAAATTGGCTGCAGTTTGAAAAGATAATGCCCGTTTTCAGCAAGAATATTTAAAGATAAAGTGCTGTTTAAAAATATTTAAGTACTTAAGAACTTCTTATATTTGCGAGCCCGATGTTCCGCTCCCTAAACTTAGCGACCTGTCAGTGAGGTTATGTCATGTTTAAACTGTAAATAAGTGGATATGCACACCGATATCCTTGTTTTTTTAGAAATTCTTGAGAATATAGAAGTTGCTAGGACTTATCTACGTTCAAAAAGTTTTGAGAAAGGTAATTTTTTTTCGATAAGAATAGTATGACATCGATTTTTGGTGCGGATATCAGCTGTCAAAAATACAATCATGTAGCTCCTTGCTGACAATAGAGCTGTACAAATATAGTTTTGGTAAAGATGTTGTGGAAATAACTATTATCGTCCATGAATTTATTACGTATTTAAAAACATCGATCTTTTACATTGATCGATGTTTATAGGTACCTACCATAAATTTGTCATATCACAGGCCTTATGATATCCTTCAGATGGATTGTTACTTGTTGTTTTGTACAGAAACAATTCAGTGACACACGGGGATAACTAATTAGAGGCATTACAATTTTATGCCACTGTAAGCCATCAGCTGGTATCTGTGACAGACGTGAGAGGCGTATGTAGCAGGATTGAACAAGTTTCTCGCGGTCAGCCTCTGAAAAGTTGAACCATGTTTCTTCTTTAACTTGATAATTGATTGGTGACCGCCGTGTATTTGAAAATGCCGATTTTACATGTCGAATATTGATGTTAATTGTCAACAACGAAAAACGCAACAGAGAAATGCATCTGAATGCAGCTGCAGACTAGAGCCGTATTATAGTGTGTGCATACAAAATATACTTTGTACACATCATTGAAAAGATAAAAATTCAATTAAAAAATAATGTTTGCAGCCTAAATGGTAGATATTATTATAAACATCAAATAGTCATGTGTTGTTTTTATTTAAAATGTGTATATTATTTTATAAACCATAAAATACATTTCGAATTTACAAAAGTCGAGTTTCGAAGTTGTTTGCTAAACAGGCTCCTAGCTAGGTGGCCGGGCATAAATCAGTTAATATTACCAAACCATAGCCAATTTAAAGGGCTTTATAATAACATGATTTTAATACTCAATTAATATTTTCAAACTGCAGCCAATTCAAATTTTCCGCCATTATAGAAAGGGCTTTCTGCAGCCAACTTCGCACTTGTGTACTGTACTGGACCGTAATGCGAACGCTTCACGGGCGAGTAGCGCCCCGCCCACTACTAAATTACTCGTTACTTGACTAAATCAGTGGCCTTGTGCGAACTAGCCTTTAGGGAAGTGTGGCAACAAATGCAAGGTGTATGTTCATTTGAGATTTATTTTTTAAGTACGCATACAACATATAAAAACGTGAACTAACATGTGTCTATCTATGGGAACGTATTTTGACTTTTGCATCACGAATATAACTTAAGCGTTAATATATATTTGCAACTAAGATTAAACATTAACTTCTTAACTCATCACTACATAAATATTATACAAGAATTTATAAAACAAACGACTAAAAATACGTTTTTTTCAGGCACAGAATCGATGGTCTATTATTAACCTTCTTTTTACAATATCAACAAAAAAAAATTCTGTCATCTATGAACGAGCAAAAATAAATTGAAAATGTGCCCCTAATCCATAGTTTTACATCACTGATCCAGAAGTTGTTGAAGAAAATCCGTGCGCATAATTGGAGAAGTTGAAGGAAATGTCTGCAGGTAATAACAGTTTATGAAACGGTCATTTTCTTAAAGTTTTCCTTGCAAATTTTATTTATTTAACTTCAAAGGTATTCAATGTAAATATTTTAAAAGAGTCCCATGGAAATAATAAGTTATATAGGAAAATAAATGCAGAATCTTTGTCCGTATTTTATTATATTAATGTTTGATAATCTAATCTATTCTAATCTAATCTAATCTAAGCTGCAAAGATATATATCATTTAAGATTTATATTAAATGCATTCCCACAAGCAGACATGTATAATTTCGCGCTAACACATGCCGCATGTGGACCTACAATATAAAAACCCAATCTCAAATGAACATAAGCCCTGCAACTTTTGCCGTCCTTCCCTGAAACAGGGGTGACATTGGCAAAGTGAACCAATTTTTTATATTATGGGTGGTCAGCCGCATAACAACCTATAAGTCAAGGAACTAGCTAATCTGTTTCTCAGAGAAGATAAAAAATAATATTGCTGATTACATACTGGATTAAATTTTTTAGGTCAAGATCAGTGGGGGAAAAAAAACAAGTATACCTACATAGAGAAATGGACCAAAATGTGATTATTTGGCTTAACCATATCGCGTTCATAGTCAATGAAAATGCTGAATAATATTTACAGAAGAAAATACATATGTAGAAAAAATATAAGTCACGAAACAATCCACTTTATTTTTTTTTAATAACATACGCGAAAATATTGCGTACTTTTCAAAATTTTAATACAGATTTATTGTAAATTTTTAGGCTGGTCTGCTTTGTGTCAAGCAAAACGTCTCCTTTATAAAGGTGATGTGGTCTTCCAGAAGGTCTGACTTTGGGTGGTCTAGTTCTTTTCAGGAGTTTCTTATACTTTCCAAACTAATCCACATTATTCCAATGTTTTTTTGCTACTTATCAGTGGCGAAGGGTGCCATACAAACCAGTTCCCATCGGCTTCCCTTTTAAAATGATGTAACAAAGTAGTTAAAAAATATAGGCACAAAGTAAAAAAAAAACATTTAAAACCAAAGAAACAATACGTATTTTTTCCCCATTGAAACCATGCAGTCTACTTTATTATCATTTTTGCCTCATTTTAAACGGAAAACCCAATGGAAATCAGCTTGTATGGCACCCTTCGCCACTACTAGGTACTTATATATACTTATTCTGTTTTATACTTACATCAATTCTATTATTTATATCTACAATAAATCTACAAAATATCTACAATTATTTTGTTATCTTACTCCTCTTAAACTAATAATAATACGACGCTTGCATAATATATTCCCAGGTGACTTTTATGTGAGAAAGTGCTAGATAATAATATGCAAATGAACTGGTTTCATTACGTCCAACTTGTAATAACGTTATAATATGAGCTTGTTTGTTATTAATTAATATCCATGATTGAGTTTTCGACGAAACTGAAAAATAATTGACTTATAGGTTGCTATGAGGCTGACCACCCATACTGTAAAAATGGTTCACTTTGCCAATTATATGTATATATTTATATTGTAGGTCCACATGCGCCATGTGTGAGCGCGAAATTATGCGTGTCTGCTTGTGGGAATGCATTTAATATGAATCTCAAATTATACACATCTTTGCAACTTAGATTTAGATTTAGGTTTAGACGCAAAGTGGAAACATCAATCCTTTATCAAGTACTCACATATGTAAGCACTTATACAAGATATAAATTCTTTTAAAAACACAGAGTTGATTTTCTTTCAACTTTTTCTTTTTCTTTGATGCATTTATTTCCCTGCAAGTACTTTCGCCTTCAAAAATCTAAGTTGCAAAGATTTATTAACATTTCAAATTCATAGTATTAAATGCATGTCCACAAACATACACTTACACGTGTTAATTCGCGCTTATAAATGCTGCATGTGTACTTAAAAATTAAACGCAATTTTCAAGAGGACACAGGAAAATGATGTAAGAAAGTACTTGAAGTGGAATAAATTCTAAATTGGTGAAAATTCAACTCTGTTTTTACTCAAAATATGTCTTCTCATAAAAATGAATTGTCATTGTTTAAATACACTCTAAAAAGTATAATATGTACTTGTACTTGTAAGTATCATTGATTATTTAAAAATAATCAATTTCAATAAAAGATAACACTGGAACCACCATACGCTAAAAACATTATTATTTTCTGCATGACATTTAGCTATTCGGTCAGAAGCTCAGTCGCTAGAACGCTAGCGTTCCATGCAAGAGGTTTAGGGCTCGAGGCCCAATAAGGGTGTCAGAAATGATTTTTTTTCAAACCCTAAATCAAAATACCGGCAATTTTTACTCCGTCTTCACACAAAATAAAAACCTGTCCTGCCCAGGAGTTTGTAAACTAGTCCATTGCTGTGGTAATGAGAGTGAATATTTGGTATGCGCTCTTGGTAATCTGTAAAAGAAAAAAGAAAACTTGAAATAGTTCAACATTATTTTTTGTGCATATTAGATTTTTGTATAATAGACACTGCCTTTGACATTTGAGCCCACTGTCGTAAATTGAAAGTTTCCTGGATGGATCTAGTCACAAATATCAAGGTTCTTTCCCTAATACCAGAGCCGAACTCTTGATGTCCATGAAAAGGAAACAACTAGTTTTTTTCGGCCACATTATAAAAAATGAGAAGTCTTTACTCCTACATCTCATCATACAGGAAAGAATTGAAGGAAAACGAGCTCCACGTTGAAAAAGAACATCTCGTTTGAAGAACCTGAGACAGTGGTTTGCATCACACAAGATCCCTCTTTCGTGCAACAGTATCGAAGGTTTAAATCGCTATGATGATTGTCAATCTTCACTGAAGAGGCACTGGAAAAAGAGATATGAATTCTTACCGAGACAAACAAGTCATTGGACATGACAGCGAACTGTCCAGCCGTTAGTAGGAGAGGTTCCTGGGCGTTGTGCATGAGAACCATCAGGATGCGGTTGTATCTCTTGTCAGCACAATACCAGTAGCTGGAGTACGCGCTGAAAGCCACTTTCTCTGCCTGAAAGATGCAGAAAATGTTGTGATTTTAGTATTTTGGGCTCTGAGCACATGCTACAGTCATATCCTGCCTGGGCGGATCACAGGGGGTCATTAATTACAACCATTATGGTCAATTGCCTAGAATTGGACATGGTAGTACCGGAAATGCTCCAATCAGAAGAGAGCTGGCTACCTTTGTCTCCCGCGTGATCGGAGAGAAGGAGGATGCCGAGCGCGAGAGGTGAAGGATGAACACGACCCGCCAAAATGCAGTTATTGTATTGCCAACTGACACAACTGAATTGTGAAAACATGCTAAGCATGTAAGACACCACAATCTAAAGTAATATTTGATGGCAGTTCCGGGGTGTGGCAAGATGAAAAGTATCTAAAAGTAAAGATAAAATCTCATGTATCCTGCCGGCGGTAACAATGGCAGGAATCCTCAAGGTAAAGAAAGATATGCCTTCTCGTTGTGTGCCAACATAGTCCATGTGTGCACAAAGTAAATGGATAGTCAAGGTAGTGGATAGCTATCGATCGATTATAATTGTTCTACATTATATATTGTTCAGTCAAAAGAACAACTGAACCGCTAGACTGATCTTAGAGATGCCCGAATTCTCTCACATCACTCCGCTGTTGAAAGAACAACATTGGCTTTGTTTTCCTGAGATGGTGATCCATCCTAATTAATATCCAGTTTTCATTAGACACATTGGTCCAGTGCACATACAAGCATTGCTTACGTAAAACAACCTCTGATGGACGTAAGACAAACAAGCACTAGAGGACGATAAGTGAAATTAAATAACCTTCAATAGTTTATACTCTTATGTATTAAAAATGGACTTTCACTTTGTGAAGCAGTCGAACCCTAAAATTCATTATTTATAAAAAAGAAAATACTCACGTTTATAGTGATCTCAGTCGCTATGTATGTTTGTATAAACAACTGATACATAACACACACCAGGAATCCAAAACTGTTGACGAATTGCATTGAAAACTTTCCCATATTCTAAAACAATATCGACTTTACATTAAGAAACCATTTAAACATATATTTTGTGCATATTTTTTTGGTTTAAAAAAATACCTGAGCAGTTTGCACTAGAATCATTCCAATGAGATAAAGGCTTGATAGCATTTGGAAGAAAAATCCTGTGCTGTAGGCTGCCTGGAGATCCCGGGTTATTCTGTACAAATAAGGGAAACATTTGAGCCATAAGAAAAAATGGGAAAGTGAAAAGCGATGGAGGAAAGGAAGGAACAAGAAAAGTATGGCGTGGTTTGATAAGTCAATTGTGAACCAATGTGATGTACAGATTGAATGAATACGAAGTAAATTAATTGATCAAAAGAGGTGTGCAAGAATAGGAAGAAAATTAACCAATTCTGCAGAAGCCTAGTGGAATAGCAGCAGAGTTACAAGAACTCTTACTTAAGGCTATGGATTTTTATTCAACCTTGTTTATTTTTTATCACAACATACCATACCATTATTAAGCAAATTATCCAAAGGAAAAACGACCACGTCTAGAGTTACTTCAGGATATGTTGGTATTTGTTCTGTTCCTTCTACGTGGAGCTCAAAAACAAAACCTTGGGTTCGGAGGAATGGAAGAGTAAGTGAATGAACATTGCTACAAATTTATTCTGGGATTGAAACGGAAGAAGACATCGTTAAATATGTAAACAAAAAAGTTACACACTCCACTACCAACTGATGATACTCCACCCCTTCCTTCAGACAATCAATCATCGCCAAGTTGAAATCCTCTTCTGTGTAATATTGATACAAGTGTTTCAGTTTTGTCGAAAAGTCATCAGAACTTTTAAAGAACAAATCTGTCATTGCTCCTGTATTTTCCTCTAAGATTTCATATTTCTTCACCAACGTATTCCTTTTTTCATCTGGCAATTTTCGCATCAATCTATCAACTGCTCTGTGATGAATCGTCTCCATATATCTTTGCACCATCTTGAACTGTCCTGCTATATGTGCCATAATGCAGGAAATGAAAGAATCACAAATGAGGAGAATTCCTCCGGCCCAGAACATTCCGTGAAAACAGTAAATCGATCCAAAAAAGTATGAAAGGTCATTTTCCACATCCCAAGGAACGTAAGCTGCAAAAGGAGCCTCTCTCGGGATATTTAAAGTAACATTATGTTTAGCAGCATCTTTTAGCTTAAATTTCCTATCAATATCCATGGCTATGTTTAAAATTCCTATACAAGACATGGTTCCTTCTCCGAAATAGAAAAACATAAGCGTCAGAATCCTTGTGAACCTGAGAGTCTCATCGAGTATTTCTCGATCCAACAAGAACTTTCTAGAATCGATCTCTATCCCATGCACTATCTTTTGTATTGTTTTATTGTTTTTAATTATAATCAACGTTTTTACGGTTGTAAGTAAATGTACAATTGCCACTGAGAATGCAAAGAACGCCTTTGCGGGATTTTCTCCTGTTTTGAATAGCAAAGTACCAAAAATCAGTTCTGCAATTGGGTAAACAATCAATGACGATGTCACACAAAATATGGAATAGAATACGTAAGTGTACGTGGGGAAATTTTCAAAGTTGTTTTCATCTGGGTGATTGAATCTTCCAACGCCCAAAAATCTCAACGTGGTGTAATGGAAACCAAAATATCTTCTTGGAATTTCCTTCACGGGTTCCATGATGAATAACTTTAGTTTTTTAGATTCTTAATTATATTGGCGCAGATGCTGAAGTATTCCATATTTATACTGAAATTTCAGAGCGTGTAGGTACCAAAAAGTTTTTCCAATTAAGCAAAATGATAATAACGGGGTGTTTCATTTAATTGCTAGTATGTATTACCAGCCAGTGGCATACAACCGACTATAGTATTTGAATTGAAACTCATATTACAGTTTTTTTTTAAATAAATCCTGTGCGGGAGATTCCCTAGATATCAGAGAATCTAGGGGTCTATGGCACTTGTTGTAGTGCCGCAAAGGTGTTGTTTACGAGCTTGGTTGTCACTCAAGCAAGACTCAGTTGCTGTAAGGCTGGATGGACCTTTAGTGACCGGTTTTTGGTAAAACTTTTATGAATTTTTCAACCCAGCGAAGAGCATATGTATTTGAAAATATAAATGGTTTATTTTTCGTGCTCCGTCGGGATTCGAACCCACAAACTTCCGTTAACGAGTCCGAAGTGTTACCACTAGACTACGGACCGGTCAAAAATAAAAGTTTTTCACATGTTCACAAGTTAAAATTCACAATAAAAAAAAAAAAAAAAAAAAACATTATTTCAAGTTATAGATTGCTACGCAACTAGGTTGTCTCGGGAAGAAGTTGTCTACGATGCTTACAAAACAAGGGGAATTTAATTACTCATAAAAGGGTTCATCTATCTATAATCTACGTTGCAAAGATACAATGACATTTAAAGCTCATATCAAATGCATGCCCACAAACAAGCACGTGTAGTTCGCGCTTACAAATGCTAAATGTGTACTTACAAATAAAATCCAAACCTCAAATGAACATAAACCCTTCAACTTTTACCAACCTTTCCTAACACAGGGGTAACATTGAAAAAGTGAACAATTTTTTCCAGTATGGGGGGTCAGCCTCATAACAACCTATAAGTCAAGGATACCCATCAAATGTTGGAAATATTAACTAGCCCTTAGGTTCAGTGTATTTTTGACTTATCCTTTCATAAAATTTTAAGTTGTGTTTAGCATATATACTTATATAGTCGGTAAGAAGCTGAGAAGTCAAAAATACAACGAATTTAATAATTCAAATATCAGATCCTTGATCCTAAAAGGCAAGGTTGAATTTTTCCTTAAGACGTTAGCTACAACGTCATAAAAATATTTAAAAATCTCCAATAATGGCCCTTAAAATAACGGCCAATATAACTAACCTTTGAGTTGATTTGAGCATTTTTGACTTCTCATTTGGATATTTGTAACTTGTATTGGTTATACATACTTACTCTGTCGTTGTCATTTTCCAAGGCTTGGTTTCTTTCTTCAGTCAATTTTCATCTCAAAAATTAAAGCGAATCCTGTACCCTTAGTACGAGTTGCAAGACTAGAGTAATGTAAAGTTTACGGCAATTATTAAAGAGTGATTTCCCCCAAAATCTGCCGTTTTTGTTTGTTTGAACTTGATTTTCTTCATCACTGTAACTATTTCGCTAAGACCATAAAGTGTAAGAAACAAAAAACGGCAGATTTTGGGAGAAATCAATCTTTAATATTTTCCGTAAACTTTACTTTTCTCAAGTTTTGCAACTCGTACTAAGGGTACAGGAGGGGATTTCAGAGAGATCATGTCTTCTTTGTCTTATTTTTTATCTCTGGTATAACAAATCTAATGAATAAGACTCAATATTTAAGTGTGTTGCATTCAAAATATCATCAAAAAAAGAACCCAACTAAGCTACACATATAGAGTAACTTCTTGCCTTTATATTTTTACAGATAAGGGGGGCGGCCTAATGCCATCCACTTTAGTAAAAGTGGTGATTCTAAATGGGGCTGGTACTCATTTCTTGAGAAGAATGTGTAAGCCTTGGCGGCATTTTATTTTTGAGGTTTAAAATAAACACCAAAACGGGAAATTATTTTTGTCTACCTCGGTGGGATTGGAACCCGAGCTCACGGCATGGAACGCAAGCACTCTATCAACTGAGCTATCGACAGGACAATCAGAATGACTACAAAAAAAAACCACTTATAATTAAAGGTTGTTTATCACTTTTGAACTTGTGAATACGTACAACTTCTCAAAGAAAATGTGTTTCTAGTGGAAAAGTTATAAGAAAACTCTTTCTTAAAGCAATACATGAAATAGTAACGCGTTTTAATTTGCGTTGCAAATTTAATTTGTTAAACATTCGCAGTTGACTGCCAATGTTTACATTTCCGCGGAATAGCTTCCCATGGAAATAAATCATTTATTGTACATATTGTTGTTTTATTAACATTTAGTTCGAAAGTGGTAATTGGTTAGTCTCGTGTATTTATATACAAATAATAAAACGATAATATAAGTAACAATAATACAAAATGAATGATCTCGTTACTATATACCCTTGATAATTAATTATAACAGTTTTCATTTTTTTTTTCATAATATATAAGTATTTAACAAAGCTCTGAAGAAAATTTAATATCAAAATATGTATGATTTTTCTCTAAATACAGAGCTTGCAATCTATAATCTATGTTGCAAAGAAATATTACATTTATATTCATATTAATTAAATTAGTTCGCGCCTACACATGCCACATGTGGACCTACAATATACTCGTAAAAACCCAAACCTTAAATGAATAGTACTCCTACAACTTTTGCTGAAATTCTCTGAAACAGGGGTGACGTTGGCAAAGTGAACTATATTTTACATTGTGGATGGTCAGCCTTATGCCAACCTATAACTTATAAGTCAAGGAAAGTGCTTACTTACGGAATAAATCACACCAATACTTAACTTTATCTTGAGGTATTTATTTTTGAGCATTTATAACTAAAATACATTATTAAGTTGGTAATTAAAAAACTTATTTAAATACTTAATCTAATAAATTATACAAACAAGGTTTTTTTTTTAGCTTTAGTAGCTTTCATCAATTAGTAAATACTATTACCTACTAACAACTACTAATTTGGTTTAAGTTAGAATTACGGTCGTTTGACATTTTGACAATTATATTAATTTTAAAACTAAACAAATTTCAAAACTTAATTTAACTCGGATATTTCACGAACCGTTAAGAGAGAACTTACATCATTCTCGACGTTTCGTCGGCGACGTAGCCAACGTCTTCAGGAGAACATCCTCTCTGCACGACGACTGAGGATGAACTCAGTTCATGAAACGTCGAGAATGATGTAAGTTCTCTCTAAACGGTTCGTGAAATATCCGAGTTGAATTAAGTTGTGAAATTTGTTTAGTTTTAATACTACTAATTTATTTACGATTGTCCCCCGTCATGACTGTTGTGATCAAGGTGAAGATCTGATACGCACTCTTAACAATCTGGAAAAGATAATAATTTATAAATGAGAACCATAGAAAGGTATATATAATCTATAATCTAAGTTGCAAGGATATATTCATTTAAAGCTCTCAGATGTATGCCCACAAACAAACAGTGTAGTTCGCGCTTAAAAATGCTGATTGTGTACTTAGAAATAAAATCCAAACTCAAATGAACATAAGCCCTGCAACTCCTGCCGACATTCCCTGAAACAGGGGTGACATTGGCAAAGTGAACCATTTTTTACAGTATGGGTGGTCAGCCTCATACCAACCTATAAGTCAAGGAATGATATCATCGGTATGAACGGACCAAATTCCTGAAACAGCAAATGAATGGGCGATCGGAGTGGTAACCTTTTTATTAAGTAGCGGAGACACAAACCACAACGACTGTTGTGCTCATTCCCATAATAAAGTTCGTCAGTAGTTTTGTAACCAAATAAAATAATTTTTAACGTAATTCTCTGGCTTTCGTATTGAACGAGTATTCCGTCAGTACTAAAAAAGAAAAACGCGTGATATAACCTAAAACTATACCCAATTTTTGATCGAATCAATCTTGTTTTCTGTCTAAACGACTCCTAACTTCCCTCGCTTATTCAAAATTTCTACGTGAGGCAAATTCGGAACAGAAATTTAACGTTAAAGGTCAGCGCCGGTTCAAGTACACCAGAACCTCTGATGGGGCTTCCACACGCTTGCCAACCCATTACAAGTCAAGCGTGTGGACGGCCGTTTGGCTCAGCTGGGGGCGTGGCTTATGCCGCCTTGGCTCGGCTTGTCGCCGATCCGACCAGAGTCGGTTTTTTGACGCAAGTCAAAGGGAATTCACGCATGCGCATGCCAGGCACACACATACTTGTGCGCGCGCATTCTGGTGCGGTACGGTTTCTATGAATTTTGATCATCCACCATCGTCTTTGCCGAATTATTCGTTTCTTTTTAGTTTCTCTCTTTTTATTTTGTTTTTTTTTTTTAAATAAAAATAAGTTTATCCAAATGTTATAGCTAAAAGCTGGACGTCCGCCATGCTTGCTTATTCTAACACACACAGACGCACGCACAAGCGTGTGGATGACCCTGTTTGGTTTTCCAAGAGCTTGCAAGCGCTTGCAAGCCCTTGCCTCAAGGCGTTTGCCGCAAGCGTGTGGATGCCCCATGAGAAGATTGAAGCGCCTGGCTAACCATTGATAATGCCCATTTATTTATTTATTTAACAAGTATGTACTGGACTGACAGTGAGACACCAAAACGTCACAATACATTTAACATTGTAAACATAAAATAATGATATACAGATACATCATTCTACGCATCCATATGCCGTTCTAGTATACAAACAGACTCCGATAGTAAGCGATCCACACCAGTTGTAAATTAAAATATCCAGGTGTGGGGCTGAGGAGGCCAGAGTATTGAGCAGCGACAGCGCACGCACTACCCAAGACTGACGGAGAACATTGGTTCGGAAGGCGGGGATCGTGAAAAGACCCATCAAAGTCTATGGGTGAAATTGTACGGAATAAAAATCAACCAGACCACGGCTCTACAGCACGGAAAAGTTTTTGTTATGTCAACTTCCAGCCGTGAATGCGTTAATCTACAATTAATAAATTGAACTCACCGAGACAAACAGTTCATTAGACATGGTGGAGAACTCTCCCGCAGTGAGAACCAGCGGTTCTTGCGCCCTCTGGAGTACCACTGCCAGGAGGCGGCTGTAGCGCCTGTCTCCACAATACCACATGCTGGAGTAGGCGCTGATGGATACCTTGCCTGCCTGGAATAGAGAAACATGAAAAACGGGGCCAAAAATGCAACTAAGCTAGACATATAGTGTAACTTCTTGCCGCGTTATCCCCTAAAGGTTTCGCATGTGACGAGTTGAACCTATTTATTTTTACAGGTACAACCACTTTAGTTGAAGTGGAGGTTTCCCAGCTCCCGATAGAGCTGGTACTCATTTCTTGCGAAGGCTGAGTAAACCTTGGCGGTATTTTATTTTGATGTTTGAAATAAACACCGAAACGGGAAATCATTTCTGACAACCTCGGTGGGATTCAAACCCGAGCTAACGGCATGGAATGCAAGCACTCTACCAACTGAGCTATCGAGATATTTTTATCTGGGTTTGAAGTCTCATCAGCACAGTAATTCTAACCTATCGAATATCGGTAATATTTCCCGAGAGGAATGGCGACTGAGTAACAGTTACAGTTACAACCTCTCTTATTATTTTGAAAATATATTTGAAAAAATACCTCAATAGTTATTTCGTTGGCCGTGTAAGTTTGTATGAAGAGTTGCCAAAGAATTGAACACAAGAAACCCAGGCTGTTGAAGAATCGTAAGCTGTAGATGTTGCTTATGTCCTGAAACGAAAAATATGTTCAGATCTTTACTTCGCATCTCAATTAAACACAGCCGTGATATGAAATCTTATTAACACATGGGACTAAGCAAAGAGAGAATTTAAAAAAATGTACCTGAGCTGCTTGAACCAAAATAAGTCCAATCACATACAAACTAGATAGCGTTTGTATGAGGAAAGCTCTGCTGTATGCAATTTGAAGATCAGTTGTTATTCTGAAACATAAGAATATGTTCAAAAAATTATTATTTGGTGGGAAATACAATAGCAATCTGGTATAGTCTCAAACAATCCTAATGGAAGTATGTGTCTACCATGTTCGAGAACATGCAAGAATCGTCTCTGCCTATATATATGCATATATATATGAGCAAAGATTCTGTGGGGGGATCAAGTCACTTTGAGCATTGTAACTTGAACACCCGTACAGTTGTATGATTTTTTTGTTTTCTGAAATAAATTTAAATGGCAATTTAATTAATAGAACCCCAGTAAAATCATAACAATGTGAAAAAATGCGTCGTACGTATATTTCCCATGAGCTATAATACATTTATTACCATCCCTATCTGTGAAATCTATAATCTAGTTACCAAGGCATATCTTCGTTGAAGATTCATATGTAATACATGCCCGCATGCAGATCAAATGTGAATTTGTAAAAAATGATTTTGATAAAAGTGTGACGATTGAAGCATCAATCACATCAATTTGCTCTTAGGAACTGTTGTTTGCTGCTAGACATATTAAAATTTCAATGGTTGGTGTAAGAACACTGAAAATTAATTTATATTTTTATTACATACAATGATACTTTTAATAATGTTTTGAGCGAGATGAGGATTGAACCGGCTTTCTTTTATTTAAAGCTACGACAGAGCCACCTTCTTGACCGCTCGGCCATAGTGCTGACTTTCGTATTTGATTACAATCCATTATTCTTAAAATGAATCCCAGTTAATTCACTGCAGGTGGAGCTATTTGACTCTCTACTGCTTAGTTAAAATATCTTCTTACTTGATAATAAGTTGGTGATATTCAATTCCTTCCTTCAAGCAGTCTATCATTGCCAGTTTAAAATCTTCTTCGCTGTAAAACAGAAGTAAATGCTGAAGTCTTACTTCAAACTCGTCAAATCCCTTTGGGAACTCTTCACGAAGTGTTTTTCTTCGCGAACAAATCATCTTCACTCCATCAAAGATATAATTCATCTTCGATTGCTCAAATTTCCGAGACAAAAGATTCTGTTTTTCTGATGAAAGTTTCTTTGTGAGCCTTTCAATAGCTTGGTTTTGAATATTGGCCATGTACTTTTGCACCATTTTAAATTGCCCACTTATATGTGTCATGATTGAAGCAATGAATGTGTCACAAATGATCAAACTACTTCCCGCCCAAAACATTCCATAAGTGCAATAAGCAAAACCAAAAGTATACGGAAGATCTTCTTCAGTATCCCAAGCTACATAAGCAGCAAAGGGAGTCTCTCTTGGAATGTTTAAAGTATAATTCGACTCTTTCAGCTTAAATTTCCTATCAAAATCAGCTGTCACACTGTATACTCCCATACAAAACATGGTCATTTCACCCATGTAGAAAAAACCTCTAGTCAAAAGCCTTGTGAAAGTTAAAGATTCATTTAATATATTCAAATCCCATGCGTAGTTTTTTGTATCAATCTCTAAAATCTTTACAATTTCTTGTATTCTTGCGTTGTTTTTGATTAGGATTAGTATCTTTAAAGCTGAGAATCCGTGTACAACTGATACAGTGAATGCATAAAATGTTTTGCTAGCATCTTGCTCTTCTTTCCAGAGTTTGCATCCGTATATAAACTCTGAAATGGGATATCCGATGATGGTGAAACAAACACAGAAAATGGAGTAGAATAAGTATTTGTAGCTCGGGTAATTGTTGAAGTTGTTTTCATCTGGATGGTGGAATTTTCCGATGCCCAATATGTTTAATGCGTTGTAGTGGAAACCGAAGTATCTCTTTGGCGGTTCATTGTCAGAACTCATGTTGTGGGTAAAATTAATGGAGTTTCAAGTTGAAGTGATTGAAAGGCCAAATGGGCTTTGATTTATATCATTCATGTGACACATTAGTATTTAAATGTACAGGGTAATCCAGAAAAGAGTTAAACAAATAGCATTTATAATAACAAAAACATGTCTGAGAAATTGTCATCTTTGACCGGTCTGTAGTCTTAACAGAAGGTCGCGAGTTTAAAATGTGGCGGATCACAATTTGTTTTCTATTTTGTTGGTTTAAAATTCACATAGGTACCTTCCTTGAATGGATATTTAATCTGGATGAAATGAAAGAAGTATGTAACGACAAAAAGAAACGGCGGTTAATCTGTAAAATTGGCGGCTAAGGTTAGGGTTTTTCAATTATACGTATATATTTTTTTTGTATTCATGTGGATTATTTGATAATTGTAAAGATGTAATTTATTGTCTATGTTTCTTAACTTATAGGTTGGTATGCGGCTCATCAACCATGCTGTAGAAAATGGTTCACTAAGCCAATGTCACCCCTGTTTCAGGGAATATTTAAAGGATACAGATCTACAAATGCAAATACAATTTCTTATGGTGATTATCAGTTAACATTGAAGAAAAAACGAGATAATTTTTCGTACTTTTTTTTTATTAGTACAAACATTTTCACTAAAATTTCCACAGAGAGCAGAAGATTTCCAATCACCCAATACATTTTCAAGAAACATTCAATAATTCATACCTCATTATTAGTTAGTTATAATTTAATGATTTCAGTTGGAGGAGCTGAAGTCCAAGGAGCGCCACCTGGAGCAGGTCCGGAAGGCGGCGATGGGAGCCCTGGGCGCTAGGGGCGGGCAGGGCGGGACCAGGGGGGCGCCTAATAAGGTAGGTGACCAGGGAAAGTGACGCCCTGTCGTTAAATCTGATAACCCTAAGGTCAAGAATACACCTTAGATTAATTGTTTTTGATGTAGACTTGTTAAAGTGTCTACATTAAGATTGAAGTTGTATGGTCTGATTTGACGGTTCCACGACAAAATGTCCATAGATAGAATGTATAACGACACAATGTCTACAGACGAAATGCCCACGCGACAGTGGGCATTGTGTCAGTGGATATTTTGTCGACACACGGATTTGACAATGTATTGCCCAATTTCACCAACAGTTCTTAATTTTTTACGCAACTTTGCAACTAAGCTACTCATATAGTGTAACTTCTTGCTTGCGTTTTCCCCGAGGGGGTCGCATGTGGTGATTCGGACCTATTTATTTTTACGGGTAAGGGGGCCGGCCTCACACAAACCCCTTTCAGTTGAAGTGGGGGTTTCCCAGCTCCCGGGGGGGTTGGTTCTCATTTCTTTTGAACGCTGAGTAAACCTTGAGATCGAACCCTTGCTCTCGGCATGGAATTCAAGCATTCTAACAATTGAGCTATCGACCTTTGTACCAACAGTTCTTAAATTTTGATTTTTTGAAATTTCGAAAAAGTGTCTCTTAACAAAATTTAAGGTATGTTTCATTCGTCAAAAATCAAAGGAACATGTTTCAGTCTACTTTTTGGAGTTGTGGCATCATGAAAATATGTGTATTTTTGTATTTAAAAAGTATACAAGCTGCAATTTGAAATCTATCAAGGGACACTTAAAAATCAAGGTTTGTTGGTCCTGAGTGGCATTTTGGTGAAACATGAACTGTAGTGAATAATTCACAAAATGGCACTAATATATTATATTTTTATTAGTTTTATAAGAGTCACATGGCAATAAAAAAAATATATGATAAAATGTTCGCAATAAACAGATCTTATATACGAAGAAGAAGAATGAAGAAAATACAAATTGCATCTTAATATAAGAAATTTAATCTGCAGTAGCAAGAACTTTAGAATGTTCTCCTTGCAAACGCTTTTTCTCATGTCCACACCATTTCATTAGTCAATTGTGATCATAGTTTTGGATTTTCTCAATGAATAATGAATGTTTTATAATAACAGCCTCTAAAATCTGTTATTGATTGGATGGATATGAAACTTTAAGGTCTCGATCAAGGTTGCTTAAATAGAAACGAGTATTGTCGAGTATATATGTAAGTATATATAAGTTGTCATGCGATCAATTAATTGTATTTAATTTTTGGCAAAACTTGATAAAAATCATATTCAAATACTTAAATTTATAAATAGTTGATTTATAAAATACACTAAGTACCGTTGTGATCAAACTGAGAAGGAGAGGACAACGTATATATATATGTATATATGAGGATATTTTATTTAATTTAATTTAATACATGACAAAAGAGCGCCGTTTTTGTGTGTGTCACACATCAAGGGCCCTCCTAATCATGAGAAATTAAACGTATGAGTATTTAGAAATATTTATAAGATTTTGTTACGAAAATCGACATAATAGCACCTGTTGATGCAGCTTACACGATGCTTGTACATTTTTGTAGAAACTGTCGTTTACTCTGCGTGGTATATGAGTCTTTTTAACATTTAAAAAATCCAGCTTGCAGTGTTAAAGCTCGTAAACAAATTTGTAAGGAACAATTTAATTAGCAGATATAAATATTTAATTAGCAGATTTTCATTGGCAGATACAAAAACAAAACTGCATTCTTCGCTTCAAATTGATTATTTAGGTACTCTGTTTAAGTCCGGTCGATAGCTCAGTTGGTATAGTGCTTGCATTCCATACCGAGAGCTCGGGATCGAGCCCCACCGAGGGTGTCAGGAATGATTTCCCGTTTTGGTGTTTATTTCGAACCCAAAATAAAATACCGCCAAGGCTTACTCAACCTTCACAAGAAATATTTACCAGCCCCTTCAAGAGCTGGGAAACCCTCACTTTAACTGAAGTGGTTGGTGTAAATCCAGCCCCCTTACCTGTACAAATAAATATGTTCCACACGGCACATGCGACCCATTCGTAGAACACGTGGCAAGAAGTAACATTATATGTGTAGCTTAGCTTAGTAGCGTAGTAGAAGTGTTTGTGGATTATTTAAATCAACCATTTATACCTACCTAAACTATTATAACAAGCATCTGTACCCTTGGTACGAGTTGCAAAACTTGAACAAAGTAAAGTTTACGGAAAGTATTAAAGAGTGGTTTTCCCCAAAATCTGCCGTTTTTGTTTGTTTGAACTTGATTTTCATCATCGTACTGTAACTCTTTTGCTAAGACCATAAAGTATAAGCAACAAAAACGACAGATTTTGGGGGAAAATCACTCTTTTTAATACTTTCCGTAACTTTACTTTACTCAAGTTTTGCAACTCGTACTAAGGGTACTGTTGTTTACTCGTTACATTGTTTTGTAAATTTACAGGTAGGTATTAAGTTTTTGTTGTTAAATGTACCAAAACGTTTCTTTTCAACAGTCGATGATTGATTGGAGAACTTATTGCAGCATTATGTGGGCCACACATAAACCAACTATAATATTATAATGCATTTCACTGTTAACCATTTGTCAGTATCATATTTTGAAGTATGCTATTTTTCATGCCGTTTTTTGACAGTTCCCATGAAGACTGTTTATGATAGTTGGTCAGTAGTTACGTTGCAAGTCTAAAATGAACTTGTTGCGAGGTTTTCATTGAAACTAAGCTACCAACTTATCCCTTCGATTATTTTGTAGGTTGGTATAAGGCTAAGCAGACAGAATTGGACTTATTCATTGGATTTTTATACAAAAAATCATGTTTTTTTTTGTATTATAAAACTGACTTTCGCTTAAGTACAAAGTTTTAATGGATAAGAAGGATTGTATTTAAAATTAAAATCCTTCATTCTCTTGTTCCATTTTAAATCCAGAACTTAGTTACTTATCAGCTGTTTTATATGACTAAATTTACTGCCTTTGTAAGAACACGCTTAGTGCATTGTACATAGTCGGATCTAATGTCATTCCAGTAAATCACTATGGTCGATCCCCACAATGTTAATCACGATGGTGAATCCCTATCATCAAATCAATCACGATGAAATCAAGCTACGAACAGTTGGAACTCTCTAGAAATTTCACCTGCCTAACCCAAAGACAATATGGCATCAGTGAAATGATGGCGATTTGCAATGTGTCACAGCTTTTATTATTATTTCATACGAAAGTTTTCCGTTACCTATTTATTTGGTACCCTTTTGTATTAGCATAATATGAGACTGGAAAAATCATGACCAGCTACAGTCTACACAAACAGTGCAATTTATAACTGCGTTGTCATGAAGGTGTAGCATGTGATGCGTGGAACACATTTATTTTCACAGGAAAAGTCCTTGTGCCAAACACTCCAGATGAAAACACTTTCTCCGCGTTTCATTTTTTACAGTATGGGTGGTCAGCCTCATAAAAAAAAACGCAACTAAGCTACACATATAGTGTAACTTCTTTCCGCGTTATCCCCGAAGGGGTCGCATATGGCGAGTTGAACCTATTTATTTTTACAGGTAAGGGGGCCGGCCTTACGCCAACCACTTCAGTTGAAGTGGAGGTTTCCCAGCTCCCGAGAGTTCTGGTACTCATTTCTTGTGAAGGCTGAGTAAACCTTGCCGGTATTTTATTTTGCGGTTTGAAATAAACACCGAAACGGGAAATCATTTCTGACATCCTCGGTGGGATTCGAACCCGATCTTTTGGCATGGAATGCAAGCACTCTACCACCTGAGCTATCGACCGGACTATAATTCAAATATCATACCAACCTATAATTCAAAGAACAAATACCTAGTCATAATTTGTTACCCGAAGATGGAGGTTCTCCGAAAACGTTTTAACTACTCAAAATTAACAAAAACGTGGAAGAAAACAAAGTAAAAACTTTGTTATTTTTTATTTAAAAAATAACAAACCGTTTAATAACAATGGCTTTCCACAGTGTTTCACAAAAGAATTTAAAAAAAAACCTAGGATTACCTAGACAAATTCAGGATTCTTATATGCTTACAAAACAAAATAATTGTAGCTTTGTAACTTCTTATTTTTTTCTTAACTTTTTTATCTATATTCCTACTAAAATTTATGATTTCTTCTTCTTATGTTACCCCTGTTTCAGGGAAAGTCGGCAAGAGTTGCAGGGCTTATGTTTATTTGAGATTGGGTTTTTATCTTGTAGGTCCATATGCGGCATGTGTGAGCGCGAAATTATGAATGTCTGCTTGTGGGAATGCATTTAATATGAATCTCAAATGATACATATCTTTGCAACTTAGATTTAGATTTAGATCTGAATTAATAAATAAATTCTAGCCATGTTTAACCAAAATAACAACAAAAAACCCATTTTTTGTCGTTCATTCAAGTAAGTTACTTTCTCAATAATTCCGATTTAGGAAAATGAGTAACTAAACCGTTATAACTCTAATGCACATATAAGTTTGTTTTTCTTGTAACCAGTTATTTAAATTGAATTAATTAAGCCTTAAACAGATTCATAGTAGTATTTTCTCAAAGTTGTGTGTGACGTTGTGTTATGAATGCCAAGGACGTCAGTCATGCGTGGCATTTCTGCATGTTTACTAACAGAATTATTTGAGAGGGCTTAACCTTGAACATACTGAAAATCTTTTCATTTTTTGTTCGTCCTGTGAGGTCACTCCAACGTTGACTATTAGTATGTAGGTGTAGGCCTCTCGGTCCGGTCGGAAAAAATGTATACAAACTAAAAATATATGATTGTATATTTTTTAAGAAATCTTGTGCGGGAGACTCCTTAGATTCTAGAGACTCTAGGGATCTATGACATTGTTGTAGTGCCGCAAAGGTGTAGAAGACGTGTAATAGATGAAATGTATGAAAACTAAATCATTTACTAAGGATATATATCCAATCCATATTTGTACTTACCTCGTACACAATGGAGAAGAATTTACGCCATGTTGTACACTTGGAGTCAAACACACACAAAGAACTTTATTTAAAAATACTATTGGCATTATTAGAATATCGGTTTGTTGACGTTTTTAATTGATTTTGATTTCTAGCTCATGGTCACGCTTCGTCATTCAATAGTGACAAGCATGACTGATTATTTGTACCATAAATAACTTTGTCGTATATCCAATATGTCCCCTGAGAAAGCTAAAAGGAAAACTAGGCATTTGCGTTAACAGCTTTGTAGACATACTATTATAGTCGTACTGGCATCGATGATGGCTTTAATGATCTACCCATGATCTGCCAATGTTGACGATTGAGGCAATACTTTTTATATGACTTTCATTGCTTAGACATTTCATGTTTTACATTGTGGACAATTAGAATGCAGGTGCGTGCATTGCAAAGTAACAAACCTATCACTAAAATCTCTCGAGCCCGGTATTTTCCACGTTAGTAGGTATATCGACTTAATACTGAGCGGAAAGTATGTCAATAGTGTGGGTAGTTTTTTTTTATAAGTAAGTCACATATGCTAACGTTGTTAAAACATATGGCAAAGAAGATATAACTCCGGATTGTATGAGCTGTACCAGGACGCTGATGTGGTCCACTCAATAAAGGTCAACAGACTGCATTGGCTGGGACACATTCAGCGAATGGACCATCGGAGCCTGGAGAAGACACATTGTGATGACAAACCCAGAAGGACACAGGATAGTGGGAAGACCACAAGCAATATGGCTGGATGGAGTGGTAGCGGATTGTCGTGCAGTGGGAATTTGAGACTGGAGGAGGAAGAGATTGGATAGACAGCGCTGACAGCGGTTGATGAGAGAGGCCAAGACCCACCCTGGGTTGTCGCGCCAATGATGATGATGATATGCTAACTTTGAAAATACCGGGCCCTTTTGTTGAACCATTGTCGCAGGTTTTTCAGCCACGATGTTTTTCAGCGTCCATGAGTTCTTCTCCCCTCAATCTTACCCTGTATGATAAGATGGAGAAAGCTATGTATATTCACACTTCTCAAGACATAACTGACTCCATTAGCTTACTCTGATTAATGGTTGGCAGAAGTTCCTTTGTGGTGCGCATACGTCGGAGGACTTCTTCATTGGTGACCCGAACACGCTAAGAGATCCGAAGCATTTTTCGGTAGACACACATCTCGAACGCTTCAATTTAAAGTAGTATCAATGTATGAAAATGATTCATAACATATTTTGGTACAACTGTCTATATTTCATCACTGACATTCATACTTTGATGATCATATTTTTAGATTTGATCTTAACCCAAGCCCTGAATAGCTCGTTTGATCAATGCGTGTATTTATACATTACACTTTCGTTCTTATATAAGCAGAATTCTTGGATGGCGTCCAGAAATTATCTTCACTAGTCGAAAGTTATATCGCTGTTTTTATAACGTGTCGATCTTTGTTTATGCGATACAAAAATAATGTTTTTAAGCGGGTTATATTCAATAAAAACTGGTGTTTATTTATTTAACACAATTTATTTTATCACTTTCGGTTAACAGTTACATATGCACAGTATACATAGTTCGACGGTTAAGATATTTCTGAAACTTCATGGAATTTCGGTCTTTAATTTATACTAAAAATAAAGATAATTTTCGAAAAATGGAGAATCGCTTCCTACTACTTTGATAAATTTAGATTCAGATTTAGAATGCACTCATCAATGATATGAAATCTGAGTTGCAAACATTTCAATTTTGTATTTCATTCATGTACACAAGCAAATATGTCTGATTTCGTGCTGACACATGGTGCATGTGTACTAACAAAATAAGACCTAATCCTTAAATGAACATAACCCTGCAACTCTTGTCAGCTTTTTATTGACTAAACACCGAAACGGGAAATCATTTCTGACACCCTCGGTAGAGATCGAACCCTTGCTCTCGGCATTGAATGCGAGTATTCTACCTACTGAGCTATTGACCAGACTTTTTACAAACATGGTCTTCACTATAAAGCTCCAATTCTCAAGCATGATCCAATTGACCGGTATTAAGTAAAAGCAATGATTTTCCAACCCAGCGAAGAGCATTTCAAAAAATATATAAATCGTATTTGTTTGTGCTCCGCCGGGATTCAAACCCAAAACCTTCCATTTACGGGTCCGAAGCGTTAACAATAGACTACAGACCGGTCTTACAGTAATTTTCATCCGCTAATGCTTCTACTCGAAAATGTCAAAATATTATCGCGATCATAAAAAAATAAAACAGAAGACATTTTTTGTAACCTACGCCATCTTTTGGAACGGTGCTACATTTTACTGTTTTAATCAACAAAGCAAACAAAACATGCAGAAATACCTGAGTTTTAATAATTCATGTATTACACCATACTTACTTATTTAAACCATTGTTATGACAGCTTATTAGTTGTACCAGTTTACACAGAGTGCCTGGTCTTATTGTAAGACTCGCTTCGGTTTTTAAAACAGACCATTATTACTGTTATGATATGACTTGGAGTTCTTTTAATGAAATTGCGATTTAAATTTTTTCGCTAGATTTATTTTTCACAATAAAGGTTACAATGTACACTCTTCACTCTCTGCTTACAGGTCTTCGCGTAACAATGGTCAAAGCAACTCTGTCTGTCACACAGAATCTTTGCTCGTATTTATATGAGCAGTAGAGACGATTATTGCATGTTCAAGAACATGGTAGATACTTCCTAATAGATCGTACTAGATTGTACACACTATACCAGAGACACACACCACTAATCAGCGTGCCTAGGCTCACTTCCATACGAACTCATACGTTCGTAACATTATTATAAAAAAAATATTTACCGGAGCATTATATGCTTTTATTATGATTTGTTTTGTATACATTTCTGCCAATTTTTTGTGTGTGTCTATTCTATAATACAGAAACAAAACAAAATCTCAATTATTGAGTTAGACTGTTTTCGTACTTTTTAAACAGAACAATGTGAGCTTATGAACATAATTTTCTCAGAGAATCTTCCTAAGTTTGTGACATGAAACAACTTGAAACTATACGCGCCGCTAAAGGTTATTGTTAATTAATTTTGTAACAACATTTTCTTCGATTTTTTTTTTCACCTTAAACAAAATCAGGGGCTGTACATCAGTTGATTCTAATAGTGTAAAGATAAGCAGTAGGAAAGCATTTTATTGTGCAACACTCATTACGCAACGACGGCATATTCTTACCCATTAAAACAGAAAACACTTGTACATGTTTGTACAAAATATTAACTTACAGCTTTTTGGCGTGTTTAATTAACATTTTAATTAAAAATGAATAGTTTATCTACGAGAATAAAAAAAATACATCAGATTTTTTTTACCACGCTGTTTACGCACAGAAGAGGTGTACTGTAATGGCCATTACGTAATTTTACGCGTTTCTAATTATTGTGTTAATTGTGCCTGGTTACATTCATAGCGAGTTTTTATAGATATAGAGATACTTAAAAAAAATAATAAAATGAATTTATAACATAATCCACTAATGTTAGGAAGTGAAGCGTGGACGGTGAATGATAGTGAAGTGAATTAATTATGTACAGAAGAAAAATCTGGAAAGAATGTCAGAAAAAACTGTCAACAGCAAACTCTAAAGTATAGTAAAAATCAAAAGAGCATCTTTTTGATGTAGGTAGCTCACACGACGACATGCATTTTAGTGCAAACTGCCATTTACCGTGCTATTTATTGACTTGTTCCAGAGATATAACACGCAAAAAGATGCTGTTTTTAATAATGGATTTAAATTATTCGCCTCTTCATATGAAATCAAACTGCATACTGCGTTTAAAATTGCAAATTATTATACCGCAACTCTTGCCGATCTTCCCTGAAAAAGTTGTGGCATTGGCATAGTAAAACATTTTATACAGTACGGGTGGTCAGCCTCATACCAAACCACCTCTGTTTCAGGGAAGGTCGGCAGGAGTTTGCAGGGCTTATGTTCATTTGAAATTAGGTTTTTATTTTGTAAGTTTTCATATGTGGCATATATAAGCGCGAATTTATACGTATCTGCTTATGGGAATGCATTTAATATGAATCTTAAATGTACTATATCTTTGCAACTTAGACCATAGGTTATATTCGGTACCTTTTTGTAATCTCGTCCATTCAAACATAATGTACACCGTTATCTCAGATGGCATAGACTATTTTTTAGACAGTTTTAGATTTTGTTCAGACATCAGATTAGAACGTTATTATCGGTTAAATTAGTTGGTTCGGCACTTTTATGCATACCGTTTTAACGGCAAGATAGCAATTTACCAAAAAATGCAGTGAAACTTATCCGCTCAATAGAGGCGCTGTTTTAGTTTTCATACATTTTTGGAAAAATGAAAAACTTGAGTTTAAATGTACAATTATTTTATGCCAGGGTTTCTGTCAGTTTCTCATTAATGTAAGGTGGTTTCTAATGAGCTTAATAGTGAATGATTAACTGCTTCTATTCTCGCTTTGTCGATGTTATCGTCGCAGCTGCTGCGGTGAAAATTAAGTTAACGCTTCATTATGTGAAGTTGGCGCTGTCTAGTACAGCACCCGTACTACTCGTAATACTCGATACTTCGAGTATTGTGAAAAAACTCGTACTACGGGTACAGAGCTGTTAAACTTGGTGACTGGACAGAACTGCACAATAAACGACACATGACATAACGACACATGAGAGAACGACACATGACATAACGACACATGACATAACGACACATGACATAACGACACATGACATAACGACACATGAGAGAACGACACATGTCATAACGACACATGACATAACGACACATGACATAACGACAAATGAGAGAACGACACATGACATAACGACACATGAGAGAACGACACATGACATAACAACACATGAGAGAACGACACATGACATAACAACACATGAGAGAACGACACATGACATAACGACACATGAGAGAACGACACATGACATAACGACACATGAGAGAACGACACATGACATAACAACACATGAGAGAACGACACATGACATAACGACACATGAGAGAACGACACATGACATAACGACACATGAGAGAACGACACATGACATAACGACACATGACATAACGACACATGACATAACGACACATGACATAACGACACATGACATAACGACACATGAGAGAACGACACATGACATAACGACACATGAGAGAACGACACATGACATAACGACACATGACATAACGACACATGACATAACGACACATAAGAGAACGACACATGACATAACGACACATGACATAACGACACATGACATAACGACACATGACATAACGACACATGAGAGAACGACACATGACATAACGAAACATGACATAACGACACATGAGAAAACGACACATGACATAACGACACATGACATAACGACACATGACATAATGACACATGAAAGAAC
Organism: Agapetus fuscipes; assembly: GCA_951799405.1. Lineage (NCBI taxonomy): Eukaryota > Metazoa > Arthropoda > Insecta > Trichoptera > Glossosomatidae > Agapetus > Agapetus fuscipes. Next base: position 4,729,950 of record OX637342.1, on the reverse strand, counting down.
GACATATGACATAACGACACATTACATAACGACACATGAGAGAACGACACATGAAACCACAAAACATGACAGAACATCACATACTTAAAACAGAACATACCATAAACGGCACATGAAAAAACATCACATGACATAACGACACATGAGAGAACGACACACGACATAACGACACATGACATAACGACACATGAGAGAACAACACATGAGAGAACGACACATGAAACCACAAAACATGACAGAACATCACATACTTAAAACAGAACATACCATAAACGGCACATGAAAAAACATCACATGAAGAAGTGTTACCACTAGACTACGGGCCAGTCGAGAGGAAGACAAAGGTTAGTTTTACAAATACTCAGTTTTTAATGCACCATTTACAGGAATTTAACAAAAAAAAATTAATCGCTAAAGGAAGTGTCAGAAGTATTCCTAAATACAAGGGTTAGTGTTTTACGCAAGTATTGGCGTTACTCTAGGTTCGCTTAGATTATACTGTAATGTTTTTGGGTTCGAAAAGTCTCTAAATTAAAACATACAGGTCTTCTTTCAGGATCTTTATTTGCACTTAATTTATTTTACAAATTCACATTTATTTTTAACACTTTTGGTAACGCAAATTTATTTTCACAGTTCAGTATCGCTTACACTTCTTCAAATCAAAGGCAACTATCTCACTGTCCGAGTGCACTAAATTTTACTCCTTAAATAGTGTAGTGACAGAACTCTCTAGGAGCTAATTTTGCCAGTACACTCGCGAACATTCTACCAAGTTCAAGAGTACAAAAGGATCATTTAATTTCTAGATTTCTTAGGCCTATAATTATTGCTACCTACGGTGTTCACCTATATTAATCTACTTTTGACATAACATTATAATAACTATTACTACCTACGATGTACACCTATATAATTCTAATATTTACATTACAATACCTTGAGTATAAAAACTTGAATCGCTCAATAGGAGTGCCGTCGTATATTGCATACATTTTTTTAAATTTTCTAGAGTTAGTGCATTCACAGAGTGACAATTCATTTTAATTTAAATTTAAAAAAACTTTTTTAAAACATAGTTTTATTTTCACTTATTTGAGTTAACAAGGCCTAAGCGCTATCGGACTTTATCCGTCCATCATCAGAGGCTAACATTTTTTTATTAACGTGATCGAGGGAAGCTTACGTACCTAATGCATTATACTTGGGGCGTAGATATGAATACAGAAGTTAATTGAGCAATTTGCCAAGCGGGCAATTAACGCTTAAAAGCCTTAAACGTTACATCGACAGCCTTTCGGTGCCCTAAGTATCAAAAATATATGTAAACACAAACAGCGCCTCTAGTGAGCGTTTAGATATTAATTCATTTTTAGTTTAATGTTATGTTTCAGTTTTAACGGAAAGTTTTGTAATGTTGTCTAGTGAAGTGAAAACTTGCTCTCTCAAGTATAAAGTATCGTTTTAATGAGCTGCTTTTATAATTGTATCAGTGAAATTGTAATTAGTCACAGGTATTTAATAGCGAGAAGATCAGATACTGTACGAGTATTGTAGCTATTATTTTATTGACCGTTTGTTAGAACGGTAGAACATTTGCGTGAAAAACCAAAGCATTAATATTAGATTCTCAACAAGGGTGTAAGATGTGAGTTTACGTTACCCACTGTAATTGTAACTGTAACTCTCTCGCCATTCCGCTAGGGGTGGCCAGAGCCTCTGCAGAGCTGCCTCCATTTTTCGTTTCCTTACATACCTCTTTCATTTCATTCATATCCATCACCGTTTTCATGCATTTTCTTCTTTTACACTCGCTTTGTACATCCCATTCTTTCACAATATCCACAATCTGATCACTCGGCCGTCTCTTACCTCTTTTTCCTTTCACACTATCTCAGTATACATACTTTGTCAGTCTATCATTATTCATTCTTTCCACATGCCCAAACCATCTCACTACATTCTTTTGTACCTTAACTTTCACATCCTCTATCAAATTACATACTCTATACCTCAAAAATTTTCCTGTCATGCTGATGCTTCTCAAATGCTTCATTTCCACCGTACATTTTTTACTTTAATATAATACTACCTTCCGATAATGAGTCTGTAGCTTTGAGAACTAGACTGTTGACTGCTCTAATGTGTGTAACTTCTAGTTGCGGCATTTTCCCGGAAGGAGTCGAATGTGGCGAGTGAAACCTTTTTTACAGGTAAGGGGGCCGGCGCTACGCTATCCACTGCAGTGGAAATGGGGGGCTTCCTAGCTTCTAAGGGGGGCTGATACTCATTCCTTGTGAAGGCTGAGTACCCTTGCCGGTATTTTATTTTGCTTGGAAGTAAACACAAAAATGGGAAATCATTTCTGATATCCTCGATGGGATCAGAACCCGAGTTCTCGTCATGGAATGCAAGCACTCTACCAACTTAGTTGTCAGCCTCATTAAAAAAAAAATAGGCTGATTTATTTGGTGAGCGCTGTTTTTGTGTGTATCACACCTCAAGAGCCCTCTGCGAACTTGGTCGTCGCTGTAGAAAGCGCCAATTCTCAAGCTAGACCCAGTTGCTGTAAGGCTGGATGGACCTTTTGATGGCCGGTCTTTGGTGAAGGTGTACGAATTTTTCAACCCAGCGAAGAGCAAATTTTAAGATATAAATTATATATTTTTTGTGCTCCGCCGGGATTCGAACCCACAACCTTCCATCTACGAGTCCGAAGTGTTACCACTGGACTACGGACCGGTCAATGCTCATACTTACTTATAAGCCTAAAAATATAGATCTATGGACCGGACATAATGTGTACATCTGACATGTTCTCACCTATTGAGGTATGTAGATTTGAGCTGCAAACTCTCAGATCTGCAGGGTGTGGGGTGGTTGACTTAGTCCAGCCGTCACGTTAGTCACGCACTAATTTTGGGGACCGTGCTTTCCGGTTTGCGGGCCCAATGGAGTGGAACAGACTACCACCTAATGTGAGGGAGGCAGAAACTGTTGGTGTCTTTAAAGGAGCACTAAAGACGCATCTTTACAAAAATCTTATCCGTGAGAGGGCCCTTGAGGTGTGACACACACAAAAACGGCGCTTTTTTATTATGTGTACCTTATAAATAAATTATCCTTGTATATATATATATATATATATATACATAGCGAATTCAAGCTCACTACATTCTTCCTTGATAAGCATCAAAGAGTTTATCTAAAGAGTTTTATACGATAGTAACCTTTGAGGAAAAAATCTTGATTAAAAATTTCGAAACATTTCCTCTGCAGCATATTTCGTTAGATCGTGCCACTATTTGAGATGATATCAGCGCTATGGCCGTGACAGTTATAGGTACATCACCTTACAGAGGAAGAGCGTCTTTACGCGTTCTTGGAAGAGGAGTCCAGTCATTTATAGCGGAGAGGCCGGCACACCTATGCCCGACGGAAACTGAGACAAAACTGGGGCAAAAAGCAAAGTCATATCCCTTAAGTAATAGGTTGGTATAAGGCTGACCACCCATACTGTGAAAAATTATTCACTCTGCAAATTAATTTAAATGTTAATAAATATATTGAACTTTACAGAACTATTGAAAATCCTAATAAAACAGCTAATTTTCACAATTACATAAATTTTATTTTGATTAATAATTACTCACGTTTTCATCATGTTGATCATCTTAAGCTCAGCTGGTGGAGTGCTTGCATTCCATGCCGACAGCTCGGGTTCGAATCCTACCGAGGGTTTTCCGTTTCGGTGTTTATTTCAAACCCTAAATTAAAATACTGTCAAGGTTTACTCAGCCTGTACAAGAAATGAGTACCAGCCCCCTCGGGAGCTGGGAAACCGCCACTCAACTGAAGTTGTTTGCGCAAGGCCGCCCCCTTACATGTAAAAATAAATAGGTTCCACTCGCCACATGCGATCCCTTTGGGGAGAACACGGTTAGGAGTTACACTATGTGTGTAGCTTAGCCACGTCACCTTTCAGGTGTCGAAATGAAGTTGGTTGGAGGCAAAGGTTGAAGGATGCCAAGTCTTGTATTAGACTGTAGCGCCGTTGAAGAAGATAAAATTGATACGCTCTATTTCTTCTCTAAGGCCCGGTATTTTGAAGTATCGTAAAGTTAACTAAAATGCAATTTTAGTTAAATCATCATAATATTTCACTCACCGAATTTCGCCAGTAAATATTTAGTAACTTTAACTTTCGATTTTCAAGATGGCGGCGCTTCACTGACAGCAGCTGTTCTTTTTTAATGTAAGGATACATCAAAATTGTTGCAAACTGAACATTTTTTGTCTCGTTTTCTAGCTTAATGAAGGTAAGGGATATGATTTTTATGAATAGTTGTTTGTTTTAAAGCTTTTGAATGGCATTTTAATTATTTCCAAGATTTGGGGGCGTGGCTTCATATTTCGGCAATGTTCGGTTTTAGTTAACTCGAGATTGAGTATTTTGAATACAAGTTCAAGTAATAGTTAACTAAAATATTACTACAGTTCAATATACCGGGCCCAATAGGCATTGCTTTCTTTTCGTATTAAGGTAGGAAATGTCAACAACGCCAGACTCGAACCTGTGATCCATATCGTAGCACTGTGTGCACCAATCAACCAACCATCTATGTAACAGTACACGAAGTATAAACCTATAAGTCCATGTATGAAAACCAAGACAACGCCCCTAGTGGTTGACTTAATTTCCATGTATTTCTTGATTAACGCTGTGGTGAGTTGAAGCAGAAAGTTTTGTACTCGGTAACAGTAAACCGGACGGACGATCACAGTATATTGTTTATACCTTATTTCTACCCAGTAACCCAGATGACTCGGGTCGCGTTTCGATTTTTTTGACTTATGCCTTGTGTAGTACAGGTTACTGTATAGACTGACCAATGTATCATGGGGAAATACGTTATTTTGTGAGTACTTTCCTCCTCTTTCTCAGCTTTTCATAATCCTGAATGTACTTACATAACTTCGTCGAATATTCTCGATGCTTTTCTATCAGCTGTCTTGCAATTTCCTTGATGTCGTCTACCCACTTCAGTTGGGGCTTAAAACATAAAGGAATTGTATGAAAATAGAGTTTTAGGCTTACACGACCGGCTGATATAATAATCTATAATCTATAATCTAAGTTGCAAGGATATATTCATTCAAAGCTCTCAGATGTATGCCCACAAACAAACACGTGTAGTTCGCGCTTACAAATGCTGATTGTGTACTTACAAATAAAATCCAAACCTCAAATGAACATAAGCCCTGCAACTCTTGCCGACATTCCCTGAAACAGGGGTGACATTGGCAAAGTGAACCATTTTTTACAGTATGGGTGGTCAGCCTCATACCAACCTATAAGTCATGATGATCCCGGAATTCCTTGACTTATAGGTTGGTATGAGGCTGACCACCCATACTGTAAAAAATGGTTCACTTTGCCAATGTCACCCCTGTTTCAGGGAATGTCGGCAAGAGTTGCAGGGCTTATGTTCATTTGAGGTTTGGAGTTTATTTGTAAGTACACAATCAGCATTTGTAAGCGCGAACTACACGTGTTTGTTTGTGGGCATACATCTGAGAGCTTTGAATGAATATATCCTTGCAACTTAGATCTTAGATCTTAGATCTTAGATCCCGGAAAACATCACTCCGGCATGTGTGAAAACAGTTTTGAATGTTACATTTTAAAATATATTTTTCAGTTGTAATGCGTTTTTCTTATCCCATTCAGTTTCCCTTATCACACACATCATTTAACAAAAAAGAAGGCTCCTAATAGATTACTCGTTTATTTCAAAGTAGGTACAAAGACTTCCTCAAAAAAATTATAGTATTTTTTACAGCCACACAGCGAAAATCACATCCTCCCTTATCCTGACTTATTGATTGTAAAAGCGCGGGTTCGAATCCCAGTGTCAGAAATGATTTCCCGTTTCGGTGTTTATTTCAAACACCAAAATAAAATACCGGCAAGATTTACTCAGCCTCCACAAGAAATTAGTGCCAGTCCAGTCAGGAGCTGGGAAACCACATTCAATTAATTAAAGTGGTTGGCGCAAGCCTGCCCTTACCTGTAAAAATAAATAGGTTCCACTCGCCACATACGGCCCCATCAAGGAGAACGCGGCAAGAGGTTACACTGAATCATATATATGCTTTTAAGAAATATTCTCAGCATTTTACTCGTCGGTTGAGCCCACGCTTTGACGAACTAATGATGTCTGGGCTGGAAGTCTCATTACCTACCAAATTTTGGTAATATTTGTATGAAGACTTATAAGCTGTTCACTTGCGGTCATCTTGGATTAACAAGTCTTCATACAAATGCATCATTAGTTTGTCAAAGCGCGGGCTCAACGGATGACTAAAATGTCTAGGAATAGCACCGATTAAATTTAAGTCATTGCTTGCCAGCGTTCAGTTGTTGCAGTATAGTGATGCTATCGATGTTCCTGTAGACCCGTATTGCATCTTGATTGTGTTGGACGGAAACGGTCGCTGGTTTGGTGACGGTCTCGGATGTCGAACGGATGTACGATTTTGAAGTGCCATCGATCGATAACGAACGATAGCCCGTGTTATAAATAACTACCTGTCGAGACTCGAGACCCAAATACCTACATCACCAAAATAAAAAAGTACCTAAGCTCAATAATATACCGGAATATAAAATGGTGATGATGATACAACTCTGAACTATACGTCCTGTGACAAGAAATCAAAGCGGTTTTGTAAGTAAAAGTCAGCATTCTGCATTGGCCAGGTGGCATCATGGAGGTCATAATTTGATTGCTTGTATTCCTTGACTTATAGGTGTGCATGAGGCTGACCAGTGACCACCCTTACTGTAAAAAGTGGTTCACTTTGCCAATGCCACCAGTGTTTCAAGGCAGGTCGGCAAAAGTTGCATTTTTTTGTTCATTTGAGGTTCGGTTTAAAATTGTAAGTACACATTCAGCAGTTGTAAGCGCGAACTTACTTGTCTATTTGTGAGCATGCATTTGACATGAATTTTGAATGTTAATGTATCTTTGCAACTTAGATTATAGATTATTGATATTATCGTATGTCGATGAGTGGCATCCAGCAAATGGACCATCATAGCCCGGAAAAGATGGTTGTGATGACGGATCCAAAGGAACGTGAACGTGATGCTTGTAAGCGTAGATTAGATCTGAATCTTAAATGTTAATATGGCCTTGTAACTTTAGATTTAGATAAGAGATTTTTGTTGTTATATATATATATCACTTTTGCTAATGCCTCCGAGGTTTCAGGGAAAAGCAGCTGGAGTTTCAAAGTTTATGTTCGTGTGAGGGTTGGTTTATTTTGTACGTAGACATGCAGATTATATAAGCGCGAACTAGCGTGCGCCTGCTTGTGGCAATGTATTAAATATGAGCCTTAAATTTCAACATATCTGTGCAACTTAGATGTATCTACATTATATTTGGGCATATATTTAATCGATCATCCATTCACAAGTATTTCAGATTTTATCTAGTTTAAGCATTTTTCAAAAGACCTCTACCGGACAAAATTGGTTTATTTATGTACGAGTAACTACGCCTTATCATTATATATGGATTTCTAGATTTCTGATTGTTTCGTACGGGCATTATATAGATCAGCGTTTTTCAACCTGTGGGTCGCGACCCCCTGGGGGGTCGCGGAGCCTCTGTAGGGGGGTCGCGAGAGGTCGAGAAAACTACAGTTTTTTTAAACAACATATAATTTGTGAGACTTAAATAAAAAGTCGATAAGAGTTAAAATTATTATATGAAATTAAATATATTAAAAAAAGGGTTTGGGGGTCGCGAAATATTTTTTGATACTAGGGGGGTCGTGTCATGAAAAAGGTTGAAAAACACTGATATAGATTATTAGATTGTCTATAGTCTATGGAATATAAATGCATTATCTTTGAGCTGAGATCGCTCTAGATTATTCGTCGATTCAGATTCATATCCGATAATTTCAATGGTAGGTACGAAGCGATGTAGGTATTTTAAATTTGAATGGTGGGTATTCTAAGTTGAATGGTACGTATGAAATGAAGTAGGTATTCTAAATTTGTATAGTTAGTAAAGATTGATGCTCCAAATTTAAATTTACAGAGTGAAGTAAAGGCGGTATCTATTCGAAATTTGAATGGCAGCTTTGTATACTAATTAGGATCGATTTTTCAACGGTCAGAAAAAAATATATTCGAATATTTAATGGTATGTATAAAATTAAGTAGGTAGGTATTCTAGATTAAACATTAAATATGGAGCGGTTCCTTTATCCCAAATTTGAGTGGTAGGTATAAAGTATTGTTCCAAATTTAAGAAGTAGGTCCAGATTCCAGACTAAATATGAATTGTGGATATCTTCGGCGTAATGTTCTAAATTCAAATTGTGGATACCGAAGTAAAGTTTCAATGGTAGGTGCAGAGTGAAGTTCGAGCGGTAGGTATTCCAAATTTGAAATGATTCATTAGCCGTTTATGCGGCTGCGCGCAGAGCGTGTTGCCCGGAGGACATCTCTCACGATATACCTACTGGAAATAGGGTGGTTACAAAATAATTCCTATTTCTAAGATATTTCGGTCTTATTTTTCACTTTAATATTTTTAATCACCATTTAATCTTATCCCTCTTCCCTAATGTATTGACATAATTTTCGTTAGCGAGTAATTCAAAATTTCTTCTATGAATTACCCTTGTCTCTTTAGCAGTTATGTATATTTTCCGTTATATACTTACTTATTTTGGCATGCCCTTGCATATAAATTTTGGAATAGAATGCATAAAACTTTTGGTAGCATCAATATCATTTCAATTTTTGAAAAAAAAATAGACTACAAATACATTTTGATCAGTCCGTGGTCTAGTGGTTAACGCTATGGACACATAAACGGAATTAAATGAATTCGATTCACGGCAAAGCACAACAAAAATACCATTTAATTTTCAAGAAAAGGTATTATTCTCTGGTTAAAAATTCACTCACCTTTACTTCACACCGGTCACAAGAGGTTTATTCAGACTTACATCGACGATGATGCTCGTAGCTCTTATTTAAGATTTGGTGCTTATTATAGAGCCGACCAAACTCACATGGGACTCAATAAAAATATATCCTAAAAAATATTAGGATTCCTAATATTTATTCTAATGAAATACTTGACTAATGTATTTTTTCCCTATCCAAACTGATAAGTTTGATATTGATTTTTTCCTTTTACGTTTACAGTTTTTCTGTCACGAAGTACTTCAAACTGCATTTAAATTGGAAACATTTTTTTTCGATAAAATACTCATACGCTAACTTTACAACAACTGCTTTGCAGTCATCCTGTGGAATCGTTGAGTGGGTTGCCAGCACAAAATTTAGTATTTATACCTAATCTCGAATTTTCGAAAAAATGGCCGTTCTGCCCGAGGCGTTTAAAAAAAGAACCTACGCCCGCCATTAAACGGTGTGCCATCACTAGCGCATGCGCTGTTTGGTCACAAAATAAATATGCCAAGAAAATAATATTATAATCTGCAACACAAGTATTAAACTTTACGCTAAAACTGAGCCACAGCGTTTATAACAAAATGTATGTAAACCAATGCAGCGCCGATTGTTAGAGTTTAATTTTTCATACAATTTTGGAAAAACGTCGAGAAGTTTTTTTATAAGTCTAATTATTTTTAAGATTGACCGTGAAAATTCTGTTTTGTCATGGAGACATTGACTTAAAAAATATTTGGGAAATTACGCAACTAGGCTACACATATGATGTAACTTTTTGCCGCGTTATCCCCGAAGGATTTCGCATGTGGCGGGTGGAACCTATTTATTTTTACAGGTAAGGTGTACAGAAAATATGTAATGCCAAAATACGAGTATTACTTGATTAAATTTATTGGAACATATTGAAAAACCAAAAATTGCATTCTCTGTGTTATCATATATCATTTTAGACGAAATCCAAGATAGTCTGCTTTGATTTTATAGTTTAAATATCTGTATATTTTTTATATTTGTTTTTTACGTAAAAAAAAATAATCGCGAAGAGGAACTTTATACATCAATCTATGTTTGACTTTCAGGAAATAGATGGGTTTTTAAATTAGATATTTTTTAATAAATTATCCTTTTTAATTTGATTATCTAATTATTAATTACTCAAAAACAACTGTCAGCTTAAGGTCAAATTGTATTGACGTTTTTGTCAAAAATGAGTTATGAATGCTATCCTAATTTAAAAATTCCGCTCTTTACGCTTACTCCCATAGATCTAAGATGATTTTTTGTTGTTTTTATGCCCAAGCAAACAACTGCGTTTTCGAAGTATGGTTTTGGTGTAACCGACAAGATTTTGGCCTTTTTTATCCTAAAGGCGCTTGTGACATAAAAAACTCGTAAAACTACATTAATAGGAATGCCAATAAATGCCTTTATTTTTTTAAATTTTAGAGCTGTTTTGACTTTAACGATATGATAAAAAATAAAAAATAAATTATGTCATTTTTCTGCTCTCAAATCTCAAATCTCAAACTTTAAGCTGCTCTCCTGAACAATTTAGTTTTTGTCGCTTATGCTCTATGTACTTCCTTTTTACCGTCGATATCATCAAGGGTCAAATTTATCGTCGAAAGCTAAAAAACCGGCAAAGCTTTCAAACACACCAGTTAAAGCCACAGCCTTAGCTTGTTCAGTACCCTGAGTTCGAGTTTTTTCACATTACTCGAAGTATTGAGTATTCGAGAAAAATGTATGAGATGATTTTGTAAGAAAAGAATGTGGTGCAAAAGAAAGTGTGAAAGTGAAGATTAAAAGAAGTTTGTTAAGATGGTTTGGGCATATGGAGAGAATGAATGAGGAAAGACTGACGAAGAAAGTATATGTTGGTATGGATGTCGTGGTAGAGGAAGACCGAGAAAGGTATGGATGGACCAAATATCCGAAATTGCGAATGAATGGAATATCCAGAGTCATAATAAAAGAAGAGCTTGTATGAAGAAGGTTATGACTCTGGAGGAAATGAAAGAAGTATGCAAGGATAGAAAGAAATGGCGGTTGATCTGTGATGTTGGCGGCTAGGGTTTGTTAAAGTGAAATTGGTTTTATGATTTAGTTTTTTTTATGTCCATGTATATGTATATTGTTATTTATTGATTTAAAAAATGTAATTTGTCATGTATGTTCCTTGACTTATAGGTTGTTATGCGGCTGACCACCCATAATATAAAAAATTGGTTCACTTTGCCAATGTCACCCCTGTTTCAGGGAAGGACGGCAAGAGTTGCAAGGCTTATGTTCATTTGAGATTGGGTTTTTATATTGTAGGTCCACATGCGGCATGTGTTAGCGCGAAATTATACATATCTGCTTGTGGGAATGCATTTAATTTAAATCTTAAATGATATATATCTTTGCATCTTAGATTAGATTAGATTAGATTCCACTTCAGTATCACAACTTTACCCGAAAAATAAAATTAAGAAATTTTACACTTACAGGTAAATTCAAAATGAGGTAAGTTGCACCAAAAACCCGTAATTTTAAAGCAATTTTGTTTTTAAAATATTGCAGAGCATTCTTTTTTGTTTGTCATCGAGTATAAGTACACCTTAATTTATAGCGTTTTACCAATAATACATGAAAACTAAAACGCTCACTAGAGACGCACTTTTGGTTTCCATACACTTTTGAATAAACGCTATGATTGAGTTATGAAGTCGGTTTTCTTGTACCGTGACCGTCCCCATCTTGAAAAAAATTCAAATTCTGTACGCATAACTTTGTTTACCAAGTAATTTGAAGTCTGGGAAAACGAAACAATAATATTTTACCAAGTTAAGTCATAAGTTCAAACTCATCCATAGCGTATTATAAAAGCTGTATTGAAACTAAAACATCGCCTCTTGGGAGCGTTTTCATTTCAATACATTTTTTGCGAAACACTATGTTTGGGGTACTGAGAGTATTGAATAAGTTCTGCCATTTTTCTACAAAACCATTACATGAATTATGTATGAGTATTACGTTATTTTGTATTGTTTTCGTGCTTTGTTTTTTTTTTACGTTCATTTCGTATTGTAAGGAAGAAAATGATTGGTGTTGATGGTTTGAAAATTTAAATAAATTGCAATTACTTAGAGACGCGAATGAGGTTTGAACATTTCAACAAGTCAAAAAAGTTGAAAAGTCATAGAGTCGGGTTGCTGAGGATAACAAATAATTAATTATTGGTTGCTAAGGACCATAGTTATAAAGACGTGTGATAAGAAAAAAGTATAAGAGAATATAAATAAACAGATTGTTTTTACAAAAGTCAAGACCGTAGCTTGTTTATAAAGCTCATACGACGCCATCTAAATCTAAATCTAAGCTGCAAAGATATGTATCATTTGAGATTCATATTAAATGCATTCCCACAAGCAGACATGCATAATTTCGCGCTCACACATGCCGCATGTGGACCTACAATATAAAAAACCCAATCTCAAATGATCATAAGCCCTGCAACTCTTGCCGACCTTCCCTGAAACAGGGGTGACATTGGCAAAGTGAACCATTTTTTACAGTATGGGCGGTCAGTCACATACCAACCTATCATTCAAGGAATACAAGCAATTAATACATTCAAATATAAAAAAACACGCCATGCATTTTGATTCTTTAAACCTTCGTTTATCGTGGTTGGTACCTATTTACCTACTTGGTATTTAGTATACTAGTTATCTTTGACTAATAGGTTGGTATGAGGCTGACCACCCATGCTGTAAAAAAAGTTCACTTTTCTAATGTCACCCCTGTTTCAGGGAAGGTCGGCAAAATTTGGAGGGTTTATGTTCTTTTGAGGTTTCGATTTTAATTTGCATGTACACATGCAGCATTCGTAAGCTCGAATTTACACGCGTCTGTTTGTAGGCATGCATTTAATATTAATTTTGAATGTTAATACATCTTTGCAACGTAGATTACAGATTATTAAAGTGCCTTTTTGAAAAAAAAAATCCATCATGCAAAGATGAAACCAGTTCCAAAAATCCTCATAAAAAACACTTTTTAGGGAAATTGAGCCCTATTTAAGTTATTAATTTGTTTTGGCACATAGAGCCAAGCTACGTACTCCGTTTGAAATTAATATTTTGGTACTAAGTGCTATGTTTAAATTTACAATTTATTTGATGATCTGTTATAAAATATTTACACGTTGAAAATGTAAGAGCCCTCCCACTCTTATAGGAAGAGCATAAATAAAATGCAAATATAAGTTTTTAATTAAAAATGAATAAAAAAATAAGGTCTCACATTTTATTTTTTAATTTATGATTTCATGCAGTTGCTGAACAAAATATGCTGGTGTCTTTAAATTTTAATTTGTCTCGGTGTGGGAGTGATGACTTGACCTTAAAAATGTGAATATAATTATAAACAAACATAGGCAAATGCTGATGGAATCTTCAAAAATAGCAATTATCAAAGCCCAAGGCACAATTCAAAATGTAGGTTTTATTAATGAAAACCTACACTAAGAACCCTGGCTTATTTGTTATGCCCATTGCGCTCCCTCAGTTCTTGTTTACCGTTTACGCCAATCTTGTCAAATATAACTTTTTCAAGCAGTTGTCTTATGAATCAAATTCTACACAATCTGAGCTAAGAAAAACCGTAAAACTCGATAATAAGAGAGTTCTTTTAAATATTTTTAAATAAATTTCTTGTTTTCATAAGACACATTGGTCCAGTACACATGCAAACATTGCTCATGTAAAATTTTCTCAATGGCGTATACGGTAAACAAGAACTAAGGCAGCGATTTGGTAGAAAATTCAAGATCATTCCAGTAGGTACATTGGTGCAATATTTTTTTTTAACATTATTATTAAATTAACAGGATTCCTTGACTGATGGTATTCCTTGATTGGTATGCGGCTGATCACCCATACTGTAAAAAATGGTTCACTTTACCAATGTCACCCCTGCTTCAGGGAAGTAGGCAAGAGTTGCAGGGCTTATGTTCATTTGAGTGTTGGGTTTTTTATATTGTAGGTCCACATGCGGCATGTGTAAGCGCAAAATTATGCATGTCTGCTTGTGGGAATGCATTTAATATGAATCTCAAATGATACATATCTTTGCAGCTTAGATTTAGATTGAGATCAGATTTAATATTATCTGCTTATAATCTTATTGTTCTTTTTAATTATGTACTAATCTTCACAAAGCTTGGAATGAAATGAAATTAAAGTTCCTTACTCATTTTATTTTATACAAAAATAATTATACATTTTCATATGGCCCACTTTCGTTAAAAATATATTTTATCCTAAATAATGGTGTAAAAATTATTGGTGTACAGAAATAGGAGCACATTTTATTTATTACTTTGTTGAAATAATGATCGATTGTCGGCAGTAAATCAAATACTTTTATTAACTCTATGATGTGCACGCGTTATTTCAATCATAAACGTACAAACTGGCTCTGTACAGACCTTTATACATTTTGTTTGATGTTTGGGGACCAGTTTATATTTATTTTTGTTCAAAGATATAAGTTTTAATCAAATAGGACTGTAAAAACATGTTAAACATTTTGTTTTACATTTGAACCATTTGAATCAGCAATCTAACAAAGTGATATCTTGCCAATCTTGTCATTATTAGACCAGAATATTCTGTCAATCATTCATATCATTTTTTTTTTCTTCAAACTGTATTAGTCGCATTTGCAGGTATAATAAGAAAAAAGTTGAAAATATATTCGTATTTTAAACGAACCGTTAAAAGAGAAATAGCATTATTGTTGACGTTTCGTTAGCGACGTAGCATACGTCTTCAGAAGATACCCTCTCTGCACGACGACTGAGGATGAACTGAGTTCTCTTAAGTTCTTTTCTAATGTTTTGTCTAATATCCAAATAAAGTTTTTAGCTGTGTAGTTATATAATTATTATAATTGTAAATATATCAAACAACCGTCATTCCAATTTGAATCTTACAATGTATTAATCATGTTGGGGTTGAGGAAGTCATCGAAGGATATGATTTTATCACCCACAGAAATAAATTCTTCTTCTTCTTCTTGTGCCACTTCTAACGAAGATCGGCGATCATCATAGCTATTTTGATTTTTGATGCTGCGGCTCGAAACAGGGACTTGGTGCTTCTGCCGAACCACTGTCGCAGGTTCTTCAGCCATGATGCCCTTCGGCGTCCCTGAGATCTTCTCCCCTCAATCTTACCCTGAATGATAAGATGAAGGAGACGGTACTTCTCATTTCTCATAATGTGACCGAAGTACATAAGCTTTCTCTGCTTAATGGTAGGCAGGAGCTCCTTTGTAGTGCGCATTCGTTGAAGGACTTCTTCATTGGTGATTCGATCACGCCAAGAGATCCGAAGCATTTTTCGGTATAGAAATAAATTAATAAACACTATTTAATTTATCAAAAGTTTGTGCAAACTTGCCTAAGCATGATAGGGTTATACGAATATGCACTAACCTTGCGTTAATATCTCAAACGCTTATTTCCATCGATGAAATTGTAGGTACAACACGATTATTATCTGCAAGATAATAAATGAAGTTTAATTTTAGGTTTATTGTTTACAGAACATGTTTCTATGACCATGAAAGGAACATAGTATTTCTTAAAAAGCTTAAGTGATTACCAAACATTAACTAGCACGTGGTATTAATATTTTACAATATAATTGACATGTGGTCTAGAAAATTTGCTTTTCAATAATGTACTGATTAAAAAAAAAAAAAATGTTGATAATTTTTAAATATTTATATAATGTAGGTATAAATATATTTTTAAATATTTTTAAGAATCAAATTTTACTTTACGTTTTCGACTTCATCGAAGTTATTAATTGAATTAAATAAATAATTGGTGAAAAGAAGCAGTGTTTTCATTGGAATTTGATTCTCAAAATTATTAAAAAGCAAAATGAACTTTCAGTGTTTTAATACACAAACAATACAAAATATAATTAAAAATATTTATTGTCAAGTCACTTCTACGGCTGTGTTAATCATCTCGCACTCCGTCATTGGGTTTCCTTTTAAGAATAAATAAGATCAAATTTTTCTAGCCATCCTTGGATATTGATGGGAAAGAAGAATAATAAACATTATCACAATTTGATTTCTATTTTGTACTACAAATTTTGAATTTCAAAAAAAAAAAAAAATCTTAATACGATTGATTCTTTCCCATGCGTTGACATATTTTGATTTCAACAAAGCTTTGAGTATGTACTGATGAAATAAAGTTTATATTAAGAAATTACATAAATAACGCAATATAATATTAAATAACGTAATAATATTTTTACTTATAGGATGATATGAGGCTGACTATCCATAATGCAAAAAATAGTCACCCCTGTTAATGTTGCAGTGTTAATGTTCATTTGAGGTTTTGATTTTAATATGTGAGTAGATACGTACCTAAACATGCAGCATTTGTAACCGCAAATTTGCACATGTCTGTTTGTGGGCATGCACTCAATATGAATCTTAAATATTAATTTATCTGTGCAACTAAGATTCAAGATATTATCCATGAATATAAAAAATATTTTTTATGTCCCTTTTACTCAAGTGTAATCTGGAGATTTAACTTTCCTCTCGTAAGGTTTTTAACGACGTCAATTTATTTCAGTAGGTACTTTCACGTTGCTTAACAAAATGTTATATAGAAGAATTAAGCTTTCAAGTGAGAGAAGAAACGAGAAGTCTTATTATGAAGGCGCCTACTAAAAAAATATTGATTATTAAAAATGGAATCACAATTCAAGGAGTAATTTAACAAATGACAAAATTCTCTCAAGCTAATACTAATCTAATCTAGTGTAAATTGCAAAGATATGTAACGTTTGAGATTCATATTACATGTAATCCCACAAGTAGCCACGTATAAGTCCGCGCTTAGACATGCCTCATGTAGACTTACAACACAAAAACACAAATCTCAAATGAGCATACAACTCTTGCTGACCTTCCCTGAAACTGGGATGACATTTGCAAAGAGATCCATTTTCTACTGCATGGGTGGTCAGCAGCATACCATAAGTATTACAATAAAGAGTTGGAATATTAAAAAAAAAAAAAAAAAACTTTTTACAAAAAAAAATGTTTTATTTCACTAAAATTTCAGTATTGACATGAAAAAACGTTTTTTAAGAGACAATTGTTCATCTTCAGTTTCTTTTAAGATAATATCCAACTAAAAAAATAATAATAAGCGGTTATAACATCAAATTTAACTTAACTTTCATTCCATCTTTGTTTTTCAATGAAAGCATCAAAATACTCGTACCATAAAATATTTGAATCCAGGATCTTTCTATTCAGAATTCTACAACGTACCGCGTTACCACCAAGCCACAGAGCGGATACAAAATGAAAACAAACAATATGATAGGTACTCGAGCCTGTCTTTGTTGATTGTAGTAATACTACTATTCCTATACTATGCTTGGTAGACCACTGCCGGTGGTAAAAACCGTCTCTTTTCGGCATACATTGCCTCCTTAGCGGTACATTACACTATTCCATTGGTCGGCAACTCGTGACTTGCGAGCTGAATGCGGCGCTTAAGAAATTTTATTCTTACATTAAACTTTTACGTTTTACTATATTTGGAGTTGATTGAGAAACTTTACATTACTTCAAATATTTTAAATTTGTGTGTGTGTGTTTTTTTAAAATAAATTCGTGAAAAACAATACGTTCAATTTACTAATATATTTAGCCTGGCCATAAAAATGTATTTACATCAAAATAAATTTTCCCATTCAGATTACGACTCAATAGTCGGAATAAAAGTAAAACAGAAAATATGAAGAAAGCTGAATATACTCGTAACTGGAGAGAACTGCAACTCGCAGAATTTAAAACTCGATGATTTTCAACACGCCGTATATTTGGTACAAGTTTAAAACGACATCACAACTTTCCCGCTGGGAGTTCATTGCAAAAGAGAAAGAGAGCTTACAAAAAATGTGACATTAGACGCAAAAACGTCTTCTTCTTCTTTTCACTTTCAACGGCTAGGTGTCAACCGGCGGGATGTCAGTTAGTTTAGTTGGAAAAGTGTCCGATTTCTGAGTTAAAATTGAAAGACTAAAACTGATTGACTTATGGGCAAGTCTTGGTGACAAGGAGTACAACTTAGTGACAAGACGTCCCTGATCACTAAAAAACGGTTCCTTTGTGATCAGAGAAAATCCTTTAATTTTCAATCAAGTTGGTGAAACTGCAATGTTGACGTCCTAACCTGCAAAAGTAAATACGTAGTTGTTACCATGATCTCTGCAAAGTTGTGTCGATTTTCCCTTAACAGTATTCTAATAATGGACTCGGGCCAAATTCCAAAGATAAAAAAATGTGACTTAGGTATCACTGTCGGGTTTCTAGAGGAAAGGTAAACTAATATTTTGATAGTGATTGTTAAGGACCCTATATCATAGGTCTGTGACGTTTAACCGTCAAAAAAAAATGGTTAAAATGGTGTGCTGTGTCATATTATAGTATACTATCAATATCTTGTATTGAATTTAAGTTTGGTCTAGTTTCAAACGCCTACGAAAATTATTTATTAGGGTATTTGTAAATAAATTCAGCTCTCAGAATTATCCACAAATGATTGTTTTTTATTTTGACTAAAAAGTTTGTCGACCAATGCGCCATTCTACAGAGAGTACCACCTCGCCCGACAGGCAGGTAGGTACTAAGCCGGCTGTTTCCTTTTTGCTGCGCTCGAAACCGTCACAACACTGCGAGCAAGTGCGCCGGTCTGACGCGCGCATGCGTCGCGATTTTAAATTACGAACGTTCCAAAATTTTCAAATTTCGAATCGACATAAAAATAAATAAACAAATGCCTAAATTCGAAATTCAAAATTGACAGTAATTTTAACCCGTTACATACCGCGATTTTTTTCAAAGTGAAAATAAACTTTTTTTATGAAGTGTGTTTTTTAATATATATTTTTTATAGTGTAAGTTAAAATGTAGTATAGTTTATAGTGGACGATTTGTTGTCAAGTGACTTGTTTAAAAAGTTGTGCTATTGGATGTTTTCATACTTGTTTTACTGTGGATTGAAAAGCTGATTTCACAGGTGAATACATTAAATTATTGTAATTTTGAACTTGTGTGCGTTCGATGGAAGCGGTTTCCCTTTTGTAGCTGGCTGGCTACTTTACAACTGCATCGCGTTCTACTTTTGAAAAACATGACGGAGAATTATTGCTTCTTTCGTTTTATTTTTCGTTTTCTTGAGAAAGTATGAGTTTCAAACAATTCATATAAGTGGTTGCAAGCAATCCATCCATATTTTTCAATGTGATTTTTTTCATGTATGATTATTTTTAATATTTATTTCACAAAAATAAAGAAATCAGTAGATAAGTAAAATGCAACTCTAATAAGTATGTGATTCAAATCGATATTTTATTTTGGATTAAATTATTAAATACTTATTCTTATCAGGACTAATTCATTATTATGAAACTAATAAGAATATAAAGTAATGATGAAGTAAATACGTATTAAAGTGCAGATAATTATCTCAATTTGCATATTAAAATATACATATGTCAGTACAAGTTGTGTACTTGCGTTTATAACAATCTTTTGAGTACTTACGTTTTTTATATTTAAGATTAAAAATAGTAACCAAATTTGGCATTCATTATGGCTGATATTTCTGATAAGGAGTCTCCACTCAAGTCCATCTTGCATTCTACGTACATTTCCTCAATCGCTAAATCTCGCACATTTTTGTTTATATTTTACCACAGATCATATTTTACCTATGTCACAATCTCTTTAATTTTGTCAATCCATTATTTGTATTGGCTTATTTAAACATACAATGAGTGCTAGATTTATAAGTTCATACAACTTTTTCTTTCATTTTAATTAAAAAAAGAGTGCATGTTGACACATATTTGCACATAGTAATTTTCGTGTTAGAAGAAAAATGGCATCTCATTTTGCAATAAAGTGGCAGTTATTGTTTACAGTTGTACATTTTTCTGAATTACTGCTTGTGCTATGGTAACTAGATGTTGCAAATCACGAAACGAAGGCACGCAACTTCATATATTGTGGTCTGAAATATTACTTATGAACAGGCAAATTACAAAATTATATGAATTAACAGAACAACACATCGCCTACTTCTGTATATTGTCTGTGTATATGTTAACATGATGAGTATAACCTCATTTGTTTTAAAAAACACACCTACTTATTTATCTAAGTTGCAAAATAAGCACGCATCTATGTTACCAGATATGTGACATTGTTGTTTGTTGCCTTATTATACGTATAATCGGTCAGTATTTATTTATTTTGTGAATAAAAATGCAAACAAAACACAAGATGCATCATAGGAAAATGAATAAAAATACGACGATTTGAACCTTTCAATGAATATATCACATTTTATTTATTCTAATCTAATCTAATCTAAGCTGCAAAGATTATATCATTTAAGATTTATATTAAATGCATTCCCACAAGCAGACATGTATAATTTCGCGCTAATACATGCCGCATGTGGACCTACAATATAAAAACCCAATCTCAAATGAACAAAAGCCCTGCAACTCTTGCCGTCCTTCCCTGAAACAGGGGTGACATTGGCAAAGTGAACAATTTTTTTACAGTATGGGTGGTCAGCCGCATACCAACCTATAAGTCAAGGAACTTCATAAAAAAACACACACACACACACATACACACACCAGCGTTCTAACAAATCAGAAATATTTTTTGACAATGAGTCAGTTTGGACCTTAAAGGCTTAAACCATTCGCTCAGCGAACCTACTTACAGATGTTCAACTATCGAGTTAACAATCCCCAAATTTTTACATTTTTTTCAATGTTTTGTTTCTAAATTTTTAAAACTCCAACATTTGGTGAACACGTGACATAAATAATCTATGTTTAGTGACAGATATTCTCAGCGTTCTAGCTTATTGTTACAAAATAACAATCCCTCAAAAACACGGCATGACAAGGGTTAATATTTTGTATTCTATTCTATGTCAAGTAATCCTCGTTCAAAATTAGAAAACCCGAAGTATACAATCAAGAATAATATGTGCGGAAACTAAAACAGCGCCCATAGAGAACGTTTAAGTTTCTCAACATTTTTAGTTGAGTTTGACGTAAATTTTTATTCTGAAATGTTTTTTTCCAGCTAAAAATCTGCTGTCCACATGTGTTGAGAATTTTCTGGGCGAGGTTTTACGATTTACGATCCTACATTCACAATGGATTCTGTGCATCGGAAGGAATGTCTTTTGAGATGCAAATGAGACATTCAAAATATTATTTCAATTCCAAACAGACAAAAGGCAGAAATATTATTTCAACGAAACAAATACCGCTAGAGTCTATATCCGATACCGGTATAGTAACTATACAAATTTTACGTACAATCAATGCGTTTTATTTGTAATCGTATAGAAAGTAAAACGCTCACTAGGGGCGCTGTTTTTGTTTCCATATATTGTTGGTAAAAAGCCAAGTGTAACGTTTTGTACTTGAGGCACGTTGCGCTATTTCTCCGATAAGATTGTTTGTTTATAGCGGACTCGCTATACAGCTGATCGTTGACTAAGAACGGTAAGAGTCTTGTGTTGTGGTTATATTTGATACTTATCTGAATGTTTAAGAGTATATTATAGCGCGATAGGTAATGCACAATTTCAATACCAAGAAATGGCGGTTGATCTGTAATGTTGGCGGCTAGGGTTTATTAAATTGGAATTGGTTTTCTGTTTTAGTTTTGATGTCCATAGATATTAGTATTTATTGATTAAAAAATGCAATTTGTCGTGTATGTTCCTTGACTTATAGGTTGGTATGTGGCTGACCACCCATGCTGTAAAAATGGCTTACTTTGCCAATGTCACCCCGGTCTCAGTGAAGGACGGCAAGAGTTGCAGGGTGTATGTCCATTTGAGATTTGGTTTTTGTGTTGTAGTTTCGCGAACTTGCAAACTTGTTCTGAGAATGCATGTAATGTAAATCTCCAATGTAACATATCTTTGCAACTTAGATTAGATTAGATTTAAAAAAAATATTTTTCCTATACCTACTGATAATTTTTCCAGTAGCTGTAACTCTGTCAATATTCCACTACATGTGGTCAGTGTCTCAGCAGAATTGCTTCCATTTCTTCCTGCCTTGCTTACATCTTTCAGTTCATTTATCTTCTTATTTTGGTGTCACTTCTATCGAAGATCGGTGATCATCACGGCTATTTTGGCCTTGGAAGCTAAAGCTCGAAACAGGGATTTGGTGCTTTTGTTGCACCATTGTCGCACGTTTTTCAGCCACAAAATTTTTCGGCATCCCTTAGTTCTTCTCCCTTCAATCTTATCCTGTATGACGAGATGAAGAAGGCGGTATTTCTCATTTATTTCTCAAAATGTAAACAAATTGGGTTCTACATACATTCATATCCCATTCCTTTTTAGGACATTTACTCATTTTAAATTATTTCTGTGTATCCCATTCATTCCCAACTTTGCTAATCTAATAAAGCCATACTTTTTTTGTTGTTTTTCCATAATTTTAATAAATACAAAAACCTACTTGTGTATCTTCTTATTTGACAAGCTCTAGTTTTAACTTTTATAAAACACGTTATTTTATTTGTAGTTAGGGAAATATATTTAATCTTATAGTATACCCTATAATTCGAGGTCAGAATAATCAATCGAAGGGGTCCCACATTCCTGTCTATCAGGGAGGTAGAATACGTGAGCTGTGCGTCATAAACTACCGAAAGGACTAAGATATCCCATTTTTTACGTAACGTTTATAATAAATTGGGATTCTTTGTGGCTTCTAATCGATTATAGCATAACTTCCCCCCTTTGAATCCGGCCGTAAAAACATCATAAAAGCTCCGACTCTCAGGTCAAAAGCAGGGACGGCTTATTAAGGATGCTCTGTGCCTAGGAAAACGTGGTAATATTAAATTACTCCGTAGCGCAAACAGTTAATATGTTTGTCAGTTAATTAACAAAGAAAAAACGTTTTTCACGAAGAAAATATGCTACAATACTAAAATTAATAAAAAAAAAACAGATTTTCCATAAACTGTTATTGGAGAACTTACTATTCTAGCTTTGTAAGTAAACTGTATACATCCTTATAATGCGATAATCAAAGATGAACTCAGCTTAAAGTCATAATCAGACTCTTCAGTTACTTACTTAAAATATGAAACTTATAAAAATGGTAAAAAATATAATTGTACATTGAAGCTTTCACGGCCGGTACTTGTTGACATAACAATTACTTTTTTCGGGTTATGTAGCCGTGGTCTGGTTGATTTATTCCGGACAGTTTTGCCCATTGCTCCGATGGGCATTATCAGCGGTTGGCTAGTTGCTGTGATCTTCTTACAGGATCTGGTGTTCTGGAAGCAACGCTAGTCTAGCCAAAAGCTAGCGTAGCTTCTTAAACTTGTAAAACAACAACACCAGTTGGAGATGACGGCGTTTGCACGAAATCATACTTTTCAAATTAAAATTACGAAGGATTAGGTGAGGTTTACATCATATCGCATACAGCAAATATTTTTTTACACTGCGCAGAATCAAATTCAATCATTATCTCAAAAATCATAAATTTTAGAGATGACGGCGTTTGCAGTTATACGACTCAACGTCAAGTGCCCTGAGTGGATTTTAAATTAGTCAAATCCTGAAGCCGTCTCTGGCAAAAGCACACACAACACAACAAAACCAGCCGCGTTCTCGATAAAGAAGCAAAAAGTACAAAATGCATTAAGAATGAAACCACATGGCTCGTACTATATTATTGCCATACTACCTGTGTGTGTACATACCCATAACGCAGGTTATAAAGTGTAATTTGTATACGTGGGGCAGTTGTTCACAACCTTTATCAGAATTTAAAAAAAAAACATCCTATTACGCCTGATGATAGTGAGAGGACTTAAAAAGTACATAGTAAAAATATACGTGTTATATATATATATATATATATATATATATATATATATTTGGATGACTTCTATTTCTTTCTTCTTTTGGGCGCCGTTTAGTGGCTCCAGCCACCCCAAGGGCGCCCACCGCTCACTCTCTTCTTGTGAAAATGGTGGTCTTCAGCTCCTTCCTGAAGCGCTCCTCGCTGGTTTCCGTCCTCAGCTTCAAAGGCAGCCGGTTCCAGCACAACGGTCCCGCCGTACTGAACGCCCTATCCCCAAAGCCCGTTCTGCTCCGTCGAGATGGCATTTTCAGCTTGTTGATAGCATCACTCTGCGCCGAGCGAAGAGTGCACCGCTTATCAAAAATCTCGTCAAGCTTACAATGTTATGTTTTATAATGAAAAATGAACATATTGTATTTTCTCTGAATCTCTTTAAAATATAATAAATTTTATTATCATCATTTTGTTGCCAATGCATTAAACAATATTTTGACAAGTAGGTTAGTACATTTGCTTTACATATTTTTGGAGGTTGGGTCAAAAATAAAGAAAATCGGAAAGATACATTGATTCAATTATGTATCATTTAATCTATCAATAATCTAAGTTGCAAATTCATATTGAACGCAGGTTCAAAAGCATTACATGTAAATGTAAGTACGTGCTGTCACATACTGCATGTGTACCTAAATACAAAAGTAAAGCCCAAATCTTAAATTAACACAAACCTTGCAACATATTTCCCTAAACCAGGACATTGGTAGAAGAGAACCAATGTTTTACAGAAAAAGTCAACCGAAATTATTATATAATTTTTTAATGGCATATTTTTTTATTCTGTTAGTTTTTTTAGAATGTGAGATACGTAGTAAAACAACTGGCACTGTTTTAATACCATGAATGGCACAGATTTCTCGCGACCCACCGGTTTGCTTCAGCTGTGTGTTAGTTCACGCGGTCAAAGCCCACGCTGCTCTGTGGATTGTTCAGCAGGCAGGCGCGGGCTCGAGTCCATAAAGCGCTGGAAGTTAGACTTATTATAATATCAGTCATATAAAATCAAATACGTCAATCTAGGTTTATTTTGGAAATTAAATAAATATACAGAAAAATTGCAAATAATTTTCTCATCAATTCTATACATTTATATAATTTTAGATCAAATCTTTGATTGCCGCTTTTGATTTTATACAACTAATATATATAAAAAATATAAAAAATAGTTATACATCATAATCGAACCAAAAGCGGCAAACTAGGACTTTTTCGACTAAGAGATAAATGTATGACGCAAACGCAAACGCAAACGCAACTAAGCTACACATATAGTGTAACTTCTTGCCGCGTTATCCCCGAAGGGGTCGCATGTGGCGAGTTGAACCTACATATGAAAACACTGTAAATGCGTTTCTCATCGTTTCCATACACTTACTTGATTTTCCACAAAAATCCTAGATTGACGTTTTTGATTCTATGCGGCTCATAGTATAAATAGCCACACGCCCACAAGAATATGAAGGGTTGGGTATAGTACCCCAAGTATGAAGCATTACATTCAGATTCATACATAACGTTTAACAAAAAATATATAGTAACTTTAACGTTCAGTAGAGGCGCTGTTTTAATTACCGTAGGTTTTATGGTACACGCTATGTTTGAATTTAAAAATAAAGTTTAATGAGTTCAGAAAGGGTTAGGTTAGGTACTAACAATTAGAAAAATACCTCAAAAAAGGTACTCATGTCTTAAATAACTTTGAAATTTTGATTACCCAGATCTTCATAGTAATAAAAAGGTTTAAAGATTATTATGTTTTTATTTTGTACCTCTATTAATAAAGACATCACAGCTCACTTGATAGAATGCTTGCATTTCATGCCCAGATCTCGGGTTTGATTCCCGCCAAGGGTGTCAAAAATAATTTTCCGTTCCGGGGCTTATTTCAAACTCGAAATAAAATACCACCAAGGTTTCCGCAGCTTTTACAAGAAATGATAACTAGCTTCCACGGGAGCTGGCCGCTTAGACCGGCACCCTTACCTGTAAAAATTAAAGGGTTCCACTTGTCACGTGCGACCCCTTCGAGGATAACGCGACAAGGAATTTCATTGTACGTATAGCTCAGTTGCATTTTTAAGCTCATACTGTTACGAAAATGTATTTGTGTGTTTTTGTCGTTATTTGTATTGGTTGAGATTGCTCGAGTGTTCTGGTAAGTTCTCGCATAATCCAGTTCTCAGTGATTCAAGAATTATCCTTAGTCTTACTATAAATAAGGAGCAAATCTGACTGCAGCGAGAGAGTTAAAGCGAACGTTGCATTGTGTAGGTATAATGTTAACTCTGTGTGTGAACCGTATCTAAGATAAATTGTGCAAAATAAATAAACGCATTTTTTATTAAATTGAACCCGGTTGACTCATAACAATATTATTTAATACTAAATTTATGTAAGTATTCAGGCGTGCCCCATTTGTTTTGACATGGATCCAAAAATGACCAACCATTATTTCTGTGTGTAGGCAGGCTACAATGGTCGTAAAGCACTGACTTTTAAATAACTTTAATGGAACATTATGGTTAACAGAGTGGGCCCACCACTGTAAAAATATACGTCTTATATATATATATATTTGGATGACTTCTATTTCTTTCTTCTTTTGGGCGCCGTTTAGTGGCTCCAGCCACCCCAAGGGCGCCCACCGCTCACTCTCTTCTTGAGAAAATGGTGGTCTTCAGCTCCTTCCTGAAGCGCTCCTCGCTGGTTTCCGTCCTCAGCTTCAAAGGCAGCCGGTTCCAGCACAACGGTCCCGCCGTACTGAACGCCCTATCCCCAAAGCCCGTTCTGCTCCGTCGAGATGGCATTTTTAGCTTGTTGATAGCATCACTCTGCGCCGAGCGAAGAGTGCACCGCTTATCAAAAATCTCGTCAAGCTTACAATGTTATGTTATATAATGAAAAATGAACATATTGTATTTTCTCTGAATCTCTTTAAAATATAATAAATTTTATTATCATCATTTTGTTGCCAATGCATTAAACAATATTTTGACAAGTAGGTAAGTACATTTGCTTTACATATTTTTGGAGGTTGGGTCAAAAATAAAGAAAATCTGAAAGAGACATAGATTCAATTATGTATCATTTAATCTATCAATAATCTAAGTTGCAAATTTATGTTGAATCTAATCTAATCTAATCTAAGCTGCAAAGATATATATCATTTAAGATTTATACTAAATGCATTCCCACAAGCAGATATGTATAATTTCGCGCTAACACATGCCGCATGTGGACCTACAATATAAAAACCCAATCTCAAATGAACATAAGCCTTGCAACTCTTGCCGTCCTTCCCTGAAACAGGGGTGACATTGGCAAAGTGAACCAATTTTTATATTATGGGTGGTCAGCCGCACAACAACCTATAAGTCAAGGAACATACATGACAAATTACATTTTTTTAAATCAAAGAATAAAAATAACAATATATACATGGACATAAAAAACTAAATCATAAAACCAATTTCACTTTAACAAACCCAAACCCTTGAACGCAGGTTCAAAAGCATTACATGTAAATGTAAGTACGTGCTGTCACATACTGCATGTGTACCTAAATACAAAAGTAAAGCCCAAATCTTAAATTAACACAAACCTTGCAACATATTTCCCTAAACCAGGACATTGGTAGAAGAGAACCAATGTTTTACAGAAAAAGTCAACCGAAATTATTATATAATTTTTTAATGGCATATTTTTTTATTCTGTTAGTTTTTTTAGAATGTAAGATACGTAGTAAAACAACAGCTGCTGTTTTAATACCATGAATGGCACAGATTTCTCGCGACCCACCGGTTTGCTTCAGCTGTGTGTTAGTTCACGCGGTCAAAGCCCACGCTGCTCTGTGGATTGTTCAGCAGGCAGGCGCGGGCTCGAGTCCATAAAGCGCTGGAAGTCAGACTCATTATAATATCAGTCATATAAAATCAAATACGTCAATCTAGGTTTTTTTTGGAAATTAAATAAATATACAGAAAAATTGCAAATAATTTTCTCATCGATTCTATACATTTATCTAATTTTAGATCAAATCTTTGATTGCCGCTTTTGATTTTATTCAACTAATATGAAATAATACTTATACATCATAAACGAACCAAAAGCGGCAAACTAGGACTTTTTCGACTTACGTTATCACATACGTTAAATGTATGAAAACACTTTAAATGCGTTTCTCATCATTTACATACATTTACTTGATTTTCCACAAAAATCCTAGATAGACGTTTTTGATTCTATTAGCCACACGCCCACAAAAATATGAAGGGTTGGGTATAGTACCCCAAGTATGAAGCATTACATTCAGATTCATACATAACGTTTAACAAAAAATATATAGTAACTTTAACGTTCAGTAGAGGCGCTGTTTTAATTACCGTAGGCTTTATAGTAAACGCTATGTTTGAATTTAAAAATAAAGTTTAATGAGTTCAGAAAGGGTTAGGTTAGGTACTAACAATTAGAAAAATACCTCAAAAAAGGTACTCGTGTCTTAAATAACTTTGAAATTTGATTGCCCATCTTCATAGTAATAAAAAGGTTTAAATATTATTATGTATTTATTTTGTACCTTTATTAATAAAGGCATTACAGCTCACTTGATAGAATACTTACATTTCATGTCCAAAGCTCGGGTTCGATTTCCGCCGTGGGTGTCAGAAATAATTTTAAAAATAAAATACCACCAAGGTTTACGCAGCTTTTACAATAAATAACAACTAGCCTCCTCGGGAGCTGGCTAAGGCCGGCCCCCTTACCTGTAAAAATTAAAGGGTTCCACTTGTCACATGCGACCCCTTCGAGGATAACGCGGCAAGGAATTTCACTAAACGTGTAGCTTAGTTGCGGTTTTTAGTTCATACTTTTACGAATATTATAATTGTGTGTTTTTGTTTGTCTATGTTAGCGTATGCGATAAAGTTTATATTTGTATAAGTCGAGATTGCTCGAGTGTTCTGGTGAGGTTGCATGTTCCAGTTCTCAGTGATTCGAGAATCCTCCAATCCTCAGTGATTCCAGTCTTAGTAAATAAGGACCAAATCTGACTGCAGCGAGAGAAGTCAAGCGACCATTGCATTGTGTCGGTATAAAATAGACTCTGTGTGTGAACCGTATCTAAGATAAATTGTGCAAAATAAATAAACGCATTTTTTATTAAATTGAACCCGGTTGACTCATTACAATATTATTTAATACCAAATTTATGTAAGTATTCAGGCGTGCCCCATTTGTTTTGACATGGATCCAAAAATGACCAAACATTATTTCTGTGTGTAGGCAGGCTACAATGGTCGTAAAGCACTGATTTTTAAATAACTTTAATGGAACATTATGGTTAACAGAGTGGGCCCACCTTGATTTCGGTTACTATTTTTAGTCAGGACATAGCCCACTACAATTTCAGGTTATGTTATATTTTTGTATGCTCAGAAGCGCAACTTCTTTTTTAGGGCCAGTATTTTCAACGTTAGCTTAATATGTGACTTTAAACTGATAATAAAAAAATACCCACATGATTGACATAAGTGCGCCCTTTTCATTCAGTGTATAGTCGTAATGCTAACGTTGAAAATACGCAGCCTTAGTGAAGAAAGTCATTTTATCAGAAAAAAAAACTTACAAAAATAGCCCACGAAGAAAAAATAAACAAAAATATTTTACTTTGTCTTACTTCGAAATGAATGAACGCACATTTTTTTGAAGATGTTAAAAGTATCTACTTCAATTATTTTCTTACAGCAGTTGGTACATTTTTAACTTTACATAATCAGAGCTGCAAATATATATCAACATTTAAAATTCACATGAAATGCATGCCTACAAACAGACATAATATGTTAGTTCGCGCTTACATATGCTTGTGTACACCTCAAATGACCATTAATCCTGCAACCTTTTTTTCCAACTTCCCTGAAACATGGGGCAACATTGGAAAAGTGAAACATTTTTTAACAGTGTGTGTGTTATCCTCATACCAACCTATAAGTCATGGAATATACAATAAATGCACAATGTACATTAACTCTGAATTAATTTGACCGGTCTGTAGCTCAGTGGTAACACTGCGGACTCTGAATGGGAAGGTTGTGGGTTCGAATCTCGGTGGAGCACAAAAAATATACCATTTATAATTTCAAATTTGCTCTTCGCTGGGTTGAAAAATTCATAAACCTTTACCAATGACCGGTCACCAAAGGTCCATCCAGCCTTACAGCAACTGGGTCTTGCTTGAGTATTGGCGCTTTGTAGCGACGACTAAGCTCGTACACCTCTGCGGCACTTCAACAAGTGTCATAGACCCCTAGAGTCTCTAGAATCTAGGGAGTCTCATGCACAGGATTTCTTACAAAAAAAAACTACATGCCCAACTTCAAATTTGAGTCTCTGCAACTTAGATTATAGGTTACTGGTTACGCCTGTGTCGCCAGGATACGGCACGCAGTTACTAGGAATTTCCATGCGAGATGGTGTCACGCAGTGGCGCACCTCTATTCCAAGTAGGTGGTCCCAACAATAGAGACCAAATAAACTATAACAGAGGTATTATGCTCTATAATGCCGGCAAAGAGACGCCATTTGTTGTACAGATATTCAATTATTAGTCAAGATTATCATAATGCTATGTGGTATTGTCAGGAGACGACCTCACGTTATGTCATTCATCCTATTGAGTCATACAAATGTGACTTGTGGGATCCTGTGTCAAGGGTATGTCTTTCCAACAATAAACCAGCTCCTTGACTAATAGGTTGGTTTGAGACTGACTCTCATGCTGTACAAACTTGGTTAACTTTTGCCAATGCCATTCAGGTTTCAGGGAAGGTCGGCAGGAGTTGAAAGGTTTAGTTACAATTTTTTTTAACCAATCTTCCAGAAAATGAGTATTTTTTCAATTGTGACCTGACTAGCGATGACCTAAGTAATAGCTCTTGAGGTGTGATTCACACATACGTAAACGGTAGTCAGCGAAATCATCAAGATATTTTCTCCTCACAGTGAAAACTATATTTTGTTTTTGGATTTTTGGACAGGTTATTCGTAAATTTCAATCTGTAACAATATATAATTTTAGTAGTCATTTTTAAGCACCCGTTTACTATGCATTTGAGTAGACAAGTAGGTACTAGAGTTACTGAATAAATTTAAGACTTACAGCCATTACACACTTTACGCGTTCTTCTCTGTTTGTCTGTGTTTTTGTTGTTGTATGCGACGCCAGATCTGAAGTTCAGTAGTTTCTGGAGATTTGCGAAAGCTTTCACACGGCTTCTCCTGTATTTCATAGACTATTCGGACAGAAAATGGGTACTATAATCGTCTTTTCTGATGACATATCCTCACTTATATCCCCTCCTCTAGTCATACCAGGAACTCGTAGAACGGCTCACATCCAACCGTTTGCAGTCGATATCAAAACTATGAAGAACAAAACAAAGCAACGCAACACGCACCACAGCACTGCGCAGCTAACATCTCTGCAATTGGATAAGAATATCAATTGCCACATCACCAACACCTCTGCAGCATTACTACAAAAGTCATAGACCCCTAAAGCCTCTTGAATCTAGGGAGTCTCCCGCACAGGGTTCCTTAAAAAAAGAATGCGTTGTGTTCGCCCTAAGGGCTTTCAACGGAAAATTTCATAACTATATTACTTTGTACATGGATGTTAATATGAGTCACAGAAGCATGTAAAACGTTTCTTACATTAAATTCTCAAGTAGTCTACTGGAGGGTCATGCATCAAGAATGCAAAGTGCACTTATCTGCCATCTCGAGTTTCACGAAAACATCAAAACATAAATTCAAAAGGGATTGCATCCTGTCAACGCATTCTCAAGTGGCGCACTGACGTCATCCGGCCGCTGAGATATGGCCACGTAAAACATGAGCCTTATGATCTCCCTGTCGGCTACCGAGACAACGGCAAGAAACTCTTTCTTTCTTTGTCTTCTTTGGTTAAATTTCTGTCAAAAATCGGCGATCATCAAGGCTGTTTTTATTTTAAAGTTGATGTAGCTCTAAAAAGGCATTGAGCCTTTCTTTAATCTGTGTTGCAAAGTATATGATTAACATTTCAGATTCCGTTTTGATGTATGCCTACCAGCAGACACAAGACGGTTAACGCTTCCCTGTAAGTCTTGCCACCCTTTGCAGAAACAGAAATTGACTTTGGCAAACTTTTTTGTGGGTTCTTTTTCAAGTCAATTTGTGGGGAATATTGCAATTTACCAAACTATTTCTTCAGAGCCAAAAACAGGGACTAACAACTTTATTTTATGAATTCGTTATTCATAGCTACCTCCTAACATCTGTTAAAAAAAAAAAAAATTAGGCTGATTGATTTGGTGAGCTCTGTTTTGATCATAATGAGGGACTGATGGTATTCGAACCATGCTGTTTTAATTCAAACATAAGCTTGTATTTTTTATCAAACACACCTGATCTTTCAGTTCTTCGTCTGCCCCAACAAGAATTTTCATGCTCAGCTTTGTCTTTCAGTATTCCTCACCAACATTCTGTGCATGTCTGGAATTTTAATCGGTGACGAGTTCGAAGAATGCAGGAAAGTGTTTGACGAAAATGTCTTCTTTTTTCGGCATTGTTTCGTCTACGTGACGAAATTTGTAATCAGCTTCTTTGTCCATTTTTGTTAGATGCCATTTTTGAGTTTTTCTTCTTAATTTTCTGTTAATAACAACCCAATGTATTCTCACATTGGTTTATCAACATACTCACTCTTACATGGGTTATTAATACATTTTATATGAATCTCAAATGTTAACAAATCTTTGCGAATTTAGATTATAGACTTTTAGAAAATTGGCACATTGTTAACTCTTTAGACCGTTTGTAGTTTAATGGTCAACCTTACGGTTGTGTAATTGGTTGGTAGTGGGTTTGATTACCTGTAAAGCACGAAAGAAAATAAATTAATTTAAGAAAGTATCCTTGATATTCCTTAGCTTATTGGTTGGTATAAGCCTGACCACTTATAAGCCTACACTCTTCGCTAGGTTGAAAAAATCATCTTTAAATACCAAAGGTTCATTCAGCCTTACAGCAATTTGGTATTGCTTGAGAATTGGCGCTTTTTGCAGTTACGAGCAAGCTTGAAGAGAGCTCTTAGCCTGTGATTCACACAAAAACAGTGTTCACCAAATACATCATCCTTACATTATTTTATATTTCATCATCCAAAAAAATTCTCTCTTGATCACATGGCATTCATTTCCTTTAAGATATCTCTCTTCTCTGATCGGATCTTCTTTGATGATTCTTCCACCTGTCCTTGATATGAATCTCAAACATTTGCAAAACTAGAAATATTGTGTGAGAACTTTGAAATATTAACGATTAATCTGAGACCGATGGGAACGGGATGCGAACCAGCGTTTTGCTGTTTCATAACCAGAAGTATTACCGTTAGACTAATGATCAACAACAAAGTTGCGGAATAAAATATAAAAAAATATTAACTTATCGTCACTCATATTATCGATTAGTAAAAGGCATAAAATTTATCATACTATTAAATCCATCTTGAAATATGAATGACTAATGATAATTATGATAGACATTGAGATAAATCTGAAAATGTATGAGTGTCTGGAGTCTTCTAGTTCATGCTCAGGTGTGCTGGTGGAGAAACGTATGGAAGAGTCCAGACACGCTATAGTGAACTCTCAACCCTTAAGCAACACTTTGTATGAAGGAAGATTTTTACTGAAAGCAACAGAACATTCATTCGTATAAACAAATCGTCACTTTAAAGGTATAACTGAATAAGTACTGATTCACTGATTTGAGAAATTGGGGCTTAAACATTTTACTGGGTGTAGGTAACTTCTCATGGTAAGTTAATTAATTATAAGGAAGTGCTCATGAAAACCTTTTAAACTAAGAGTTTTTTTTTTGTTCTTTCTCGTAGAAAATAGAAAAAAATGTGCATTTTTCAAAAAAAATCATATTAGCTTAATATGCCACTAATTTAGTTTTACTTATAAGGTATCGAAATATCTGTATGAGTATATTTTGTAATTTATTACATTCAGTGATCTGTGATTACAACTAATAGAATCATTTCAATATCAAAATTACTTGTGTTTTATTAAAACTTAAGAACATGAATTACGTAGACAAAAATAAAGCGTGGAAGGGGAAAGACCGAGGAAAGAATGGATTGATCAAATAAATTTTAAATTATGAAATTTATTCATTATCATTGAGAGATAATTGAATTGAATTGATAATTTTAATGGCTTAGAGATTTCGGTTTTCGATTGCATTTATGTTTCGCTTCTCACGGTGTCATGCCGGCCATTTCAATAACCCGATTTGCACTGCATTGCGAATTTTGCACAACGCCAAAAGTGACTCAATACTTATCAAATAATAGCAAGCTTGCAAAACGAGCTGTGAATAGAAAATGATATAAATAAATCTAAAAAGTTATACGAATTTTTTTTTTATGAAAAGTTTTACATAGATAAGAATATGGCCTCTTAAAAGATATCAGATAAAAACTCTAAAAAAATCACCCACAGTGACGAAACATAAGTGAACCGAAAAACAAAAATATTATAGATAGATAGTCTACATTTCTACAAGCAGTTTGGGTACATCAAAAAAGTTTTATTTTTCATTTACATGTTTCTGTTAATTCTTACATTAGAATAAATTCAGGTTTTTTTTTATCAATAGAATAAAAAATTGATGTATCAAAAAAATACGATGCGCCTGAACCAAGAAATATATCAAAATAGACGTAATAAGAGACATCTGAAAAAGGAATCCATTCATAATCTAAGTTGCAAAGATGTATTGACATTTAAGGCTCATTTTTAATGCATGCACAAGCAGGCACATTCGCGCCTACACATGATGCATTTGTACATACAAAATAAACCAAACCTCGCAAGAACATAAAGTCTGCTACTCCTTACGCCTTTCCCTTAAACCGAGATGGCAAATGGAAAATGTGAATCAAGTTTTTACAGCATGGGTGGTCAGTCTCATACCAAACTATAAGTCAAGGAAATAATATAATACACAAAATTAATTAACAGATTTTCAGCACAAGATTCAATGTGTATCTTCTATGATTATAAATTAAGATGCCCATTTAATATTTGGTGCATAACGGAGATGAATAGGAGACGGGGAAATTATTAATTGAAAAGCGATTGAAAAGAACGCTAGTTGCTTCTAATTATTTCTCTTTATACAAGCTTGTTAAGATAAAATGCAAATGGGTACATGGTAAGGCAGAATTCTCTTTTGGGAAAGTGTATTTTCTTCTTGAAGAGATATTTATAAGAAGCAAATAAAATGTTCATATATCTCGAAAAGCAAATTATCTACATACCTTTTCTAAATTATCAACTGTTTATAAAATATCCTTACTTGTGTTAAATATCCTTACTTACTTACCTTAATTGTAAAATATCCTTACTACGCCTAAATATCGCTGCCTTAGTTCTTGTTTATCGTATACGCCATTGAGAAAATTTTACATGAGCAATGTTTGCATGTGTACTGGACCAATGTGTCTTATGAAAACAAGAAATTTATTTAACAAAATATTTAAAAGAACTCTCACATTATCGAGTTTTACGGATTTTCTTAGCTCAGATTGTGTAGAATTTGATTCATAAGACAACTGCATGAAAAAGTCATCTTTGACAAGATTGGCGTATACGATAAACAAGAACTGGGGGAGCGATATTTTTGCAGTTTGGGAGCTATTTACGTTAATGGTAGAAAGCCATCGTTGACTTATAATTTTATGTTTTTAAGAGGATTCTATTTAATAAAAACTGCGGTTTATTTATTTAAAACAATTTACTTTATCACTCTCGGTTCAGAGTTACATTAGCACAGTAAGTATAGTTCGACAGTTGATTGATTTCTGAAGCTACATGGAATTTCGGTCCTTAATTTATACTAAAAATAAAGATCATTCTCAAAACATGGAGAATCAGCATTTATTACTCAAAGAACATTTTAACAATATGAAATGAAACGCATTTTTGAGACGCCAAGTCCAAAAAGACGATTTAAACAATCGAAAGGATTTTTTGCAGTTTGCAGCTAAACGTGAATTTCCTATAAAAAAAAATGCATAACTAACATTGAGAGTGTTCGTGGGCCAATTTGACTGACATTCAATTGCATACGAAAGTTGAAAATTTCAAAACTAGCCTCACTTGTATTTTTCGGTCGTTATCCCCATTCAGAGAGACTGCTGTGCGTTGAATAATGCAACGGTAAGAGAGAAATTTAAACAATTACCCGTACACCAAGTATACAAGAGATGAATTTACACAGCCCACTTAAGAAAACACTAGCCCGAGTGTCAGTATGTGTGTAAGTGGGTTATGTGGATACATTAGATGCAAGAATGGAAAATAATGTGTTTTTTTAAATTCTTGCCTACTTGCAGTTAAAACTAAACCCCACAACAATCCATCTACATAATCTATAATCAAAGTTGCAAAGATATATTAAAATTTAAATTGAATGCATGCCCACAATCAGATAGGTATGTACGTAAGTTTTCACTGAAAAATTTCGCATGTTATACATAAAAAAAACGCAACTAAGCTACACATATAGTGTAACTTCTTGCCTGCGTTATCCCCGAAGGGGTCGCATGTGGCGCTTCGGGACCTATTTATTTTTACAGGTAAAGGGGCCGGCCTTCCACCCACCACTTTAAGTTGAAGTGGGGGTCTCCCAGCTCTCGGGAGGGCTGCAGGTTCTCATTTCTTCTGAAGGCTGAGTAAACCTTTGAGATCGAACCCTTGCTCTTGGCATGGAATGCAAGCATTCTACCAATTGAGCTATCGACCTTTTTACGAGCTTGATCGTCGTCGCTACAAAGCGCCAATTCTCAAGCAAGACCCAGTTGCTGTAAGGCTGGATGGACCGTCGGTATAAACTAACAAAATACAATCAAAACCTCAAATGAACAAAAACTATGCAACTTTTGTCAACTTTCCGTTTAATAATTTATTAATGTTTTGATAATATTCCATTAATGTGGAAAATTAAAAAAAAGGAATGAACAAAAAAATACATTGGTGGGTTTAAGCTGGAATTACGGGTTTTATAAGAAATCCTGTGCGAGAGGCTCCACAATTTTTTAAAGTCTTAGGGGTCTATGTCACTCTGGGAGGGTGCCGCAGAGGTGTTGCTTTAGTTCTTGCTTGTGTCGTGAGGCGCTGCAAGGAAGTGGGGATTGATGTTGGTTTTGAATAAAACCCGATTAAATTGGGAAGGGAACACAGATACTGGTAGATCATTCCATAAACGGGCAGTTTGGCAAAGGAATATTGTGTCATGAAAACGCCAAGTTCTCATAGTTTTGAGATCGACTGACATATTTACAATTATAAAAACTACACAATTAGGTAATAAAAAAAATCATCATTCTCGACGTTTTGTTATCGACGTAGCCAATGTCCTCAGGAGACACCATCTCTGCATGACGACTGAGGATTAACTAATCTTCATCCTCGGTAAAAGAAAACCATGTCTTCTTTTTAACCTCGAAAGAACCCATACATAATATGTACCTTATTCTTTTACACTTAAAGCCCGTTCCCACTTGTCGGGTGTCGGATTCGTATATTCATCGGAGGTTCCAGTTGCATAACATTTCGGACAAAATCGGTTCCCGACAAGTGTGATTAGCTCCATACATAATGTTCTGCCACTGGAACCTCCGATGAATATACGGATCCGACACCCGACAAGTGGGAACGGGCTCTTACGGATATGTACGAGTATTTATGTCTATGTTAACTCGTTTCATATGTTTCAGCCTTTAGAAATCACTCAACGTCCAATAAATACAAAACGTTCTGAATGCAAACTAATGCCGTGTTAGTGGGTTTGTCGATGAAGCTGAAAGTTGGACATCAATCTCAATACAAAGTAGAATCAGTACATATTATGTAAGTAGCTGTACAAGTTTCCGCCTGTACCTAATAATTGCGTTTAACGAAATCATAACTAAAACGCTCTTTTAAAAAAACGCACAAATTAAAATCCAAACCTCTAATAAACATAAACCCTGCAACTCTTGCCGACCTTCCATGGAACAGGGGTGACATCGGCAAAGTGAACCATTTTTTACAGTATGGGTGGTCAGCCTCATACCAACCTATAAGTCAAGGATCATTATTCGATAATTTTAATAACCATTTCTGGCCACACACAAATAGGTTGAAGCATTGCATTTCTGTTTAACAGTTTTATTTAAAAAAAAAACCAGAACAGAAATCTATTATCATCCTTTAAAACCTTAGACTCTAAAGGCATTACAGAAGTAAACAAAAGTGTAAAGAATCAAATGTTTAAATATCCGGATTTCTACTAAAACATATGAAAAGTATATTTCTCGTCAACAGGTGCGGTCAATTAACAATAATTGAACAAGCGTACACCCATGAATGCAGTTTTTGCATCAGGTGCACACACATGTTCACATTGCATGCGCTCCGTAATGAAATGACCCTATTAGTGCATTTTTCTGCACCATGTGCGTTACGAAACGTTGTCCACTGCATTCTACATTAGGCATTGAAATAAATTATGTTACGTTTATGAATGAACTGCTGGAAAAGCATGATATTTTTTTTTTTTTTTTTTTTTTTTTTTTTTTTTTTTTTTTTTTTTTTTTTTTTTTTAAATAGATTTGTGAAGAGGAATGCAATTCACCAACCTATTCTGCCTGGCCAGAAACAGGTATTTATATCATCATTCAATAATTCATTCTTGTTTTATTATTAATGAATTATTAAATAATAATTACCCAATAACATCTGTTGAACCAGGGTCAAAGTTAAAGTCAAGTGACCCAAGCGGGAATCGAACCAACGTTGTTCCATTCGAAACACGCTAGAAAGATCAGCCCTCTTGGCCCCCGCGGCTATAACCCCGACAAGAGTTTAATTTCAAGAATATTACAGAGTTTAATTTCATCTCTTTACTCCTAGTATAAAATCTTGCTTTAAGTCTCCTCTGTCACGTAAACAAATGGAACGTAAATAGATCGCCCCTTTAGTTCTTGATTGTCTTATGCCCATCAGAAGTAATCTCACATGAGCAATGTTTGTATGCGTCCTGGACCAATGTGTCTTATGAAAACTTGAAATTGATTTTACAAATATTTAAAACAACTCTCACATTATCGTGTTTTACGTTTTTTTAGCTCAGATTGTGTAGAATGTGATTCTTAAGACGATTTCATTGAAAGTTCAGCATTTAATCAAATGGTAGATAAGCCAAACAAGCACTGGGGGGATGAGATGTATGCAGGTTGGTTCTATCCGCCAAGACAAATAACTAAAATACGGCCCAAATATTCTGAATAGTATTTTCACATGTTAAAATCTGTTTTAAATAATGCAAGTTGGATTTAGTATTTTTTTTAAATGCAAAAAATACCACGCACGGTAAACGACAGGTTGTACCAACAATTGTGTCTGTGATTAGGACGTCGTGTGAGTTGCATAAAGCAGTTATCCTGTTGATTTATGTGCCAAAAAACTGAAAAGTATTTCCAAGCTTTTCAACTGCGTTTTCTTATTTTCTCTATGTTACCATTATAATCGTAGGTACTCATTGCTTTTTATAGTCAAGCAATTATATGCAATACAGTTTTATACATATAGAAACTTCTAGATTTCTAGTCAAATAATTAGGTTTCATATTTTCCAAGTCTTTAACGCTGTCTCTTATTAAAATAGCAAAATTTCAAAATTCTTCTTTCTCACCGTCGCGTCGCAAGACTTTTTAGAAACCCATTTTCACACAATCTCGAGTAAACCATCTCATTATAGAAGTATGTGGAAACGCACACAAGCAAGCGGTCACTTATTTATTTCTGTCACAATCATTTCCTTTCTAGAGTGGAAATTTCTGTACTAGAAGTATAAACTTGTGAGAAGCTTTTCCACATAACGCAGTATTTTAAAATTTGTAAGAAAATAAAAAAGCACCTCTATAACCATTTTCCCTAAATTTAAAACGAAGGGTGACCTCTTTGAGCCTCAAAAGTTCAATGTTAAAGTAAGATTGCAGGGTCGTAATTTTGGCATAAACCATAGGGGTTATGCCAAAATTATGATAGATAATATGATATAATATGATATGATATATCTATAGAGATGATAATATTTGCTTTCGATGCATCTATCCCTCTCCTTTATTGCTTCATTTCGATGCATCTGTCTCCCTTCTTCATGAAAATCGCTTAGTGACAGCTAATCTGCCACAAGGGCTGTTATCGAAATTGCAGCCATGTTTAAAACACTGAGTAAAGTCCCTACGATCGCGTAGATAGAAAAATACATCAAAACTAAATCCCTCCGTAGGGGTGCTGCTGTGTCTTCCATACATTTTATTTATTTACGCAATTGAGGCTCTATAATAGATTATAGAGGCAGGTTACAAAGTAACATAATCCTATTTTTCTGGGCGTTATACTCCAAGAATATAAATTTTGAAACTCAATCATGGCGTTTCCCCAAAAAATATGGAAACTAAAGCAGCGTATCTAGTGAGCGTTTTATCTACCATACATTTTTTTAATACATGCAACACGATTGAGTTCAAACTTAACGTTGTGTACTCGTTTATTATTGTTCGCAATTAAAGCCGACACCGTTGTATAGTGTTTATCCAGTTTTTAATTAACCCCTTGTTTGCAAACGAGATTTCTGCAACGATTGTCACTTTTGCAATGGCCTGTCTCGCAGTATCGCGGTCAAATCAAAGCTAGACCACTCTATGGTTAACCCTTATATCCTCAAACAGGTCTTTTGACATTTGTAAAAATGCAAATTTTTCCTTTACTTAACTGTCACGTCGAGCGGCCTGCAAACACACAGGGCCGTGCATCTCATAAAGATGAAAAGTTCTTGCCGAACTACAATCTTTTGATAAATGATAGTACATTAATAAGTGTATGACGTAGTTAAACTTAAAGAGAGAAATGGTGTCCTGTCATACACTCTCTTCTGTTCTAGCCCATGTCAGCCTTCTGGTTTGGTGTTGGCCTGTGACAAAAACTTACTCTTGAAAGTAAAAAAAAATTGCCTAATCATCCTCCAAAACCAATGATCGCCCCTGCGAAACACATACATACATATGTAGGTTTCAGAAACATTCATAATAAAAATCATTGACACATAATACCAATGCGGCCTTTTCAATTTGATGGTCCTTTTTAAAATCGAGTGAAATTTTTTGACCCTCTGTCCTTTATGGGCCTCCACTTGGTACAAAAAAGATCACGTGCCCTGCAGTATCATCTAAGTTTGTCAGTTTGACATGCCTGTTGTACGTGATAAAATAATTTTTTTCCATAAAGTTATTGTGAGTGTGTGAAGTTATTGCGTATTGTTGCAATAAATAAGCAATGTAATTTAGGTGAACATAGCCTTAGAGGCTTGTGGCGAGAGGAACCTTTTTTTATTTTCATGACTAAGGAAGCCAGCCTCACACCAACCGCTTCATTTTAAGTGATTTAATTACCTTAGCTTCATAAGCCCAAAAAATGTAAGAAGGTCTGTTTTTGTTGTAGCCTGGCATTGTAGGGTTAAAATTATCACAATGAATGAACGACGTTTGTTACCGTGGGAACAGGCAAAGATCAAACCATCAGAATTGTGTCTGTTACAAGCATATTATGGTACTTCTGTTCAGACACGTTTAATTTATACTTTGTAAGTACCATTTTGTTGCCTATGGCTATTTGAATTGTGGGTACCAAAATATATGGTACTTTTATAAGGATACTATGAAATTCAAAATACAAATACCATTTTGGTGTCTCACCGACCATTAGAATTGTGGCTGCAATCAACTGCGTGTTTTGGTATTTTTCTTAGTATTTGTTGGAATTTTTTTTTCAAAAACCATTTTGGTGTTAGCCAACATCTGAATTATGGCTGCAAGAACCTAATGTTTATTTTGGTACTTTTCTTGGGACGCGTTTGAATTTATAATGCAAATACCATTTAGGTGCAGAGTAGAAGATTTACTTTACAGATATTGTTGATATTATATCGGACCTTGGTCACCCATTGGCTATCGTAGGAAAGAGATCGACAAACTTTAGATCCTAAGAAATATATTATAATTTCACTATAGAAAGAATTTGGGGCCAAATAAAGCAGAACCCATATAATAAAAGTGAAATAACATCCGTCGGTAACCGCATCACTTGACAGCGGCTGAAGCGATTTGCTGTTTTTCAAAAGGGTGGACGGTACAAAAAATGTAAGTATATATAAGATCACTGTTGATATCGTAAGAAAAGTGTTTATCTGATACCAATGATTTGTGCAGACTTAGTTAAAATATAGGATAAATTAAATACGTCTTTGTTATTACATATTATATTAATTTTTCCATTCGCAGGCCACCGCTGCAGTATTTCTGTTCTTTGTTGAATGGATTAGAATAGAGTTGAAACCCATAAACCGGCTTTTGTGCCGCGGAAAGGCTCCATACAATAACGCTATGCATATCCCTATACCTTATATTACTTACGTTTATCTACATAGAGTTGAATGTTCCTTATGATTCATGAATTGAAAGAACCGACTGAGGCTTGCAAGCCAAGCAAGCCTTTACTAAGTACCTAAAGAAGCCATCATGTACCTATTTATTTCATTAATTTTCAAAAAATAATCTAAAAACCCTTGAAAATTTATTGAAAGAAAGAACCATGCGACGAAAACCTTATACTACGTTTACATTCGACAATAGCTTCTGATTATTCCAATGCTTTTGCAACTGCCGGCAAAAATGGATAGAGCCACATACATAGTCGACATTAAAGCATGCAGAAGGCTCTAGCGGAGTGATTCACACAAGAACAGCGTCTAATATACTGCCCCTTATATACTGTAGTGACATAACTCTCTAGGGGCTAATTTGCCAGCAAAACTCTCGAACATTCTACCAACTTCAAGAGTACAAAAGGATCATTTAATTTCTAGATTTCTTAAGCCATAATTATTGCTACCTACGGTGTACACCTGTATTAATCTACTATTTACATAACAATATTTATTAACACAATGGAAACAAAATATCAGATTAAAGCCATTTGAGACTCGTCATCCTTGAAACAGTCTTGGATCTAGATCTCTAACGTTTTTGTCGGCATGTTACTTTGACATTTTTGAACACAAAAACCCAATGCTAATATCAAATTTAGTTCTGGGAAATGTCGCTGGCTTCCTTTGACCTCGCGTATTTTGTCAGCCTCCTGCATGACATATTATTTCTATCTCTAAAATGACAAGAATATATCAATTTTAAGAAGCAATAAAATCTGAAAATATGACGCTTCAATTTGGTTGATCATAATTTCATTTGCATTTTTTCTATTGTTTAAAACATAATAATATAGTTTTTATTTTAAAAAGGTAATTCATATAGTAGGAGACACATTATCTTTTGCATCCATTTCATGTTTATTTTTTATTTTTGACCGTTTTAAATCTTTTCCATAAGACAAAAAAACTTATAAATGGTTTTTTAATTGACCAAAATCTTTAAATGAATATGGCCTGTTAAGCCAAGTAAATTGTTTTTAGCTTTGTTATGTTAAATTACAAAAAATACGTTTGTGCCGAATCTGTTGAATCTCATACTGTAAAGTAATAACTATAAGGCATTGCACGTAATGTATTGTTATGTAAATATTAGAATAGGTATTAGCTATAACTATGCAATAAGAATCCTCATAAATATGTGTGGGTAGGAATCATTGAATAAAGTGCTTGCAGCATCGAGAAATAATGATTACTACGCCTTTCTGGAACTGTCTAGCGAATATAGATCTAGATTGTACTGTTTTGAAGAGTATAAAAAGGGTGCAAGTTGCTTGCAGAGCCAGTATCCTACGAGCTTTACAACTACATTGAACCAACTTAACCAGTGAACAGAAACCAAGTGTAATGGAATAGTCGAGACTATCTTTGTGAAAATAAATTATTAAAAGTGTAAAATAAACAACTGTATAAGAAGACCAGTAGTTTTAATTGAAAGACTTTTGGAACCCAAAAATCGTAACAGTATACAAGTTTTCCATACAAAAACAAGTGTCATTTTCAATTATTGGCCGCATGATCACATTCACTGCTTCAAAAAGTCATAGCCTACCTGTATGCACCACAAGTTCAACAAACTCTTAGTAAAAGTAGTCTGTCCCGTACTAGGAGTACGTGCACGTTTTGGTACAAACCAGATAGGAATCTTAATCTGAGTCAAGTCCATATACACACGTAATGGCCAAAAAAGTAAAAACATTTTTAAACGTATCAAATTTCACACGTTTGCACGTTAAACAGGCGTGCCGGTCTCACGGATCCAAAAAATCTACGAGAAGATAGAACCATCAAGTTTGCGCGTCGTCATTTTTTACGTAGATCTTAAAAATCGTGACGAATTTGGTATTCTAGATTTGTGCTGGAAGTTAAGCTGTACTGGGTTTTAATGATTCCTTGTGTTTGTCTATGCAGACCACGTTCGAACTGGCATCACAAAATTTTAAGAAATGCTTGCATGCGGATGACCATTGCCTTAGTCTCTAAGTTATGCAGAAGTCAGGCCAAAATAAGATTAATCATTTGTGACACAGGTTGGTTACGTAATAAAATTTTTTAAGAAAACGAACTCTGA
This sequence comes from Agapetus fuscipes, assembly GCA_951799405.1. NCBI lineage: Eukaryota > Metazoa > Arthropoda > Insecta > Trichoptera > Glossosomatidae > Agapetus > Agapetus fuscipes. The sequence continues at coordinate 4,685,187 of OX637342.1, read as the reverse complement.
AACATTAAGGAATTGCTTTATTTTTTATGAGTCCACTTTTTGATGTTTATTTTATCTCTTAGGACATTTAAGCATATCTGTTTACACCTGTGAATAGAATCGCGGGCACTATCATTGGGTATGTATACAATGCAATTAGCTATCGAATTTTACTTTATTTCCTCCGTATACACTGCACAAAAGAGTGTTTTTTGACTAAGTTTTCCAGTAGCTGTACGTCAAATGCTCGTACTTTTCATCGAAAAATCTTCTTTCTTCGTCGTAAAGGTGTCAATAATTTAAAGTGTACATTTTAAATTTAAATAGCTATCAAAAAGTATTGTCATTGAAAGCTTGCTTACCCTCCTAAAATTGTTGATAAACCATGTGCAAATACGACATGAACTTGTTCTGCATCAATAATTTATAATCTCTAACTGTAACTGCAACTCTGTCACCATTTCGCTAGGGGTGGCCGAGCCTCTGCAAAGTTGCCTCCATTTCTTCTTACCCTTACATCTTCTCTTTCAATTCATTCATATCCATCACCTTTTTCATACATTTTCTTCTTTAATTCTTCCATTCTTTCACAATCTCCTCAATAACCGCAAAATGATCAAATATACACAATGCACTTCTTCAATAATTAAACAATGCCAAAAATTACATAGAGTTGATAAATCGACAATCGGACTACTTGTGTCGCAAAATGTTTGCAAGGCTTGCAATTTTAGAAGGCTCTGCATTCAGGACATGTCAGACTACATTAGTAGTCCTGTGACTATGTTTGATTTATCACTGAGCGGAATTTTTGAAATAACACAAGAATCGCTCGGCGCCATCTCAGCATAGTCAGACTGTTGGCATTTAAGCGACAAAGGCTCTTAAAAAAATTCCAAACAACAATGAAGATAATTCATAATTTTCATAATTTCATAATTCATAAGGTCTTTATTGTTTTTATCAATATGTACAAAGTATTACAATAAAAATAAATTTTAAAAATCTAATTACAATAAAATATACTCCCCAAAGTAAGCATAGCTTGTGTTTTGGGGAGGAACATAATAATTTAGTACATCCGCTGAATCACAAAATGTTACAGAGTTTATGTTTACCTATTACAAAATTAATGTCGGTTGCTATACTACGAGTAATAGGTGACACGTATAATGTAATGGTTCACGTTGTCAATGTCACCCCTGTGTCAAAGAAAGGCGACAAGAAATGCAGGGGCTATGTTTTTTTTATGATTTTTTTTTTTTTTTTTTTTTTTTTTTTTTTTTTTTTTTTTTTTTTTTTTTTTTTTTTTTTTTTTTTTTTTTTATGATTTTTATCTATTAAGTGATTAATTTTAAGTTAAGATAAGTTGGAATCCTCCCCAAAACACAAGCTATGCTTACTTTGGGGAGTATTTATTGTAATTAGATTTTTAAAATTTATTTTTATTGTAATACTTTGTACATATTGATAAAAACAATAAAGACCTTATGAATTATATGAATTATGAATATGTTCAATTGATATTTAGGCTTTTATTTTGTTTGTACATATGCAATACGATACGTCAACGCTGACTTATGTATGTACACGTGTTTGCTTGTGTGCATGCATAAATAATTAATCTTAGATAGATTATGGATTAAAGAATCTAGATTTTCAAAACCATTCCTAAATTATTATTTTTTGAAAAAAAAAATGGATATAAACATTACATGAGAGCATACAGCTCTCAATCCTTATTTCGCATTCATTTTGTGTAGATATGTCCAATTCTTTCACATTTTCATCAATCTGATCACGCTATTTTTGATACCAAACCACCCCTTCCCTCTTTTTTCTTTCAAATTTCCACTGTACACACACTTCGTCAGTCTTCCATCATCCATGATTTACCCATATCTAAACTGTTTCATACGATTTCCACATGCCATCCAAGTTCAAATCGCAGGGGATACAATTTGTATGGCACGCCTTGTTCAAAAGAATATTCGTACATAAAATAATGCATCTAGCGGTTCTTTTCTGCTATTCAATCAGTCATTGACATTCACAATGGATCATGGGAATAAAATAATAGTCACATTGTTCAGGTAGGTACCTACTTACATTCACACAATGCATGTACTTATCAATATGCTGTATGGAACACTTGACCGCCGTGAGACTAAAAAATGATTGACGGTCCCATGCAAATACCTTCATACAAGAGTAATTATGAGGGTATATAAAATGATAAGAACTGAAATAATAATTGACCAATTTTGTAAAGCGGCGTTTAGCGACGCTTGCCACCTGAAGGACGCTTTTCATTGAAGCTTTTATGAAACAAATGTGTTCTAAGAAACCTCCTGAAACTGACAATATATCGAAAATTTAAAGGTAAAACTGAATAGAGTGACATACTAAGGTTTCTTAGATAAATGCACATTTTTTCCATTTTTTTTCGAGAGAAAACACTAAAAATGAGTGAAAATCCTGTTGTTTGTCATGACCTTAAAGCTTCTTCACTTATTTTGAGAAGTTGCACCCAATAAAAGGTTTTATCCAGGATTTCTAAAATCAATGAATCAGCACTTATTCAGTTTTGTCACTGTCCTCAGCTCCAGAGGTAGACTGTTCCAACTGGATGAACCAGTCAAACTCATGCTATGCTCATGATCATCTAATAAACTAAAGAAAACGTCTAATGTGTATTTCACCACCTCAAAGTTACTGTTTCACTGATTTGGGAAATCATGGATTAAAATTTTTATCAGGCGTAATTTCTCATCGCGAGTGAACTTATTATAACGAAGGGCTAATGAAAAACTTCTACACTACAGAATTTTCCCTGTTTTTCAGTGTTTTCAAAATGGCAAAAATTGCACTTATGAGAATCCCATTTTAGCTTGATATGTTACTTATTCAGTTTTTTTTCCTTTAAGGTATCGATTTAGTTATGTATTAATATAATAGGAGTTATAGGTTTACCCCACCAAAGGTTGGTTGACATTGAAGAACTGCTTTTAGCCTTAATGGAACTGTTGCCGTGGTCTATGGGAGCTGGAGAATCCGAATATTTCACCCATGTCTTTGATGGGCTTCTTCAGCGTAATGATGATGTTGATGGAACTGCTTTGAACGTAACAACTTAAAAAATGGCATAATACTCAGAATAAATTGTATCAGAATTGAAATAAATCTTCTCAGGCTTTTGGTGCAATTAGAAAAAAAAACTGTACTTAGGTACTATTATTGGTGAAATCAAAGATCTTTTTAATGAGCTTCACAGTTACAAAATTATTATGAAATTTATTCTATCTGAGACCTGTATTATGTATGAAGACTCTGCTTAAATCATTGTGTATGTCTTCTCTATAATTTCACCTGTACATCAATTAAACTCAACCGTAGAATTTCACCAAAAATATACGTAAATCAAAACAATGCCTCTGGTGAGCACTTAAGTTTCCTTACATTTTTTCTGTAAAACGCGAGACTTCAGTTTAAACGTAATGTTTTATACTAGGGGTACTCTGTTATTATAGACTCCAAAATAAAGATGTGTGTATGGATGAGTGCAACAAAAATAGTCAGCAGGTACGTAATAATTCACTTCTCATATCTGACGAAATCATAAAATTATATATTTCTGACTTAGCTGCAATACGTCTTTATTCCTAAGTTATATAGATATACTTTAGGCGCGTACAATGGGTAGAGGCAAATATGTACATCTCTGAGAAATATTTCTTCCATTGTTTTTGAAGTCAGCCCTATGGCTAAGAGGGTTTAATCTAGACTAGGGTGTGGGAAGTAAAATAACGTTGTTTCGATTCCAATCGAGCTCCTTTACCATACATTTGAACCTGGTTCAACAGAATCCATTGGGTAAAATAAAAATATAATCAAATGATTGATTATGTTGATATCTGTTAATGGGCATGCAAAATAAGTTAGTGATTTACAATCCTCTTCACAAAATTTACAAAATGAATTTTACTTTTAAAAATAATGCGAAAGGAACAATAAAGTTCATTTTTTAATAAGGATTTCTAGATTATATACATTTTTTTAGCATATTAGTCTCCCAGTATTTTTTTTTTTTTTTAAGAGATCCTGTGCGGGAGACTCCCTAGATTCTAAAGACTCTAGGGTTCTATGACACTTGTTGTAGTGCCGCAGAGGTGTACGAGCTTGGTCGTCGCTACAAAGCGCCAATACTCAAGCAAGACCCAGTTGCTGTAAGGCTGGATGGACCTTTGGTGACCGGTCATTGGTAAAGGTTTATGAATTTTTCAACCCAGCGAAGAGCACATTCGAAATATAAATGGTATATTTTTGTGCTCCGCCGGGATCCGAATCCACAACCTTCCATTTACGAGTCCGAAGTGTTGCCACTACGGACTACGGACCGGTCCAAGATGCCAACGACACGCGGTGTACCTGAGCGGTTACCCATCCAAGCACTGACCACGCCCAATGTTGCCCAATGATCCCAGTGGATCCGTTTCACCAGACTATTCGTAATATGTTGGTATGAGGCTGACCCCCATGCCGTACAAACTTGATTTACTTTTGCCAATGCCACCCCGGTCACAATATTGTGCACGCTATAGGTAAATAAAGATTCTACAACAAACTCTGAATAATGTTGTTTGAGAAAAAAGTAACACTTTTTGTTTTATTTAAAATTTGACGTGTAACCTGAGAGGTCCCTTGAGAGTTCACACATTTTAAACACTGGTCCACGAGATACCTTCCATGCTTGACTTTCTCACGGTGTCGGGTTTGAAATTTGAGTAAATGTTGACTCTAGGGAGCCCAAAATTTTTTCACACATAGATAAGTATGGGACAAAAACCTCACCCTATCGAGTGCCTATAGGTACCTCAAGTATAAACTGGTGAGAAGTTTTGATGTAGTGAAGTCATCTTACATAACAAATTTTGCTTGAAGAAATTTAGAGGTGTTATCTCATTTTCATACTTAAATTTTCAGTATTCGATGACTCCTTTACATGACGCTCCCTTAGTGCTTGTTTGTCTTATGTCCATCAGACGTTACCTACTTCACAGGAGCAATGTTTGTATGCGCAGGTGCTGTACCAGTGTGTTTTATGAAAACTGGGCATTGATATTGAAAATATTTAAATCAACTCTTACATTATCGTGTTTTAGATTTTTTTATTAGCTCAGATTGCGTAGCATGTAATTGTTTAGACAATTTCATCGGAAGGTCATATTTGAATCAAATGCTAGATAAGACAAATAATCGTGCCGCTGCTTTTTCTTCACGGAAAGGCCTTCCTCCACTTCAGAAAATATATAGCTTTGCATGAGCGTCCATGTGCTGTGGGTCCTTCTAACACATACACACAGGATGGGTATAAGGAGGGTTTGGGCATACTTCAATCCTTTATCTCAGTCTGGACCTTTCCACTCTCTTTCTTCCTGCCGGGTGGACAGTCATACCTGTATTTATTTTGGGAATCCGTGTGCCTGGCATTCGAAAACACATGCCTAGCCCAACCTTTATAATTTAATAAATATTAGAATACCTACTGAGTTTTTCATAAATGCTGTTAGTGCACATTAGTCTAATTCAATTCTATTAGAAACTTAATGAAATAAACATTGCTTAGATATCAATATTCATAATAAACTTTAAAAAGAAGTCTTGATTCAGAGTTATTCGCGAGGAATGTATAATTCTCTAGATTGGCATAACATTACTATACTCTTAGTATAAAACTTGACGTTGAAACTAGCCCGTTTAACTGAAACTGTCTTTAAACTTGAACGTTCACTAGAAACGCTGTTTTAGTTTCTATGAATTTTTGGTTAACGCTATAGTTTAGTTAAAACGTAATGTTTTATACCCCAGGTACCGATAACAAACAGGCTATTTAGTCTAAATACATAATTTATTGAATAATAGAGAGTACGAGATCGCTAAGTTACTGTTTGCCATAGTCCAGTGAGTTTGTGTACAGACGCGGTCGTTGTACTGACTTATATGGATGAATGAATAACTGCATAGAGACTTTGTTGCATATTTAAGCCAAAGCCATTGGTGGTTTTGATAGACTATATCGCCACCTTAAACGTCATACTGAATAAATGATATGAGAAATCATGGACGCACCACTATATTGTATGTAACTTCTCATAGTAAGTGAACTAATTATAAGGCAGTGCTCATGAAAAACTTGTATATTACAGGATTTTCACTACTCTTGTAGTGTTTTCTCTCGTAGAAAATAGGGAAAAGGTGATTTTTTCAGTGAAACCCGTGTAGCTTGATATGTCACTTATTCAGTTTTACTTTCAAGGTGTTGATATTATATTTGAATAGATAATATACAAAATATAAATAAATTTACAAAGGAAATGCCAAAGGTACCTAAGCGTGAAGTAGAAATACCCGAGTAAAAATGGATTGGTCAAATAAGCGAGATTACAAGTGACTGGAACATGTAGAATAAGAAAAAGAGAAGAGTATGCATGAAGAGAACGATGAATGTTGAAGAGATGAAAGAAAGAACAAAGCGAAGTCACATCTGCGGAGGTAATGGTCACTCGTAGCGAAATGACGGCTGGATATTTTACAAAAATATACATGACAGGTAAAAGGTAACTCATAATAAGAAAATTGAATTAGTTAAACATTAACATAAGCTTCTCTTTAAGTTGATTCTTACTCAGGTGGAAGATCAACCTAGGAGTTTAACAATAGTCTATGCTCACATCTCTTATATAGTATAAATTTTGAAGGCTGATTAAATCTTGCCGGTACATAAAGATAACTGAATTTAAATAAAAATAAAAGTTTTACAAAAAGTTTTACAGAAAAAAATAAAAGTATCTGAAACGTGTGGATATAAGTCCAGGCCTTTCACATAGAATCAGAGACTATAACAGTTAAGCTATCCCAAATAGCAAATACTTTTAAAGGTTATTGACTGGCATAAAATGGTAGTGCAAATAATTTGAAATGATGGAAAACTGTGTACAAACCAGTTTGTCATGTCCAGTGTAGACATTGAAATTAACTAAGTGTTGAATCCTGTCATACAAATAAAAATAATAAACAAACCTAAGCAATAGTATAAGCATACAAAGTACGCATGCATGCGGTTAGAATTTTGCGGTTTTTTAATTTAATATTTATTATAAATAATACACAATAAAAAACAAAGAAATTATTGCAATTAAATTCCATGCATTGTTGACGTAATATGTTTTCCCTCTAAATCACATGACAACGCGGAAATGACGTAAATTTTATTTTTGACAATACAAATTCAGTTTTTTCATATTTTCTTTGTGACAAAAAATATTGTTGCATAAAATAAGCTTGTTTTTTTTTTTTTTTTTAAGAAATCCTGTGCGGGCGACTCCTTAGATTCTAGAGACTCTAGGGGTCTATGACACTTGTTGTAGTGCCGCAGAGGTGTACGAGCTTGGTCGTCGCTACAAAGCGCCAATACTCAAGCAAGACCCAGTTGCTGTAAGGCTGGATGGACCTTTGGTGACCGGTCAGTCGGGGTTATAGCCGCGGGGGCCAAGAGGGCTGATCTTTCTAGCGTGTTTCGAATGGAACAACGTTGGTTCGATCCCCGCTAGGGTCACTTGACTTTAACTTTGACCCTGGTTCAACAGATGTTATTGGGTAATTATTATTTAATAATTCATTAATAATAAACAATAATGAATTATTAAATGATGATATTAATACCTGTTTCTGGCAAGGCAGAATAGGTTGGTGAATTGCATTCCTCTTCACAAATCTATTTTTTAAATATAAAATGTAAAATGTAAAAATGTAAAGGTTTATGAATTTTTCAACCCAGCGAAGAGCAAATTTGAAAATATAAATTGTAGAATTTTTTTTGTGCTCCGCCGGGATTCGAACCCACAACCTTCCCATTCAGAGTCCGCGGTGTTACCACTGAGCTACGGACCGGTCAAACCGGTTGTTGTTTGTTCTGATTAATTTTTTTCAATTAATCCAAATTTTCCATTCATTTTCTTGTACACCTTTTTGTGTCCGTGTTTGTTTTTTTGGGCATCATTTTTAATTTCTTTTAACCTCCAAAAATCTATGCAAATATTTGGCTAGTGTTTATTTTATTTTGTAAGTATAACCTCAAAAAAAAATTACTAATTTCGCAAACGTGACTATCTACCTAAATTTTTAAAAGGTAAATAATTACTTAAAAAAAAGTTTAATGCTTAATATTATGATTGTTAAACAAACCACGAACAATATGACATGTACGTATTTTTGATTAGTTAACATTGTGACGTCCTTGTTGGGTTATTTTTAAAGTCTTTGATCTTTCGTCATCAATCTATGAACCAAGTTGATTTTAAAGCTCGCGTACCGTAGATGATGATGATGATGAGTTGATGATTTCTTTATAGCGCCGTTTCGTGATGTAGTCACTCCAAGGGCGCTGGTGCAAACGATGCCAGAAACTTGCTTGTCTTCAGTGCATTCCGGAACTTTCCATGGTCCTCTAGCTCTCTCACATGATGTGGCAGGTGGTTCCAGGCCAGAGGGCCAGCAACTGCAAATGCACGCTCTACAAATATTGTGTTAACTCTTCTTATAGGTTTTCAATCCTTGATTTGGCTCCAGTCTCAGCCGAGCGCAGTGTAAGGCTTTTTTGCCGAGGGTGACTGGTGACGTAGAGGCTGTGATTTCTGCTACCAGGTTGATTCATTGAAATCGGAATCAACCTTTTATTTTCCCAATTTCCAGGCTTTCATTTATCATCAACCCGCGATGTGACCAAAGAACTTGAGAATTCGAGTCAGGGTTTTGATTTCGCTGTGTAGATTATCTTGAGTAAAAGGGACGTAGAATTGAAAGTAAGTGAGTGTGAGTGAGACAAATAGTACAAGGAAAAACTTTCTCAAAAGTTTTATTGCTTGCGTGCGTACACAGTCTGTAGAAAAGAAGAACAACGAAACCACACAGACTCTTGACGGAATGATTTATTTGATTCCATTGAAAAAGGTTTATACATAGTTTGACTAATATCTCTCTATTTTAATAAATCTCATTAAAATTCTACATTAATTATTTTCTTAAGTATGTAATTAATAAAACATAATTAACACTACGAGATACTCGTGTAGGTTTGAAAATATTATTTTATCCTTAAAATTATTTGCTCTTCGTAGGTGTGAAGATATATTCGAATATTTTTGAAGAAAATAATGAACCTTGAGTGGGTTTATGCCTACGTAGAAAATGAAAAACAATAGTCAATTTGAAGACAATGCGGACGTAATAAAAAATGTTTCACAAAATGTTGGCAACTCTTTATGGTACCAAGAGAAGATATTTCTTCATGTCTTTCTATTATTGGGTTGAAATTAACTCCAATCAGACGAAAATAAAAATTTTGTGTGATTTCTCCCAACATTTTTTTGTGTGGCATATACGTAAATTAGCTGATGTACATACATCATCTTTCCTGTTCAAATTCCATAATATTATTATTTAAAATAAAGCTATTTTTTGTTTAACGTAGTTATTATTATTTACTTCCGAGAAATATTCAACCGAGGTTCTTACTACAACTAAGCACTCAAATGTGATGTGTCAATTATTGATTAGAGGTTGGTGCAACAGGCCTTTACTGTAGACTGGAGAATAGACCCTTCAAGGGTGTCGGAAATGATTTCCCGTTTTGGTTTTTATTTCAAACCCATAATCGAAATAACTACAAGGCCTTTACAATTAATAAGAAGCAGTCCCCTCGGGAGCTGAGAAATCCCAAATTCATGTGAACTGGCGGAAGGTGGGCCCCTTTATCTGTGAAAAAAAAGTAGGCTACAATCTACATGTTCATAAAGTTTGATTGTGCAAATAGCTTTCTAGAAACTTCTTCTAGTCCCGGTATTTTCAACGTTAGCTTGCATGACTTTAAACTGATAAAAAAAACTACCTTTACCGTTGACATAAGTCCGTCTTTTTTTATTTAGTGTAAAATCGCTTTGCTGACGTTGAAAATATCGGGCCTAAGACTTCATTCGGTGAACGTTTTACATTTTAGAATATAATCAAGATAGAAAATTTGAATAAGACTCGAATTGAAAAGTCCGAAATGGAATTTCTTTTAGCCTTGGTGTCTGACCTCGAAGTAGAAAAGATTGTAGGTATAATAATTTGAAGATGATCACAATAAAAATTATTGTGTGCAGCAATAATGTTTAAAAAAATGAGCGCCAGACAATGGAATGATGAAATTTTATCGATGTAACGAAATACAAAGCAATAGTATAGTTTGTTCCCATGAAGACAGTGTGTTAGTTATTTAGGACAGCTGGTATGTTGGCAATTTATAGGATGTGTTTTTCTGAATGTTTGAGAAAAGTTGAATACATGTTTGTACTTCAAGCCTGTACTTAATTGAGGTACCTTTCTGAATAAAATATGATGTTTAAAAATCTAGAACGATACCTCACATAAATAATAATAATAATTCTTAAGTTGATACAAATTGATAATTTCAATAAAACATGACAACAAATACTAAACATGTTTCTTTAGGGATATAAATAAGAAAATCAATTACTAGTTTCATCACAAAGAACTTTGAAAATACTTTTATTTTCTGATTTTTTCGGTGGAAATAATTGGTAATATTGACAGTTTTTACCTTTTTGACAGGCAAGTAACAACGTTTCACGTGTTTTATATTAAAAGAATCATCTAACTTGCCTCAATAATAAGAATATTTATTTTATTTACATACTGGTAAGACATAACAAAGTTTAGTGTCAAAGGAATCTGAATAAATTAAAAAAACATTGATTTTTCTCGGTGGGGTGACGTCACAGGTGCAGGAGACTAGATTCCTTCATAAGCAAGAAAAAAATGTTAATTAATAAGACAATCTGACAGGGTTACGTTTTAATATAATTAATCAGACTTCCAATATACTGAATTACTATCCTGTCTACTTGAGCCGTGTGAACGCTACATAAGACCAATTTTCAAAGAGAAACAATTTAGTGTAGCTAGACTGATTCCAATTTGAACAAAACGAGGACACGATACCTACCGTGGAATATTTTTTGAATACAAATATTATTCTGAAAGTGGCAACACAGAAGACGCTTTCGGAAAGGACGCGCATTTCCAATTTCAAATTTGATTTTTCAAATTTCGAATTCGATTTACGTTTGTCATGTTTGACAGCGTGGAATGCGTTCCAATTAAATTTTAAAATGGCGGCTGAACTGACGTGTTGAAATGTTTTGATTACTCATATATTTTGTTTCCTTCTTGGTCAAACAATGCCACAACTTTGAAATAATTATGACAAGATTGTTATTCTGTTCTACAAACGCACCTACGTTTTTTCTTCCGGCCTCGTAGCATAAGAATTTGACACAATGTAAAAAAAATAAATGACTTTTATTTTTTCACCATAGACTCCGCTCAAAGCTTAATTTTTTTCTCGACTGGTAAAATTCATTGGTCTGTGTGACTGTGGGGTCCTTAGTAACCAATAACAAAAAAAAACTTATTCTTACTCCCAATCTAGACAGGTGATCTCACAATTTTTGTCAATGGAATCTGTTCGGACTTATTTTTCGTGTATACATTAAACCTCAGTTGGTAGAACGCTTGCATGTCAGAAATGTTTCTCGTTTCGGTGATTTTTTCAAACCCAAAATTATACCTACTACCGGAATTTTTTTTCAGCCTTCACAAGAATTTAGAACTTTCCCCCTAAGGAGCAGGGAAACCCTCATTCCAAGTGAAGAAGCTGGCGTAAGGCTGCCTCCTTTATTATTAAAAATAAGTAGGTTCTGCTCGCTAAAAGTGAGCCATTTCGCAGGGACGTGCATAAGGTATAGGCAAATAAATTTCAGAATAAATATTTTCTCCCATTCATTTAAAAAACTCATTTAAAATGGACTTAAGTGCTAATGATAGCTCCAATCAAAATTAAATTTTGTATTTTAAATCTGAATATCAAGCTTAAATGTTTTTTTACCATGTATTGCCTACCTATTAGGCGCATGTGATTGTATGGGATGCATGCACCTGCCATTTAGGGGCAATAAAAGTTGCTTAGAGTTAGTTATTTTTTTTCTTGTCTGTGAAAATTTAACTACTTTTCTTTTATTTTTTCTAAAATATTTCTTCGTAATCGCATATCATTAGTGATATAGTAATTAGTGACAGTGTGTTAGTTGAAACTTGAAAGTAGCAAGTAGCTCTCTCTCTATGTTTTAAAAAAAAAGAAAAAACAAGAAAAAACACATGGGAACCTTCCAGAATTCCGTTAAAAGATAAGCAAACAATTTTTATTATACTCTTAATGACTCAACCTGTCCCTAATGGCTTTTTACTTTAAAAACCAGTGTAATAATGCTTTAATGGATTAAAAAAATAATCTTCATTCAGCCTTAATACTCAACCATTGCGTAAAAAAAGCAAAATGTATGGAAAATACAACAGTGCTTCTAGTATGTTGATTTTTCACACAATTAGGTGTTTCGACTTTCATGAGTTTTTTAGAATTAAAAGGCAGATGTGATTTTATTTAGACTTTAATTTTTACGTTTACGTAATACGTTTTCGTTCATTTTACGCGATGATTTCAGTATTTACGTGATGTTTTATACTCGCGGTACAGGTAAAGTATTTATTTGTATTACAATGGATCAATTAAATTTATTCTATAAGCTCGTGTATGTAGAAATCAAGTTAATTTACAAAAGAAAATTCAGTCACGACTTGGAACCATTGTTTAAATATTTCTACTTTTAAAAAGGACTTGTATCCATTGAAAGTTAACGCTTTGTACGTTTGGACAGAACCATAAAGAAATAAGCACACTGGGGGTCAGTGAATATCGTTAATCAAATTAGGCGCAACACTAATGGAACTGTTAATTTCAATAGAATTTGATTAACGGAATTTTGAAGCTATTGGCGCTCTTTTTAAAGTCAAACAAAGCGGTTTTTATTATGGATTATATTTAAGCGACTAAATAAACTTTCGTTTTAAGTGATTAATTAATTAATCTGTTGGAAAAAAATGTTTCGATTTATACTTAGATATATTTTCCTAATGATATAAAAAAAACATATAATCTTTAGTGATAATCTTCAATCTAAGTTCCAAATATAATATATTTTCATTTAAGTTTCATATTCAATGCATGGTCATTTGTTCACAAGTAAACTCGAGTAATTTTGAGGTTACACACGCTGCACGTGTTCTTATAAAATAAGACCAGAATCTCAAATGAACAAAAACCCTGAAACTTTCCCTGAAAAGGGAGAGTACTGTATTGTATCCTGCCGCCGTTCCATTAGTGGTGGCCGGTACCTACGCAGATGCGTCTCCATTTTTTTCTGTCATTGCATACTTCTTTCATCTCTTCAACATTCATTACTTTCTTCATACATACTCTTCTCTTATTCTCACTCTGCAGGTTCCATTCTTTCGCAATCTCAGAGACATTGTAAAAATGAACCATTTTTACAGCATGAATAAATAGCCGGCCTCATACCAACATCTCACGCCAACCACTTCAGTGGAAGTGGTGGTTTTCCAGCACGCCTGAGTAAACGTTGTCCGGATTTTTTTGTGATTTTAAAGGAACAACAAAATGAGAAATCATCTCTCACAACATTATTGGACATCGAACTCCCACATTCGGCATGAAATGAAAGCTTTCTACCAACTGAGCTATCGACTTGTGGTTGATTAGGTAGTTGGTAGATTAGGAAGGTTGGATTAGGTAGATTAGGTATAAGTTATTAAGTTGATTAGGTATAACTTATAAGGTAGATTAGGTAAAAGGTACTAGGTAGATTAGATATGCGGTATTAAGTAGATTAATTACAAGAGCTTGCCCTGTCCTGTTCTTTCTTCACCTCAACCGGCAAATCGTTCCAAACCATTGGGCCCGAAACTGAGAAAGCAAGATCGCCAAAGTTGGTTGAGGTTGCCCTGAGGGGCAAGCTCAGCCTTGCAGAGCCTAGGTAGGCAGTTTGATGTTTTTTTATTCACAATCTATGAGTAAACCTGATTTTTTATTAGACAAATAAACTGTTATTCTAATTCGCCATCCTGCATTACAAATCCTTTCAGATAGAATGCACCGATATTGTGTTTGATTACATCAGAATGTGACCCAAGGTCATGCCGCCATTGTCCCAGGCTTTGACGGACTGATCGCCTGTACCTTATCCATTGTTCAGCTCAAGCCTTATCTGACACCGCAAAGGGGAAATCTGCGAGATAGACAATGCAATGAAACACTATTAGCTGTGAATTTGCATGCGAAATGATCTACAGGCCTTCAAAAATGCAACTTAAATGCAATACTCCTGTGAAAAAATATGTTGTTATCCGGTTTAGAGCCAGTTTTTCCATTCATAATTGATAATAGGAGACTTACACTCATTTTTAGTTAAAGAAATCAGTAAACCTTGGACTGGGATCTTCTGCACACACCCTTACGATTACTACCTGTGTATACAATAGCACTCAAGATTCCAGACACACATACACTCACTTATTTCAATTGTTATACCTATCATTATCAAACATATCGACTATTATAACCATTAGTAAAATAGTACTTTCAAAACAACTCTAAAAACTGGTGAAATTTACTGTCCATCCACACAATGAACTATATGCACAGATTTTAATTTAAAAAGCTTTTCTCGGCGGGAAAGCTTCACAACTGTATGGGACTATCATCCTTAACAACGAATAATTAAGTATTTGTTTGCATTTTCCCTAGCAACTCGACTTCTTGACGTCACAATTTTGTCTATGTCAATTCACATCCAGTGTCTATTAGATTTTTTTGCATTCTTCAATAAAGAAAGGAAACGAAATTTTAAATTGACAGGTGTCAGAAACACTTCAAAAATCTTTTAATATTTTTTTTCAGTGTAACAAAAAATTGGCTGTAATTTTGTCGTCATCACGTGTGATGCAATTCAACTGTCAAATGAAAAAAAAAAGTTGAACCATTATGCAAAGTAACAAAGGCATCTTTGTTTAATAGAGTGAAAGTCTTTTAAAGACTTTGAACACAGCCACCGGGTTATTCTGTGGTCTTTCATCTCTTCAAATCACTCCACTGTCCATTCAGGTTCCATGGTAGAACGACACAGTGACAAAACGACACGAGACAGAGCGACACATGACAGAACGACACATGGCAGAACGACACATGGCAGAATGACACAATGACAGAAGAAAACATGAAAGAACGACAACTGACAGAACGAAACATGAAAGAACGATAACTGACAGAACGACACATGACAGAACAACACATGACAGAACGACGCATGACAGAACAACACATGTCAGAACGACAGAATGACAGAACGACACGATGACAGAACAACACATGACAGATCGACACAATGACAGTATATCACATGACAAAACATCAGTATGACAAAACATAACAAGAAAAAACACCACATAAAAAACCTCACATGCCATAAAATAATAGCCAAAATAAATGTTTGTGTTGTTTGTGATGTTTTGTCATACGATGTCTTTTCGTATGTCGTTTATGGTATGTTCTGTTTAAGGTATGTGTTATTTTGTCATGGTGATGTTTTGTCATGTGATGTACTAGCAAAGTGTCGTTCTGTCATGTGTCGTTTTGTCACTGTGTCGTTCTAACCCGTCATCGTCCATTCAGGCCCCAAGTGTAAAACTAAACGTACAATCTCAACCATAGCGTTACACTAATTATGCATTGAAATTAAAGCAGCGACTGCTGTGAGCGTTTAAGTTTCCGTATATTGTGGTAAAACGTCATGTCTGAGTTTAAACTAGGAGCTTGAATTTCTATCATCAACAGTGAAAAGACCGCACTTTGAAAGGCGTCTTCACATTTTATGGCCCATCAAATCTTACAATGTAACTTTTTTGTTCAAGATGGTTGCATAAACATGTATTCCGTCATCAATTTTGCTTTTGAATACTATGTACTTTATAATTTATATCATGTGCAATCTTAGTTGCATAGTAAAATCTAAGATTCACAATTCAGTACCCTCCTCAACCAAACACTTGTAAGTTCTCGCTTGCACATTTTTTTCAGTTTTCCCTTATTACAGTGCACCCTCACAGCCATCAACAAGCTGAGAAGAACTCTATCGGAAGATTTAAAAAAAATCTTTTTACAATTTATGAAATGATTCAGCGGAAACTTTGTAGAACTCCATTTTTAATAAAAAAAAAAATGAAAATAAACTCTGTTTGATTCTATTTTTTTTTTATCTTAAAAAAAATATTTTCATTAATTAGTACCTAGAATCAAACAGAGTTTATTAAATTTATCTTTAAATTACACTTAAAAATGTCTATCTTAAAAATGCTTAAAGCTCTATACTTTGAGATACAGGGTACTGCGCGACAACATTAGTACGTTACATAAATACAATCTGTAGTCGTCCAACAGGATGGAACTGTGTGTTACGCCTATAATGACTTTTGAGTTACCTGCAGCATTTGTACCACCAAGTAAATACATTTCTCAAATGAACATATTCAACTTCTTGCTTGAAAAAAGGATGATATTGGCAAAAGTAAACAGATTTTTCAAAGTACCTATAGATTGTCAGATTCGGAACAACGTATATACTTTTTGTGGTATGTACTATATTTAAAATATAAAATAATTGATGCACATCTAAATCTAAGCTGCAAAGATATGTATCATTTGAGATTCACATTAAATGCATTCCCACAAGCAGACACGCATAATTTTGCGCTCACACATGCCGCATGTGGACCTACAATATAAAAACCCAATCACAAATGAACATAAGCCCTGCAACTCTTGCCGACCTTCCCTGAAACAGGGGTGATATTGGCAAAGTGAAACATTTTTAACAGTATGGGTGGTCAACCTCATACCAACCTATCAGTCAAGGAATTGGAAGGAACATAATCAATAATTTTCATCTTGGGTCATTTTAAAAATAAGGGAGTTGGTTTCCAGCAGACAAGCCATACTGTCAAAATAAATAATTGCACTCTTGCCAATGCCACTTCTGTTTAAAATAATATACATCAAGTTGAAATATACCTCTGCAACTTTGATTGAATACTGTTATTGTTTTCTTAGTACAAAAATGCGTTATCTGCGTGTAGAATGACGGTCCGAAAAAAAATATGAAAATGCACCTTATAATTATGGGAGTTGAAAGTTAATAAATAATTAAACTAAAAAAAAAAATACTAGCCGACATGCGTGTAAGATATATTATTGTACTACAATTGTAGATAAATGATGCGGAAATGTATTGTTTTTATTTAATGAAAAACTAATTAAAAATATTAGCTACTTAAAAAAATACGGGTTGAATGATTAAAAAAACATTTTTAAAATACTCTCAAGTTTTACATATTTTTACTGTTTTCTTTCTTAGAAAAATGTTAGAAAAAAAATCTATTTACAAAATAATATTGTTTTTTTTATTATATAGCCACTTATCTATATACAAATATGTGAAAAAACAAATATGATCCTCGTTATCCTGTGGAGCATCTAATACATCTGTTCGTGAATCACCAAATTCCATCTTATATGCCAACAATCTTCGATCAAGAGTGACAACAATTTATGCCGGACGATAACATTTTCACGCAATTTTAGGAAACCCGTTCTCGGTTTCAACACGGTTCTTAAATTTTTTATTAATTCTAAACAATACGACCGCAATTCTAATTGAAATCATAAATCAATTCGTATTATTCTATATTTGTTTTTACAATTCCAAGCATTTAAGGCGCATTAAAATTGCTGTGATTATAACAAAACATTGAGTCACGATATACAAGATCAGAAGCAGAATTTAAATCCGGCTCGATTCAATACAAAAACTTTACCTATATGGGCATCCAAACAGTCAAATATCAAATAAATTACAAGTATCGTATTATTTGCTATACGTCCAGGCGGCCATTCATAGCTTAATAGTTAATGGTAGCTCCATATTAGCTGAAAGGCGAGACGTAGCTTATTTTGAATATAGAAATCTGTAAAACTTTGCAAAAGTGTATGGTAACTGAAACGCTCATTAGAGGCGATGTTATCGTTTACATGCACATTTGGTGAATCGCTATAGCTTGGTTTATGAATAAAATACTCGGAAACCTGTATGCTAAGAACGGTTGGCGAATTTCACGGTTTTTCTTTTGAGCTGTCATGTAAATTTGGCATCATGCAAATAAAAAAATATCAGCAATTTAAATACGAACAAATGAAAAAATAAATTATCTAAAATAAACCTCGCTGTTTTCATAGGAAGACTGCAATTTTTCGTTATTCATAATTCACTTTGTTTTTCAATTTCCACCATCGAAAATATTGTTTGCCTTCTTTTTCTACAAGTAACTAATTACGGTTTCAAAAAATTACGTTCATGTTTAAATCACTAATATTTTAAATCCTATTATCTTCCTAATTTATTCATCGATCATTGTTTTGACGAAAACTGATTTCGTGTGAAATGTTTTCCAAGGACCTAATCGAATTTAAAAAAAACTTGGTACATACCAAGTACTGAAAAAGCCTTAATTCTTTTCAGGCAAGATTCTTTACAAACTTCATAAAAACGAGTAACATATTTTCTTCACAATTTTTTGATGTATGAGTCGTATGGAATCGTAGATGAAAATCGAGGCTTTTTTTTTTAAATAAGAGAAATATATGATAACACAGAATTTTTTTGTGTTTTTGTAAAGATATGTACTTAGATTGCAGTTTTGAGATTGAGTGCGATCCGTCGGCAATTTTCATTTGAAGGAAATTTAAGGCCCTCGGAACTTATCCGCAGTTTGGAATGGATGAGACCCTTAATGTAGACGTTTCAAATTTTTGATGAGAGCAATGAAAATTTGGGGGTATATAACACACAAGATGGCGCCGTAGATAATATGTAGGTTGCACATTTTTATTTGTCTCGATTCTATAAACGCATTCAAATGCGACCAAAATAATCAGTCAATTTTCATAATTCGCTTTTCTATATTTTTATGTTAATCACAGGGTTAACCTTCGAATGTGAACTGTTGTTGATTATTATCAGTGAGTTAATCATTTGTTTCAATTACGTTTTAATCTTATGCGTGGGGTTAATGTGTGCCTGCAATTTCATCAGATTGTCGGCTCCAGTATATATATTTGGTCACGTGATTATTAACGTGTTTATTAAAATATTAACGTTGATTAAATTTTGCCAGTTTTGCAAACCGCAGACGGATTTATCAAAGTATAACATCTAAAATTCATGCAAATTTGTATTGCATCATTTTTTTAATTTTTTTTTTTAATAGATTTGTGGAAAGGAATGCAATCCACCAACCTATTTTGCCTTGCCAGTTGTCTTCATGCGAAAGCAGAAGCTTGTGTGCATGCAACGGCATCTGTTGAACCAGGGTCGAAGTTATCGTCGCGGGATTCGAACCAGCGTTATCCGGTTCCAAATAACCTGTCTTGATCCCCGCGGCCATAAGACCACATCATATTTACAAATAATAGTAATTGTTTAGTAACCATATTTATAACGCTAAAACCACTGAAGTTCTTGATTACTAACCGATTGACAAGTAGCATTTTTCTGTTTCTATTCCGATAGGGGTAGGTAAAGCCTCTACAGAGTTACCATTACTTATTTTTTTCGATGCATACCTACTTCTACCCATTTATTCATATCCATCATACTTTTCTATTCAGAAATTCAATGTGAACATCTTATTCACTATTTCAACAAATTGAAGAAGATATTTTCAAAACTGCATAAAAAGGGAGAACATTTCCTCATATACTTTTTACACTGATAAATGATTACAGTGCAAACATTGTGCAAAGAAAACCTTTAAGTATTTTTCCCACTCAATAGTTTTGTGATTACTTTTATCTAATTAAATCAAAAGCAAGTATATTTATCATTAGGTAATTAACACTATTAATTATTTATTAAAAAATGCGTGACACTTTTCTCAATTTGCATACAAAAAAGTAATAAACAACATTATAAAATATAAGATTTTTTCAATAATACTTTTATTGTAAGTATGTTTTATTGTATCAGGAAATATGCTTAAAAAGTGTGACTCTAAATCAAACCAATCAGTGTTGCAATATAACTTATATTTTTGACATTTAAACACATTTGTTGCGTTTGTTCACGCATTCATAAATTATGTTTTTTTTAAATATGAAGAATGTCATAGATTATTTATGACGAAATCTACAGGATTAATGTGGCAATTAATATTTATTTCAAGATTTTGAATGTTTTGTATTGTAACGCCCACGTTTAAAACGACTGGGCTACAAATCGATTGTCTATGGAATTGTGATCACATTTTAATATGGAAATTGCAAAATCTACACGTATTCTACATACTTGTATCTACTGTAAAGAATAGTTCATTTTACTTATACCACTCCTGTTTCGATAACGATAAAGGGGGACAAGAGTTGTAAGGTTTATGATTAACTTGAGTTTTGGATTTATTATTTATTTTGGGAGTAGGTACACATGCAGCATGTATTAACTCGAATTTTGACGTATCTGCTTATGGGCATGTATTTTATATGAATTTTAAGCGCTCAAATATCTTTGCTTCTTCCATAGGTTCCATAAGTTCCTTGACTTGTTAGTTAGTATAAGTTGACCACCCATAGGTACTGTAAAATAATGATACGTTTTGCGAATTTAATGCCTGCTTCAAAAGAGGTCAGCAAAAGTTGCAGGGTTCATTTTAGATTTTAAATTTCCATTTGTCTGACTTTGGGCATGAATTCATGTGAGCCTTTAATGCCAATATATCTTTGCCACTTAAGGGTGATTGAGAGGTCAGCGCGCCCAACTTTGATGACCGAAATAACCCATATTTTGAATGGTAAGGCAGTATTTTTTCTCCAGTTTAAATTAACACATAAAATAAGGTATTTTTTTCCATAAAATACCAATTCAAAATAATTTTATTTACGGAGATACCTTAAATGGAGATTTCCACTGTTCTTATGAATAAATCCTAACTTTTTTTTATTTCAAAACATTCATTTTGATTAGTTTTATTTTTTCTACTTGTTAGTTGTTTTTTTTTACTTTTCATTGATTTTTTATGATTATTTAAAAAGTACCCAAATTTTGCATACGATATTGTAGCTAAATTCGTCTTTTAATGGTTTATTTTCCTTTTAGGATTTGAAGTGATATTTTTTATGTTTTCAATGCATTACTTGTTTTATTTTTTCTCCTCTAATTTATAATTAATAATGGAAAAAGAAAGATTTTCATACAAAAAATGATCCAGTCTTTGGCGCCACGGATAAACTGTGGCGGATTCGTGAACTGGCTTTAAATATAATATCTCCTCCGTTTTTGACCAAAAAATCATGAGTCCGAAATTTAGGTGTAACGGAGTTCAAGCGTATACGTTAAAACTGGACCAAACAGGTACAAAAATGCATGAAAACCAAAACGCCAGCTCGAGATGCTGTTTAAGATTCGATACATTTTTCGCATGCGGTCTATTTCCTATAGTTACGAGAATTTTACACTTCGGGTATACTCGTATATCTTCGTATATCGACGGAAATGCACGAGTGGCTGTGGTTTAGTAAAATACGTATATACAGGTATTCCACTAGAAAGATTCATTGGCAAAACATAAATTATTTCGCGGTGTCAGAATATCGTCGCCTTACTTTCAAAACCTCGTATCTCAAAAAAAAAAATATTTTGCTTAAGTACTTCTTTCTGTATAATAATACATAACTACTACATACTCGATGGTTTGAGCATATGGAGAGAATGAATGAGGAAAGACTGACGAAGAAAGTATATGTGGCAAGAATGGAAGGGCGTGGGTTCGAATCCCGGCGGAGCACAAAAAATATACCATTTATATTTTCAAATTTGCTCTTCGCTGAGATGAAAAATTCATAAACCTTTACCAAAGACTGGAGGAAATGAAAGAAGTATGTAAGGAAAGATAGAAATGGCGGTTGATCTGTAATGTTGGCGGCTTGGGTTTATAAAATTGGAATTTGTTTTAGTTTTGATGTCCATAGAAATGATTATTTATTGATTTAAATTGTCGTGTATGTTCCTTGACTTATAGGTTGGTATGCGGCTGACCACCCATGCTGTAAAAATGGTTCAATTTGCCAATATCACCCCTGTCTCAGGGAAGGACGGCAAGAGTTGCAGGGTGTATGTCCATTTGAGATTTGGTTTTTATGTTGTAGGTTCACATGAGGCATGTGCAAGCGCAAACTTGTACGTGTCTGGTTGTGAGAATGCATGTAATGTGAATCTCCAATGTAACATATCTTTGCAACTTACATTAGATTAGATTAGAATTGATAAAAATCTCTGCAGCTTAGATTAGATAAGTAAATTATTTAAGTTAACCTGCTTTGTTTCATTGCTATAAAAATCACTTTAAGCAGAAATAAAGCACTTACTGCCTCTTTAATTGTACATTTGCTAAGAAAAAAAGTAGTATCTGTCACTTACTGCTTTTATGCTTAGTTTTTCTTATAACCAAAAAGCAGTAAGTGTTATAATTTTATGAATTTTTAATTTATTTTCATATTTTTTAATAGTTATACGTAAAAGGTCACTCACAAAAACCATGGTAAAAAATTGAAACTGAAATCTTTAAATTTAAATAAGTTAGCCCAACAACTCAAGTTTGAAGTAGATTATCTCAAAACAAATATTTTGCAGATACTTCCTTTTTGGTAAGCAGGGCAGAACAGCAGAACGTCGCACTGGTAAATAAAAATAATGCTCTGCACACAAATCCGTGTTTGTATTCAAGATGCAATAAATTGTGTACAACACTCATACAACACTATTATGTGTGCTGAATCTTTTATCTGAAGATTCACAATTAATTATATAAAAAGTAAAACGCTCTCAAGGAGCGTTGTGTTACTTTCTATACAATTTTGTGAAAAATGAAATGTGTAACAAATAATAAATTAATTTATTTCGAAATAAAGTAAATACTTTTATTTTAAAAATGTACAACTTATTGCTTTTAATTAAAGTCAGGATTTTTTTGATGTATTATGAAAAAGAAACACAAAATGGCTAAGAAAAGTTTCTAAGCCCTACCGGTGAATTCTAAAAGCGTTTACACAACCATAGCGTTTATCCAAAAGTTTATAAAAACTAAAACGCTGGGGAGTAACGCCATCTAATCATGATGAGTCAAAGTTATTTGACATAAAATTACGATTTTAGTTTCATAAAACAATTAAAGAGGTTCTTTAGTCCCGATATTAATAATCTTCTTAAACTCTCGTATAACCTTAAATTATATATATATACGGACGTTGCAAATGGAAAAAAGAAACACAATACAAGTTAGAGTGATAGTTAAAAAAAAAACGATTTTTAAAGAGCATTCAATAAAATGTATAATGTTCAACTTGGCCTCAAAAAGTCTAGTTTATTCTCTAAGTTAAAATATTTTTATGTTTTATTTTACGCTTAATACAAACTGGTGAGAACTAACAAGATCAATTTGTGAATTTAAATGGCTGGCAACAAAATATAAAGCGTGTTACACTTCTTTCAAGAGCGTGCGAACTTCAACAACTATGTAGGCACCCACTACTCACATCTAGTTAAAGATTATAATCACAATCTTCACTGCACTCCGAGTATAAAAACATCGCGAAAATATCACCATGTTTGTAAAAATAGAAAATGTATTAAATGTATGACAGCACACCTAGACAGTAATTTAGTTTTTATACATTTTTTTATAATAATAATAATAATAATAATAAACTTTATTGTACACCACAAATAAATTACATTAAAATTATAAACAAAAGAGACATATGTACAATGGGCGGTCTTATCGCACATGGCGATATCTTACAGACAACCTTAGGATGGACAAGATCTGCAAGCACAATGGTATGGGTAGTCCATGGTATAACAATAATTATGGTAAAAAAAATACTGTATAAATACATATATATATATATATTAATAATATATCAACATATACATATAGATACACACATAAACATAAATACATAAATACATACACACACACATACATACATACATATATACATATAACTTAGCCATTACACTGATAGTAAGTGTTCCTTTTTTATGTACGCAATTGAGATGAGTTTACGCAACGTTTTATACTCTGGGTACATAAAATATGTACAAGAAGAGATCGAATAAATCGAAAATGTATAAAATATACGACAGCACACCTAGACAGCGATTTAGTTTTTATTAATTTTTTGATTTACGCGATCGAGATGCGTTTACACAATGGCTTTATACTCAAGTATAAAAATGTACAAAAGAGAGTACAGTTATGGCGTCTTTATTTTTTTTGCAACGTTTGATACGAATTGAAATTGGCCAGTCAACAATGGGTATAGATTTCCGCGTACGCAAAAAAATGTAGAAAAGCTGAAGTACTCACTACAGGCGCTGTATTTTATTTTATATATTTTTTTGTTTACGTGTTGGTCGAGTATTTACGCAATGTTTTATACTCGAGATACAGATCCATGAAATGAGTTGTATTCATAGTGGAGAATAGAGATGTGCTAGAGCAGAAATCTTCATTCAAATATCTCTCCTTTAATTTGAATTCACATTTAATATAATTTTTCGTTGAATGGGTTATTAATAGATTTTTTTCAAGACGTATCACATCACATAGACTTTTGATTGGTTATATGTTTAAAGTACACTTGATTTTTTATTATCAAATGTTCTTTGGATTCTTCAAACTTCAAAGTTAGGGTTTGTGTATTCACCATTTGAAGATTTATTTTTAAATTGATAAAACAAATAAAACAAATTTTCTGTGCTTCTCGATCGCTTTCTAAGATGTCATTATCAACGTGATTATAAGGAGAATGGATGTGTCAATGAATAATGTATTTCAAACATGATAATTGATAACGTTTACCTTCAAATTTATGGTAGGTAACTGAAGAAGTACAAGAAGCTAGTACAATTTAGCGTACATTTTTAAATCAATAAATAATAATATGTACGGACATCAAAACTAAAACAGAAAATAAATTCCAATTTAATAAACCCTAGCCGCCAACATTACAGATCAACCGCCATTTCTTTCTGTCCTTACATACTTCTTTCATTTCCTCCAGAGTCATAACCTTCTTCATACACGCTCTTTTTTATTATGACTCTGGATATTCCATTCATTCATAATTTCGGACATTTGGTCCATCCATACCTTTCTCGGTCTTCCTCTACCACGACATCCATCTATTCTTGCAACATATACTTCCTTCCTCAGTCTTTCCTCATTCATTCTCTCCATATGCCCCTATCATCAGTTACACAATATGTTTGTCTACATCCAAATTTGAGAATGTGTTGAACTTTCAAAAGGCAATCCATCTATATCACGAGCGCAATGAAGTTCCACGAATAAAAAAATTAATTAGACAACGATTGTTGGTTTAATTTCGAGCATGTTGCTTTCGTGTATCGTGGAATGATAATAAATTACTGCGTTGCACAATATTAGTGCTTGTCTATGATGGAGTATGAACCGAGGCGGAAGCTGCCATCCACTATTTGAAATATATACCTACATGTGTTTTGCTTGAACCGCTCGAAATCGATTTCAAATTTATCACTTTCAAAAGGCAATAGCAATTTCGCGTGTACGTTTTGCAATCACAGTAATGAGGCATAAGATGAAAGTGTAAAAAGAGAAAAAAGCTCCGTGCTTTTTGTATGGAAGTTTTTTTAATAATATGTTACATTTGGATATTCATACGGGCGGATGTTTTTAAAAGATGTTGGTTCTTCTGACAAGCCGTGATGCAGGAAAATCTACTTCCGTGTTTTTTTTAATTAATCCAAATAATGTTTTATTTTCACTTGCCTTATAATTAGATAGAAAAGGGCACTGAAATGTAATTTAGGTCCTTTAATTTTAAAAATATTGTGGCAGTAAGTTGTGGAAATATATTTTAGCAGGAGTAGTACCGATGGATTGGAGGAAGGCAGTCATTGTTCCCATTTACAAAGGTAAAGGGGACAAAAAAGACTGTCAAAACTTCAGACCAATCAGTCTACTCAGTATACCAGGAAAAGTCTTCTGTAAGGTGATTATAAAAAATGTGATTCTGACTACTAGTGAAAGGATTTCCGATATACAGTCCGGCTTTATGGCCGGTAGAGGCTGTGTTGATCAGATTTTCACTCTACGACAACTTGTTGAAAAACAATTGTCGGTGAGGGGGAAACTATTCACGGCCTTTGTGGATCTGGAAAAGGCTTTTGACTCAGTGGACAGAGGTATGTTGTGGGATGTTTTGAAAGCATACGGAGTAAATGGAGCTCTACTCAATGCGGTGCATGCGAACTATGAGAATAGTATGGCCTGCATTCGTATTGATGGTGAATATAGTGAATGGTTTGAAGTTTTTAAGGGTGTAAGGCAAGGATGTGTGATGAGCCCATGGCTATTTAACATAGTCATGGACAAGTGTGTTCGAGATGCTAGACTTGATGATTGTGGATTAATGATAGGAGAGAGCAAAGTATGCGTTCTACTGTATGCGGATGATGCAGTCCTTGTATCTGATTCAGCAGTGGAATTGCAAATGATGCTCTCTAGATTGAAAGAAGCTTTGAAAGGTAATAATTTGAAGTTGAATGCAAGAAAGACGAAAGTTTTGATTTTTGAAAGAGATGATGAAAATATGAATTATGAATTTAAAATTAATGGAATGAATGTTGATGTTGTAAATGAGTTTGTATATTTGGGAAGTAAGTTTGAAAAAGATGGAAGAATGGCCGGTGAATTTGAAAGAAGAATAATGAAAGGCAGGTGTGTACTGGGTGCGACCGCTTGCATCGCCAGGAACCAAAATCTCTCAAAAAATGTTAGATTGGCGGTGCACGGTGGTATACTAGTGCCAACCTTGATGTATGGAAGTGAAGCCTGGACGGTGAGTGAAAGGGAAATTAGTAAACTCCATACAGTAGAAATGGACTATCTAAGAAGTATGATTGGGAAAAAACGAAGTGACAGGGTGAGGAATGATTTTGTAAGAGAAGAATGTGGTGTAAGGGAAAGTGTGAAAGTGAAGATTAAAAGAAGTATGTTAAGATGGTTCGGGCATTTGGAGAGAATGAGTGATGAAAGATTGACGAAGAAAGTATATGTTGCTAGAATAGATGGATGTCGTGGTAGAGAAAAACCGAGAAAAGTATGGAAGGATCAAATTTCTGAAATAGCGAATGAATGGGATATCCAGAGTCATAATAAAAGGAGGACTTGTATGAAAAAGGTTATGACTCTGGATGAAATGAAAGAAGTATGCAAGGACAGGAAGAAGTGGCGGCTAATCTGCAATGTTGATTTCTAATTTTGGTGTATTCATTTGCTACATTTTTTGCATAGGAAATTTTTGACTTTTTTTTGTTTAGATTTCTTTGTAAGGTTTTGTTCTTTTTTATATTTAAATGTAATTTATTATTCATATTCCTTGACTTATAGGTTGGTATGAGGCTGACCACCCATACTGTAATAAATGGTTCACTTTGCCAATGTCACCCCTGTTTCAGGGAAGGTCGGCAAAAGTTGTGGGGATTATGTTTATTTGAGGTTTGGATTTTATTTGTAAGAACACATTCAGCATTTGTAAGCGCGAACTACACTTGTTGGTTTGTGGGCATACATCTGAGAGCTTAAAATGAATATATCCTTGCAACTTAGATTATAGATTATTATTATTATAGACGAAAAAAAACATGATCAAAAATATTTCATTTTGGCATGTTCTAATGACAAGTTTTGTCTTAACCTGCTTGTTCTGCTTATCCTTTTATGTTCTTATCAGAGGCGGCTCCTGAGTGAAAATGTTGGTAGTTCATATTTTTTTCAAATTCGATTTTGCTTATATCTTCCATTTTATTTTGAAAGGTAATCCCAAGAAATGCTTACATTATGAAGGTACATACCCACACTCGTTTTGTTATCTAACAAATAAATATATAATAAACACGTACCTACAGTTTAAAAAGGGAAATCCATCCCTCGCTCCTTCGTCTGAGAGAAATCTTCTATCACAAGGCATCTTCACTCTACGATTTATCACCAATAAAAATATGACAAGGAAAACAGAAAAAAATAATTTTACAATTATTATAGTACTTTTTTTAAAATATCCAATTGACTGTTATTGACATAGATTTACAATTTTGAATGCTTTTAATTCCAGTCTGAGAAGCCCACAACTTTCTATAACCATTGTTTTTTTCAAAAGCAGTACGGCTTTCCTTAATTAAGTCCACATTTACTTTATTTTTAGAATTATGGGTAGAATTCATTTTCACAATATTAAATAATGATTAGGCCTCCACATATTCGCAATATTTTCAAAATAGTTTCAGAAATATTCACGAAAAAATAGAATATTTGTAAATAAAGTAACCGGCTTTGAAGATTTTGACACATGATCAATGACGAATTAGGTTTGTATAATATTATTCCCTGCTTATAATATTATGCTCTGTGCATTGCCGGAGGACGACTATTGCGATCTCTTTCGAACACATGTGAAACGCTATTAGATTGATTGTCCTTGTCTCATGCCACCGTTTGGAACAAATATGTTAAAATGTACGTAGTTTTTCATAATATTGAAGGCAGATCACGATCTGCACGCGGTGCCTGGCAGTGGGCATTCATTCATTATTTTGTTTACAATTTTTTTAATCGCAAATGGTTCACATGCTCTCCACAGATGTCGCCACATACATCGATCTTTGATTATTGAATACCAATCATTCAAATTGTTCATAAACATTTTTCTTTAAAATAAATTCACATTTTTATGTTTAAATTTTTGCAAAATGTAGGCAGTGCATTGCACGGATAAACTCTTAAAGGAACCGCCTCTGGTTCTTATCCTTTTTTGCGTTTGGAAAAAATGCCATTGTCTAGATATAAAAAAAATATTGTAAGTATAGGATATATTATTATGTTCCGTATATGTTTCTACACCGTTTAACTGATGTTCATATTTTTTTCAGGAAACATGTAAACTACTTATTAATTGGTTTCTGTGAAGTTTGGTTATCATCAAATTAGAAAAAGATCGTTCTTAAACTCTTCCCAACCAACCAGCCACCCAATCTAAATCTAAATCTAAGCTGCAAAGATATGTATCATTTGAAATTCATATTAAATGCATTCCCACAAGCAGACACGCATATTTTCGCGCTCACACATGCCGCATGTGGACCAACAGTATACAAAAAACCAATCTCAAATGAACATAAGCCCTGCAACTCTTGCCGACCTTTCCTGAAACAGGGGTGAAACTGGCAAAGTGAACCATTTTTTACAGTATGGGTGGTCAGCCTCATACCAACCTATAAGTCAAGGAATATGATGGTCTCTCTAAAACCCACATTTTTATTATTTAAAAAAATATATTACAGAAAACTGTTTTTAAAGATGTTAAACTGTTTGAAGAATGGTTACAAACATGTATTGTATTGGAACACTATCGAAAGTGTTGTGGATCGTGTTGTTTATCTGTTTGTTTGTTTGATTTTAAGCGCGTAGGCGGCTGGCAAGACAACGAAACAAAAAGTCGATCAATCTTGCAGCAACTTGCGATTTTATTGAGACCCGATATGTACTTGAGTGTTCTATGTGTGTCAGTGTATTGGCTAACTCCCACGTTCTATGGAACTTATCTTGTACCGCGAGATCATTTTCAGGTAAAGCATTTGTGAAAAAAAAATGTTATTACCTACATACCTATGATGCATAATCTAAGATGCAAAGGTATGTGTCATTAAAGATTCATTTAAAATTCATTCCCATAAGCAGACACGTATAAGTTCGACATCATAAGAACCCAATCTCAAATGAACATAAGCGCTGCATCTCCTGCCGACATTCCCTGAAACAGGGTTAACATTGGCAAATTAAACCATTTTTTACAATAAGGGGGGTCAGAACATAAAACATGAAAATGTAAATTTCTTACCTTTTCGAAACAGTAATTTTTTCATGTTTTTCTTTCACTTGTTGTATTGATATGTTGGTTCGGAAAATTGTAAAGAATTAGAGTAACTGTAACTTTGTTGCCGTTTCGCTAGGGACGGACAGAGCCTCGGCAGAGCTGCCTCCATCAGAGTCTGGAAATGAATATAAATTATGATGAGACTGATAGCTAAGGAGCTTTTTTGCATCGGCATGTATGTAAATTAAGTACATAGTTAATATGTGTATTTATTCATTATAATTACGTATGCAACTAACTCACAAGTA
Source organism: Agapetus fuscipes (assembly GCA_951799405.1). Lineage (NCBI taxonomy): Eukaryota > Metazoa > Arthropoda > Insecta > Trichoptera > Glossosomatidae > Agapetus > Agapetus fuscipes. Next base: position 4,654,848 of record OX637342.1, on the reverse strand, counting down.
TCGTGGTAAGTATGCCAGACGCATTATCTAAAGCGTGTTGAATATGACAAAATCTCAGGAACGTGTTTTCTGTAAATTATAGAGTGTACAATAGGTCACATCACATGAATATACCATACTAATATATGTATGTACTCGTATAAACATAAACAGGACTATTCAAAGACAAACATAGTTATCAAACCTTAAAACTGAAGTTAAACTTTGAATTAAATGTAGAAACTAAAAATCATGGGTGCATTAATTTTACAGCATCCATAAATTTCACACCTTTTCGATCAAAAATCCAGTGCAATTGAACAACGTTAACAATGTTTATTTTCTATCTGAAAAAAGTGACACTTCTCATTATTCTTTTTTTTTAATACAATTCCCATTCTTTTTAAATTTAACACGTCGACTCCTATTTTGTGTGGAAAAACTGGCATTACATTCGATGACAAATTAAAACCTTTTTATGAATAAGGGTTAGAACATAGTATTAGATTGACTCTGAATAACACAGTTGTCAATATATATTATGAGTGGCAAACTATCAAAGGCGGCAAACTAGAAATTAAGCGAAAATGACAAATTAAATAGAAACACAAAAAATGTAATTCTCTTTCTTTACATACATTTATTTAGCTTTCTAAAACAGCCTAGATTTCTGTCTTTGGTTCTATGTTTACGACTCATATATAAGATTGTATGTCAGGTATAATAATTATATTGCAATAACATCGACACAGTCACATGGAAAGAAAAGTTGTATTGTTTCAAGCATTTCCTAGGAAAATGCTTTTCCATGAGAACAAGGTTGCAGTGAAATTCCAATACAATTATTTATTCATGTGCATTTATAGACGCAGGGGAATTGCAATGAAAGTTATTTCAAAGCAAATAATGAATCTTTAATATTATTCTTTACCCACACCGAGAAGTTCTGGCGTTTGTTAGAAAGAAGAAACTGAAACCTGTAATTTGAAACATTGACCAAGGCCCGGTATTTTCAAGCTTAGATATATTTGATTTAACTTACAAATCACTCAAGATGTTCGAGTTAACTAATTACCGAAAACGCTCGAAGTAACAAGCACCGTCCCCAAATCTTAGAAATGATTACAATGCCATTCAAAAGCTTTCAACGAATAACTGAGCTGGGAAAATCAAATGCCTTTGCTCAACGAAGCTGGGAAACGAGACAAAAAGTGTTGCATTGGCGGCAATTTTGATATGATATTATATCCATACATCAAAAACATACAGCTGCTGTCAATAAAGACAACACTATCTATAAAAAAAAACAGTTATTGGTTACTATAATTGTTACTAAGGCTCAGTATTTTCAACGTTAGCATCGCGACTTTATACTGAATGAAAAGGACGCACTCATGCCAATCGTGTTGGTAGTTTTCAGTTAAAAGTGACATAAGCTAACGTTCAAAACACCGGGCCTTAATATTTACAGGCAACATTTGGTGAGTTAAATATTAACTCTGTAACTCTGTCGCCATTCCGCTTGGGGTGGCCAGAGCCTCTGCAGAGTTGCCTCCATTTTTTCCTATCCTGACATACCTCTTTCAATTCCTTCATATCCATCACCTTTTTCATGCATTTTCTTCTTTCACGCTCACTTTGTATATCCCATTCTTTCACAATCTCCTCAAACTGATCACTCCATACTTTTCTCGGTCATCCCTTCCCTCTTTTTCCTTTGACACTTTCTTTGTATACATACTTTGTCAGTCTATCATCATTCATTCTTTCCACATGCCCAAACCATCTCATCATATTCTTTTGTACTAAAACTTTCACATCCTCTTTCAAATTACATTATTTTTTTACCCATTCATTCCTAACTCTATCCCTCAAAGTTTTTCCTGTCATACTTCTCAAATGCTTCATTTCCACCGTAAATACTTTACTCATTTCGCTATCATTCACTGTCCATGCTTCACTTCCATACATCAAAGTCGGTAACAATATGCCATTGTGTACCGCCATTCTGCATTTTAGTTAACTTTACTGATGTTGAATATACCGGGCTTAAATGAGTTGGTAAATACTCGTACTTAATGCGTTATAAGTGATTACCGTGGTATGTGATTAACACAAGTCGTGACCACGTACTTTCCTGTGAGAAGTTCTCGGTTTGGTCATGAATATGAATGCATCTGTTAAAGGTGGCGGCCATATCAAGTGGAGGATGATTAACCTGCGGCCGTTAACCTGCCACAATCCATTAATCAATTCACTAAGCGTCACTTGACAACAATAAAAGTGTTAACCGATCTTATGCGTATCGAAAAAAAAATTATTAGACGAACCGTTCTAAGATAACATTTATTATTCACGACGTTTCGTAAGTCGTCGGGCAGAGAGGGTGTCTGCTGACTGAAGACGTCTGCTACGTCGCTAACGAAACGTCGAGAATAATGTAAGTTCTCTTATCACAATTTGCCTAAGATCCGAATATTATTTTAATGTATAGTTATTATAATTGTTAATTAATATTTTTTCAAAAAAAGATAAATACAATGCACCAACCTATAATCAATTAATAATTAATTATTGTATATTTTAATGAATTATTAATTAATAATTACCCGATGACATCTGTTGAACCAGGATCAAAGTTATGGTCAAATGACCCAAGCGGGGATCGAACCAACGTTATTCTATTCAAAATATGCTAAAAAGAACAGCCACTTGATTCTCTCCATAACACCGATGTTTTTAAAAAACTACACTAAGCTACACATATAATGTAACTTCTTGCCTGTGTTATCCACGAAGGGGTCGCATGTGGCGATTTGGGACCTATTTCTTTTTACAGGCACTTATGAATCCCAATATATAGATTTCTTTCTACATGATCACACATGAATGCCATTCTTGCATGCTTAAATTTCACAAAGGAGCGATGGTCTTTAGGAGGCATTACACAACGTTAAGTGAATGTGATTCTTTACCCGAGTATAAAACATCACGTAAATTCTTCTCCATCGCGTAAATAAAAAAATGTAGGAAATATACTACAGCAACCTAGTGAGTGATTTAGTCTTCATACATTTTTTTTTTTAACGTGATCGATTAGAATTTACGTAATATCTTATATAGGAGTACTTGTCCATACAATAAAGATTCACTTCTTCATATTTGCATCCTGTTCTCCCAAGTAAAAACATTTACAATTAAACTCAACCATAGCGTTTTACCAATAATGTATTGAAGCTAAAACAGCGCTTTTCAGTTTTCATATATTTTTGGAAAAACGCCATGATTGAGTATAAACGTAAAGCATGTTTACAGTGGAGAGAAGTTGAATGATAACACCATAAGAAAGAGAGAAGACGTGCGGTCCACTCAATCAACTTTCTACTTTTGGTTTTTAAAACGTGATTTATTTGCTGACAAAAAAATCGCATATCGCGAAATCTTTCAAAACATACCGTACATTGCAAAAACAGATTTATCTTCCTTGTATCTTGTTTTCACTGCTAAGATCGAATACCACCGGTCTGTAGTCTAGAGGTTAACACTTTGGACTTTAGATTGGAAGGTTCCCGGCGGAGCACCAAAAAAGATTTAATTTTTAAAATTGTTCTTCGCTGGGTTGAAAAAAATAATCTGTCTTTAGCCCTTTACCAAAGACCGGTCACCATAGGCTTATTGAATGTTACCGACCAAGGCTTTTACATTTTAAATGTGAATTTTGAAATAGTGTTATATTCAAATGTATGTTACTATTTTTCTTCCTTAATGAGACTCACCACTCATCCTGTACAAACTGGTTAACTTTACCAACGTCACCTCTGCTTCAGATTTTTTTTTAATTACATACCTAGATGCAGGAAAAAAATGCAATTTTGTAATTCATTGAAAAAATGTGTAAAATTACAACTGAAAATTATTTCAGTAATCTCCATTGACATCAAAATTAATAAATGCTTTCAGATCATAAAAAATGTGATGTTTTAATTTATATTTTTTTCTTGTTTCAGGTTAGTGAACCGGTCTGAATTGTTTCATAACCGCATCATGCACCACTAAGCCACAGACTGTTGGAAGAAAACTGCAAAGGCGTAAGTAGAATAAAATGTGGGCCAATCATGTGTTTGCAGAAATTTCTAGAAAAGCATAATGCTGCTTATCTGAGGCAATGATATTTTTCAGCTTCAATAAACTTGAAATATTTCTACACTTCTTTAGTATGTATAATAAACCTTTAATCTAAGTTGCAAAGATATATTCCATTTAAGATTCATCTCCATAAGTAGACACATATAAGTTTGTGCGAACACATGTCGCATATGGACTTACAACATGTAACCCAATCTTAAATGAACATTCTTGGACCGGTCCGTTGTCCAGTGGCAACACTTTGGACTCGTAAATGGAAGGTTGTAGATTCGAATCCCAGCGGAGCACAAAAAAATACCATTTATATTTCCAAATGTGCTCTTCGCTGGGTTGAAACATTCATAAATCTTTACCGAAGACCGGTCACTGAAAGGTCCATCCAACCTTACAACAACTGGGTCTTGCTTGAGAATTGACGCTTTCTACAGCGACGACCAAGCTCGCAGAGGGCTCTTGAGGTGTGATACACACAAAAACAGCGCTCACCAAATAAATCATCCTAATATTGTTATTATTATAAGCCCTGCAACTAAACTTCCCTGAAACATGAAATTGACAGAGTGAACCATTTTTACAGTATGGGTGGTCAGCCTCATATCAACCAATTACTCAAGGAATTACTTAAGCATTAATTATGTTTTATCACACCTATCAAATCCATGGTTCATCCGCTACCTAAAATAAAAAGATGATCCGTGAATCATCTACTATGAATTATTAACTCATTTGTGAATAACACTTTTTGCATACTACTGCACGTGTTGCATTGTCAGGTGTGAAAAATGAGTTGCGAATTTTCGCATAATTTATTTTTGGCACAACACTTTTACTTTCATTATTGCAACGCGTAAGTTTTTTTTGCAACGTGCGATCACGCGACATTTAAAATAGCAGACGCTGTGTGGGCGTAGAATAAGATGTGAGTCAGGCTAATCGATCTCGGCTCAAATGATTTCTTAATACGTGGTCTAATTAAATAAATTATAGTTTATATTCGATTAATCACTGGATTAAGGCCACTGTGTTTCAAACTTAGCTTAGCAACTTGAAATCATTCCGCTAGGGGTGGCCAGAGCCTCTGCAGAGCTGCCTCCATTTTTCTTTAAGAAGAAGCTAGATGAAAAAGATTTGGCTTTTACACAGGCAACATTTCGCTCCCCCAGTTCTTGTTTACCGTATACGCCAATCTTTGCAATACGCAATCAGTTCCTTGACTTATAGGTTGGTATGCGGCTGACCACCCATGCTGTAAAAATGGTTCACTTTGCCAATGTCACCCCTGTCTCAGGGAAGGACGGCAAGAGTTGCAGGGTGTATGTCCATTTGAGATTTGGTTTTTATGTTGTAGGTTCACATGAGGCATGTGCAAGCGCGAACTTGTACGTGTCTGGTTGTGAGAATGCATGTAATGTGAATCTCCAATGTAACATATCTTTGCAACTTAGATTAGATTAGATTAGATTGTCAAATATGACTTTTTCATGCAGTTGTCTTATGAATCAAATTCTACACAATCTGAGCTAAGAAAAACCGTAAAACTCGATAATGTGAGAGTTCCTTTAAATATTTTTTAAATAAATTTCTTGTTTTCATAAGACACATTGGTCCAGTTATACACATGCAAAGATCGCTCATGTAAAATTTTCTCAATGGCGTATACGGTAAACAAGAACTAAGGCAGCGATTTGTAAGTGCGAACTTACACTTGTCGTTTTGTGGGCATGCATTTAACATGAATTTCAAATGTTGATATATCTTTGACGATGTTATGGCCGAGGGCGCAAGTCGTTATTTGTTACTAACGTGTTTGGAACAGAATAACTCTGGTTCGAATCACGCGCGACTCTTTAACCCAAACTTCGACTCTGGTTCAAAAGATGTCATTATATGCACACTAGTTCCTGTTTTTTACATGAAGACATCCGGCCAGGCAAAATACTCTTCAAAAATCTATTTAAAAAAAAAAACAAAAAAAACCTTGCAACTTAGATTATAAAACCTAAATATCCAGGTAGGTACCAATTGTTATGCTCTATTAATGCTTAACTAATTATTGTATTTATATGATCTTAGATGTTGTATGTGCTTAATCTAATGATATCATAAATTATAAATTACGTAGAGTATTTTTATAATTTTGACAGCCGTATCTTTACTCACAAGCATTATAGTTTGTACATCTAATATCAAAGTGCGCAAAAAAAAGCATTTATTTTGTATTACGACACGATTTACATTACTCTTGCATTTTATATCCATCGCTCAATTAATTATGAAACATATTTTTTTGTTCGCTTTAAACCGTTTAGTTAATGGTTTGCTCTTTAAGATTTGACGGTGTGAAATCGTAATTTTAAGTATATCCGGTATCATTTCTAAATAAACTGCAATAATTACAATGCTTGATTTAAATACGGCACTAAATATTAAAAATATTTCATTTTAAACAAAGAACCTGTGCATTTGCAGTCTATCGGGGCTATTCTTAGACATTTTAGTCGCCCGTTGAGCCCACGCTTTGACAAACTAATGATGCCTCGGCTGGAAGTTTCATGACCCCGGTCATTCTTACCTACCGAATTTTGGTAATATTTGTATGAAGACTGTAATCAGCTGTTCACTTGCGGCCATCTTGGATTGACAGATCTTCGTACAAATGCATCATTAGTTTGTCAAAGCGTGGGCTCAACGGGTGACTAAAATGTCTAAGAATAGCCACGTATATGTCTAAATCTAAATTTAAGCTTCAAATATATAAATATCATTTAAGATTAATATTAAGCGCATTCCCACAAGCAGACATGTAAAAGTTCGCGCTAACACATGCCGCATTTGGATCTACAATATAAAAACCCAATCCAAATGAACATAAGCCCTGCAACTCTTGCTGACCTTCCCTGAAACAGGGGTGACATTGGCAAAGTGAACCATTTTTTACAGTATGGATGGTCAGCCTCATACCAAACTATAAGTCAAGGAAAAACATGGGAAGGAAAATAAGTTAACATGTTGACTTCCGCGTCAATTTTCAGAAACCTTTTTTTTTTAATGTGAATGTAAAGTAGGTAATACGAGCTGTGGATTTTTTTTAACTTAAAAAAAAATACAGAAAATGGTTGTCACAATCGATTGTTGAACTTAATGAATAAAGGGTCTACGCTCTTTGTAGACCTCCAACCATAAGGTCATTAGGTCAATTGTGAACTCAATTAATGAAAGAGTGTTTACCTTTTCTGGCACAGGCCATGGTTAATTGTGAATACCTTTTGTTTTGCACCTGCTTATAGTATCAATACATACTTAGGCAATTTATTTCATTTGAATTTATCAGTAATTTAATTGATTAAAGACTATAATATGACGGTTAAAAGGCAGTAAGGCATAAGCGACATTTTGGTCAAAAATGAGTTATGAATGCTATCCTACTTGAAATTTTCCACTCTTTCTAATGCGCTAACTCCTATAGCTCTACGATGATTTTTGTGTTGTTTATGCCCAAGCAAACAACTGCGTTTTCGAAGTATTGTTTTGGTGTAACCGACAAGATTTTGGCCTTTTTGTTCTAAAGGCGCTTGTGACATAAAAAAATCGTAAGACATCTTAAAACCACATTAATAGGAATGCCAATAAATACCTTTATTTTTTAAATTGTGGAGCTGTTTTGATTTTAACGATATGATAGAAAATAAAAAAGTTATGCCATTTTTCTGCAATCGTAAACTTTAAACTGCTCTCCTGAACAATTTAGTTTATGTCGCTTATGCCCTACTGCCTTTTAACTGTCAATATTTTCTTGTATTGCATTCGCACAAATGGATAATTAATTTTTTCAGTGTTCTTTATTATTTTTATTTTTTTTGCATTCATTAGGTACCTTTATTCAGATAGTTTCCATCGTGTGAATTTTTAAAATTATCGTATAGATAATGTTTCGTTATTATTATTTGATCATAACATATGTACCTACCTACCTATTATTTTATGCTGTAAGGCCTGTAAGTATGAACACATGTGATTTTATCTTTTTCACTTTCTTTTCAATAAAATAAAAAACTGCCCCAAGCCATCTATTTTTTTTTGTATCCAAAAATACAATATAGACGATTCTTGTTTGATTGCATTTAGAATTTATGTGTACGTAACTGATAGTCGTGTTGTGATAAAACTGGATAAAACAATAAAAAAATGTATCGAAACTTCTCGTCTCAAATTTTCGTATCCAGTTGTACTTCAAAGTTACTGAACCAGCCTATCAACAACATTATTTAAACCAAAAGATTACAAAACTCATTTTTATTTGAAGTTTAAGTTTTATTTTTAAATACCCATGCAGTATGTGCTAGCAAAACTGATGCTAGTTTTACCTGTATACGTGAATGGAGAGTTGATCTTCTTCTTCTTTCAGTGCCGTGTCAGGTCCCCTTGACGTCGACTATCACTAGCAATAATATCTCCTATACACTCTCGACTCGAAATACGTCCTCCACAATTCTTATCCCTTTCTAATCTCGTGTATTACGCAGCCATGAGATCTGCTTCCTACCGACACCTCGTTTATCCTCGATCTTTCCTCCAGTGATCAAATGCAGCACTCTGCACTTTTTCCTTTAAGCACTTGTCCCAAGAATGACACATTTCTTTGATACTTGTCAGTAATTCGCTCCCCCAGTTCTTGTTTACCGTATACGCCAACCTTGTCAAATATGACTTTGTCATGCAGTTGTCTTATGAATCAAATTCTACACAATCTGAGCTAAGAAAAACAGTAAAACTCGATAATGTGAGAGTTCTTTTAAATGTTTTTTAAATAAATATCTTGTTTTCATAAGACGCGTTGGTCCAGTACACATGCAAACATTGCTTATGTAAAATTTTCTCAATGGCGTATACGGTAAACAAGAACTAAGGCAGCGAATTGTCCCTCATTAGATTGTGGATATTCAATGTGATATTAACATTGCTTTCCAGATTGGATATTTTTCTGTTTAGATTATAGATTACAAATTCTCCTAACAGCATTGCTTCTGCGAATGTTTTATTATTAACGAATGAATGAAAACTAACTTATCAAAGAGTTTTGAGGCCCTGGACACATCTGGAACATGATTAAGTTGGTGCTGAGAAAAAAGGGCTCTTGATGTGTTTGTTATTCACACAAAAACATGTCTTACCACACAAATGTCAGGTTATCGGTCTTGTGGAGAAGGTTTCAACAACATCAAAAAATTTCGAATATGCTCTTCACTGGATTGAAAACTTCATTAGTCTTTACAAAAACACTCACGGTGCGTCCATCCTGCATTACAGCAATGAAGAATGCTTGGAAATTGTGTTTTTTATAGCGACGACTAAGCTCGCATAGGTCTCTTGTGGTGTGATTTACACTAAATAAGCGCCCAAGAAATAAATCATCCTAATAATAACAACTTACTGTCACCAAATATATCTTGTTAATTTATTATAACCTAAAGAAAAGGATTTGCATAACTTTTTCCAACTATTTATCAACTTATTAACCAATAGCTAGATATCTACCTACTTACCATTTCTCCAACTTATCAACTCACGTACCTGCCAGTGGGTTGATACTTTCGCTTGTTTGTAAGGCGCGACCAACAGGCGGATTCAAAAACGTGTAACACTTTCACTGGCGGGCTAAGAAAACAAAAAAAAAATCACCAACTCGATGGCCAAAAGTAACAAATTAATACACGACAATTAAACGTTTTTTTTATTGTATGTAGGTGTTAAAATTAAAGTAAAAGGTATGTTGTTTTATTGAGTGTTATAAACGGAGAAAAAAAAGTTGCCATTTAACTGTCAGTCTCGTATGCAAAGTGGCATGACCAACGGGCATTTCCAAAATCTCAAACCGTTAAAGAGGAACGCGAATTTCTATTTTGTGCGCATTGTTTTTTGTTATCTCTTTCTTTAATACGGATTGGGGTGCCAGATCGGAATTTGCGTAGTGTATGGGAGTTCATGTTAGCTTTCACACGATCCGGGTTTGTCAATCGGACATTTGGACTGAAACCAGACCGTTTGAAAAGGGGTTGAAGGAATGTATATAAAAAATTGCATTCTGTGTAACAATGAATATCGTTAGATCAACGAAAGAATATTAAAATAATTTTTAAAAACAAAAGCCGTACACGTTCTGTAATGTATAATCTAAGTAGTAACAAAGATATAGGTAACTAATAAAATTTGAGTTTCATATTCAGTGCGTGCCCACAAGCAGACACGTAAAATAAGTTTGCGCTTACATATGCCGTATGTAAAGTTGCAACATAAAATCCAAATTTGATTGCACAAGAGTTTTAATCTAGCCCATAGTTCATCTTTAAACAGAGCTGTAAAATTCGATCCATGATGGATCACCAGATACAAATCGTTACACCATCATCATCATGAATGGTATTTCAATCTTTAACAAGATCAGTAACCCAAGTGTGAAACCTTTCCTTGTTACTCAAACGTAACTGCTATTAAAAAAATGTAAAACACCTCTGGTGAGCGCTTTACTTTGCGTATATTTTTAGTAAAACGCTGTTATATTTGAGTTTACACGTAGATCTTATTATTGTATTGCTCATCTATGGCACGCAGAGCGTATTCTGACATGAACAAGCAGTTCCCGCGTGCTGGGAATTATTAGGAAACCAACAAAAATAACACGAGCATCGGTAACTCACAAACAAGACATGAAGCGGGTGATGCAATCTACGGTGTGTGGATACATCTATGTAGTTCAGGTCAAGTGATGGAGCGTGCTTCTAGAGTTTACTTGAACTATTAGTGCAAGAATTTCTAATTTAAATTACTACAGTACCATATTCTCTTTGTCAATGGTGCTATAGCCCAAATCGAACCTTGGCCTCCTATAACTTCTGCCTCTGCGAGCTTGCTCGTCTAATTCTCAAGAAAAACTCAGTTGCTGTAAGGCTGGATGAAATTCCGGTCTTTGGCAAAAGTAGATTAATTATTTAATCCAGCTAAGAGCACATTATGTTTTGAAAAACGTTATATTTTTGTATGCTCTGCCGGGATTCGAGCCCATTACCTTCCAATCAAATGCCCGAAGCACTAACCATAACCACTAGACTACGGAGATAATATAGATCTACATTATTGGCTCTTAATTTTTATCTCACCTAGTTTTTTGACCGGTCCTTAGCCTAGTGGTTAAAGCGTCTCCGTATGCCAACAAAAATACACAATATTAATTTAAAGTATGCGTGTGAAATCCAAAATTTCGTAAAAAATACAATTACTTCAGCACCAGTCAGTATTTGAACTGAAGGACTCGCGAATGCAGAGCATTCACTCTTACTGAGTTGTGGCCCTTTCTTTTTTGCGTTTTCTTTTAAGTAAGACCTCATCTAAGATCATCCATTTTACTTCTGTCTTGGACACAATCGGTGTTGTTCTCAAACAGCAAAGCCATAGCTCGTCCTCAGCCTACAGTGAATTTTCTATAATAAAAAATGAACGATCAGTAGATGAGCTATGTATCAAATGTTTTATGAATAACACTGAATGTATTTATTGTCTTCCAGATGGTTCTGTCTTATTTTATAAACAAAAATATTCAAATAATAATATGATAGCATACAATAGAAGGTTTTCATAGTATGTATTTTATAAGACACATTGCTTTACGTAATAGTCTTTCATAATTAATTAATAACAAAATAAATCAACTAACAAGAATGTCAACACGGCCGCCCATTTCAAGTACCCCATTTAGCAGTCTCTTGTTCAATAGAGTTTCTCCATCAATAGTTTAAAGTACAGCATTTAATTAGTCTCTGTGTCGTACTCCGTCACACTCTACCAATACGTAATGCGTTTAATGGGAAGATCCAATTATGACTTAGAACTATCAATGGTTGACAAGAAGAAGACACTGTGATAGCGCAGGTTTTTCATTTTGTGTTTATTTTGTAAATTACGCATGCAGCATGTGAAAGCGTGAACTTACACGTGTCTGCTTGTGCATTTGCATTAAATATAAGTATTACATGTCAATGTATCTCTGCAACTTAGATTATAGATTTCCTGACCACCTTTACAGTAAAATCTATTTCTCTATGTCTATTTTACTAATTTTTCAGGGAAGAACGGCAAATGTTGCAAAGATATAGTAACATTTGAAATTCATATTGAACGCATGCCTGCAAGTAGACACGTGTTAGTTTTACGCTTACAAATGCTGCATCTGTACTTAAAAATTGAAATCCAAACCGCAAATGAACATAAGCCCTGTAACCTTTTTTGGCCATTCCTGAAACAAGGGTAACATTGGCAAAGTGGACCATTTTTTACTGTATGGGTCGTCAGCCTCATATCAGCCCAAGAGACAAGGAATATCTGAATTATTTTAGCAAAGATTTATCGTTGTAACCATTATATTTTCTTGACGTATAGGTTGGTATGAGGCTGATCACCCATATTGTAAAAAAAATGTTCACTTTGCCAATGTCACCCCTCGGCAAGAATTGCAGTGCTTCTGTGCATTTGAAATTTAGTTTTTAATATTGTAGGTCCACTGGATGCGGCATGTGTAAGCGCGAACTTAAACGTGTCTGCTAATGGGAAAGCATTTAATATGAGTCTTGAATGTAATATATTTTTGCAACGTAGATTATAGATGATAATAATACAGTTAACAGATAAAAAGTATCTGCTTAGAAAATTTCACCCGTATCTGCTGTCAATCTATTATGAAGTTTTGTTTTCTCACCAGTGAAAACAGTGTCTTCATGATATGAGTAGGTGAGCGTTAAATCCAGACATAAAAAAGTCAAAGAATTAAAAATGACAGTCATATGTTCAAGAATAAATTACATCGATTGCACAATATTGAGTTATGTTTAACATACATTGTCGCATCCAGGAAGCTTACATTATATAACAAGTAGGCATCTGTAGAAAGTGCATGCGTAATGTAACGAAAAATATATGCACTCGAATGCAACTTTATCATATATCAATGCGATTACGATAGAATATGTAAACTATCACCACGGTAGTGCACCAAGAGATTTTACGACTTCATGATAATTTGCATTCACTTTTATTATCGTCATATAATTCACCACTTTTTAAGTGAAACCCACCAATTAGTTAAAGAACTGTATCGTTGCAATCTGGAAAAACTGTCGCCATGATAGTGTACCAAATATTCAAAGACCAAATGATAATAATAATATACGCAACATATTAGGATGATTAAAGATTTTAAATTATGATTATGGTCGTTAGACATTTCAACAGTTCGTGGCTCCTCCTTATAGAGGACACACGTCTCCTGAAGACGTCGGATATCACTCCGACGAAACGTAGAGAAAATCGTTCTTCTCTTTTGCACGGTCAGTTAAATCCGTTTTTTTCATTCTTTAAAATATTAGGATGATTTATTTGGTGAGCGCTTTTGTGTGAATCACACATCAAGATCCCTATATGCTTCGTCACTATAGCTCAAGCAAGACCCAGTTTCTGTAAGGCTGGATGGAACTTTGGTGACAAGTCTTTGGTGAAGGCATATGATTTCTTTAACCCAGCGAAGAGCATATTTGGAAATATAAATGGTATTTTTTTGTGCTCCGCCGGGATTGGAACCCACAACCTTTCATTTACGTGTCCGAAGTTTAACAGCTAGACTGCGGATCGGTTCAATTGGTCCATTATCTGTTATCTGTGGGTAATGTATTTCAAATTATCTTCAGATAACAGATAATTATCGGGAAAAAGTTATCTACAGATAACACCAGAAAGTCATCTAGAGGTAAGATAAAGATGATCATCTGTTATCTGTTATGCGTCATCTGCCATCATTAGATAAGATGATGTCCATCTTTATTCGAAGCTTTTACAATACAGTCTCGGAAATTTTCCTTCCTATTTTTTTATAATGAGTACATCTTTTCATATTTTTCGCTCGCTTTTATAATATTTGTAAGTCATAATATATTTTGCTTGTGTCATATTTTTAAACCAATTTATTCTTTATCCAAGTTCACAATTTCCTGAGATGAATTTCATGGGTTGGCAAAAAAAAATACGCTTATTGTTATCTTTGTTTATCTTACTTTGATATTGAAGATATTTATCTGCGGTTAATATTTTTACAATTACCTCAAAGGTCAATGAAATAAATAAACACTTTCAAATTCCACAGTCGTGTTAAAAACATTTAACAGCGAGTTCAAAAAAATATGCCAATCAAAAAAAATAAAAATATTGGTTTCCTGTCGTGTTCAAACGGAGCCGAATGTTTCTAGTCTTGAGGTTTTTTTAAATAAAAGAATTCATACCTATTTAGCCACACGTTAATTTTTTTTCCATCGAAATAAGGTCTCATTAAACAATGTTTTATTGATACTATTATTAGCCTGTAATTTAAGTTGCAAATATATATTACATTTAAGGTACGTCATATCAAATGCATTCCGTTTTAAGCAGACACGTACGATGTTATTTGATTAAAAATTTGTTGTATGATTTAAAATGTTATTTGTTGTGTATGTTCCTAGACTTATAGGTTGGTATGCGGCTGACCACCCATGCTGTAGAAAATAGTCCACTTTGCAAATGTCACCCCTGTTTCAGAGAAGGCCAGCGGGAGTTGCAGGGAGTATGTCTATTTGAGATTTGGTTTTTATGTTGTAGGTTCACATGCGGCGTGTACAAGCGCGAACTTGTACGTGTCTGCATGTGAAAATGCATATAATGTGAATCTTTAATGTAACATATATTTGCAACTTATGTAGATTAGATTAGAAACCTAATCTCAAATGAACATAAGCCCTGCAACGTTTGCCGACCTTTATGTAATAAATGGTTTACTTTGCCAATGTCACCCTTGTTTCAGGGACGGTCGGCAAGAGTTGCATGGCTTATGTTCATTTGAAATTGGGTTTTTTATATTGTAAGTCCACATACAAGCGAGTGTAAGCGCGAACTTATACGTGTCTGCTCATGGAAATGCATTTAATATGAACCTTAAATGTAATATATCACTGCAACTTAGATTAATGATTATGATAGGTAATCAAATCTTCAAAGTTATTTAAGATATGAGTGCCTTTTTGAAGCTTTATTGTAGCTTACACGAGGTGTCTGCTTATGGTAATGCATTTAATATGAATCTTGCAACATATGTATGTAATAGATTATAAATATAGATTTCGAGTGCCTGACTGACATTATATAAAAATCTATTACTGTTAAAATATCTCCATCTAACTGGCGCCACTTACAGTGGAAAATGTGTTAACAAGTCTCATACCTATTTCCGCGGGAAATATCGTTCTAAATAATTAATTACTCTAAAGGCTTCTCACGCAACATGGAATTTATAGGCAAAAAGACAAGTAAGTTAAGTCATATAAAATCAAAGGCGGTAATCTTGTTTGTTTTCAAAAATAAGATAAATACATCATAATGTAGAAAATCATTCTCTCATCATTTTAATGTATTTATGTCACTTTCAAAAAATAACCTTCATTGACGCTTTTGGTTTGATACGACTCAAATGACAGAAATGGAAAGTGTCATACAAACTGTAAGTAATAAACTAGTATGAGAGTAACTGCAACTATAAATTGAATTTCTTGTCAGATAACAGTCAGAAAGAAGAAATAAAAGTATCTATTGAATGTTTGAAGAATGGAAAGTCTGCTGGGTTTGATGGAATAAATGGTGAAATGTTGAAAGCAGGAGGTGAATGCGTGATAGATTGGATGTACGAATTATGTAAGCTTTGTGTGAATGCAGGAGTAGTACCGATAGATTGGAGGAAGGCAGTCATTGTTCCCATTTACAAAGGTAAAGGGGACAAAAAAGACTGTCAGAACTTCAGACCAATCAGTCTACTCAGTATACCAGGAAAAGTCTTCTGTAAGGTGATTATAAAAAATGTGATTCTGACTACTAGTGAAAGGATTTCCGATATACAGTCCGGCTTTATGGCCGGTAGAGGCTGTGTTGATCAGATTTTTACTCTACGACAACTTGTTGAAAAACAATTGTCGGTGAGGCGGAAGCTGTTCACGGCCTTTGTAGATCTGGAAAAGGCTTTTGACTCAGTAGACAGAGGTATGTTATGGGATGTTTTGAAAGCATACGGAGTGAATGGGGCTCTCCTAGGTGCGGTGCATGCCAACTATGAAAATAGTAAGGCATGTGTTCGTATTGATGGTGAGTATAGCGAGTGGTTTGAAGTTTATAAGGGTGTGAGGCAAGGATGTGTGATGAGTCCATGGCTATTTAACATAGTCATGGACAAGTGTGTCAGAGATGCTAGACTTAATGATTGTGGATTGATGATAGGAGAGAGCAAAGTGAGTGTTCTACTGTATGCAGATGATGCAGTTCTTGTATCTGATTCAGCAGTAGAATTGCAAACAATGCTCTCTAGATTGAATGAAGCTTTGTTAGGTAACCATCTGAAGTTAAATGCAAGTAAGACGAAAGTATTGATTTTTGAAAGAGATGATGAAAGTATGAATTATGAATTTAAAATTAATGGAATGAATGTTGATGTCGTAAATGAGTTTGTATACCTAGGAAGTAAGTTTGAAAAAGATGGAAGAATGACCGGTGAATTTGAAAGAAGAGTAATGAAGGGCAGGTGTGTACTGGGTGCCACAACTTGTATCGCCAAAAATCAAAACATATCAAATAAATTGCACAGAATCTGTACTCGACTTTCTTGCAAAAATTAACCCACTGTATGACGTATGTATAGCTAGAATCATCTACCAGCTTATGCCGTTTCAATAAAAATATAATATATCAATAATAAATCAATTTTATTCGACCGCGGTGTGTACCTGCATACTCGTACAATATGGATATAGCCATATAAATACTTAAATGAATATAAATATTTGGTTGATTTATTTGTTGAGCACCGTTTTGTGTGAATCACACCTCAAGAGCCCTCTGCGAGGTTGGTCTTCTCTGGAAAATGCGCCAATTACACAAGAAAGATCCTTGACTTATAGGTTGGTATAAAGCTGACCACCCATAGTGTAAAAAATGATTCACTTTGCCAATGCCACCCCTGTTTCAAGGAAGGTCGGCAAGAGTTGTAGGTTTTAAGTTCATTTGAGATTTGGTTTTAATTTTTAAGTACACATTCAGCGTTTTTAAGCGCGAATTTACACGTGTCTGTTTGTGGGCATGCATTTGATATGAGTTTTTCATTTTAATATATCTTTGCAACTCAGATTTTAGAATCTAGAATCTAGATTATTATAGATGGTCATTGAACCCTTTTGTATGCAAACTAGGACTTTGTATGGTGGGTAAACTTTTTAGTTATATTTTGAAATAGTAACGACTGATTATTATTGGTATTTATAAAATTTTAAGAATCGCAGCATTTTATCTAATTTTAACCCTTTGACTACCAAGAAAATTGCTAATACATTTTGTATGGAAAATTTTCACTTTGTATGGCGGCTATACTTCTGATTCACTTTTAGGAAAAAATAATGATGACAATATATAGGTTATTATTATTGTTTTACATTTGTGGTACATTATTTTTTTATTAACCCTCTAACTGCCGAGAATTTTTCCATTATTTTTTTCTTTTATATGGCAACTCCCTAAACCGAGATTATGATAAAGAAATGATTATAATTATTAGATAGCACTATTATATAAATGGATTCACACAAAATTTAAGAAAAATCGTCGGAGCCGTTTTTGAGAAAATCGCATTTTAAATTTTCAGCTCTTCGGAAGCCATCTTGAATTTTCAAAAAAGTAAAAAAAAATGATTCAGAACTAAAGTGATAAGCTTGTTCTTTCTATCAAATCTAAAACAAATTTAAATATCTTGCATTTTAATAGGTTTTTGTAATATTTTCGATTTAAAATTTCAGGTCGTGTAAACGGTGCTTTATATTTGTTTTTTCAAAAAATTTTTTTTGTCAGTTTGTAGAAATTTATGTTGTCCATAATATTGTAGAACATTATATTTTTGTTGATCCCTTAACTTTCGAGAAAATCACAATCGTTTGTTTTTTTCATATGGCAGCCCATAGACACAGATTAGTAAGAGTGTTGCCATAACTAATTTATTAAGTTAAAAATTAATTAGTGGCAACTCTGAAAATTTAAGAAAAATTCTTGGAGCCGTTTTTGAGAAAAGTGCAATTTTATGTTTTTTTTGTATGGCAGCCATCTTGATTTTTCAAGTTGGTGTAATGCCATGTTATTCATACTTAATATATGTCCAAAAAAGCTGATGTAGCCAAAATTTGGTATCTCTAGGTCTTATACTTTGGAAAGTGACACACACACATACATACATACATACATACATACATACATACATACATACATACAGACGGACGTTTTTGAAAGATAGTGTTTTTTGGCATGTCCTGCACCAGGACAACTCATTTCCGTGAAAACCTCGAATTTTTTTTTTCACACCAAATCATAACTTTCTTTATAGCCTTCGGCTATAGCAAGAAAGTAAAAATGCTCGATTGGCGGTACGCAGTGGCATACTTTTACCCACCTTGATGTATGGAAGCGAGGCCTGGACGGTGAATGAAAGTGAAATTAGTAAAGTCCATACTGTTGAAATGGACTTTCTAAGAAGTATGATTGGGAAAAAACGGAGTGACAGGGTGAGGAATGATTTTGTAAGAGAAGAATGTGGTGCAAGAGAAAGTGTGAAAGTGAAGATTAAAAGAAGTTTGTTAAGATGGTTTGGGCATATGGAGAGAATGAATGAGGAAAGACTGACGAAGAAAGTATATGTTGGTAGAATAGATGGATGTCGTGGTAGAGGAAGACCGAGAAAGGTATGGATGGACCAAATATCCGAAATTGCGAATGAATGGAATATCCAGAGTCATAATAAAAGAAGAGCTTGTATGAAGAAGGTTATGACTCTGGAGGAAATGAAAGAAGTATGTAAGGATAGAAAGAAATGGCGGTTGATCTGTGATGTTGGCGGCTGAGGTTTGTTAAAGTAAAATTGGTTTTATGATTTAGTTTTTATGTCCATGTATATCTTGTGATTTATTGTTTTTAAAAAATGTAATTTGTCATGTATGTTCCTTGACTTATAGGTTGTTATGCGGCTGACCACCCATAATGTAAAAATTGGTTCACTTTGCCAATGTCACCTCTGTTTCAGGGAAGGACGGCAAGAGTTGCAAGGCTTATGTTCATTTGAGATTGGGTTTTTATATTGTAGGTCCACATGCGGCATGTGTTAGCGCGAAATTATACATATCTGCTTGTGGGAATGCATTTAATATAAAACTTAAATGATATATATCTTTGCAGCTTAGATTAGATTAGATTAGATTAGATAACAATTTGTTTCGGTTGCCATGGTGATACAATGTTGCTAAAAACAAGACATTACTCAGGTGAAAACCGGCTAGTCTCGATGGACTCAGTTCAAATATGAATTAAGATTATTTTTCTCGGCAGACAAACGTTACACTTGTATGGTATATACGAGGACGTGATCCTTAGCAACCAATTACAAAATATATTTTTGCCTTCTCCCTTGCAACCTAGGCGTGTGGATTTCGTTATTATAGCTTTGTTATCAGACTGAAGTATTTAATGTTTTATTTTTTTTATTTATCAAATTAAAATATTTGTTACCAGTTAGAATCAGAAAAAGATTAAAAAAACATTTTGCAAGAAGTAGATAAATATGTATTTATTTTAGATGTGTTGGTTGTTCTCTTGAAATGATGTAATAGCATCAAAAGCGCTCGAGGAAATAAATCAAATTGAAGAGAAAAACTTTGTGTTTTATTTTTACATTATTAATTTAGATAACATTTCTTATGTATGAAAAATCATTAAAAAAAATCTGCTCGTACTCATTTTTCTAGAAAACTTTATTTGAAAATTATTTAAATATTTGTTCACTGAAACTTACATCAGTTATAAGGCAAAATATTCAGGGCACACATAATTGGAATAAAAAATGTGATAGGTAGTATTTAATTTATTTGGGAAAATTAAAATCAAACATTGATCATACAAAAACAATGAGAAAAAATTGTAGATATCTTATGGCATGAGAAATGTAAATCAACCTAATTTACATAGAAAAATGAGAAAATTATCTACACATCATAATACGAGTACGTTCACATAACTTTAGAGGCATACCAAACAATACAAAACAAAAAAAAACTTCATAGCAGAGAAATCAAACATGTAAAAAGTGTATTAGTTTTTTTTTTGGTTGGATAAGTTACATACTGACATGGGATAGAGCACATTATATTGGATTGTCATAAATTAATTTACGTTTTAGTTTCTCACGTAAAAAAAACGTAGTACGTTTTACGTGTGTATCACGTAATAGCATTGTTTGTAAACAGAACAATACGACAGTAAAAGAAAGTCGATGCGGAACTGTTAAACGTTGCTATTAATTATATCTCTATTATGTAGTGCTACGATTAATTATATCGAAATATAAATTGAATCGAGTTAGATAGTTTGTTTTGTGTAACCCATGCTTAACCCTTTCTATACCAAAGCGCTGAAAGAAAAGTATAATATACTGAGAGAGAAAGAATCCAATACTAGCACGTGTATATTAAGGTATACAGTGTTTGGTAAAAAAATGCATTTCTAATCTAATCTAATCTAAGTTGCAAAGATATGTTACATTGGAGATTCACATAACATGCATTCCCACAACCAGACACGTACAAGTTCGCGCTCGCACATGCCTCATGTGAACCTACAACATAAAAAGCAAATCTCAAATGGACATACACCCTGCAACTCTTGCCGTCCTTCCCTGAAACAGGGGTGACATTGACAAAGTGAACAATTTTTACAGCATAGGTGGTCAGCCGCATACCAAGCTATAAGTCAAGGAACTTTGAACATTTAACATGGAAATTATGTTTTTAAATTTAAATCGAATTTTAGCATAATACATTATACTTTATTTTGTGCTATTTTACAGTAACAGGAAAAAATATTTATAGGTGTCGACTATATGAAATTTTTCCAATATGATGTAGGTCTGAAAAAAATGTTAGAATTTTCTACACGGAAGTGTAGTATTTTGAGTTTTGAAAATAACCGTA
Organism: Agapetus fuscipes; assembly: GCA_951799405.1. Taxonomy (NCBI): domain Eukaryota; kingdom Metazoa; phylum Arthropoda; class Insecta; order Trichoptera; family Glossosomatidae; genus Agapetus; species Agapetus fuscipes. The sequence goes on along the minus strand of OX637342.1, from coordinate 4,633,612 downwards.
TGCGCGCACAACATGCATGCATTGGAAATAAGATCGCTCTTGAGAATCGGAGAATTATTTGCACTTCTTCCCGTAGGCATGAGATATTATAGGACACATGCTATAAACTCTTACAAATGCTAGTTAAGAAGTGAATGGGATTGACTAAAAGAGTAGATTTTTTGGAAACATTAATGAAAAACATTAAATTAATATAAAGTTTGGGGCATCTCATGTATGTCCTGATAATTACCTACACGTTTTTAAAAGGCGCTACAATAGAAGGAACTCCAAAACAAATTTAAATATTAGGTACTCATAAATATGAGGTTAATTATCTTCAATACCTTCGCACAGTCCTATAAGACAAATTATCATCTCTTCCAGAGAAACAAGCACGAATATTGGGGAATATTCAGCCCGTCTCAGGGAGGCATGGGGTTAAAGAAATTGGCCACAACCGAAATGGATAAGTGATTTTTTCAGTACATAAACAATTTAATAATGGACCGTTTAATAGTATAATTTTATATTATATAAATATAATAGTCATTGTCCTGATGATGCCTTTTTAGGCGAAAACGTTTGACTTTTTTAAAATAAAATTTAGTGAATTAAAACAGTGTATTATTTAATTAATTATACAGACAGATTATATGTAATTAGAAAGGAAACAGAGAGTGAATGTATTTCTTAAAAAAAAAGATAAGTACAACAGTCTCGTGCAATTAATTTTAAAACCTACGCAATTTTTTTTCACATAGTTTAGTACAATTATTAGTATGGCTTGTTTATAGTCCTCAATTATAACGCATTTGTTTATTTTTCATCAAAAAAAAATACTATCATTAAAACTTTCCATTGAATCTTTAAATAAACAAAACCCCGAGAATAAAAAACTCGATAAAAATTCAAACCCCGCATTAATAGAATATTTCGTTATCTTAAAGGTAAAACGGAATAAGTGGCATATTAAGCTAACATGGGTTTCAAAGATAAATTTACATTTTTTCCTATTTCCTACGAGAGAAAATATTTAAAAAGTGTGTTGATCCTTGTTATGTTAAGATTGAAAGGTGTCTCCAGGATACTTACATCCGGTTAGCTCTCATCAGCATCACTCTCAGGGCGTGGGGTTCTTTCTTTCGGTTGCTCACTTGTACTTTGGGAAGGGTTTTATAATTAAAAGATAAAGTTAACATGAACAAATAAGGGTTTATTACTGTACTAATATAGGGGGGAAAAGGGGAAATAAGGGATTGGCCAGACCTACAGGTTGTCACCAGAACACTCCCTATTCCGTTGGCTGGAGTTCTAAACGGAAGGCCTGGGGCAGCGCCCCAGGCTAGCGGCGGTTCACGAGGCGGACGCCTCCGAGCGTGGGAGCCCCTGAGTGTGCGCTCCTATGCACTATGTCTCTGGTCCACAAGGCGGGTGCCTTGTTGGCAGGAAATCCAAGTAGATGGGGAGGAGGGAGCTCCATTGTAGTGCCCCCTCTTGCACCGCTTGGTGCTTGGTCGCTGACGTCTTAATCGGTTGACATCTTGCCGGGAACTAACGAACGACGGCCTGATTAGTTCACACGGTGCAGTTCGGCCACTTCCGTGACCGTTCGGCTCCGTTCGGCCCACAAACACACACTGCACACTTCGGGATTGTTTTTTATATGTTATTTTAAAATAATAATAATAATAATAATAATAAAAATAAACTTTATTGTACACCACAAATAAATTACATTAAAATTATAAACAAAAAAAGACATATGTACAATGGGCGGTCTTATCGCACATGGCGATATCTTACAGACAACCTTAGGATGGACAAGATCTGCAAGCACAATGGTATGGGTAGTCCGTGGTATAACAATAATTATGGTAAAAAAATACTGTATAAATACATATATATATATATTAATAATATATCAACATATACATATAGATATAACATAACATAACATCCTGTATTACAGAAGTCTTTTATGAGCACTTCTTTATAATTAGTCCACTTACTATGAGAATTTACTCCCAATTAAATGTTTTATCCCCTATTTCTCAAATCAGTGAATCAGTACTTATTCAGTTTTACCTGGCGATATATGGATGGTGCAAACTATAACCTACGTTGCAAAGATGTATTGAACGTGTGACATCGAGCTTACACATGCTGCATGTCGCACGTTTAATAATAAAGAAAAATAACTCGAAAATTGGGAAAATCGAGATTTTCTAATAAAACGCAAGAACAATGCGAGAAGAATAGGTAGAATGCGACAGCCGTTCAATTTGGACGAATAAGACCGAGATAAAACATCGGCCGCCTTTTTCATCCCATACAAGTTGTACTGGTTGTCTGAACTTCAAACGTGATTTCCCAACATTCATGTTTTTTGAGTTATTGCTCTTTATTATTAAACGTGCGATGTGTACTTACAAAATAAACCAAATCTCGCATGAACATAAACCTTGCCACTCCTTCCACCTTTTGCTGAAACCGGGGGTATTGACTTAAGTGAACCAGGTTTTTAGAGCATGGGGTTCAGCTACATATCAACATATAGGCAGAATCTAACTCATAAAATAAAATATAATAAATCTTGGAGGCTATTATTTAAAAAATATTTTTCCTTCGCATTACATAAACTCTAAATAAACATCAACACAGTTTAACAAATATTTACTTAATTTTCTATTAAATAAACGAAAAAACGCGAATCAATTTCTCGGCTTTTAATTTCAGAAGTGTAAAAAGTCAACATCCGGTTGTTTGCCGCCAAAAGCGTCTCTAATCATTCTAATCTCGTCGAGTAAACAGCTTACATGGCGTTTCATCACAAATGAATGGAAACCAAAACGGCCACTCGTAGCGCTATTTTGGATTTCATTGATTTCTTGGTAAACGATGCTGTAAGGTTTTCTACTTGGGGTTAAGCATTCCTCTTCCGCATAGCAAAAAAAACAACAAAAAAATCGTCTCTGAATAAGGTGTTGGTTTAATCTGCGACTAACGTCAATCAAACGTCAATCAGTCACGGTAAGTGATATCGGAATAAAAAAAATCATGTTCTTTGCTGATAAGTTTATGTTGTGCAAAAAAATCAGTAAGTACATTATTTTTGTGTTTAAAAAATACACAAATTTCTCCTGATTTTTTTTGAGTTAGACCTCCTCCGAAGATCTCTAGAATACCGTGACTTGTAGGTTAGTTTGAAACTGCTGTTAAAATATGGTTCACTTTGCCAATGTCACCCCTGTTTCAGGAAAAGTCGACAAAAGTTTCAGGGCTTATATTCATTTGAGGTTTATTGAAAATACCTACTCCGGTTTAAACAACTTCTTACAAAATAAAAACAATAACTTTCGGTGTTATCACACAAGCCTAATCCATGGGTCAACCGCCACTTAACGTGATTTTTCAAAAAAAAAAAAAAAAGGTTCTATGGATCAAATGTGTTGTGGATGACCCTGTTTGAGGTTTCCTTTTTTGTACAAACTTTAATTTAAACGGTCTTATGTTTAGGTCAACAAAAATTTTCTTACAACCTACTTATCCAGAAGACAGTCGGGTTTTTTAACTCAATCTTACTGTTTAAACAAAAAATGATAATAAACTAAAACGCTCAATAGAGATGCAATATTACTTTCCATACACATTTTTGTAAACGCTATATATTATACTCGGAGTTCAGGAGAAGTATTGCTTTGAGCGGCCCGGTGTTCCATAGCCTCGGGGCTATCATAGCGGTGGACTGGGAACCGCAGACCGGATCCTATCTTGCTACTCGCAAGGAAGGTACTGGGTTCAAGTCTGCGGTCTGCCGCTAAGAAGTGAGCCGCCAAATAAGCAGTCCAGTCAATGGAGAAGAAATGGGTTCTTGTTTTTCAAGAGTTTATTATTGTAACGATTTTGTAGACTTGATTTTGTAGACTGTAGAAATGGCGGTTGATCTGTAATGTTGGCGGCTAGGGTTTATTAAATTGGAATTTGTTTTCTGTTTGTTGTCCATAGATATTATTATTTAGTGATGTATAAAATGTAATATGTCGTGTATGTTCCTTGACTTATAGGTTGGTATGCGGCTGACTACCCATGCTGTAAAAATGGTTCACTTTGCCAATGTTACCCCTGTCTCAGGGAAGGACGGCAAGAGTTGCAGGGTGTATGTCCATAGGAGATTTGGTTTTTATGTTGTAGGTTCACATGAGGCATGTGCAAGCGCGAACTTGTACGTGTCTGGTTGTGAGAATGCATGTAATGTGAATCTCCAATGTAACATATCTTTGCAACTTAGATTAGATTAGATTAGATTAGATTATTCCTTGACTTATAGACTGGTATGAGGTTGACCACCCATTATTTTTGTGTTAAAAAATACCCAATTTCTCCCGTAATTTTTTTGACTTAGACCTCTTCCGAAGACCTCTAGAATCCCTTGACTTTTAGGTTGGTTTGAGACTGCTGTTAAAAATAGTTCACTTTGCCAATGTCACCCCTGTTTCAGGGAAGGTCGGTGAAAGATGCATGGTTCATGTTCATTTGAGGTTTGGATTTTAATTTGCAGCATTTGTAAGTATGCGCAAACTTACGCATGTTTTTTTGTGGACATGCATTTAATATGAATTTTATATATTAATGTATCTTTACAACTTAGATTATAGATCAAAGAATCTTTGTTTTTTCACTTGAAAGCTACTAGATTGATTTACCACAAATTTACAAACAAAAATTTAAATAATCTATGAGGAAAGTGATTTCAAAATTTCTCCATTTCACATTTAAATAAATTAATAAAAAAAAAACTAGAGAATATCTCGGGGTCGATGATACTTCCAAAGTTCAACGTACGAGAGAGGAACACGTGCTTGAAGAGATATAATAAAATCTTTACCGCAAATCAAATAAAATAATACCGCAAAAATAATATTCGAAAGTTTTATTGAAGGTCTTAAAAATATTAAATGACTTCTTGACGATAAGTAAAATGAATCGTTGTGAAGAACACTCTCACACTTCTGCGGCACTCCAACAAGTGGCATAGACCTCGAGATTAACTGAAATTTAGGGTGTCTTCTGCTGATGATTCCTTTAAAAATAACACATTTTCATTGACTGAAAATATGAGTTTTGAGGATCCATTTTTAACCAATATGCTGTATACCTTATAAATTTCTGTGCCTGTTGGGGATTCTTGACCCTGGTGTTATATAAATGTATTCACAAATATGATAACTACACAGTTAGGTAATTAAACATTTCGGATATTATCCTGTGTCAGAGAAGGTTGGCAAAAGTTGTAGGGCTTATGTTCATTTGAGGTTTGGATTTTATTTGTAAGTAAGTACACATTCAGCATTTGTAAGCGCGAACTACACGTGTTTGTTTGTGGGCATTCATTTGAGAGCTTTAAATGAATATATCCTTGCAACTTAGATTATAAATTATAGATTATATACGAACCGTTATGTGAGAAGTTACATCATTCTCGACGTTTCGTAAGCGACGTAACGTAGCTAACGTCTTCAGGAGACATCCTCTTTGCCTGAAGAATGAGGATGGATTGATAACCCATAACGACTCGTCTAATATACGAAACTTTTAATTATGTTTTTAGAAATAAACACCAGAATGTAACAAGCTTAAATAATTTTGTAGGGCAATCTGATTCTGACTCCAAAGTAAGCAACACCATTGCAATAAGTAGTAACTACGGGCCAGAAGTCGAAAATACACGTCAATATTGATGATACTTCTGAAATATTTTGATCCATCCCTAACATCTCAAAGGTTCAACCGAAAAATCACAGTCGATGTAAGAATTATCACGACTTTGTCGAGACTAAGTTTGCCAAATATCTTAATGAAAACAAGCTTAGTTTTTTTTTTTAAATATTTTGATTGGTGCCAATCATAAAGCTATTATTATTTGGTGTTGATGGTTAATTTTATTGCCTATCAACTTTCTAAAATCTTCATAAAATTTTGCTTGTAAATAAAGATATTAAATTCATAATAACAAACAAATCATGTGTAGGAACATGAAGACCGGTCGTAAAGGTTTATATCCAACATTACAACAATTACTTTCTGCTCGATCTGCCATTTTGTGTATTTATGATGATGAAGCTCCTGAATGGCTTTGTTTTGTATGTCGTAAAATTCTCACAATAGCAGGGCTTACAGAATAATTAAGATTTATTTAAATTTCTGTAACGTGTTATCGAAGTAAACATTTTCTTCTTAATCGCGTGCTTTTTGCAGGTCCCCTCAACTTTGGCTATCACATCGAAGAACATGCCCCTGTCCTGCGCCATTTGAAAGAGTTCCTACACACGTAGGATGCTAGTCCACTCCCTTATACTTCCTGGCCATGGTATCCATCTCCTAACCGGCCCTCGGTTTTTCTTAATTTTCCTCTTAATAAAAGTTGAAAAATATGGTATTTTTTCCCACTCAGGATATGCCTCAGATGTGAAAATTTTCCAACTTTGATATTTAACAATAGCTCCCTGTAAACTTTTGACTCATGACTTTCAACTTTGATGTTTGACAATAGCTCCCTGTGAACTTCTGACTCATGACTTTCCAACTTTGATGTTTATCAATAGCTCCCTGTGAACTTCTGACTCATGACTTTCCAACTTTGATGTTTATCAATAGCTCCCTGTGAACTTTTGACTCATGACTTTCCAACTTTGATGTTTATCAATAGCTCCCTGTGAACTTCTGACTCATGACTTTCCAACTTTGATGTTTATCAATAGCTCCCTGTGAACTTTTGACTCATGACTTTCAAACTTTGATGTTTGACAATAGCTCCCTGTGAACTCTTGACTCATGACTTTCAAACTTTGATGTTTGACAATAGCTCCCTGTGAACTCTTGACTCATGACTTTCGAACTTTGATGTTTGTCAATAGCTCCCTGTGAACTTTTGACTCATGACTTTCGAACTTTGATGTTTGACAATAGCTCCCTGTGAACCCTTGACGCATGACTTCGGTATTGTTTACCATTTCTGTCAAGGAATTTTAAGCCATAGACGATACAGTTTTTATAAAGTGTCTTTCAAAGAATGTATAAAATATGTTAAAAGGTAATTTTTGTTTATACAGGATGCGAAATTGAATCATTGAACTAAAATGAATAATAAGAAAAGTGAACATTCGAAATTTGGTTTATTATTGGAGAATGGACCGAAGATGAAGCGTGTGTTAAAAAATGCCTTTGAAACCGGCAGAAAGTGAATTGATATTTTCCAGTTTAACGAGCGAGTGACACTTAACAAGCCGTTTGAACGAATGCCTAGGGAAAAAAACCGACTGAATCGAGATTTAATGAGTTGTTTGGTGACCCAATTCTATGAGGAAATCTTTTCATCCACGATTTATAGCTTCTTGATTAAAACAAGATGAAATAAATTAACGCTCACAATTATCTGCCCCAGGCACTGCCTTTTTTATGTAGAAACATTAGTCAGTAGTATATGTAGGTAGTTTTATGGGTTCTTTAGGGTTTTCGGTAACAAGAAAGAAGTTTGTAAATGCATTCATTTCAGTTTATCTACTTCAACTTGGTTACTTTATTTTCCTACGATCTCGTGAGAGTGCAACTAATGACGTATTCTTCAAGCGATTCTTGTCCTTTTATAGTTTTCAAATAGAGGGGTCTAGTACATCAGTCTCGCTAGCATTAGAATAATCCACACACATACAGAACTATGTGCTTCTTATTTTTATTCACCATGACATTTTATTTCCCTGAGTTATAGGTTGATATGCGGCCGACCACCCATACTGTAAAAAATGGTTCACTTTGCCAATATCACCCTTTTTTTAGGGAAGGTCGGCAAGAGTTGCAGGGCTTATGTTCACTTGAGATTGGGTTTTTTATATTGTAGGTCCACATGCGGCATGTGTGAGCGCGAAATTATGCGAATCTGCATGTTGAAATGCCTTTAATATGAATCTCAAATGATACATATCTTTGCAACTTAGAAATGACTTGCCAGCTACTAGGTAGACATATTATTCCCTACATTCATTATTTGCTAGATGTTTCTGCACATCATCCCAGAACCTTGAGAATAAAATCACTGGTTTTAAAATGTGGATGTACCGTCGGATGCTACAAGGTTCCTGGATAGATCGAGTCACAAATGCCATGGTTGTTTACCGTATTAATACCAAAATCAAACTCCTGATGACCGTCAAAGGAAAAAAAAAGGTTTATTTCGGACACATAATGAGAACTATTCGCTCCTACATCTTATCTCATCATACAAAAATAATTTAGGGACGATGGGGAAGCAAAACATCTTCATTGAAGAATCTTCACGGAAGAGGTACAAGAAGTAGAAGAAATAATTTCTTTACAATTATGATGAACACAAAACTATTTGTATTTAAATTTTAATCGCTGATTCAAGCATTTACTTTAACCTTTCTAGAAATTTAAGCACTGACACATTTTAAGAGGCGTCACAAGTGAAAAGTTGTTTTGACTTTTTGAAAGTTTTCTTCGGCCACTCACGCGTGTGGGATCCATCATGTTTTACGTTAATTTATTCCGACACTTGCCGTTGACTCATCCGAATCTTGAATCGATATCTTGAGACGAAACGCCGCACCCAAGTTTTATGCAAGATGGCATACGCAAAATGTGAATGAATGTTAAAATTCAATATTCCGGACGATAGCACAGTTGGTAGAATGCTTGCGTTTAATACCAGAGGGCTAGTGTTCGATCGCCAACAAGCAGGCGCGTGCATAGGGTATAGGCAAATAGGTATTGTTATGTAAATAGAACCTATATTAATATAGGTGTACATCGTAGGTAGCAACAATTATAGGCCTAAGAAATCTAGAAATGAAATAATCCTTTTGTACTCTTGGAGCTGGCAGAACGTTCGAGAGTTTGCTGGCAAATTAGTCACTAGAGACTTCTGTCTCTGAAGGATATAAGGAGCAAAATTGAGTGCACCAAGGCAGTTAGATAGTCGCCTTTGATTGAAGAGTGTGTGAGGTGCTGAACTGTGAAAATAAATTTGAGTTGCTAAAAGCGTTAAAAATAAATGTAAATTGTAAAATAAATGGAGTGAAAATAAATATCCAGAAAGAAGACCAGTAGGTATGTTTTAATTTAGAGATTTTCCGAACACAAGAACACTACAGTATGCTTCAGAATAAATATTTTCTCCTATTCCTTTAAAATAACTCATTTGAAATTGTCTGAAGTGCTAACGATGGCTCCAATCTAACTTGCATATTCAATTTTAAATTTAAATATCAAGCTTAAATAGGTTTTTTGCCATATATTGCCTACCTATTAGGCGCATGTGCCTGTATGGGATGCACGCCCTTGGGCAATAAGGGTGTCTCGGTACATATAAATTGGGGGTTGAAAAAACTCATTCGCTCAAGCTGCTAAGCAAATCGCTCCCTCAGTTCTTGTTTATCGTATACGCCAATCTTGTCAAATATGACTTTTTCATGCAGTTGTCTTATGAATCAAATTCTACACAATCTGAGCTAAGAAAAACCGTAAAATTCGATAATTTGAGAGTTCTTTTACATGTTTTTTAAATAAATTTCTTGTTTTCATAAGACACATTGGTCCAGTACACATGCAAACATTGCTCATGTAAAATTTTCTCAATGGCGTATACGATAAACAAGAACTGAGGCAGCGAAATGGTAAAAAAAGTGTTTTGTTGTTGATTGCTAAGGACCGTAGTCCCATAGAATTGTGATGTTTTCCCGCTGGCAAAAAAGTCTTAATTCAAATTTGTATTCAGTCCATTGATTTCACGTTTCGGTGTTTATTTCAAACTCGAAATCTGGTAAGGTTTCCACAGTCTTCACAAGGAATGAAAACCTGCCTCTGAGGGAATGAGGAAACCCACACTTCAAGAGAAATCGTTGGCTTACGTTTCACTTGCTACATGTTACCTTTTCGGGGACATCACGGTAAGAAGTTGCACTAGATGAGCAGCTTGGTTGCGAAAAGTGGCAAAAAAAGTTACACAAAAAAAAACAAGCTTAGGTACGTAAATTTATATTACGGTTATGCACTGTATTTGCAGCTTAGTTGTGTTTTAATAAAAAATGTCTTTCTTGGCTGGTTACAATATATTTTAGCTTAAATCTTTGGTGTGTCGTAGCATCTTAAGCGTGTATAATTCAATAATGGATATCAAATTGCCCGCCAAAAAAAAAACGCGGTATTTTTTTAGTGAGCGGTCAATTTGTAGCATTATAGGCACTTTGTACTGTTACCATTATATACGACTCGTACGAAACGCCGCTCGTGACTGGGTATTTTTTATACTTGTGATCGAAATATCATTTTGCTAATTTCTCACATTGTAAATGGACCATAATGGCCAAACGCAAAAAAAATGTTAGCGTCAATGAACTTTTATATAGAGTCAGTTGCTATAATTAACGATTTATCAGTTAAGACATTTTGGGATTTTTTTCTATTGTTACACATCCATTTTTTTAAATTTTTCATTTGTTTTTTTTTCTGTTTTTATCTAATCTAATCTAAGTTGCAAAATATAAGTAACATTAGAGATTCACATTATATGCATATTCACATTATATGCATTTTCACAAAACAGACATGTTGAAGTTCGCGCCACCATTATTAGTTGTCCTCTTGATAATGGCGTGATAACATTTTTTTAAAGTACGGGTGGTCAGTCTCATACCATCATAAAAGTCAAGGAACTGAGAAGAAAGGACTTGTCTTGCTTGTCTTGTATCCTGCCGCCATTCCTCTAGGGGTGGCCAGTACCTCCACATAAGTGCCTCCACTTGACTCTGTCCCTGCATACTTCTTTCATCTCATCTAATTTCATCACTCTTTTCATGCATGCTCTTCTCTTGTTTCCACTCTGTAAATTCCATTCATTCGCAATCTCACTTATCTGATCAATCCATTCTTTTTTAGGTCTTCCCCTTCCACGCTTACCTATTACATTCCCTTTATACACTCTTTTTGTCAGTCGGTCTTTATTAATCCTTTCAATATGTCCAAACCATTCCATCACACTTCTTTGAACTTTCACTTTCACGCTTTCTTTTACTCCGCATTCATTCATAACCCATTCGTTTCTCACTCTATCTTTCAGTGTTTTAATGACATATGACAACTATACAAAATTATATATTTTGTATCGTTTGTCTTTTAAAACTGTGAAAAATCATGTGTGTCTTAGCTCTGTGAAAATTCACACAAATCCAGTACAAAATGATGTGTGAACTTTGTCTTATAAGACAATATTTTTGTTTCCAAGTCAATTTAAATTGACTTGAAAAATAACTAACTTCCTTATCTAAATCTAAATCTAAATCTAAGCTGCAAAGATATGTATCATTTGAGATTCATATTAAATGCATTCCCACAAGCAGACATGCATAATTTCGCGCTTACACATGCTGCATGTGGACCTACAATATAAAAACCCCAATCTCAAATGAACATAAGCCCTGCAACTCTTGCCGACCTTCCCTGAAGCAGGGGTGACATTGGCAAAGTGAATCATTTTTTACAGTATGGGTGGTCAGCCGCATACCAACCTATCAGTCAAGGAGATTATAAAAAAAAAAAATTAGACTGATTTATTTGGTGAGCGCTGTTTTTGTGTGTATCACACCTCAAGAGCCCTCTGCGAGCTTGGTCGTCGCTGTAGAAAGCGCCAATTCTCAAGCCACACCCAGTTGTTGTAAGGCTGGATGGACCTTTTGATGACCGGACTTTGGTACAGGTTTATGAATTTTTCAACCCGGCGAAGAGCAAATTTGAAAATATAAATGGTAAAGTTTTTTGTGCTCCGCCGGGATTCGAACCCACGACCTTCCAGTTACGAGTCCGAAGTGTTACCACCTGGACTACGGACCGGTCAATTGTGTATTTTCAAACAGCAGTACAAATCAAGTAGAAATGTGTTATTGCATGTGGAAACACATTTCACGTGTGGCATGTAGAGCACGATATATGAAACACTGACTTACATGTGTTTTCTCGGAAAAACAATTCGCGCCTACGCTGCGTTAACGTGCCTTATTATCTATGGTGTGTGAACACATGTTCTTTTGATGTTAACTTTTTGCACTAGAAAAATTAATTCACAGCATTCATACCTTCAACATTTCATACAAAAAATAATAACGTAAATGACGACGAAATGAAGAGTAGTTATTATTCGATATTGATAGAATTATTCTCCTTAAAAAAATGGATTCGTAAAGAGGAATGCCTTTAATGCTTGGACAGAAACAGGTATGAACATAAAAAAAATATTATTTGATACTTCGTATTTTTTTAGAACAAAAACAAGATGCATCTTTATTTTATTAAAACACAAACCATATAAAATATAATTAAATTATGTATTGTTTGTGTATTAACACTCTGAAAATTCATATTCAATAATTTGTTCATTTTAAGTTATTTCGAAATTTTACTTATTTCGATTTTTTAATAATTATTTTTTTAATACTTGACGATGATTATAGATCGAAAACGTTTGTAAAAGTTAAAAAAAATTATAATAAAAATTGTACCTATGTATATGTGAAAATAAAACAGTGTTTAATTTGAATTCTTAAAATTAACAAATTATTAAAATATAATTAATTATGTGTAATTTTCATGAATTATTCATTAATTAAATAAAAAAATATTAATTTAAAATGGATCTTCACAAAGACAATACACGAACCCTTAAACTTTTATTCATTAATGAACAATTACCCAATGACAATTGTTGAACCAGGGTCATATAATCTATAATCTAAGTTTTTTGGATGCAAACAGCTCCTCACTTTTATATTTGTGAGAATTTTGAATGCCGCATAATAATGACTTGCTTCCATTCGTCTCTCGCCCACCTGTGGTCTGTTGAGGTCTAACTTTCTCTCTTGGACTCGTTGCACCTGTATTCCAAGCGTACACCTCAAAGTTTCAACTCGCCCATAGCGTTTCACCAAAACTGAAACTCTCCCTGGAGGAGCTGTCTTCCTTTCGATGTATTTTTGTGGTTAATTGTCTGGTGGAGTTGTGAACATTGGGCCATGAGTGCGGTCAGCCGTCCACGGTCAATGGCGCCCTTTCAAAACCAGCGCCCAACACTATCAAAGCGGCATGTGCTTGCTTATTTTGTATTACCAGAAAGATCTAGATTCATCTTGATGTTTCTGGATGAAAAAAATCTTGTATTTGTAGTTATTTTTTAAGGCTCTTTGGAAGAGTAAATCAATAGATAGAGGAAGAGTTTTGTTTGATAATTTCGAAAGAAAGAAGCCTAAAGTGAATTGAGTTCAGTTGAAGGAGGGGTTTCCCAGCTCCCAAGGGGGCTAGTACTCATTTCTACTTAAGGCTGAGTAAACTTTGTGGGTATTTTATTTTGGGTTTGAAATAAAAACCGAAACGGAAAATCATTTCTTACACCCTCGCTGGGATTCGAATCCGATCTCTTGGCATAGAATGCAAGCACTCTACCAACTGAGCCATCGACTGGACTATGAAAATGAAAAAAAACTTTCATCGAAATTTCAGAAAATAAATTTAAACTCATCAGTATACAAATATATAATGGTAAATTGAATAACCGTGCAAAGTTAATTATTACATTTTTTTGGTAACTTATAAAACTTCACAGATAATCTTAGGAAAATTTGAAGAAAAAAACTGCTAGTTTTTTCAAAATGCATGATCACATTGACTTGGTTACATCCAATGAATGGACCATGAAAGCCTCTATAATAAGGTTCAAATGACTGACCCGAAGGTACGCTTGGCAGTGAAAAGACCCAGATTAATATCACTTGACGAAAGTGCGGTAAGAGCATGGGACTGGAAAATAAAAGCGTTAGATAGACAGTGGTGGCTACAGTTGATCAAGAAGGCCAAGAATCCATCCGAGTTGTTGATAATGAGTGTAATTTTGGTTTTATTATTGAATAACATTCAGAAATATCATTTGTACTTATATAATCACACAACACATAATTTTGAGAATTTACTAAAATTTCTCTCGTAGCTTCTAATTTCCTTTTCATTACTGTTCAACTGAAAACAGGTCAGTAAGTTATTCTTCATTTGGCACGTGGACATTGACTTCACTGTATTCCATAAACTGGCAGATGAGTGATTGGAAAACATCATCAGCAGACAAAGCGCAAGTCATCTGTACGAAAGTGTAATCAACAGCGACCCAATTCATTCATCAACTTCTAACCATCGACATGTGTTTGGCGCAAACAGTTCTGTGACTTAATGGTGCCATGGGTTTTTCTCATTTTGAAGATGAGGAATTAGAAGTACTCTCTCCTGCATCTCATCATACAGGGAAGAATTGAGAGAGGACGAACTCCAGAATAGCGCATTCTGCTAAATTCCTTACGACCTAAAGGCGACGAGATAGCTATTCTAATCTAATCTAATTTAAGTTGCAAAGATATGTTACTTTGAGGATTCACATAACATGCATTTTCACAAGCAGACACGTATAAATTCGCGCTTAAACGTGCCGCATGTGGACTTAAAATATAAAAACCCAAATCTCAAATGAACATATGTACACCGTGCAACTCTTGCTGACCTTTTCTGCAACAAAGACTACAAATTTATTTAAAAAAAAGGGTCACATATGAGTCTATTTGTATTGTTACGTTTTTCCTTAGGGTTCTTTTAATTAAAACACAAGTTTAACACAAGTTAGCCATACAGTTTATTTACACAGACTTTCTTACAATAGATTTATTTTTAACAGACTTATTCTAACAGATTTATTTTAACACACTTCTTTATTTCGTACAGATTACATTTATTTTACACCTTATTGGTCGCCCTGGCAACTAGATACTCCTCTGTGTGAGTGCTTCGAAGACTGACTCGCTTCAGCCCATTGTCGCCCTTCTTATAGCGGAACCTAGGGGCCATTCCAGCCTGCCCTAGAAACTTCCACTACCACAGTTGTATAGACGATTCTGGACATATTTATTTCATGAAGAGTCCATTTCCTACCTACATACACACCTTACAATTACAATCGTCTGGGCCAGAACATTCTCTCAAAACACACGTACACCAATAAACATCTACCAGTGTATTTCGTTACATTATCCCCCCCTTAGGCTGTTCCGCCCCGGAACAGTCTTTACTTTAAGAAGGTACGGGCAGTTTGACCCACAGTTGCATCCAGTGGTCAGGAAAAATGACGTTCCACGGAATTTTCCCCTTAGGGTTTTGCCCGTCATTGCTGGCTGGTGTGGGGGGGGGTGCTTTCCTCTTGGCGGCCGGCATGGGCGCCTTTCCTTGGCTGGGGGCACCGCTTTGCGTCCCCGGGCGGCCACCGCTCCTCGGCCCCGCTTGCTCGCCGGCGTCAAAGGATCAGAATCCTTGGTCGTCGGAGCCGCTCTCCTGCTCGGAAGCGAAGTTCTCACTCTCGCTCTCGTCCTCTGACTCGCTGAGTTGCTTCCTGCCGCGCCATGCTTGGGTCGTCGCTTCTGCTTGCTCTGCTTGGCTGAGCCCCTGCGGGCGGGGGCGCGGCGCCTGCGGGAGGGAGCGCCCCCCTCCCCCACTGACGGGTCAAAGTCAGAGTCCGCCTCCTGTCCGGAGCCACTCGGGTTGTACGAGCCATCTGAATCCCCTAATTCATCCCTGCTGACTTTGGGTCCCCGCACTTTGGTTTCCGGATCTCTTTCATACTCCTCGTTAGAGTAACCTCTCTTGACAATAGCAGCAGCGGACCTTCTGGGCCTGCCTCCCGTGGCCTCGCCGCGGTCAGTCACCGGCCTCTCCTTCATCAGCCCCCTGGCGTGCGAGGAGACCTGCTTTGGCAGCAGCAGGAAGCCCATTACCCTGCTGACCAGCTCCGTGGGCGCGCCCCTCTTGTCCAAGCCCAGCTTCTCGCACAGCGTCCGCAGCTGCTTGGGCTCCAGCTTCTGCACCTCCTCCAGCTTGGCCTTGTGCTCAGGCGTGTCCTTCTCAAACTCGTAGCCCTTGAACTTCTTTTTGTTGCGCTTGATGAGGTTCGTGCGGCACAATTGATTGTACCGGAACTTGAGGTCCTCCATCTTGAACCTGGAGATGGCCACCTCCACGTCGGGGATGTGGTCGATGGGGATGCCCCGGCCCGCGGGCACGGGCACCGGCGGCTCCACGGCCTTCTTCTTCTTGGGAGCCTCCTCCACGGCCTCCTCCGCCTTCTTCTTGGGCGCGGGCTTCTTCTTCACACTGTTGGCCTTCTTGGCCTTGCCCTTCTTGTCCTTGGCGTCCTCCTCCTTGGCGTCCGTCTCCTCCTTCGCATCCTTGTCAGCCTTCACCTCGGCCGAGTCACTCTTGCCGTTTTCAGCCGACTTGACATCATCTTTGTCATCTTTGCTGTCAGCTGCGTCCTCAGCCTTGAGCTGGCCGTTGTTTTTGGCCTTCAGGTCTCCCTTCCCCAGTTTCTGAGACGACTCATCCTCAGTTGACATATCGGCCTTTTTGTCATCCTGATTATCACTTAATTTTACACTATCAGTGTCCTCCGACATTTTTAAGGCTAGGTTTTTAGCCCTCTCCTCCTTCCAACCAGCTAGGTCTTCCCTCAAGCTCTTGAAGTTGGCAGCCATCTTTGTTTTAAACTCTTCCACGGCTCGCTCGCGGTCCCCTCCAGACGCCATGACAAAATATGCCTGGTCTTCGCCTGCCTGTTCCAAGGCCTCTATGAGGCGTGCTTGTAAGGCTGCCTTTCCTCCTGAGGTCTCCAGGTCCCTCTCCAGAAGCTCATTCTTAAGCTCATAGGCTTTGAGGTCCTTGATGTTCACCTTAGCCATTTTTTATTTTAACAAAAATTTAAATTTACTTCAAAATAATTTACTTCAAAACAAATTATTTTACAAAAAAATATATTTTTAAATTTCAAATAATGATATTAGATAATGATTATTTACTTTGCTTCGCCAGATCGGCTAATGAGTATTTACTAACACTATCACAATATTATTAACACGTTATTTATGTACACTTCAATCAAATTTTTAGCGGGTAACCACACGATCGTTTTTAATTCAAGTTTAACCAGTTTTATTTAAAACTTTTTTTTTTTTATTCATCAGTTTTTATTATGTTGTCCACATATATTTTTCAAAAGTCTCAAGCACAGTTTTTACTTGGTACTTGGTTTTAAACTTCACACCGACACCATTGTTACGTTTTTCCTTAGGGTTCTTTTAATTAAAACACAAGTTTAACACAAGTTAGCCATACAGTTTATTTACACAGACTTTCTTACAATAGATTTATTTTTAACAGACTTATTCTAACAGATTTATTTTAACACACTTCTTTATTTCGTACAGATTACATTTATTTTACACCTTATTGGTCGCCCTGGCAACTAGATACTCCTCTGTGTGAGTGCTTCGAAGACTGACTCGCTTCAGCCCATTGTCGCCCTTCTTATAGCGGAACCTAGGGGCCATTCCAGCCTGCCCTAGAAACTTCCACTACCACAGTTGTATAGACGATTCTGGACATATTTATTTCATGAAGAGTCCATTTCCTACCTACATACACACCTTACAATTACAATCGTCTGGGCCAGAACATTCTCTCAAAACACACGTACACCAATAAACATCTACCAGTGTATTTCGTTACAGTATAGAAATATTTTTTTTTCGTATCTATTCGATAACTGCTTCCTCAAACCTTCTATCGTGAGCCTTATTTGAGATAGGAGAAAGATGTTAACAGTAAATTTTACTAAAACCTTTTTTCTACAGCAAAATGTAAATATATTTAACCTTGATTTCCATTGATACAAGCAAGCAATGACAATAAAACGCTATGTCAACAAGTTCTGTAAATATCACACCTCTGCACAACCATAGATCTTACCAGTTTGTATGGAAAATGTATGGAAATTTCAACAGCGCCTTTATTGAATGTTCTGAGGTGGAAGTCTCGACGACAATCAGTAGATCTTATCGTATCTGTTTAAAGATAGGACGGGATAAAACATGGCAGCGTATTAACAGCTGATTCATTTAATATGGAAGAACAATGTTTTATTATGTCCTTTAACCTTAGTACAAGTTGCAAAACTTGAGTAAAGTAAAGTTTACGGAAAGTATTAAAGAGTGATTTTCGCCAAAATCTGCCGTTTTTGTTTCTTACACTTTATGGTCTTAGCAGAAGAGTTACAGTGATGAAGAAAATCAAGTTCAAACAAACAAAAACGGCAGATTTTGGGGAAAACCACTCTTCAATACTTTCCGTAAACTTTACTTTACTCAAGTTTTGCAACTCGTACTAAGGGTACTGTCTTCAAATACGAGTAGATACGGTAAGATCTACCAATTCCCGGGGAGACCTCCACCCCAGGTGAACAAACCTTTTTAATAAAACGCTATGGTAAATTTGAAACCTTTGGAAGACCACAGTGTAAAAATCATAACTGCCTCATCCTGTGAGAAAGGGTTCCATGACAACTCGGTCACAGACAATCCACCCACAGACAGCTCAGCCATGAACGAATCGGTCACACGACAGTTCATCCACACGATTTTTCGGTCAACGTCATTTCGGTCACATACAAATTAAGGTTGTCTGTAAGATATCGCCATGTGCGATAAGACCGCCCATTGTACATATGTCTCTTTTGTTTATAATATTAATGTAATTTATTTGTGGTGTACAATAAAGTTTATTACTATTATTATTATTAATAATATAGTTCCTCAGAAAGCTCCACCCCAGGAAACTAGCTCTTTAAAAAATCTTTGTGATTTCTATAGCTATGATAAATGTTTATTTTCTCTGGGTGGCATTGGCAAGTCGTCCCGTTAGTGCCTAATTTTCTCCTACCAATCAGCAGGTAATTTAACATGAGCAATTTCTGTAAGTGTATTTGACCAAAGTGCCTTATGAAAACTGGAAATCAATTTTTAAAATATTTAAAACAACTCTCACATTATCGTGTTTAACGTTTTTTTCTTAGCTCAGATTGTGTAAGATGTGATACTTAAGACAATTTCATTGACAGGTCATCTTTGAATCAAATGGTAGGTAGGTAAGCCAAGCAAGCACTAGGGAGACAAAGTATATAAGTTTTTACGTCATGTGGGGCCAGCCTCATACCAACCTAATAGTCCAGGAACCTATAATCTAGTTGCAAAGATATATTACATTCAAGATTTTAATTGAATGCATTCCCATAAGAAGACACGTATGAGTTTGCGCTTACACATGTGGACCAACAATAACAAAAACAAATATAAATACTGCAACTCTGGCCTGATCTAAAACAAGAACAAGAAGAGGAGATGTTGTATAAACGCAATGGTTTCGTTTAAACGTAGATTCTTATACTTGGAGCACTGTTTGGCTTGCTTCGTGCGGCCAGCATATTACAACAGCCGGCCAGTAACGGGACATGTGATCGATCATTTCTACCAGCCCCTCTACAGCCATCATAATGTCTGCTGTCAAATTGTTATATTATCGAGCTTCATCATGCAATTCTGTTTTATAGATGATGCGCTCAAGATGCTTGTTTACAAACACATATTAAATCTATAACAATCTATGTTAGCATCGAACCATGAGCAGGCCTCTGACCTAGAGGTTCTTGTTTTGTCGTGCCATTGCTTTAACTTTACGGGAATACCTTCCGCTACTTGATAAAATATATAGCTTTGCATTGGCGTCCATGTGCTTCTGACACATACATACAGGACGGTATGAGGAGGGTTTGAGCAAAAAATAATTGAACCCTCGACTTCCCTTGATTCTTCCCTTCGTATTATTACATTCATTCCCTTATAATTAGTATACTTTTTCAATGTAGCTCCTGTTTCAGAGAAGAGCGGTATAAGTTGAGGGTTTTATGTTAATTTAAGATATAAGTTATCATTTAGTTAGTACACATGCAGCATGCGGAAGCGTGAAATACACATTTATGCATCAAAAATGAATAATATATTTTAACTAAGTTGCTACTTAATTGCTACAGATAGTATAATATAGATAGACGTCCATCCTCCGGTGAATCGAAAAAAGGGTAAAGAAAGGTAATTTATATATTCGGGTTTTTGTCATTTACTAGCGTTGAAATAATATATCATTGAACCGACGTGCAGGCTACATGCATTATGATAAACAAAAAATCAGATGGAGTAGGAAGAGGAGACGGTTTTTCTGGGACCATGTAGATAGCATGAGCGAAAGTAGGATAGCCCAAATCGTGGCACAGGACATACCAGACGGCCAGCGTCTACCAGGCCGACCTCCCAAACCATGGAAGAACAGCTGTTCTTCTGCATCACAGGAGAGAGTTACGGAGTAAACAGATAGTAGATCTATCGCAAGGAAAAAAAACATGAAGAAATATATTTAATTGTATGTGTTTGTGTATTGACATTATGAAGATTCATTTTAAATTAAAATATTAAATAATTTATTATTATTATTTATTATTTTAAATTAAAATGTTAAAATAAAACACGAAGTTTTTCTTCATAAGTTTAATTATTAAACCATTATCGGTCGATAGCTCATTTGGTAGAGTGCTTGCATTCCATGCCGTGAGCTCGGGTTCGAATCCCGCCGAGGGTGTCAGAAATGATTTCCCGTTTCGGTGTTTATTTCAAACCCCAAAACAAAATACCGGCAAGGTTTACTCAGCCTTCACAAGAAATGAGTACCAGCCCCCTCAGGAGCTGGGAAACCCCCACTTCAACTAAAGTGGTTGGCGTAAGGCCGGCCCCCTTACCTGTAAAAATAAATAGGTTCAACTCGTCACATGCGACCCCTTCGGGGATAACGCGGCAAGAAGTTACGCTATATTTGTAGCTTAGTTGCGTTTTAGTTGCGTTTAATATAACAAATTGGTTGAGAACAACAAGTTGTTCTCTTGATGTGTGATAACATCGAAAGCGCTCTAGGAAATAAATAAACTCGTGAGGAAAAACTTTGTGTTTCATTTTTCATTATTACAAAATATATTATTATCTCTCTAAGCTCTGCAGGGTCTAAAACCTGGTACCTTTGAGGAGACAACCGGTCTAAAACCGGTACAACTTATTATAGAAATTCCCACGTGCTAAAACATCATTGGATGAATGATGCGCAGTTTGGTTTCATAAATAGAACACACCGCACCTTATGTAAGCGCGCACATACAAGTGGTCAACCTGCAGAGATCGCTGTTTTTTTTTTCGGACCTCATCAGCTCTGCGAACGAGTTTTGCGACTTTTGTTTGACAATGGGGTCAGGAAAGGAGGTCAACGCTGTATCAAAAAATAAAAAAAACAACCACGGGTCAAGAAACCAACGCATTCATCACCAAGAACGAAGATGTCTTTTGAAAAAAAATACCTGTAACCCAAGTATATATAAAAACATAACCAGAACGTTCTACAAAATATGTGTTCAAGCTTAAACATTCAATAGAGATGCAGATTCAGTTTGTACACATTTTTTTTTTAACTCTTCAGTTGGAGTTTAAACGTGATTTTTTTTACGCAATGATCTAACATACTTACATGCTTTATTATGAAACGTAATAGCAAATATTATGATTATCGTGTGCGCCAGAACGTGAAAGAAAAACGTGAAATTCCGTGACAAAATTAAAAAAATAAATAGGATGGTTCTCGGTACTTCTTTTGTATTCTATTATTTGGGGTCATGCAATTTGAAGAAACGCGTATATTTTTTAATTAATTTGACAAGCGTATAGAACTTACGGTTTTTCATTGAGAGTACATAAAAATGACGTAGGGCAGGTAGGTATTGTAATAATTAATTTTAAGTGTCAAGTTCATGCAAATGATGAATTAATGTCTTTAATTTATCCATTACCTACATAAGTTGCAAGAATATATTAATATTTATGACTCATATTTAATGCACACCCACAAGCAGGTAAGTCTAGGTTTGCACTTGCGCATGCTGCATGTAAGTAATCACAAAATAACAACTTAAACAGAAAATGAGAATAATAGGTAGGTACTCTGCAAGTCTTGTCGGTGTTTCCAGGAACAGAGGTAATATTGGCAAAGTAAACCATTTTTTTACAGAATGAGTAATCACTAACCTATACGTTAGTCAAGGGTTATTTATTTATATAAAAACGGGCACTAAATTAAAACTGAATGTGGATATGAAATACCAAATAATAATGGAAATGGCCCAATTCCTGATTATTGGAAATCCATTTTCCATTTACTACAGGTCGCATCAGAAAGCTGAATAATAAAATTAAAAAAAGGATACAACCATACTGTAAAGTGTAAACAATAGTTCACTTTACCAATGTCATCCCTGTTTCAGGGAAGATCGGCAAAAGTTGCACGGTTTATATTCATTCGAAATTTGGATTTTTATTTGCAAGTACTCATGCAGCATTTGTAAGCGCGAAGTTACACATGTATGTTTGTGGGCATGCATTGAATATTAAATTTTAAAGTAAAAATATATTTGCAACTTAGATCATAGATTATATATGATAGATATTCAAAATAATAAAAAAATCACCCACTTTTCGTGGTTTTAATCTAATCTTATCTAAGTTGAAAAGATATGTTACATTGAAGATTCACGTTACATGCATTCTCACAACCAGACACGTACAAGTTCGCGCTTGCACATGCCTCATGTGAACCTACAACATAAAAACCAAATCTCAAATGGGCATACACCCTGCAGCTCTTGCCGTCCTTCCCTGTAACAGGGGTGACATTGGCAAAGTGAAACATTTTTACAGCATGGGTGGTCAACCACATACCAACCTATAAGTCAAGTAACATACACGATAAATTACATTTCGAAATGGATTTAACCCGTTTGTTACAAGCTCGTCAGATTGTTACCGTATACATCTGGTATTCATATTAACCTTAAACTTGATTTGTATTTTATGCACACCGCCGAAATGTCGTAATAAAAAATACAGGTTTTGAAAAACAGCGGATGCCCGGAGTGTGCGTTGTTTTTTTTTTGGTTCACATTTTCCGTTAGCAGAATCTGGGAGGAAATGCGGGCCGTGTTTAATATGCCTTGTGATAGTTAGGTATGTTGTGTCAGTAAACTAGTAAAAGATTTGGGCGAGAAGAAGATATACTGAGAGTGGATTTGTACATGTTCAGTCATTGTTATACTAAGTCATGCTAAACTGTCCACAACCCTTTTGTATAAATGTATGATATTATTCTTCTTTATTCGTCACAACAAGGGCAACTGGTAGAACGGCTCACATTTATCCCTTTATAGTCGATATCAACATTATGAGAACTCGATGTTTTCACGACTCATTCTTTGCCAAACTGCCCGCTTATGGGACGAGTTACCGGTATCTGTGTTCGCACCCCAATTTATTCTTATCATATTCGAAACCGATATCAAACACCACTTCCTTTCAGTGTCTCAAAACAAAGCCAACGCAATACACAACACATCACTACGCAGCTCGCAGCCCTGCTACAAAGGATCAGCAACCGCCACATCACCAACACCTTTGCAGCACTACAACAGGTGACATAGACTCCTCTGAGTCTCTGAAATCTATGGAGTCTCTCGCACAGGATTTCTTAAATAAGTTATTTTACCTCCAAATAATATAAAAAATAATGTTTAATTTATAATTTTTTGAATGAATTCAAACCAAAACACTGTTTATTTTCACAATAAAATTTATTTAAAAAGATTAAAATCTTTAAAACAAATTACAAACGTTTTCGACCTAGTAGGTCATCATCAGGTATCATTTTATTACCTGATGATGACCTACTAGGTCGAAAACGTTTGTAATTTGTTTTAAAGATTTTAATCTTTTTAAATAAATTTTATTGTGAAAATAAACAGTGTTTTGGTTTGAATTCATTCAAAAAATTATAAATTAAACAATATGAATTTTCACAGTGTTAATACACAAACAATACAAAATATACAAAATAATGTTTTCCAAATCGCTATAAAAATCACAAATCCTCTAGCAAGACCTGGGTGCTTTAATGCTGGGTTACCTTTGGTTAAAATCAGATGAACTTTTTGGTCCTGCAAAGATAATGTTTTGGAAATTAAATGTCATTAATTTGTACTCCATCGGAAGGCCAATCCACAACCTTGCTTACGATTTTCCTTGAATGATCAAATGTAACAATCCATACACTCCCCTCTACGCACATTGTTTTTGTTTGACACATTTTTCACTTTAATACGTCTTCACTCTGTGATCTCTGAAAGGCACACTTACAACTGTTGCCTTGCTTTCTAAAAAACATGACCACATTGTTTGGTGACCGCGCTTTCACCGTTGCAGGACCGTCCACCTGGAATTGGCTGCACTCAGATGTGTGTGCCAGGAAAAGTACTGAATCCTTCAAACATTGGAATAAAGATCCACCTCTTTGCCGCGTCAACGCTAAAAAGCACCCTAGCAATGATAGAACTTATGAAATGGCTCTCTACAAATCATCATCATGAGATAAACTGAGCTTATTGATATTAGCTTATCTTATTGATATCAGAGCTGTGGAGATTGCAAATGCTTTTAACTTAGGATTAAAGACATGTCTACATAAAAATCACTTTTTTCAAGCTATGTAGCTGTGGTCTGGTAGATTCTTTCCGGACAGTTTCGCCCATTGCTTCGATGGCATTATCAGCGGTTGGCTAGTCGCTGTGATCTGCCCATCGGAGCAATGGGCGGAACTGTCCGGAAAGAATCTACCAGACCACGGCTACATAGCCTGAAAAAAGTGATTGTTGTGTCAACAAAAACCGGCCGTGAAAGCTTCAATGTACAATGAAAGACATGTCTTATGAGACATGGTTATGGCTTTACAGTGCCCTTGTGGTGGACACACAAAACGGCACTCAAAATATTGTCCAAACATTATTATTATTATAAATATTTAAAAATATAAATGGTAAAACAATGTTTTAATTCACTTTATTCTTTTTTTTTTTTTTTTGCTTGAATATTTTCGCCTAATGAGGCATCTTCAAGAGCTCATTAGGCGAAAATATTCGAGCAAAAAAAAAAAAAAAGAATAAAGTGAATTAAAACATTGTTTTACCATTTATATTTTTAAATATTTATAAAAATGGACTTTCACTGTGTTAACAGATCAACACTAAAAAATATTATTATTATTGATGATGATAAGGATGGTCTACAAGCCCGGAAGAATGGATGCTGCATCCTCATCATCATCATCTGAAGCCGGCCATGAAAGCCTAAAAACACTTATTATTATTAGTTTCACGTCCAAGCACTTTGCGAAGTCACTGTTTATGCCGCATACAAAGACTCTGATGTAAAATAATTACGCGTGTAATTGTTATGAAATATTATGTGAATCTCAAAACACGAACTTTAAATCATCACCAGAGTACAATAGAAGCGAACCAGTATTTATTCATCAGTACCTCAAGCAGGCCCGGATTAAGTGCGGTTCGAGCGCTGCGGCCGAACCAGGGCCCCGCGTCCTAGGGGGCCCCAAGACGTTTTAAATAATTATGCTGCAAAGAAAATAAAAGGTGAAGCGGATTCAGTATTCAGCTCTCAAATATGATTTAGTTAGCAATAAGTAAGTACTTATATATTATTTTTATTAGGTGAAGATGAAGGGGGGAAGGGGGGAAGACGGAGGAAGGTGAGAAAAGAGTTGGGGGCCTCCATGACTTTCCCCGCACCAGGGCCCCCAGTGGTCTTAATCTAGGTCTGACCTCAAGTACAAAACATTACGCCCAAACTCAACCATTGCGAATACAAAAAAAAATACTTAAACTAAAACGCTCGTTTATTCAGTTTCCTTTTATTTTTAGTGAGCGTAATGGTTAATTTCAAACGATAAGTTTTAGTTAACTTGAGATTCTCGCGGTGGGAAAATTCACTTCAGTTAATTGTTGTTTGTTTTACCTACTACATCTTTGGCTACGTGGATTAATGATAAGATCACCTGAGTGTGTACGGTTACACGGGTTCTCATAAAAATTAGTGAATTACCCGTTGCGTTGGGTAATTATGAATTTTTATGTTACTGTTACGTTAACCGAATAAAATATTCAGTCCCCGTGACTTTAATGATATTTTTTTGTTTAAAGAACTACATAGATATGTTTTCAACTCATCAAGAAAAAAAAATATTTGTACGGAATATTTTTTTCTGTAAAACTCTTTATTTTCACTATTATTTTGAAAATGTCGTCAGACCCTTTTTAAGAGCCCTACATACTCTGAATCTGCCGTTTTTGTATCTTACACTTTATGGTCTTAGTAAAAAAGTGACAGTAATGAAAAAAATCAAGGATGTTTATTTATTTTTTATCTTAATTATAAAGTTTGAACAAAATATATAACTTAAGAATTGCCACCACAAAAAAGTATTTAAAATAATACGTTTTTTTCACTTCTGTAGTTCACTTAACAGTAAAACTGTTGACATTATAAAAAAACTGTTGCGATACTACACTAGACAATGTATAGTTCTATAAATAAAAAGAAAAAAAATATTTCCAAAACATAGCACACACGAGACAGTAGCTATAGAAGTGAAAAAAACGTATTATTTTAAATATTTTTTTGTGGTGGCAATTTTTAAATTATATATTTTGTTCAAACTTTATAATTAAGATAAAAAATTAATAAACATTCTTGATTTTTTTCATTACTGTCACTCTTTTGCTAAGACCATAAAGTGAAAGATACAAAAACGGCAGATTCAGGGTATGTAGGGCTCTTAAATCTAAAATCTAAATCTAAGTTGCAAAGATATAATCATTTGAGATTCATATTAAATGCATTCTCACAAGCAGACAGTTCGCGCTAACACATGCCGCATATAAAAAAATTAAATACCGGCAATATAAAAACTAATCTCAAATAAACATAAGCCCTACAACTCTTGCCGATCTTCCCTGAAACCGGGGTGACTTTGGTAAAGTGAACCATTGTTTACAGTATGGGTGGTCAGCCTCATACCAACCTATAAGTCAAAAATTTCAATATTTGCATACACTATCGATGTTTGATTCCCAGCGGGTTAAGTGTGATTCCCAGCAGTAACTCTTGCCGACCTTCCCTGAAACAGGGAGTATCATCAGGTAAAATAATTTTGTCTAAAATATAATTAAAATTTAACTGCTTAAAATATTATTTTTCTCCTTATTTCTAATAGTTTAATCTCTTTGTTCGGGACTCTCCTCCTGTGATGCAGAAGATCAGCTGTTCTTCCATCTTTTGGGAGGTCAGCCTGGTAGACGCTGGCCGTCTGCAGGTATCTCGCGTACAACGATGCTAGTACTTTCATCCATGCAGTCCACGTGGTCTCTCCAGAACCGTCTCCTCTTCCTACTCCACCTGATGATTTTCTCTGTTTGTAGTTCTGGTGACGCTTTATTCACAAACAAAATGATGAAGTCCTTTTTTTTCTGAAAGAATATCACATTTCTTTTATATTAGGTACTTGATCATTCCTTGACTTGAAAAGGGTGAAAGATTTTGATTCTAAATGCCCTTGCGGCACATTAACAAGTATCATATACCTCCAGATTCTATGAAATCTGGAGAGTCTAACAGGAATCCTTTTTTAAAAATAAATATTTTTCCGTTTTTGCCTACTTTATACGACACAATGAGACATGTTTTTTTTTATTTGAACTGGTTTGAGTACTCGGTGAGATTTTTTGGTCCAGGTCAATGAACTGATTTCGCACTGTATAAAAAGTAGAGTACATCTCTCAATAAGCAAAGGTACAAGAATAGAACTGTACAATGTAATAACAGGTAGGAATGTAAGTGAATACACATACATATCAAAAGCATGTGTAGCGGCCATGTACAAGTATTTGGTGGTTGGAAAATTTCAAAAACAATCAGCTGGTTCACAAATTCTCTAAAAAATAAATGATGGTACCTACATTACGCGGCAGGGTTGCTAGGTAAAGGCAAAAAAATATTTTTTTGTTGGTGGCTTATGTTAATTTAAACCTGCATTCGAGAATTAGAAAATAGTAGTGTCAAATTAGAATTCCAATAAAGTTAATCAATTTAAAAATGTATGTTTTAGAAATTTTGTTAGAGTTTGTTTTAATATAGATATACAAATGTCACTGCTCCTGAAGATACCTTTTAAGGAGAAAATGTTTGAGCAATAAAGAAAATTTTAAAGTACAAAGGTGAACCAAAACTGTGTACTTTTATTATATGAAATTGATTTGAAAAATAAGTGGATTTTTGTACAAACTAAATAAAATTTAAGAATCATTTATTTGGTGAGCGTTGTTTTGTGTAAATCATGCCTTTATAATATCATACCGTAAATATCATGTCACACCTCACGTGAGAGAGCGTTCCAGCCGTACCATTGATTTCAAAGGCTTTAAGATATCAGAAATATAAAGGCTCACAATCACATAGTACAGTAAAACATACGGCACCAATATCTCCCGTACATAAGAGAGTCTCGTGTATTTTTTTTGGCGCGGACAGGTTTCTTTGCTCTGTATAGACGATAATATAATGTAATGTAGCGGTTCACCACTTCATTATCTGCCGGATATCGTTCACAGTGATGTAAAATATATCGTAACGCCTGAGCCTACATGCATAATATAACGCGTCTTCTGTACCAGCATCCGCCAAAAGTTCACCAACAAAATAAAAAGATTCTTACCTTTAAAACACCAAAATATAATAAGGTTCTTGATCTCAGAAAAACGATGAAAACGCTTATTAGTATACCGCACCGGTCTGAAGTCTAGTGGTAAACGCTCTGGACTCATGATTGGGAGGTAGTAGGCTCGATTCCCGGCGTGGCGTACAATTTTTTTTTGTCCAATATGCTAAAATAGATCTCCGCAATTGTGCATTGAAACTTTCACGGCCGTTTTTGTTGACAAAACAATCACTTTTTTCGGGCTATGTAGCCGTGGTCCGGTAGATTATTTCCGGACCAGCGACGGCTCCAGGTAAGGTGCATCGGTGCATTGCACCCTCAGTGATAGTGCCACGATCCAATACTTACAAATTTGTTCCGCATAAAATACCGTTTGTGTCAAGTCCTATCTAATCAATGACGGCTAATATAAAAATGCACTGCTCGATGAAAAATCGACGAGCCGTCACTGTTCCGGACAGTTTCGCCCATTGCTCCAAAGGGCATTATCAGCGGTTGGCGAGTCGCTGTGCCACAGGATGGCCAGGGTCACACAGAAGATCACAGCGACTGGCAAACCGCTGATAATGCCCATGGGAGCAATAGGCGAAACTTTCCGGAAAGAATCAACCCGACCATGGCTACACAGCCCGAAAAAAGTGATTGTTATGTCAAGATCTGCGCAAGTTAGATTTTTATTTAAGAACACTTTTGGAGCTATCTGATTATTTTTACGTAAACAATTTGGATTGCAATTTACAAAATTACTGAAGATGATATTTTAATAGCATCAAAAAATTATAATCCGATGAAAGTGTTCCATAATAACCATGTCATTTTTGCAAATTGATCTTTTCAATACTTTCTCACTTTCGAGAAGTCTTTGTTTAATGGCTTGTGAACCGCTATTCATAAATTACATTAAAATTTGGATTAAAAAAATATTTCGTTTTTGTCTAACAAAGAAAAAAACAATATAAAATGTTTTTTGAAAGAAATTAGAACCATTGAGATGTTTAATTAATATTCATGAAAATCAAAAATATTAATAAAAATACCAATTACACTAAGTGCAAACTAAATGAATCAGATTTTAATTCAATTACAGAACACATTTAATTTAAGAGTAAAATTTCCGTTAGACTTTTTTTTCAATTAACTTCTAAATTATTTCGCTATTATTTGAAAGAAAAAAAAACAGCTAATGCATATTGAATTTATCGTTTTAAGAAAGTTCCGGATGATCGTGATTTTGTGTGTTAAAGATCCAAATATAATATACACCTACTTGCTTACTTTGTGAACTTTTACTTTCCAATTGATTGATTGATTTTAGATGATTTAATTTGACTGCTTCTTGTACATCCTTACTTAATCCATATTAGATTTGCAAAATCATTAATCATATATTCATTTTGGCAATCGTGATTTTAGTAGGTACCTACCTCCTTGTGTAAAAAAAAATGTGACGTACTGCGTTGTCTTGTCACATGGCAATTTTATGGATCATCTTGACTTATAGGTTAGTTTGAGGCTCACCACCCATACCGTACAAAATGGATCACTTTTCCAAAGTTACCCCTGTTTCAGGGAAGGTTGGCAAAAGTTGCTGGGCTTATGTTCATTTGAGGTTGCGACTTGAATTTCTAAGTACGCATAGATACAGCATTCGTAAGTGCGAATTTACACGTGTCTGCTTGAGGGCATGCATTTATTATGAAATTTGAATGTTAATATAGCTTTGCATCTAATAGAATATAGATGGATTTATATTTTCAATATTTAGATTTTTTTGCAAATAATGGATCCAAGTATAATAAATTCTTATCACTTTTAATTAAATTAATTAGTTAAGATGAATACAATTCACCAACTTATTTTGTCCTAGCCAGAAAAAAGAAGATTCTGTCATGAACAATTCATTCTGTTTTGATTTCATGAATTATAAAATGTTATTGCTCAATGACACCTATGAAATCTGTGTCAAATCTATGTATCGTCAAAATAGCGTGATGGAATCGAACAGCCTCTGTTTTATTTCAAACATTGACAACTAATCAAATTCAACCGTCTTGTCTGATTGACCAAGATGTCAAGTGTAGTAATTTAACAACCAGCACCCTTAGTACGAGTTGCAAAACTTGAGTAAAGTAAAGTTTACGGAATGTTTTAAAGAGGGATTTTCCCCAAAATCTGCCGTTTTTGTTTTTACACTTTATGGTCTTAGCAGAAGAGTTACAGTGATGAAAAACAAAGTTACAGGGAAAAGAAAATCATGTTCAAACAAACAGAAACGGCTGATTTTGGGGAAAATCACTCTTTAAAACATTCCGTAAACTTTACTTTACTCAAGTTTTGCAACTAGTACTAAGGGTACAGTAAACAACACGTAAGACATAATTTGAATTTAATTCATTGTATCTATTAAATATATTTGTGCTAGTCAAAAGTATAGAAGGATAACCCCTAAAGAAAATACAACAGAGAAAAAAAAAGTAAAATAGTGAAAGCAAGAATTTGTGGTTAACATGTAAAAAAATGATGTAATAGAGTTGTACAAAATAAATAAGTGCAATTTCTTATTTAAAGATCTGGCAGAATTCGCAAAATGGCCGTGGGTCGATTAGCGTTAGATAATTAAGAAATAAATTAAAAGATAAAATCGTGTCTATATATTTTGTCAGCTCAAAACATAAATCATCTTTGAGAATGTCTTGATTACGTGTACTTTTAAAAATCTACGATACATTTGTATTTTTAAAAATATGTTTACCTTTTTGAAAATCTTTTGATTATCAAGAAGAAATCTACCAGATGATTACACAGATGATTTATCTCATCACTTTCGCTTTGGCTGGCTATGGTTTATGAAGGTGTGGCCATCACGATCCTAGTCAGTCATTTTGAAAATTAAACAGCTGATCGGTGGCAGCCATTTTTGTGTGGATGGAACAGCTGATCAGTGTCAGCCATTTTGTGTGGAATGTAACAGCTGATCAGTGTCAGCCATTTTGTGAGGATGGATCATCCGATTAGTGTCAGCCATTTTGTGTGCATTTACCAGTTAATAAGTGTCATCCATTTCATAGAATATAACAGCTGATTCTGGTTACCCATTTTATTGGACCAAACATCTGATCACTATCAGCCATTTTGAAAATAAAATAGCTGATCAGAGTCAACTATTTTGCTTGAATAAACAGCTGATCACAATCTGGCATCTTGACTGAATAAACAGTTGATAAGGGTCGCTCATTTTTACTAAAAAAAAATCTTTTAAAATAATCTATATTCTAAATTGCAAAGATTCAACCGATACTTCACAATTTTGTCTACGTCAATTCTTGACCATTTTATTTCTCTTTAAATTTTTTCAATTTTAAATATGTTATTCCTACCTGTTAGCGAACCAGGTGAAAATAAATTTGTAAAGCGCCTTCTTCTTCTTCATGAATTTATTTTGTGGAAAAAAAACATGGAAGCAGCTAGAAATTAGGCTTCCAGTCATTTGTCTGTGGGTGTTTGTTGGACGGCTCAAGAGTTCATGATTCATTAGTGGATCTCTCTTCTGCCGGGAGAAAGCCGACACGGTGAGCATCACAATGATTATGATATTAAGCCCTATCAGCTGTTGCACTAATATCAGATATTATTCGCGGCTTGTTTATGGGCAAGAGTCGCGTTGGAGATAGTGCGAGGAGCGAGATTTATGGCTGAGAAGATTAAGTATCGCAATCGGAGAGCTCTCGAGGTTTTTACAGTGAAATGATTTACCGTCTTTAGGCAGCAACAACAAAAGTGATGGCGTTTCCTAGAATACATAGACATCAGTACATTTGTCTCCTATAGGTTCCTAAACCGCTCCACCGATGTTAACAAATTTTTCAGTAAACATGTAAAGTATTATAATATATCTTTATAAACATGGACTTTTCAGAAAACGTATAGATTCAACTTGAAATATGTGTTACGATGTTCTATGTCGATGGGAGTACATAGGTACCATTTTTTTTTCAATATCCTATTGTTCATATCTTGGTTACTATTTAGACGCTTCAACCAACCCAAATAAAAGGCTTTCTTTTAAACTATCCTTCACAAGTCTATATCCTAAGCTCCAGAGACAGATGGTTCCAAAAAGACGGTCTAGCTGAAGATCTATGGCATTTTTTTGTTATTTTCTAGGTATCTTTTCTCAACTGAATTATTCAAATCTTTCTTCCACAACTTCCTATCTCTGGCAATAAAAACCCATTGTTCTCTAATAACTGGGCAATATTGTTGGTCATCTTTTAAGTGTATTCCTAAATTTATTCATTTTTCGCTTTACGGTCTCCAATCGAGCCATTACATGCCGCCTAGCTACGAGTATGTGACCAGCCCATTTCCACGAGCTTCCCACCTGGAGAAGATCTTGAGTTGTCTGTATGAAGGGCACTAAACTGGCTGAGGACGGGTGCTGGCAGAGCTAGTTGTAACATGATGACCTGGGGAGCCTTGGATCAGGATGACACTGCGCTCTGCGAACGCGGAGCCCAACGGTCCATGGATCGTCTTCGGATCTGTCCGGTCTGCCCAGCAAGCTGCTCACTGACTGACCTAATGGAGGGTAACGATGGAGCGGTGGAGGTTGCCCAATACTGGGCAATGATTATGTAGCGTCTGATTAGATGAAGAAGCCCATTTTCATTGTGTTGAATGTCCTATTGGGAAATATGAAGGTTTTGTCATTTTAGCTGATGATTTATTGTTTGTTGTTCACAGATGGCGGTAGCTGACCAGCTCCACATGATGGAGAGTCAGATTTCCCGCCTGGAGAGCGAGCTGCAGAGGAGGGACGACATCATACAGACCCTCAGAACCTCCAAGGTAACATATTACGTCACGCGAGGATGTCTTTGATGAAGCAGAGGGGAAATGCGCAATTCAGCAAAAATAAGGAGCTCATATGAATGCTTAATGCAGCTTCTTACCGCGTCGTCCTCAAAGGGGTGTTGATAGTGGTTGATTTATTTCCTGTGGCGATATTAATGGTCCAGGACCATCTTGAGGGCGCCGTGGCTTCTAGAAAAAAGCAGTGACCTCAGTCCCTTTCTGAAGGTGGTGGTAGGCTGGTTGGTAAAATTTGTGGCGTGTGAAACCTTTTTATTTTACCTTACGCCAACCACTTTACTTAAAGTTACAACTCCCGAAGGGCCTAGTGGGGAAGTCTCGATGGCTGTTAGTAGATCTTACCGTACCTATTTGAATAAGTCCCATCTTCAAATAGATGATCTCTTCGTCTCCCAACACCTCGACCACCCTCTGTGTTCCCTTTAAGCATCAGGTGCAACAATTCGTACTTCTTTCCTCTCAGCACATGCCCCGAGTAGGACACCTTCTTCAGCAACTTCCTACCATACTCATCCGCTGAGTTCATCCTCAGCCATCGTGCAGAGAGGGTGTCTCCTGAAGACTGTATTCTTCTATCAACGGCCGGCGAGACTTACCCCTAGTTTTCATTTCTTGTAGAGACTGAGTAAACTTAGCCGATATTTTGATTTTGGTTTTTATATATTCATTGAAACGGGAAATCATTTCTGAAACCCTTGGGAAATCAAGGATTGACACCAATCAAAAGAAGCTGAACAGGAGATAGCATGTCACCTTATGTACTACTTTTAATGACTTTTTCCCCACATTATTATTTTCATTGTATAAAAGTTATGAAACTCTATCCTTTCCTGTATGCACAATTCCAAATTGGAATATTAACTAGGTGTAACAAAATCGAAGGGGACAGTGAACCAGTCTAGTAAATACTTTCTTCTCTAGTTATTACGTACAAGTATTGTATTACAGTTCGCCTCTCGATACGGAAGGAAACGTCAGATACAACTCTTAAACAATATATCGCTTTTGTTATTGAAAGTCCGACAATGATAATAATTCATTTAGAACCGTATCATTGCAACTTTCCACTACGTAATCTTTCAATGATAACAATGTATTTCATATGTACAATAGCAGGCCCACCCGTGCTGCGAACGGTTGGCAAATAGGACATAATTTTCAATTCTGTTTTAACAGCACAGTCACTTCATATCTGAGTTATTTTTTTCAAAACCTATGGCAAATATATTTGTGGCACATTTCGCAACTCTTGACGCCTTTTCCTGAAATAAAAGTGACGTTAGCCAAGGGAAGCATTTGTTACAGGA
Organism: Agapetus fuscipes; assembly: GCA_951799405.1. Classification (NCBI taxonomy): domain Eukaryota; kingdom Metazoa; phylum Arthropoda; class Insecta; order Trichoptera; family Glossosomatidae; genus Agapetus; species Agapetus fuscipes. Next base: position 4,598,771 of record OX637342.1, on the reverse strand, counting down.
TCACAGACCAGACAAAAATAGTGAAGTATTTATGTGAATTGTTATGAATGGAAAACAACATTTTAAAGTAAAAGTTTAATTTAAAATTAATGTAAATATACGTGCAAAAATGTCAGGCAAGAGGGATGGCCTATAGGGCGTAATAGTCAACTTCCTCAAAAATAAATAAATATCATTGTTGATAAAAAATATAGCTTTATAATAAAAAATAAGTTATTTTAAAACCATCTATTAGATTAGATCAGCTATAAAATAGTTTATTATAGATAAAATAGAGCAATTGCAGTTTTCCGGACTTCTCCATATAATTCACTTTCTTTCTTTAGAAACAGTTGGCGGGTTTTTAGATTTATTGTATAATCAACTCTGTCGATAAATTGATCAGTTGATAACTCAATTGATGAAGCTTCGAGTTTTCAAGCGGGAAGTCTTGGTTTGAATCTGAGGGGGTTTCTTCTACTACATGTAATATTAAATTATGTAAAAAATATGCTTATCAGACATTTAAAATAGCTTCATGTAGTGAGACGCCTAGATATTTTGGGTCGAAAAACTAGCATAAAAATAAGCGTGGAAGGGGAAAACACAGGAAAAAATAGATTCATCAAATAAGCGATATCGCAAATAACTCCGTTGTTGACCGGTCCGTAGTTCAGTAGTAACACTTTGGACTCGTAAATGGAAGATTGTGGGTTCGAACCCTGGCAGAACACAAAAAATAGACTATTTATGTTTTCAAACTTGCTCTTCGCTGGGTTGAAAAATTCATAAACCTTTACCAAAGACCGGTCATCAAAAGGTCCATTCAGCCTTACAGCAACTGGATCTTGCTTGAGAATTGGCGCTTTCTATAGTGACGACCAAGCTCGCAGAGGGCTCTTTAGGTGTGATACACAAAAAAACAGTGCTCACCAAATAAATCAGCCCAATTTTTTTTTCTTTCTTTTTTTAACTCCAGCGGAATGACGCCTGGATACCAGAACAAGAAAAAGATATATAATCAGATTAAGAAAATCATAATTGTGTAAAGCATTCAGATTTGAAATCAGTTCACTGTTTTTTATTCAAGGTTTCATTAAATGAAAATATAAACCATTCTCGTTCTTTTTCTTTATACTGATATCCCTTTCTCTCACATAGATTTTTACAATTTAAAGTGAGACAGTTATATTCTAGAAGGGCATTGCCACAGCTTCATTTGCATTCAGGTGTAACCAAATCCCCTACACTTGTAATACGGCTATTTATCTCTCTGGATAAGGTACTCTCCATACATACGGCTTCCGTAATCTCCCCTTACTAATGCACGCTTTATGAATAATAAGCCGTGACTTAAATTAATACTAAACTACTTTATTATATATAATCCATATACCGCAGTGTAAGAGGCTTTGTCATATGAAACCTTCATACAAATTACAATGTTAAACATTATTAATATCATGGATTTTCTTGAGCTTGTCTTTAGTATTTCGTGTGTTGAAAGAATGCAAGAAAATAATTGTAATCTTACATGATTTAAGGTGTTTTAGTATTCTAAAAATATATACTAAGTATAAGAGTAGATATGAATTTCATAATTACGTAAACGCAACTAAAATACACATATATCTAATCAAATCTAATCAAAGTTGCAAAGATATGTTATATTGGGGATTCACATTATGTACATTTTCACATGCAGACACGAATAAGTTCGCGCTTAAACATGTCGCATTTGGACTTTTAATTTAAAACCCCAAATCTCAAATGAACATACACCTTGCAACTCTTCCCGACCTTCCCTGGAACAGGATTGACATTGGCAAAGTGAACCATTTTCTACAGCATGGGTGGGCAGCCGCATACCAACCTATAAGTCGTGGAAAATATATTAGAGTGAAAATTCTTGCCGCGTTGCCCGCGAAGGGATCGCATGTGGTGAGCCTTCACTTGAAGTGGTGGTTTCCCTGCTCCCAAAAGAGCAGTTTTTCATTTATTATATATCCTGAGTAAGCCTTGCTGATCATTTGATTTTGAATTTGAAATTAACGTCGAAACGGGAAATCGTTTTTTTACACCCTTGATGGAGATCGAACCCTAAGCCCTTGGCATTGAAAGCAAGCGCTCTACCAACTGAGTTATAGACCGGGCAACGACTGGCTATTTTATTTAATTAATATTTGGTCTGTTTTCACCAATAATATTTAAGTACCGGTTTTGTTGCCAGCAAAATTTAAGAACCTTATTATTCATAAATATAGGAGACCGATGTTTCAGGAAGAAGAACTTAGAAAGGTATCGGTGCCATGTCAGGGCGAACAAAGCGATTGTTATTAGATTTACGTATGTTTAAAATTACAGAACGCGTTGGTTCTAATCCCGTCTGACCCTGTTGACCATAGCTTTGGCTCTGAATTAAATAGATGTCATTATGTAATTTTTAATCAATATTTCATTAACTTTAACTAATAATTAAAAAGTTCAGTTCATAAGCAAGTTTTAAATAATAACTTCACACAAACGCCTACGTATTGTACCGCTATAATATCAGGAAACATTAAAAAACTATACACATTAAAAATAAGTGTGAATTCAGGTGGAGAAACAAATGATTGTAGTCTCGTTCTCATAATGCCTCACATTATCGGCAATGTTCTACAAGGCATTTCAAGTGAGTTCGGCATTTATAATGAGACCTAAACACATGTCATTAATCATAAAGAAACGCATGTTATTACAGCGAGATAATACCTGTGTAGCGTGTACTTGTGTACAGACAGAATTTACTTTCCCTGCCAACCAGCAAGTGCAAATTCCTCTTTCTCAATATCACTGCCGTATCCGAACTCGCAGTATAACAGTGCGTGGGTTAATCATTAGAGGCATTGCAGATTTTATTAAAAATTACGAATTGACGGCTACTGATATTCAGTCTTAAAATATTTGTATGTAATCAAAGTTTCAAGTACCTATATATTGTTACGAATGTGTGATTGTGTGTCTGTGTGTTTTTACTTGTAATTGTAATTCAGCGTGTTTTTTAAATGTGTGAGTGTGTCTCTAGATGAAGTGTTTGGATAATTGAAATAGTGTTTGCTCGAATGTTCTGGCAAAGTCGCGAATGTTTTAATTCGAAATGTTTTGAGAACCGTCCTTATGTCACTAAATAAAGGGCTAAAACCGTCTGAAGCGGAAACTTGTCGGAGCTGGCGAGCAAGACAGTGCGAAAGTTAACTGTCAACCAAATGTGAACGGTATCTAAAAATAAATTGTGTGAAATAAATGAACCAATTTTTTTATTAAACTGACTCGCAAAAGCGTAACAATATGTATTTCGATTAAGATTCATATTCAATTCATATCCACCAGAAAACAAGTGTAAGTTTGAAATAACATATGCAGAATCTGTGCTTACCTTATAAGACACAAACCTCAATAGAACATAAATCCTGTAATTCATGTCTATTTTCCTTGAAACGGGAGTTGTATTGGCTACAGTGAACCAACTTTTACAATATGCAGCCACATACCAAAGGAACAAATTCAGAGTTTAGTATTTGGGATTAAAAATAACAACGCAGGACAAAACAGCATCCGATTTGTACAGCTTTACGTACAAAAAATATAATAAATACAATGTGGAAAAAGAAGTACAGAAAATTCGTATAAGCAAAAAAACAATCGTTCAACTTAATTCAAACAAATCTAAGAAAAAGTGTTACCTCCATTTCATTCATATTTTTGCCACAAATCTAATATTGACGTAGTCATAAAAAATCTCCCAAAATGATTTGCATTCTACACAGATAAAAATTTAATTGACTGTGATAAAATACTGATAAACTGAATGCCAATATTTTTTTATGATTTTTTTTAGTGTACCTAACAATTTGGCAAGGAGCTGTTCATACATCGCTACTCCTATTGTTATAAGATGTAAACGATATCCATATTTTGTGGCCATACCTTTTACTGTCGTATTCGAACTGTATTTTATATCGATACAATTATTGTTATAAGATAGAAACGATACCTGTATTTTGTGACTGCCATATTCGAGCACACGATGTATAATATCGATACAATTATTGATAAACGATACCTGTATTTTGCGTCCATATTGGAGAGTAATAACAACTTAGATAAATGGATTGTTTTGAAAGTTGAAATCTGATGTCAATCACATCGTATGAAATTGCTACAACTAGTTATTTTGATTTTTGTACAACACTATACGGTGATATTCTCAAACAACAAAACCATGGCTCATCTGCAGGCTACAGTGAATTTCCCACACAAAAAAATCGATGATCCGTAAATAAGCTGTAGATCAAATGTTTTGTGATATCACTGTTAGAATTTTAACGTTATATTAACCATAATGCATTTTCTTTTCACTGAATATACTTATATTTATCGAGAGCTCAATTAGTAGAAGGCTTGCGTTCTATGCCTGAGGGCTAAAGTTCGATCCCCACCGATGATATCAGAAATCGAATCAAATCTAATCTAAGTTGCAAAGATATGTTACATTGGAGATTCCCATTACATGCATTTTCACAGCCAGACATGTACAAGTTCGCGCTTGCACATGCCGCACGTGAACCTACAACATAAAAACCAAATCACTGTTGGACATACACCCTGCAACTCTCGCCGTCCTTCCCTGAAACCGGGGTGACATTGGCAAAAGTGAACCATTTTTACAGCATGGGTGGTCAGCCGCATTCCAACCTATAAGTCAAGGAACATACACGACAAATTACAATTTGAAATCAATCAATCAAAAGAAATGATTTCCCTTTGTAATGATTTGATACCTTTGCAACTTAGATTAGATTATATTAAAAAAGATACATGTAGGTATAGAGAGAAAATGTAAGAGTACAAAAGATCAAATACTAGAATATGAAAAATATCTGATTGTTTTCATATTTAAAATATCTAAAACGATAACGATGTTAAAAGCACTTTGCAAAATAGGCTGTATTATTCAGACACAATCCATCACTCTTTAACTGTATAATAATTGTATTTTTGCAATAGTGCGGCAAAAAATAAAAGAATAGAAATGAAATCGACCCTGACATATTAGCTCTAAGATCCAACAATCGTCTTTCAAGTCGTGATAGAAAAAAGTTTAAAGAAGTAGCTTTGTCACGATGCTGTATTCCATGCTTAAAATTATATGAACGTTTAAACTAGGGATGTTATACACATGAATTTTCGGATATGGATTCACATACGGATATTGAAATAATATTATTTCAGTTTCGAATCCCGCAGAGGCGAGGGTGTCAGAAATGATTTCCCGTTTCGGTGTTTATTTCAAACCCCAAAATAAAATACCGGCAAGGTTTATTCAGCCTTCAAAAGAAATGAGTACCAGCCCTCTCGGGAGCTGGGAAACTCCTACTTCAACTGAAGTGGTTGGCGTAGGGCCGGCCCCCTTACCTATAAAAATAAATAGCTTCAACTCGCCACATGCGACCCCTCCGGGGATAACGCGGCAAGAAGTTACACAATATGTGTAGCTTAGTTGCGTTGCGAAAGAAAGGGATTATGGCTATGAATAAAATGAAAAAAGGATGCAAAGAGCCAAAAAAAATTGCGGTTGATTTGCAATGTTGGCGGCTATGGAATGCAATTATTTTTTTTAATTGAATTTAGTTTTTATTTTTTTATTTTAATATGATTTTGAATTTTTTAATTATTTTACTTTATGAAAGTTTTGTGTTCCTTGACTAATAGGTTGGTATGAGGCTGACCACCCATACTGTAAAAAATGGTTCACTTTGCCAATGTCAAGTACAAATGCAGCATTTAATCGCGAATATACAGGTGTCTGTTTGTGGGCATGCATTTAATATGAGTTATTAATGTTAAGTAATATATCTTTGCAACTTAAATTATAGAATCGAAACATATATTTTTATTTCGGGTATCCGATAGTTTCGTTTACGGATATGGATATCCATTACATCCCTGGTTAGAAAATGCGTGGAAAGTTTGTGGCGCTACTTCAGTCTACATACATATTCGGTAACGCTAGCGTAATATCTTATACTTGGTCTATTGAAGTGTTGATTTAAAAGCGGCTCTAGTGTTGTGTAAACGATGATTAATATGATAGAGTTATGTATAAATAAATTCATTATTTACAATGCAGTCTTGCACAATGTCATAACCCAAATTAATACACATACAAGAGGTTAAAACTAAGCCGTTCTGACCTCTACGATATTAGTTGAAAGTGCGAGTAAAAAGACATGGCAAACAGTCATTACTTTATTGCAAAATTATGTATGTAAGTATATAGTTTTTGGGAGGATACATATATAATAGGATGATTTATTTGGTGAGCGCTGTTTTGAGTGTATCACACCTCAAGAGCCCTCTGCGAGCTTGTTCGTCGCTGTAGAAAGCGCCAATTCTCAAGCAAGACCTAGTTGTTGTAAGGTTGGATGGACCTTTCAGTTACCGGTCTTTGGTAAAGGTTTATGAATTTTTCAACTCAGCGAAGAGCACATTCGAAATATAAATGTCATATTTTTTGTGCTCCGCCGGGATACGAATCCACAACCTTCCATTTACGAGTCCGAAGTGTTGCCACTAGACTACGGACCGGTCCAAGGATGTGGTGAGGAAGGACGTAATCCAACTACTGCAGGTGACAGACTAGAAAGCCGCAGCGGTAGACAGGAAGAGTTGGAGGCGAAGGCTAATGGAGGCCAAGGGGAGATATGAGCTGTAGGGCCATCGAAGAAGATAGTTTGAAAATACACTGCATTGTATAGTACTCGTACCCTTAGCATAAAAAAATGCGTAAATCTCACCTCGATTGCATAAATCAAAAATGTATAGAATATACGACGGCCCCCCTAGAGAATGATTTACATTTCATACATTTTTTCAATTTACGCAATCGAGGTGAGCTTACGCAATGTTTTATACTCGGAATTCTGTACTGCATTTAGCTTTACGCAAAAATTGGCAAGCAAGACCCAGTTGCTGCAAGGCTGGATGGACCTATGGTGTTTTGGTAAAGGCGGATGATTTTTTAATCCAGAGAAGAGTATATTTTAAAAATTCTATATTTATTCAAAATTATTTGTAATTCTTTCCAACTTTCTAAGCTTGATATCCGTGGCAACATATAATTGGCCATATTTTTTGTAATTGTTACTATTATATTTCTTATGTAACGCTGTTTGTTGTCCTATTAAAAAAAAAAAAAAACTATCGGTAACCGACATGTTATCCTACCCCATTAGGTCAAGTGGAATCAATTTATTTCTACAGATAAGAGCAGCAGCCTTACGCACCACATCCTTAGACACTGAAAAACAGCCTTACCCATTGCAGGGCCGATAAGATGTTCGTTTTTCTCCAGAAATAAAACTTCACACGATCGAATTTGAGAGTATTCTACACGTTTTCAGAAAAAAAATGTCTTATTCTGTTGAACAATTAAGCCAGGCGTAAGAAACAACTTTTTTCTACTCCCATTTGGTAATTTACTAATTACAAAACGGCTAACGCAATCACAATGACATACATTTCTACACCCGTTGCGTAATGTAACATTACGCAACGGGTAACCGTGTTGAAATGAAAATGTGCGCATGCGCATTGTCAGAATTGGAACCATTTTTTTATTTCAAATGTCAACCTTGTATGGGGGTATGAAGACCTGTCAATCCAAGATGGCCGCAATCGATCAGCTGATTAGGCTTCATACAATATTACTGATATTCAGTAGGTAGGAATTACCGTGGTGATGAGACTTCCAGCCCTGTTCAGATGAAAATAAATATATTATTTTATGTGTAAAGTCAAATAAAAATTGTTAATAGTGGTAAAAATTATCGAATTTATTTATCGGAATGCTCCAAATAAAGCTTTCCTTTTTTCAAAGGAAAATAAAAGGCTTGAAAGGAAAACAATACAAAAATTTTCACCGCAAAAAATAAACAAGCTCAAAAAGTTACTTGGTTAATAGGTGAGTATGAGGTTGATCACCTATGCTGTAAAAACTTGGTTCACCTGCCAATACAACTGCAGGGCATTATGTTGAGTTTTGGGTTTGAATGTTTAAGCTTATATGCAGGATGTAAAAGCGTGACCTTATATGTGTTGGATTGTGGGCATGAATTCAATATGAAACCTAAATATAATTTATCTTTACAACTTAGGTTAGATTAGATAATCGAAGGGAATGATAAATCACACGTTTTGACAAAGGTAAGGTTTTAATTACTTCAAATGGACGAGTACATTATAATGACTATTATTCACTATTTTGTTAATTCTTTCATGGTCGTAGAAAAAGTATTGTATGCCACTGCACGTAATAAGCCTTTGTAACACTCGTGCTTTCTATTGTGCCATTCGGCTGCGCCTCATGGCACAAACTAGCACTCGTGTTACAAAGACTATCATTACTAGGCAGTGGCATAAATAACTATTTCCATGTATTTAGTAAGATAAAAATACCGACTTTGTGTGTTTAATCTGATCGACATAAAACATCACAAGAACCGATTCGAGAACATTTCACACGTTTTCTGAAAAATTTATTAAAATTGATCGAGCCGTTGAGGAGAAGAGAGCATACAACCATAGGTGAATGTGTTATCGTGGTGTTATCTCACGCTGCGAGTTCAGAATAGCTCATTTAGTAACACCTGTGTTAATAATGGTGCTGTGGACAGTGATATAATGCCATTTAACAATAAGCTACAATATAAACTCAGATTCTATTGATTGCATTGTGTTGCATGTTATTAAAAAACAGGGTTACGTTATGAAAAAGGTGTTTTATAATATATATAGGCTAGGCCAGATTAAGAACAAGGTACAAAATAATGTTAGTCAACAAAAGTATTATGAAATGTTATTAGCTATAAAAATGTCTACAGGATATTCTGATAGTTGAATACAAGAGTATGAATTACATTTTGAAACTTTTATACTTATGTTGGTACCTACTTTAATATCAAGGTACTATACAATCTAATCTAATCTAATCTAATCTAAGTTGCAAGGATATGTTACATTGGAGATTCACATTACATGCATTCTCACAACCAGACACGTACAAGTTCGCGCTTGCACATGCCTCATGTGAACCTACAACATAAAAACCAAATCTCAAATGGACATACACCCTGCAACTCTTGCCGTCCTTCCCTGAGACAGGGGTGACATTGGCAAAGTGAACCATTTTTACAGCATGGGTGGTCAGCCGCATACCAACCTATAAGTCAAGGAACACACACACACGACAAATTACAAGATATAGCAAAATAGATAAGCTTTTGTATGTCTGCATATTGCTTTGTTTAGTACCTACATTTTTTAGTTCTACCTCTTTAGTTTTACCTCTAACTAGCTGTACCCTACCCTGCCACACGTTGCTGTGGCTCAGTCTGGTTAAATTAAAATTAAAACTAAAATTAAGGGCATTTATTCATTATGAAAGAACCATCCCGAAGGTCTCAAAAGTCTTTGATGTAAATATCGTTAACGACGTTAGCCATGTTGAAAGCACCGGTTTCCATACATCACCGAAGTTAAGCAACATTGGGCGCGGACAGTACTTGGATGGGTGACCGCTCAGGTACACCGCGTGTCGTTGGCATCTTGGACCGGTCCGTAGTCCGTAGTGGCAACACTTCGGACTCGTAAATGGAAGGTTGTGGATTCGGATCCCGGCGGAGCACACGAAATATACCATTTATATTTCGAATGTGCTCTTCGCTGAGTTGAAAAATTCATAAATCTTTACCAAAGACCGGTCACTGAAAGGTCCATCCAACCTTACAACAACTGGGTCTTGCTTGAGAATTGGCGCTTTCTACAGCGACGACCAAGCTCGCAGAGGGCTCTTGAGGTGAAACAGCGCTCACCAAATAAATCATCCTAATATTATTATTATTATTATGGTCTCCTTCTATAAAGTAGTTTCAGAGTTGACCGACCGCGTTGCTGGGAAATCAAGAATGGGGAACTGTTTTTGATTCGATCGGCACCAAACTTCCATGAAACATTCCGATAACAATTTACATGTTTACAACGGATTACAAGTCCATAAGGAACATACATACATACATACATTTTATTTAAATCAGTGTTTCCCACCCATTTTTCACCCATCGCCCCTTAATGCGTAAATAAATTTATGCTATATTATTTATAAAGTTATTACCGAGGGAGTCAAGTTGCTATTCTTGTATTTGGAGCAGAATGACCCTGGTTCGAATCACGCTTGACCCTTTGACCATAACTTCGACCCTGGTTCAACAGATATCAAGCTTCTTATTTTGCATGAAGACATATTTATTTATTATTTGTATTCCTTGACTTACAGGTTGGTATGAGGCTGACCACCCATACTGAAAAAAAAGGTTCAGTTTGCCAATGTCACCCCTGTGTCAGGGAAGGTCGGCAAAAGTTGTAGGGCTCATGTTCATTTGAGGTTTGGATTTTATTTGTAAGTACACATTTAGCATTTGTAAGCGCGAACTACACGTGTTTGTTTGTGGGTATGCATTTGAGAGCCTTAAATATTAATATATATCTCTGCAACTAAGAGTATAGATTATAGACATCCCGCCAGGTAAAATAGGTTGGTGAATTGCATACCTGTTCACAAATCTATTTTTTTAAATCACCTAGCAGGGGTTTTATGAATCTTCTCCTTCTTTTTCCTTTTATGCTTCATTCCTGATGTGTTACTTTGGAAGTGCCATCCTCTTGGGAAGCTGGGACCAGCTATCCTTTCATGTTTTTGGTGGTCTTTCTATCTAGTATCTTATTTGTAGCAATGGAGGCAATTCTGGTGTCAGCTATCCTGTCTTTATGCTCTCTCCAGATCCATCTGTATTAATTTTTCCTACCGTAACGTGACTTTATTCAATGCTTCTTTTTCTTCTTTTTTCAGCTAAGGAGAGACAGGCAGCTGATGGCTCAACGACAGAGCAAAGAAAATCTTTACAAGGTAAATTAATCAATTTATTTATGTTTATTTTTGAAGAAAATAAACATTGTACCTTCATAATTAAGAACAACCACAATAATTAAAATTTTAAAATCACATTGCTGATATTTTATAAACTTTATTCAACTTTGAATCAATCTAAAATCTAACTGAAAAGACAATATTTTCATTTTTATTATTCTTATTTAGTGCATGCACAAGCAGAAACGTGTAAGTTGGCGCTTAATTTAAATCCCATATAATATAAGATTAAGTCCTGAAACTCATTGCAGCCATTCTCTGAAACAGGAATGACATTGGCATAGTGAAACAATTTTAACATAATAGGGTGGTCCCTATAAGCCAAGGAACAAGAAACTGACGTACACAAAAAAGTAACGTTGCTTTGTTTAAGTATAAATTATTAATTGATTTGTTAACATTCTTTCAGGATACAATGTCAGACGTGGATTCAGCGGTTTCTTCTGCTCCCAATTCACTGTCGCCACAGCCTTCTCCAGATCTATGGGTAAGGAAAATTTTATTTCACCAATTACACTGTTTCGAAGAGATTAACAAGCTATGTGCACGGCAACAGCCACATGTACTGCCATCTGGGCTTGGTATATATGCGTCGTATAACTGCAAACGCCGTCATCTCCAAAATTTATGATTTTTGAGATAATGATTGAATTTGATTCTGCGCAGTGTAACAAATCATTTGCTGTGTGCGATATAAAAAGTATGATTTCGTACAAAATCCGTCATCTCCAACTGGTGTTGTCGTTTTACAAGTTTATGTTTATTTTTCTCAAAGTAATCGCGTAAGGAGTTGACGGCGTTTGCATGTAAGGAGTTTTTATTATTATTATTATTATTTTTTATTAAACAAACACTATATGTGAATAACAACATAGTTATAAAAATTCAAAAACCAGCAAAAGTTGACGGCGTTTGCATGTAAGGAGTTGACGGCGTTTGCATTTATACGACTCATATAGGTATCTTATGCCATTTCAGACACAACGTTCTGCCTGGATAGTCTATGGATTACCGGAAAAACTGTGTGAAAGCTTTTATATATCTCCATACACTACTAATTTCCTACCCAGCGCTGGATAAAAATAAAACTGGACTTTTTAATAAAATAATACAATTTCTACATTTTCTATTTCAGTTCCGATCACATGATGGTCTGCAAGGAGAGGTGGATGAAGCCGTCCTTGAAATGGCAAAGAAGCAAATCCAAGAACTTGAGAAAGCTCTTAGTATAGTAAGTAAACTAACACCAATTACTAAAATTAATTTAAGTGACTAAGTACAAAATCTAAATATTAATTTACATTTAATGTAAAATTAAATGTTTTTTTATTAGACCATTCAATATTGACGCCATCTTGTTCTTGTTCCATCTATTAGAAAACATTCCAAGGATATTTTATTGTCTTTGACAACAGATGACTACCTATGCTTTTCAAATTTCATAACAAAGGAGTTTTTTTCGTATCCAGAGAGGTCAAAAGACTTGAGACATCTATAAATAGAATAAATATTTAATCAAAATAAATGTTTAATAACAGTCATTGTTTTACTTACATTTAAGAATTACTTGTCCAAAAAAAAAAGCTCAGAAATAGGCACAAATTTGAAAATATAATATTTTTCTCAGCCGGTAAACGTAACACGCGTTTTTTGGTCCAACCATTTGGCAATCAATAAATAAACATTTGTTTACATTTTCTCTAACAACCTGGATGTATGATGTCACAGTTTTAATGCAATTTGTTCCAAGTTCATAGTGAACAATGGGTTTAAATACATTTACAGAGCTCTCGATCGATAGCACAATTGGTAGAGTGCTTGCATTCCACGTCGTGAGCCCGGGTTCGAATCCCACTGAGGGTGTCAATAATGATTTCCCATTTCGCTGTTCATTTCAAACCCCAAAATAAAATACCGATAAGGTTTACTTGGCCTTCACAAGAAATGAGTACCAGCCCCCTCGAGAGCTGGGAAACCCTCACTTCAAGTGAGGTGGTTGGCGTAAGGCCGCCCCCCTTACCTGTAAAAATAAATAGGTTCCACTCGCCACATGCGAAACCTTTTGGGGATAACACGGCAAGAAGTTACACTATACGTGTAGCTTAGTTGCATTTGCATTGCGTCAACTGTTGAGAATTTGATTATGTTTACCTATTATTATAATCATCTACTTAATTGTTAAATTCTGTCTTTCGTATTCTATAGTCGGCGGCTGGTCAGCGCAGTGCCCAGCAGCGCGCCGCCCAGCTGGAAGAGCAACTTCAGGACCTGCGGGAGCAGGCGGACCTCCTGGAGTTCCGCTGCCTCGAACTGGAAGACACCAGCGAGAAGGTAACCTTTCAGATCAAAAAATTCCTGGTCACGGAACTGTAGAATGACAATGTGTAGTGCATGACGTTGTTGGGAATGTAGTGACTGTTTGTGTAGTCATGAACCAATGAGGAATGTTGGTATGTTAGACCTTTGGACACCGGAAAGAAGGTAACCTTCCAGATTAAGAAATTCATGATATAAGAGCAGTAGAAATACAATGTGTACTGCATGATGCTATTGGGAATGTAGTGACTGTTAGTGCTAACATATTTTGATGAAGTCATGTCAAACTAATAAGGAACAATGAATCATTCTGAGAGAAGATTCCAGATTATAATATTCCTGTACATGGAATTGTAGAATGTCAATGTGTAGTGCATGATGTGTTGGGAATATAGTGACTATTAATTTTGTCATGAACCAATAAGGAATGATGAAATGTTATATCTTCTGATTCTTGCGAGAAGGTTCCAGATCAAAATATCATGGTCACAGAACTTTAGACCGACAATGTGTACTCTATGGTGCCATTATAAATTTAGTGACTGTGCTAACACATTTTGATGTGAAAGAAGGCATAAACCGCAGGAGCAATGAAAGGTTAGATCTTTGGTGATCAATGTTTGACGTTTTAAACTAGTATATTTTCCAAGTATGAGGTATTGTAAAGAGCTATCAACGCAGGCCTTACCATTTTGTAAATGGTGACTGATCAAAAGCAGAAATTGAGTTGTAAACATCATATTGTCATCTAGCATTTTCAAAGCCCTACATTTATATATGTCCCAGAGTGATCAGGTGATTTCCTAAAGTTACTCAAATGGTTGGCGTTTGATAATTTAAAAGATGTTGGCACATACTAAAAGAAATGTGCTTCTGAGATTAGTTAACAAACCTCAGAGATTAAAAAAAAAACTTGTAATGCTTTTGTCACTCAAGAATCACTAAGTGAGGTCTCTGAATATGCTTGTATTCCTCAATAGCTTGAGAGAGAAAAAAATAAGTTATTGAAAGCATGCCAATCTGCATTCGAGGTTAATGTGACTTCATTATTTTTGTAAAAAAGTAATTTAAAAAGTCAATTAATCTTGCTGTCATTGAAGAAATGTATTGTTAACAATTTTATTTCTATATTTTATTGACTTAACATTATATCTTACTATTTTTATGGAAATATTATTTTCAAATAGATCAATGATAAAATACTTAATACTTCCAAAATAACTTAGATTAGGCTTTATAGAATTATGTTTGCAAGCAGTTATTTAACTCTTTCAACATAATGAGAAATTGCATTTCTTTATTATTACCTAGATACATATAAAATATGTTATTTTATTCTTTGTGATGAATATGAATCAATGATAATATGAATTAATAATTACCTATTGACTAAGAATAAAACAGATTTATTATGAAGAGAACTTTATGTTTTTCTAATAACTTAACATTACTTAGAAGCTTGTCAGAAAACAGAATATTGTTAGAGAAACTAGTATTCTTTCAAACACATTTTATTCTTAGTGAAGAAGTTTGATGCATGGAGTTTTTAGGTTAAGTGATATTTTCATGTTACATTTCATTTCTTTTAAAATTATCTTAGTTTTATTTGTGATGGGTTCTTTTTTGTGTTGTTTCTTTTTAATTAATATTTTTGGTTTTTGGGACCATTTGTACAACTTATTATTCTCTTAATAAAAGCCGTTTTGCGGCATTGAATTAACAACATATGCATGCTTTTTATTTTTTTGTAAGAGTGCACCCTTCCCTCTTGTTGTATATAAATCTATGTACAAATACATTTTAGCTTCACCCTTATTTTTTGTATGGTGTTTTGAGTTTTTGGTTTGATTTTCTTCCTATGCTTGTAGAATTTCATTATAAGTACCTACCCAGTTTTTCCATCGTCAAATAAATTGATAAATATTTACTTTTTGTTTGACAGATAACTCTTTTCTCCCATGAAAAACTTGCCGTAAGTCTTTTGATTAAAATTCTGTTTTTTGAATATTTTATTTTCATGTTTCTTTCTGTATTTGAATAGTAAATCAGATTATTTACTTGTAAGTAAGTACTTCATATGAAAATATCACTTACCTAAGACCTGAGATGAAAGGCCCAAAAGGATGATTGTTTGTACATAGTTTAAGTTTAAGTACTTATTGAAAAATGCTTAGAGAAAATATACTTTATAATAAAAATGAAACAAAAGAGATCAGCTTAAGACGCCTGCCTAATGCAGTCTGACCCAGAGATGTTGGTTTCATCAAACATTCTAAGATCCTCTAAGATATCTGGGTGCTATAATTTTTAAGATATATAATAAGGACCACACCTGTTTCTTGCTGGCAGAAATGAATAAGTGAATTGTTAGTTTAGTTCCATAAGTTTTCTTTAAAAAAAAAAAGGAGGAAGAACGCAAGGAAAAAAAGGCAGTTGGTTAATGAACCTACTGAGCTCTTGTTTTATCTTGGTAAGTCAAGATGCCATTTAAAGATATTCATAAGAGTACATACAATTATAAAGTCAGGTATAAATCCTTACATTAATGTATTCTTTTACAGCGGAATGCAATTGAAGAGTTGACAGATTCTGATTCTGGTTGCACATCACCCGAGCACCGCCTGAAGAATTCCGTGTCGCCGCAGCTAAGACGCTCTGATTCCGGCTACAAATCCCCCACGCTCTGTCCTAATTCCCCGAATCTGGGGAATCACAGAGTGCTGACAACCCCGCCTTCAGAGATCCTGGAAATTAATCCTGCGTCATCGTTATACAAAAGTCAGATAGACGCGCTGCATCTGAGAGATATTGACAGTGTGTTTGACGGAGGAGACAGAAATGGAGACGTGAGGGATAGATTGGAGAGGATGCTTTTGAAAAGCCACTCGGAGGAAGACAGAAGTTGTTTGGAGCAAGTTTTGCAGCTGATGTGGAACCTGCAGGCTCTCAGCATAAATATATCTGATAATTATTCTAAGGTAATGTAGCTGTCATTAGAAAAAGCTTTAAATAAAGTATTGAAAAAAACTCTTACAGGATGTACAATTTATTAACATATTGCCAGCTTTGTTGCTAAGGACACTAGCTACATAAACCAGTTAAGTTTGCCAACTGAAAAAAAAAAAACAAATTTAGCCACTGAGTCATTAAAGTCTGAACATTTTTGAATTTGGTACTTTTTCCTAGGCGTGCAAACATCACACTTGTATGGGGCTCTGGTCCTTATCACCAATTAAAAAATATTTGTTTTCCTTATCCCTATCAACCTGCCCGGGTGACGACACAATATTGTCTATGTCAAGCGCGTTTGGGGTGGCTTTACCACTAAACGGCGCTATATAAAGTTGCTTTACCACTAAACGGCGCTATGTAAAGTTGTCTTATATTATGTCAATTCACCTTCATTTACATCAGAGCTGAAATGTTTGTTAGGTTTTTAGTTTATACCTACCAGAAAATAAATCTTTTATTATTAGTTATTTTGAAAATTTATTCCTTTTACAATTTTTTTGTGAAAGCATTTTGACGCTTTTGTTTGAATTCTATATTTAAACATATTTAGTACAAAATGATATTTTTTATTATTTCAAAAAGTCAAATTTCTATGTGGGTTTTTATTGCAAATATTTAGAAAGGAGTTTTATAAGTTTATTAAATACTCATCAAAATACAGTTTTTTTTTTAAATACCAAAATACATACCTTGCCTGAATTTTCAAGTGAAGTTTCTTGTTGTATATTTTTTGTTGCATAAACTGTGAAGTTCTTATTTGGCAAAGATTATAAAATAATGTATTTTGTTGCAGGTAAAAAATAAGAGGGTATCGAATGGAGAAATAGTAAAAAATGACGTTGACAATACAAATAGATCAAGTAAGATAATCGCGACTATTTCTCCATACTCACAAACATCACTAAAAGCAGTTGACCTGCAAAAGTCTTCCGACTTTGACGAACCAGATTTTGTCAATATTCTCATCAAGGAAGAGTCTAAAAAGTTGCTGTCTGGACTTCAAGAGAGCGGAATATTTGAAGAGGCAGATTGGGAAACCAAAGGCACCCAGACAGATTGGTGCGATTGCATCTGCAACGAGCCAGAAAGCGATCTCGCTACCGAAGTTCAAAGACTGAACCAAATAAGGGAACAATTAGAGAAGTCCGGAGCGATCCGGAACAAGAGCTTTAAAAATAGACAGAGGAGCAACGACAGTGTTGTCGTTAATGATAAAGTTGATGCTAAACGAAGGGAGAAGACATTTTACGAGAATCGTATCGCCATACTTGAAGATAAGATTTCGATTTATGAAAGTTCGGATGATATAAAAGAGAAGAAATTGGTGCAAAGGCTACAAGTGGAGGTCGATTTACAGGCAAAAATAGATGTAAGTAATACACAAGCTTAAAGGGTTAGAGTGTTTCCCGCTTTCTTTGAGTGAATACTGATGTTTGTTGTGTTGCAGATTTTAGAATCAGATCTGGATATTATTAAACAGAGGTATGAAATATTAGAGGAAGAACGCTGTGAGTTTGAGGAAGCAGAGAATGATACAAGATTACACTGCCAAGAGTGAGTATTTATAGTTCTTTGAACACATTCATACATTTAATATTACAATTCTTACCGTTTTATCCACAGAAAGATACTATTAGCGGGTAAAACTTATTTATTCTCACAAGGATAACTGGCCACCTTACTCCAATTATTTTATAGAAAAAATAGGGCATCCTTTGTACCAAGGAGCAGGTATTCAATTCTTCTAAAGATTGAATAGACCTTGTTATCAAAAACTGAAACACAAAATGGTTTCCGATGGTTGTTGAATTTAAACGCATGAAATAGGGACAATTAAAAATGGAAGGTTTGCTGGTTGAGCATTGAACTATTTTGTAATTGCTTGTAGGCAATACTGATGCAATATTATTTAATGCTGATGATTCAACAAGAATCAATGAGAACAACAAGCAACCAATATTTGTCTTCTATTTATTGTGGCACTTCCATCAACATCAGTAACCATCATCTTGATCACCGTAGATGGTGTCAATTATTTCATGGCCTAAAATGACCAACCAAATGAACTACAAGACCCAAACATAGTGTCGATAATGAAATCAAGAAGACTTCAGTGGGCCAGACAACGCCTGCAGATGACTTTAGGATAATCAGAAATGCCTTGGGTGGTGCTCTCTCCACTGTTAGATCACTCAGACGTCTCAGGATGCGGTAGGCAGACAATGTCAAGGAAATTCTGGGAGTAACGAGACGATGGAGGGAAGCGGCACGAGACAGAGAGTCCTGGAGGATTTTGGTGTGGGAGGCCCTCAGCCTTCAAGGCTTATGAGCCAATGAAAGTAAAGTAAGCAAATGACTTAACAATATTTTTCTTGTCAGACTCGAAGCGGAATTCGAGCTTTTATCGGCCAAGCTCCGAGACATGGATGAGCAGCGAGGATGTTCAAAAAACGAGGCGGCTTGCTACCGCGCCCTGGTGCAAGAGTATGAAGACAAGTCGGCGCATCTGCAAGCGCACGTGGCCGACTTGCTGCGGAGACTCGAGGATATGGAGGATGCTGCCTCAGCCATCATTTTCTGGCAGATCTACAAAATCATAGAACCACATCCCGAGTTTGACTTTAAGGTATGTCAGCAATGTTTTACTAATTCCAAAAAATGTTTTACTATATTCCTATTTTATTAACTGCCCGATTGATGGAAGCTCAGTTGATAGAACTCTTCAGTTCAAAGTCAGAGGGCCAGAGCTTAAATTTTGGAAAGGGTGTGACTTCCTATTTTTATAATTATTTCTTCAAGCCTTAATCATAGTAGATCCAATATAAGTATGTAATATATTGAAAAGGATATTTTAGGTTGTACTTTGACTTATAGGTTGGTATGACGCTGACTACCTATTCTGTAAAAAAACATAAAAATGTCACCCTTGTTTCAGGGAAGGGTGGCAAGAACTTCTGGGTTTATGTTCATTTGTTGTTTTTATTTTGTAAGTACACAAGCAGCTAAGTGCCAACTTACAGTACCCTTAGTACGAGTTGCAAAACTTGAGAAAAGTAAAGTTTACGGAAAATATTAAGAGTGGTTTCTCCCAAAATCTGCCGTTTTTATTTCTTGCACTTTATGGTCTTAGCAAAAGAGTTACAGTAATGAATAAAATCAAGTTCAAACAAACAAAAATGGCAGATTTTTGGGGAAATCACTCTTTAATAATTGCCGTAAACTTTACGTTACTCAGGTTTTGCAACTCGTACTAAGGGTACAGGTGTCTGTTTGTGGACATGTATTAAATATGAGCCCTTAATGTTAATATTATATCTTTGCAGCTTAGATTAGGTATAGATTGTTATATCTTAGCGACTGATGTATTTTTTGAAAAACGTACATGTCAAGGGGAAAGACCAAAAGAGCAATCTATCTCTGGCGATGTAAGTCCAAAGACAATTCAATCAAGTGGAAAAAGGACAAGAAAGCTGTGAAAGTATTACATATTGTTACATTAATGTATGTATTGTTGTTGTACATATTGTTATTTTCCCTTTTCAGGCTGCTTTCCATGCTAGATTCCCTGATCAGGTTTTGCCAGATGACAACGAATCTCAGACAGGAGAAGACGAGAACAATTCAATGACTAGCTTCATGGTATGCCAGGAAGAATATAACCCGCTGGAATGTATTGAGAAACAGCTAGAAAGGTGAGGAATCAAAATGAAAAACACGTCAGATATCAAAGGTAAAAGAATAAATAATAAAATATTAAATGTTTTGCAATAATTGCAGTTTGCTGCAGGAGAAAATTGAGATTCACAAGAATTACAAGAGACAAGTAGATCTTTCAAAGAAGGACATGGCTGCTTTGGAGAAAACCATAATGGAGAATGGTGAGCTGCTGAAGAAACAAGAAGAAAAGAGTAGGTGGAAGATTGAAATGCTGGAGAGAGAACTGAAGCAATTGCAGGATGTTGTCAGCAGTTCCGATAGTAATTCAGATGTGAGTATGCAAGTCAATTTTATAAAGAACCTTTTAATGTCCAGACGAGCCTTGATATCCCATGAAATACGCCTCCAACTCCTCACATTCCCAATCAGTAACTTCCAGTTCACCATCTGGAGAAACTGTTTTTAGAGATGCAATCCCAAAACACCTCAAGCCTTGGTCTTCTATCAGTTAACCTATATTTATATAATAGGATGATTTTTTGGTGTGAATCACACCCCAGAGCCCCTTTTGTAAACTTGGTTGTCTCAATATAAAGCTGGATTGACCTTTCATAGACCATCATTGGTAACTGGCAAATAAATAAATATTAAGATTACTTATTTTGTGAGCGTTATTTTTGTGGGAATCATACCTAAAAAGCACTCTGTGAGCTTGTTCATTGCTTGAAAAAATGCCATTTCTCAAGTAAGAACTATTTGCTGCAAGGCTGGATGGACCTTTGGTGACCAGTCTTTGGTAAAGGCAGATGAACTGTTCAACCCAGTGAAGATCATGTTTGTAGGTATTTTTTGTGCAATGTTGGAAATCAATCTCGCTTCCTTCCGAGTCCAAAGTGACATCGTTTCTTGCATCGTTTCACAGTTCCTTATTGTTTCCGATGATAATATTTAAAAAGTCAAAACACTTGGTGAGCTAGGGATGACTTATCATGTACTTCCCGCAGGACGACAAGACAGACGATGAACTGAAGAAGAAGATACAGTCATTGACGGGCATTATCAATGAGCAGAGGCAAAGGATCGACGAGCTGAAGAAGCGAGAAGTGGCCTTCCTGGCAACTCTCACTCAGGGAGACGAGATGTGGGCGGAGATGGAGAGCACGTACAAGCAGAAGGTCAAGGAGTTTGAAGAAAACGAAGCAGCATTCAAAGAAGAGATAGACAAGGCAAAGGCTGAAATACACAAGTGGAAAGGAAAGTTTGAGCTTTCTGAACAAAAGGTAACATTATTTCATTAATTGTTTACATATATGAACCCATTTTCTTTGATTTTTGATAGAGATTGTACAGGAATTTAATAAAAAATGTTTAGCAGTCTTAATAAATTCAAATAAGAAACTTTTTAATTATTAAAAAATGATAACAAACTTTGTTTAGTTCTACTTTATTTATTTTTATTTACTTAGTTACAAACAAAAATAACGAGTTGTGACCGGTTTCGGCCTCTTGGCCATATTTTTGTTTGTAACTAAATAAAAATAAATAAAGTAGAACTAAACAAAGTTTGTTATCATTTTTTAATAATTAAAATGGAGTTCTACAATGTTTCCGCTAAAACTTTTCAAGAAACTTTTTGCGTCAAGTATCCGAGCCACCACCTTTCATGAGAGTATTCAAGAACAGCTATAGAAAGCATCAGCGATGCTATTCTGAAGAAGTTTCTTACAGATTTGTAACGGAATGTGAGCTTCTATGGACCACGGTCAAGACTTGGAAGCAGAATATCCAGCACCTTTGGTTTATGTTTAAAATGTGATTAACTTTTTTTTTCAAGGTGCATGAGCTGGAATACAAGGAGGTGGAATTGGAGAAGATTATTGAAAAACTAGACAGAGATTCAAAGGATGCTGTGTCGCAAAATTCAGTTCTTAACAATGAAAATCAAAATCTGCGATCAGAACTCTTGTCGAGTAAATCAAGTATGCAAGAGCTTGAAGCCAACCTGAAAGTAAGTACCTTATGCTTATTCATTAAAAAATACTAAATTAGTACGAATGCCGGTATTTGTTTCATGATAATCTATAATTTTCACCTTTGTAGAATGAGCTATCGATGCAAAAGAAAACATCTGAAAAAATACAAGAGGAATTGAGTTTACAGAGCAAACATTCATTGGAAACAATCAAAGAGCATAAGCAAAAAGTTTCCTCGCTAAAGACTGAGCTGTCAAAGTCCTTGAAAGATTGGTCGGAGCTGGAAGTCACAAACAACGAACTGAAGAAAGAGGTAAGCTTTATGATTGGTACCACTTTTTTACATGTTTGGTCCTTTTATTTCAGTGTTGGGGCAAGGGCAAGCTTTTTAATTTATTCTTGCTTCATGCCATTGCCTTCTTCTTTCCCACAAAATGTCTTGATTAACCTAAAACTTTCATTCAGTTTTTAATACTATTGTAGATATTTATGTTTTTTTTTACAAATGACCATGTGGTTGTAACTATGCTCAACAGGTACACACATTGGATACACAACTTCAAGAAATAACAAACAAAATGATAAGGCAGAGCAGTGAATATGAGGAGAAGATACAGTTACTTCACGAAGAACTGTCAAACAAATGTAAAGAGGCAGAACAGATGCAGAGAGAAATAGAACAATCTCAATCATTGCCTTCTGCCCATGAGGAACTCAAAGAAGTTGATGAGGCGACGTCAAAACATTACGGTGAAACATCAGATCCAGAAAATATTAATCAGCACATTGACAGAACAGCTTTGTCACCTGTGCAAATCAAACCATCGTCAGATATGTGTACATGTACTCATATTGAAAAGAGTACACAAACTGATGAGATCACACGTGCTTCTGTTGATGAAAGCAGCTCTGGAAGCTACTTTTCTTGTGATTGTTGTACACAAACAAATGCCCCAGAACAAATACAGGAAATTCAGTCAAGTGAGTCAACCAATCGCCAAAGTACATCTGAAATGAATGCCAGTAAAACTACTCAAGATGTCTTCAGTCAAACATCACAAGAAGTTCTAACTGATAAAGACAAAGTTAGAGAGAAACCTGCATTGCCAGAACGAAAACCAAAGCTACCGGCAAGATCAAATTCTAAATTGAAAATCGATGAACAAAAAAAGAGATTGTCCAGAGCAGGAGTGAGTGGGACAAGGTCACAAGAAGAGTCCATAAAGAAGCTGTCCAAAGATTTGACAAACAACCTGATGAACATTTTGGACTCCCAAACTTGTTTGGCTGAAAAGAGTAAGATGGTGGAAGGATCTGATGGTAAAACACCGAGTGTGGAGGATAGTGTGTCTGGAATAGGGAGTGATAAAGCTGAGATTGAAAACAACTTCTGTAAGATAATAAGAGAATCTTTTGATTCTTACTTGGAAGGTGTCAAATCCAGCGCTCACAGACAGGTAAGAAACTCTAACATTGTGCTAATAAGCTTATCTCCTAATACTTTTATCCCAAATTTTGTTGTAAGAACTAACATTGTATTTCTAACCACAATAATAAGTATTATTATTTATGTATTCATATAATTTAATAGATAAATTAACATAAGGTACTTTATTCATTTTAATCTTAATTAACAGCTTTCTGACATTTTAAAAAGCAAAATTGATGTAGAGTCAAAAATAAATCTAAAATATTTCAACCGGTCATCTTTCATTTGTATTTCTCTCACAATCTTGATGATAACCTTGTGAATCAATTGTCAATGATAATTTTTGATGTCGCAGTTGAGTAGACGAACATCAGAGTTGACATCAAAATCAAGTAAACAGGTCAGGGCAGAAGTTGATGAAATGCCACACAATATACCTAACGATGTCATAGAAAAAGACGAGAAGAAAAATAAGATTTATTTTAATGAAGACAAAGAGGGAGATGAAAAGGTGAAACCAAAGTCTTTCCGATCTGAAATATATTTCATCGCTTTTTGTTATTTTGGTAAACGTAGAAAGTAGATTGTATTTTAATTGAGAACAAAACAATATACAAAAAGTGTAGAGCTTTCATTGATTATTATTTTTGGATTTTACAATTTGTAGCTACAAAAACGCAAGTCAAAGCCATCGAACTTGAGCCAGAATTATGTTTCTGAAATTTTAACAATAAGCGAAAATAGAATAAACATAAGCCAGGAAGGCATAATGCTTCCAGAGCAAAATACAGAAATAAAGAAAATGGCAACTCCAATAATGACAAACGATGATGGAGAAAAAAAAGAATTGGAAATATCAATGAGCGACGAAACTCAAGATAAGATTCTGCTGAATGAAGTAAAGGTTTCAAATCAAGAATCTGGGGTTAATGTATTGTTACCACAGAAGAGTGAAATGTCCCTTAGGAAGCCTGATAAATATGATAAAGAAATAGAAAAAGAGCTGGAATCAAATCAGTATGAAATTAGAAAAGATATTAAAAGTAAAGCAAGCATAGATTTAATCCGCAAAAAGCAAATCGAAAGCACGATTCATACAAATGTGGACGAGGAAGTATCTAAAGAAATAAATGACCAAAATACTGGTTTTGTAGAATCTAAGGAACCTTCATTCATTGGAAAACAGGGTATATCAGTAGTTGATGATGAAGTTAAGGATTTCAAAGAAGATAATGAACTTGATAAAGTAGTATCGCCAAAAAGTAAAATGACGCTCACTAAGTCAGAAATAAGTGCCATTAAATCGGAAAATGTATCTTTTGGCTCTGAAAAGCAAAGTGTTCCAATCGTAAAAGATGAGGGAAAGATTTCAAAAGAAGGATCTGGTGATAGTGTATTTTTGCCACCCAAAAGCAAGGTATCTGTTATGAAATCAGAAAATAGTGGCAGAAAATTGGAAATGAATATGGAACCAAATGATGATAAACAAAGTAGCAATATTAGAGATGGAAACAAAACTGAATCGGAACAAAAAATGACAGTTGAAAGTACAATTCATTCATCTTTGGATAACATTGATAATCAAATGGCAGGTTCTGCAGAATGGGAAGCAAACGTTAAGACTGAAAAACCGGCTGAACTAATAAAAGATGGAAAAGATGTAAATGAGGATATAATCATGAAAAAAGAGGTGTATGGAGAGAAAAGTAGAATATCAGAAAAGGTGAAGTAGGATTTTAATTGTAAGGTTATATTTCAAATGAGAACAATAATTCAGAAAAGTATTAAACTGGGGGGTGTCTTAAAGCAAAAATTGAACAACTACTACAGTAAATGGATCCATCTTGAATTAAAAATGTATATCTTGTCTGATATATGCATTGATGAATTTTAAACAATATTTGTTTACAGGAGCCTGTCGCACCTGAGGGGCGCATGGATAGAAATATTCAATTGAAAAGCGTGGCTGACAAAATTCAGGTAAATTAAATTTGTCGTGTTTGGTTAAAATTTAGCTATATATTTGCTTAATTTTTAAGTAGGTATAATTTGGGATGTCAACTGGAACCATTGTACTCTATGGCTGGAACACAAAAAAAAATACACGGCGAGGTAAAACATTAAGCGGAAACAATTACAGAAATCCACAAAGATTCAAAAGGAATAGATTTGAATGAATTTGGGGGGCAAGGGAGAGTTAGGGTGTGTAAGCTGTACGGGTGATTTATTTAATATTGACTATAATGAAGCATAATGTAACTGTTAAATTTAAGAAATAACCGCATTAACCTAACTGGGACCTGTACGTTAACTTATGTAACTTTTTATAATAATTATCAAAGTTGCAGAAATATATCAGCATTGAGGTTCAGTGCCTATGTACGCCCAGGTCAATGCTTAATATCATAGAAAATACCAAAGCTAAAAGAACAGAAAGCCAATTAATGTCATACAAAAACCTAGATTTTTTGTTATGCGTATTTTGTATAGTGCGTAGGTCAATCTTTAATCTTCAAAATTCTATTAAAATATGAATCAGAAGCATACAGAGTATTTTGTTTTGGATTGCAGGTTTCACAGTCCGATGTGCAGTACGATACTATTAAAGCATTGAAGAAGGCTTTTGAACCTGAAGAGGTAATTTTTTTACAATTGTTAGTTTATGTTATTTTACCTGACCAACAAAAAAACAGACACATTTCTGTCTATACCCCAAGTAAAAAAAAACATGCTTAAACTCTAACATAGCATTTTATAGATATTTGATAATAAAAATGTGTCCGAACTTAAATAACAACTCTAAAGAGCACGTTCATTTCCATACAACTTAACATTTGAGCTATTTAAAAATAAACTGTGAAGAGAAATGCAATCCAGCAACCTATTTTTACCTCGCCAAAACAGGAATTGACATTAGCTATCAATAGAATTTTATTGATTAAATTTTATATCAATGTAATTAAAAATTCATTAAAAAATGTCAAATTATTATTTAATAATGCTATGTTTGTTTCTGCAAGGAAGAAGTAAATTAATAAACTGCATTAATCTTCACAAATTTATTTACAAAAAAACCTATGTGTAAATATTTCCATTAAAATACTAACAAAACTCTTCTCTAACTTCAGCTCAAAACTAACACAGAACCAAACGAGGAAGAAACATTTGTCAAATATATTAGCTACGAAACAATACTTGCTAACAAAAAGGATTCAGATGAAGAGATTATATTAAATACATCCAAAATTGAAAGTATTAGTTCTCAAAGATCAAGTAAGACTTCAAAAAATAAAGACTTGCACAAAGTGTATTCCCCTCGGACATCTTCATCATCGAAAAAGAGTTCTTTGAATGCTGAAAAAGTAGAAATCGGTTCAAGAAGTAACTTGAAAAGAAGTGAAAGATCTCTGTCTACAAGGTCCTCTCAAAAATCTCTCCATAGCAGTCATGCGGGAAGATCTGTGTCATCTCAAGACAGGTCCAAGGGAATCTACAACCCCACGATAAGCTCAAGCCTTAAGAGTAAAGGGGATAAAATAGATTCCGAGAAAGATAAACGAAGAAAAAGAAACACTTCATTGAACAGTGAAAAGATCAGTTTAAGGAGTAAAAGCGACAAAGCGGATTCTCAAATAGATAGACAAACAAAGAAAAGAACTTCATTGAACGATGAAAGGATCAGCTTAGGGAGTAAAAGAGAAAAAGAGCATTCTCAAAGATATAAACAAACAAAGGGCAGAACTTCATTGAACGGTGAAAAGACAAGTTTAAGGGTTAAAAGTGATTCTCGAAGAGATAAACAAACAAACAGGAGAGCTTCATTGAACGATGAAAAGATCAGTGTGAAAAGCAAAAAAGGGAGCAGTAGAAAATATTCAGGCTCTTCTAATGTTGTGGAGTTTGTTCCCGCACTGAAATTGTCTACTAAAGATGATAAATTATTGTGCTCAACTGTGCCAATATGTAGTTCAAGTGAGTTAGATGACAGGATGCTTAACATGGAAATTTCTTGTGGACATACGATGGTAGAAAAGAAATCACACATCATCTTACAAGCAGAAGGCCGCAACAAATGTTTAGATAATAACCTCAAAATTCAATGCTTTTCCCCTGATAATGGGTGCCATTGCAACGATGAGGGATTGATAAACTATTGCAAAATTCAGGATCAACAACAGTTTTTTGAGGTAGCTAGGGAAATTCAAAGTGAAATAAAGATAGAAGGGAGCTCCGATATTAAAGAAAATGAAATAAATTTAGAACAGGTAAGTGATACAGGATATGAGATTGAAAGAATAGATAATGTTGAAACAGATAATGAGAATGAAAATTTGCTCGTTCCAAATAATAGTCTGGTTAAAATACAATGTGATAATAATGGCAAAGATGAACATTCAAATTTGTTCAGTGAGAATGAATCTGAAACAAGAACCAATGATGAAAGTGTAAAAGTGTCCATGCTTGATGATGATAAAATAGAAATGAACAGAGGCGAAGAGTTGGTTAAAGAAATTGTTGAATCTGTTGATGTAGTACATGTTCGGAGTTCTGAATGTGTGGAAACAAAAGTACAAGATGTGGTCACAACATCTAAAATATCAATTTGTAAAAAGAGTATTGATAATAAGAAAGAATCTGATGAACGAATAACACAGGGTGAAGAAAGTTCTTTACCAATGGATGCAATTGACTTGATTAAAGATGATTTGGAGTTAGAAGCAGAAGTACAGAAAAAAGAAGAATCAATTGTAATCAAACCTCTGTCTAGTCTAACGGATATTCATAGTACTTTTAAAGTGGGTCCGGAAGAAGACAAATTCAACATAGATAAAATACATGAAGATTCCGATGCTGTTGTTATCCTAAAGTCATCTCATACTCTCAATTCACCTGATCAATTGCTGATTTCTACAACAGATTTGTCACCAATTTACAAAGCAGAAACATCTGGAAACCTTGGTCATGTGGTTGAGGATGAATTGGATCAACTCACAAATCACGACATAAGGTCTCAAAACAAGGCTCCCAAAGACATTGAACAAAAGACAGATGTTCCAAAGGATGGTTGCAAATGTATAAAAGTACATAAAATGCTTGAATCAAGGCAAGAATTAGAGGATGCACATTCTATACAATTGATCCATGATTTCACCAACAAATTGCTAGAAAACGATTCTTGCATGTGTTGCCTTTGCAATGAGTTGAATACGCTTTCAAATGAAAAGCAATGTATGAAAATAATAAAACGGAGACATTCTTACGAGTACATCACATCGTGCCAGCATTCCATGAAGAGAATCGAAGCAAAATCGGTGAGGAGTTTTCAAATGAAATACCAAGAGAGGATTTATCAATGCAAAACTGACAGCAAAATAAAAGACAATTTGTCCAGGGATATTATACAAACGAGTCAGAATTCGCAAACGGAAAGCAACCTGTCGGAAGACAGTTTATTGAGTAGTGGAGACAATTTGACGGCAAATAAGAAGATAATTGAATTGAAGAGATGCAGTAAAGATTTGTCGATTAGCAGCGGGATCAACTGTGTGGCGCACAATGTGAAGAATCTTTTGCGTCAGGTTAATCATGAAGTGTTTAGTGTATTGGGGATGAGAGATCAGGAAACTGTGGAGGCGCTATCACGCGTGCAACAGCAAGTCACAGAAACATTAGACAAGATGAGGGCGATATCCAATAGGAAAAGAAATCAAATACAAAAGTAACTATTGGGATGCACGACAAGGTGATCAATAGAATATTATCTCTCATTGTTGTCCATTGTTTTCATGTTAAAATAGACACTCATATTCATTGATATTTATTATTTGGATTGTTCATAATGTTCAAGCGTAAGGGTAAATATAAAAAGAAATGAAATCGGAATAAAGTTTCTAATTTCATTTCTTTACGGGGTGATGTCACAGGTTTAGGTGGCAGCCAAACAATAACAATATATTGGTTTGATATTTTCCAAGCAACACAGCCAAGTGATATTACAATTTCTTTCTTGGTTATTTTATGCTGACAACATTATAGCGTGTCGAAGAGTCTGTAGATTTGCTTCCATTTCTGTACGTCCTTTCATATCTCCTTCAATTCATTAACATCCAACGCTTTTTCATAAATTTACTTGCTTTAGATCAGCGGTTGCCAAAGTGGTGGTCCGCGAGAAAATTTCGCTGGTCCGCAGAAAAATGTGGAATGTTTATTTTATTATGGTTTATTAATAAAGCTTTCATAACTTGGTTACTATTAATAGTTTCATTTTATTAACTAGGTACATTTTATGTGTTCTTTGATCACAATTTTTTTTATAAATATATTTAACACTTAAAAAACCCTATTAGTGGTCCGCGGGATTTAAATTATGAATTAACTGGTCCGTGAGGTCAAAAAGTTTGGCGATCGCTGCTTTAGATCATTGCGTATTTCCAATTCTTTCACCATTTCACATTTTTGATACATCCATGTTTTTTTATTGATCTACCTCTTCATTTCATTGCATACCAATGTCAATAATTCATTCATATGTATCACCTTTTCATACATTTCCTTCTTTTACATTCTCTCTGCATATCCCATTTTTTTCACAATTTCACAATCTGATCAAGCCTCACTTTCTTTTCGGCTTTTTCCTTCAAAATTTCCTGTGATCATGTACTTAATCCTCATATTAATAGATTTAAATGAAGCACATTTCATTCCTTCATTATCTCTTTTCTCAACTCATTAGGAACCCTTAAAGAAGTTTTCTCCATTTAAATCTTATCAATCCATACTATTTCCTTGGCTCTTTTATAAGTAAGATTACTCTATGTTTTCAGGATTATTCCGGAGTATACACTGTGAGGAGCATTGGGCATTCTTTCTCAGACCGTCCCATACCTGCACCGAGGGGAAATTCTCACAAAGCACATAATGGAGTCAAGAAAGCAGAATCCTTCTCTGAAACCACCAAACTTCACAGCTTACCCTTCATCCAAGAGAAATTCTCAAACCAAGACCTCTCATACACGCCAGCTACCTTGAACACAACCACCGATGCCTTAAAATGTAGTTTAAAATCAACAGAAGGGGAACCTTTGAAATTGTTTGTGCCGTACCACAACCAAAATGCGCCCAAATCACTCGGCAGTTTAGTTTACGAGCGCGTCGCCAAAATAACCAACGAGATGAACATAAACAACAGCACGGTGCCTCAGTTGATAAGCTTGAAGAGATCCGTGTCCATGACGGCGGACAATAAGAGTATAACTGGCAAGAATGTGTACATTTACAATGACTTATAAGCCCGCCATCTTGTTTTTATTTATTTACAAGGTCACCCACCATTTTGTATATTGTTAGAGGGCAATGACACACTTGAGATTTGTGCCGAGTATAAATGAGCATCAAAATAGATAAAAGGTACATTTATTTGATGGAATTAAACTAAATATCTATCAGTCATGATATTTTTTTAGCCAATGATGCACTTTTTCTGAAATAGAAATGCTTTTTGTTGGATAAAACAATAATGGAGATTGGGATTGACATAAAGTTAGTGGGTATGATTTCATAAAAAATTTAGGTGCTTTTTTGTACATTTATATTTTGCACCAACTTGGGTGTGTGTCATTTAAGCCGTAAGTGGTATAATTATTAAGCCACATTGAAGTTTCCGTGCCAATTTACTTTTATATTATCATATAACGTTGCAACTTTAATTATTATTAAATCGAGATGTTATGGCGATACTAGAAGAGTGTCAGTAAATAAGTGTTTAATAAATTCATCATGTTGCTTATTATTAATTTAACATGTAATATTTTTATAAAATAATATATTATAACATTTGACTTATTGTTTTGTCTTTTATTTCAATGGATTTGGCACCAAAGGAAAAACAATATGACTTCACAAAGCCGGGTCTCCTAGGAGAATGTTAACTAATTGTTTAAATGTCCAGATGTATGGACATTATACAACTGATTAAATGTCCAGATGTATGGACATTATACAATTGATTAAATGTCCAGATGTATGGACATTATACAATTGATTAAATGTCCAGATGTATGGACATTATACAATTGATTAAATGTCCAGATGTATGGACATTATACAATTGATTAAATGTCCAGATGTATGGACATTATACAATTGATTAAATGTCCAGATGTATGGACATTATACAATTGA
Organism: Agapetus fuscipes; assembly: GCA_951799405.1. Taxonomy (NCBI): domain Eukaryota; kingdom Metazoa; phylum Arthropoda; class Insecta; order Trichoptera; family Glossosomatidae; genus Agapetus; species Agapetus fuscipes. The sequence goes on along the minus strand of OX637342.1, from coordinate 4,567,198 downwards.
TTTTAATGCCCAGTTGTTTGCTTTAAAGCTTTTCAATGGCATTATAATCATTTGTTATTTCACCTCTGCGGCACTACAACAAGTATCATAGAACCCTGGAGCTCTGAAATCTAAGGAGTCTCCCGCACAGGATTTCTTAAAAAAAAATATGTAAGATTAGGGGTGGGGCTTGTTTCTTCCGGTGTATTTGATGCCAGCCTATCAACGGTAATTTGAAAATTGGGACTTACTGCAAGCTCCATGTCATCTAGAGACTAGAGCCATGTAAAATAAATCAAAGTTTGGTAGGTTAACATCACAAATGAGATAGGTGAAGTTATTGTCTATGTCTTAAAAAAATAATACATGTTGGTTGCCAAGGTAACCATTCAAGCATTAAAAATGGCAGTTCTCAAAATTTCAGCAGGGTTTTAAGAAAAAAAATATTTAATAGAAACAAATATATAGGTACATTTTTTTTAAAGTGAGACATGAAGTCCGACATTTGCAAAAAACTAAAATGCGAAGAGTTAATTTACGGATACAAGAAAACTTGTCAAATTATACATCAAGGATTCAGAACTGAGAATGTAAAAGATTATCGGAGACATCAAGATGGTCTTCCTATTAGGCTAACAGATACAGAAGATGAAGACAATGCTGGTGTGAAAAGCTTTAAGGTACAATCTCTTTTACAACGCAACCTGAAGTTCTTGGAAGAAGTATCACAGCTTTCAAATAGACTCACGAAATTTAAAAAGAAGACTAGAAAATCATCAAAGGGCTATCACCGTAAAAGGAAACCACGTGAAAGCTTATCTCACACCTGCAAATATATTCAAGGAGATGAAATTGAGATTCAAAAGTATTTTTGTTCAACTTGCGGTTCGGAAAATTACATCAAATTAAGAAAAAGATATTCTGATGCGAATGAAGAAAATAAATACAAAAATGTTCAATGTAGCTGTTGTCAAAATAGTTTGAATAAAGAACAAAACATTGACATATCAAGAAAACAAAATGATAGCAGCTCTAAATGTCAAAATTCAAAAGATTTTATCGGTTACAATGAAAATTCAAGTTTACATAAAGAAAATGAAGATAATCAATTTGAAGGTGTGAGAGAAGTTTGTTTATTGAAAGAAAGTTGCAAAGCAGACCTTCAGTGTCCATCTTCCGACTCCATATTGTTTTCATCTTGTGTGGCATTCACAGATTCAAAACAATTATTAGAGGGTGCTATTTGTCTGCAAAAACTTATTTCAGATCAGCGAAATATAAATAAAACAGCAAAGGAGGCTTCTTGTACCTTTGATAATAATTTGAGCTGTAGCAGGAATCGATTTTGCCGGTTATTTATAAGTGACAAAAGTCTGAATGTGAAAGATTTCTGTTGCGTCACAGACATCAATATTTTCTTAAAATCAGAGTCGGTTCCTTCGATAAAGTTTGCATCTTCACATGAAAACACAAAACACCAACAGGATCTCAATAATGTAGAAGCTAATGTGAGTAGTGAATCCGATTATAATTTAATCTGTGTTGAAACGACAGCATTTGTGATTGAAGATATGAGTCATTCTAATACTGGAAAAGTTTCTTCTGAAAATACGATTGATTTGGGATTTCAAAAGGAAGTAAGCAATTCTAAAGATCAAAATAATCCTTCATTGAATCATACAACAGATTTGGCTTCTTCTAGTGTAGAAACAAGTATGAACAACCATGATAGACATTCAGATATTTCATTGGTACGGAGTAAGCTAAAAATACCAGAATCTAAAGTCACATTTACCCAATCAACGACACATTTAAAAGAAACTATGAATGATGAAGGAAATGATTCTACAGGCTATTGTGAAGCGTGTAATGTGAATTCTGAAGTCAAAGTTTGTGATTGCTTAGCAGAAATTCAGAGTCAAAATGAAAATGATGAATTGAAAAAAGATGAATCAGTTGCCGAAGTGAATTATGATGACCAAGCTAGAAGCATTCCTGAACTTGCAACTGAATCATCTCCTAAAGATTATTTGAATTTGGAATCTTCTGGTCAAAAACGGCCCTGCATTCTATGCAACATAGATGAAAATGCAAATTGTGTTTGCATTGACGATGGAAACATTTCATCGCAACATTCCAAACTGACAGTCATTGATGTGACTGATTCGAATGACCGTTCTAATTATAGTGCAAAAACTGATAGCCTGGGTGCATCAAAGTCTGTTGCTAGCAAAGAAATCAAAGATGTAACAGAAAGCGTTAAAAATAATCCTTGTATTTCCTGTAATAAAGATTCTCCCACTAGTTTATGCTTGTGTTTGAATGATGTCAGTACCATAAAGATCACATTGTCTAAAAAATCTGTTGAAGATGATGTGTCTAAAATATTTGACGATTTTGTAACTAAATTTGATAATGAAAACATAAGCGGGAATCACAAAAGCAGCACACTGACTATAATAATTGACAAATCAAATGTAATGTTTGAAAAACAAAATTCTAAAACTGATAGCACAGCAGAGTTGAACAAAATCTCATCAAAAGTATCAAAGAATATGCAAAAATGTGTCACGTGTAACGAAAATATTGCATCAAGTTCTACAGAAAGTTGTAGATGCATAAATAATGAAGAATTGGATGATGTCTCCAAAAATAGTGAACTTATCGCAAAAGAAAGCCAAGGTAATAAAAGCAATGTACATTTTTTGCAAGAAAGCTCTGAGACTGAATGTTACAGAAGTCGGGATAGTAAAGAGTCAATCCAAGATATACAAAGTTTTTACAAGCAGTGTAGTAGTCAGAGCGTTCAGCTTGGCGCTGAGATGAAGAAGGCAGAAATTTTAAAGAAGTATGATTATATGGACTGTGAAAACTGTATGACTAAAAAAGTAATGGATTACATTATGAAAAGAGATTCAACATGGAACGAAAACAAGATTGATGGCAATAAAAATACGCACGCTATATATAAAAGAGAAATTCAAAGAATAGATATCAATGAAGATTTGTGTAAAGTTACAAATGAGTCTTGTCTTGTTACAGATGCAAAAAAATGTTCATTAGAATCTCAAGTGAATGATAAAAACTTTGTGCTTCGTGACGGTTCTAAAGAAAGTGTAGACAGCAGTCTGTCGACTATTCGGCTGCTGAATAGACTGATTGAAATACATTCTCAAAATTGCCAAAGTAAAGGATCTTTGAAGTCGGAAACAACAAATGACAATGAAGATTCAGACTCGACCGATAGTGAGAATATTAAAGAAACGTTTAAAAGAATCTTGGATACATTGCCGGAATGCTTTTGTAAACCAAAGTGCGATTTGCCTCAAGATAATGGTCTGGATTATTTTTGAAATTTGAAGCAAGTATGTGGCCATTAAATGAAGCATTAATGATTTGATTGATTTTTAGGTTCTGCCAAAATAATAAAGAGTGCATCTGGCTATACAGAACAGAGAGAAGATGTAAGAAACATTTCATCATTATGTAATATAGAAACAGATGGACTCGGCATATCGTCACCTTACTTTCTCAACCTCGTATTTCAAAGAAATATATTTTTTTGTCACTTTCTATTTATTTTTCGATATTACATAACTACTACATACTCGTACAAGGTAATTGCACAACCTAAACATCAACAACTTCACTTTATACCAATAAACGAGTATGAATGTAGTAGTTATGTAATATTGAAAAACAAATACTTAGATAGAAGTATTTTTTTTTTTATATTTTGAGATACAAGGTTGAGAAAGTAAGGCGACGATATTCAAAATATCCCTCGGCCATATGACATAATCCATAAAATAAAATAAATAAAATCCCAATAATCAGGGATTGGTTAATTTACAGCATTGTAAAACATACACTAGTGAAAGTTGTCCTACATGCAGTATGAAGTGCATAAGTGTCTTTTCAATCTTATACTATACTCTACATAAAATTGTAATACAGTTAAAACTAACTGTCCTGTCTTTAGCCCAGCCAAAAGATTTAATTTCTTTTACTTCTATTTTAAATGTATCTAGTCCATTATATAAAGTATTGGTATGAGGATTGAAATACTTGTTTTTTTTCCAGAAACAGGCAATACCTAAGAGTCACATATTGGGTAAAAAGTATGGATCTTGTATCATCTGCAATGTCAACGATACCACAATCACGGTCCAGTGGAATATACCTAAGTTTGAGGGGATTTTTGGTTATGAGGTAAGAAGAATCTGATGTTAAATCTAAACTGCGATTACAACTGTTTGACATGTTTTTAGATTAAAATTCTTAAAGAAATTTGACTATATTGGACAGTCGTTGGAAAAGTTACTTTATTCTCAATGTTTTATTGGTATTGTAAGAAACATCTTCAGGAGACACCCTTGTTACATGGTGGTGTGAGGGCTCTTGAGATGGGATTCACACAAAAAAAACAGCGCTCACCAAATAAATCATCCTAAGATTATTATTATTATTATGTTTTTTTTGTCTGATCTTCATTTTATCTTCAACCTCCCCCTCACTGCATTCTCCCACCACAGCCTGGGCCTCCACACCCTTCCTGCTGAGCATCCATACTCCCTGATGATATCTTGAAGTAATGATGATCTATTTTCCAGCTTTATGTGAATGATCGCCATCTCCAGAGTATCAGATGTCCGGCGCAATGCTTGGCCGTTTTTAAAGATTTGCCGCCGTGTAAAAAAACTGTCCACGTGAAATGTATTCCCAAAAGGAGTATGAATTCCCCTGAATGAACATTTATACAAAATTTAATCAGTGAGAAAATGTAATAAAATGAAATTCATATTTGAAATACCAACGACTGCTTTCACAAACTCTTGAAAATTTAAGTAATAGAGTCGGAACTTTTTCGATGCTGATGTTCCAAATTTGGTTTTAGATTGGCAGACAAACGTCACACGTCAATTTAAATAACATCCTTATATAGCAACCAATAACAAATATTAGCAATACAAATTACGTGCCATCATCACATGTGTGAACCTTGTTTTTAGCAAATTTGAAATAGCATTATGAACAAGTTGGTATTGAAAATCAAGTACTTACTTGTATTAATTTTTATTTTTTGAAGCTGTGAAATTATTATATGGGTATTTTTGTCTTTAAAAAGTGTTCTTTATATAACTTAAATTCAACTAAAGGACACTTAAAATTGAGGAGTTGTTGGTGAAATCAGGTATTAGTTTTTGTCTGTGTGTAAAAATTCATTGAGTCTTAAAATAGCTGTTGAATAAAATGTTTTTTTCTTCTTATAATTTATATTTATTATTTTTTTATTGCATAAAATTAACTATATTTATTTAACAGCTAACCTCGCCATAGAGCACAAAAACTTTTTGACAAATTCCTTGTATAAAATCTAATAAATAAGTAATGAAACAATTACAAAAATCATCCAACATTACAATAAAAAACATCACATGCTAACTAGACGACTCAATTTCCTTCACTCGGTATATTTTCATCGACAGGTACAGCTTCTTTTGCATTTTCACCGTCTACATCCATTTGCTCCGTATTGACGACAAACTTGCTGGAGATATAATTCCAATATTTCGCTCGGATCACGTCGTGTTTTTCAGCCAACACTGTGCACAAATCTTTAGCTCTCTGCGCATTGTAGACAGATCCACCTTCGCCTTTGCTTAGCACATCCTCGCAAATGTCGATGATCAACGCCAGAAGGTACGGCGACCTGTTGGAGCTGTTGAACAGTTCTTCACAGAATGCCGTCACGATGGAGTTGCCACTCAAGCCTCTCTTATCGTGAAACAGCACACCTCTTAAGTAGTTCCACGCGCTTTCGTTGTTTTTAATTTGTTTGATCTTGTTGACGGTGAAGCAGACTTCGCTCTGCACGACTATGTCGGTGAAACCCGATGTGTTTGCTATGATGAAGTACCTCTGATTCCAGGCAGAGTTGTTTCTGACGTCTTGCTGCAGCAACAATTCAACAAATTCCAGTTCCCGTTCGAATAAGCTGAAATGAAAGAGAGTGTGCAGTGATAAAATGGGAAGCTGCAATGTAGAGGTTTTATTGAGAAGGAAATCTGAAAATCAAAGAGAGAATCTATCGATAATCTAAGTTGCAGAGATATATTACAATGATACTTATTATTCCTTGATTATTCCTTGATTATTCCTTGACTTATAGGTTGGTATGAGGCTGACCACCCATACTGTAAAAAATGGTTCACTTTGCCAATGTCACCCCTGTTTCAGGGAAGGTCGGCAAAAGTTGTGGGGCTTATGTTCATTTGAGGTTTGGATTTTATTTGTAAGTACACATTCAGCATTTGTAAGCGCGAACTACACTTGTTGGTTTGTGGGCATACATCTGAGAGCTTTAAATGAATATATCCTTGCAACTTAGATTATAGATTATTATTATTATACAAAGAGTATGCGGTCAATAAATAGAAAGTGTGGGAAGTAACAATTTAAAGGTTTCATTTACAGACAGACAACTTTCGTCAACTAAGAATTGGTGAATTACAGATTACAAAAGTCTAGCTGCAAAGATACATTAACATCAAAGATTCATATTTAATGTACATTCATAAACACATAAGTGAAAGCACATGCACACAAAATAAGATTGACACCTCAAATAAAATTAAGCCCTGCAACTCTTGCCGACTTTCCCTGAAACAAGAATGACATCTGGCAAAAGTGAACTAATTTTTATATGTGATCAGCCTCACACTCACCTATAAGTCAAGAAATGTAAAATACCTGATATATTTTCAAAAACAATATTTCCTATATTTTATTAAGGAGGCTAGGGAGGCCAAAAGTACAAAGGATGGATGGTGTCAACGTAGATGCAGTCAAGGCAGACACACGTGGCTGGAGAGCAAAGGCGATGGACAGGCGGGAGGAGAATCCTGGATTCAGCCAAGGCCCACCCAGGGCTGTCGGGCTCATGATTATGATAATATTTTATTTAGAAAATGTCAGAGAATCTGAAACAGGGATTATTTTTTTTGGTATACAGAAAAACATGTAAGCCATTACTTGTATGTTTTGATGACCCATTGTCTGTGTTGCCAGGCATGATAATTCTTAGGATCATCACTTAGAACGTTAGACGTGAGCTCCAACTCTTGAGATGGATCATTGAGCCATTCCACAATGACGCGACGATGATGCCACACCTAAAAAATGACAGATTATTTTAAGTAAAATAAAATTGCTCTTTTAGAAAAAAAATTTGGATGGAACAAGCCACAAATGCTGAGGTTCTTTCCCATATAAATACCAAAGCTGAAATTTTGATGTCCGTTAAAAGCATTGGTTAAAAGACAAAAAACTGGTTTATTTTGACCACATACTGAGAAATTAAAAGTATTCACTCCTGCATCTATCATAAAGGGAATAATTGAGGGAAGACAAGCTCCAGGTCGAAGGAGAACATCTTCATTGAAGAACCTGAGACAGCGGTTTGATAGAAGCGCAAGATCCGTCTTTCGTGCAGCAGTGTCGCAGGTGTAAATTGCTTTGATGATGGCCAATCTTCACTGAAGAGACACAACAAGATTAAGAAGAAAGATTTTCACAAATCTTCATACTTTTTCCCATGTGATTGATTAGTACCTTTAGTATACAAACAACATCTCATAAATTCCTCACCATCATATAAATACAAAAACGTAAGAAAGATACAACAACACCCCTAGTGAGTGATTTATTTTTCATACATTTTTTCTATTTATGCAGTGGTGGGTAGCTCTCACTATATTTTATTAAAGGAGTACAGGAGAACAATTTTCTTTAGAGAAACGTAAGTTTTAAGTTAAACAAATAATCACATTTTCCCGTTGATTACTTAATGCTATCTTTTTAAAATGAATTATTAACTTGATAATAAAATTAATGGCGAAACCAATGAACCATTTTATCAATATATTTCAAAATATAGTGCACTTGAAAATCAATATGTGTGTTATTCGTAAAAATGATAAATAAATAGTTAAATAAAATACCAAGTACCTACAATAGTGCAATCCTGTAAAGATAACAAGTAAATGAAGGACATTCAACATACACTTTGTGTAATATCATGTATTTATAGTTTTTTCAAGTGATAAAATCAAATGTGAAAAAAATAGTGAATACCACAGAAGTACTGGGAGTTATGGCAAAGGACCAAGGCACTTTAACCTAGCAAATGCTAACAAGATAAAAAAAAAAGCCAAATTATGGGTCAGGTGTTATTAAAGCAAAAAAACACAAAACATTTGTTAACAAACCGGTGACTGATCATAAGTAAAATAAAAAAATAAATAACTTACCTATGACCAGTCCGTAGTCTAGTGGTTACGCTTTGGACTCGTAAATGGAAGGGTGTGGGTTCGAATCCCGGTGGAGCATAAAAAATATACCATTTATATTTTCAAATATGCTCTTCGCTGGGTTAAAAATTCATATACCTTTACTAAAGACCAGTCACCAAAGATCCATCCAGCCTTACAGCAACTGAGTCTTGCTTGAGAATTGGCGCTTTCCAAAGCAACGACCAAGCTTGCAGTGGGGTCTAATCTAATCTAATCTAATCTAATCTAAGCTGCAAAGATATATATCATTTAAGTTTTATATTAAATGCATTCCCACAAGCAGATATGTATAATTTCGCGCTAACACATGCCGCATGTGGACCTACAATATAAAAACCCAATCTCAAATGAACATAAGCCTTGCAACTCTTGCCGTCCTTCCCTGAAACAGAGGTGACATTGGCAAAGTGAACCAATTTTTACATTATGGGTGGTCAGCCGCATAACAACCTATAAGTCAAGGAACACAGTGGGGTGATTCACACAAAAACACCGCTCACCAAAAAAATCATCCTTATATTATTTCATTACCTGATAGTTTTTAGCGTGTGATTCTATGATGTCGCTAACATAGTTGAGCTCCTCTATGAGGTCAGATTTCAGTTCTTGTAAAATATCACGTCTGAAAAGCAAAAGTAACAATACTTACTTAACATAAAAAGTAAAAATGAATAACAATTCTAACCTACAGTTATACCAGTTACATACAAGCCACAGATTCCTCTTGAACCTTTCATTTTAGCAGTCAAAAGATCCAACTCACAGTCAGAAGAAAGTGGGTTTGGTTCCTGGCGGAGCACAAAAAAACATTTAGCCCTAAATATGCTCTATGCTGGGTTGAACTAACCTGTACTAATAATCGGTCATTACCAATCTTTACTAATCTTTACTAATCGTCCAGTCGATAGCTCACTTGGTAGAGCGCTTGCATTCCATGGCAAGTGCTCAGGTTAAAATTACACTGACGGTCTCAGAAATGATTTTCCATTTTGGTGTTTATTTCAAACCTCAAAATAAAATGCCGCCAAGGCTTATACAGTCTTCACAAGAAATGAGTACAAGCCCCCTCGGGAGCTGAAAAACCTGCACTTTAACTGAGGCGGCGTAAGGCCGGCATCCTTACATGTTAAAATAAATAGGTTCCACTCACCACATGCGACCCCTTCGGCGAAAACACGGCACAAAGTTATACTATATAGCGTTTACTAGTGGTCACTCACCCTAACAGCTAATGGGTCTGGCTTGAGAATTGAAGCTTTGTATAGCAACAACCAAGTTCGCAGAGAGCTCTCAATGTGTGATTCACAAGAAAACAGGTCTCAATATAAATAAATCATCCTAAAATTATTTTTAACATTACACCATCTTCTTCTTTATTTCATCCCTTCCCTCACAGCAAGTCTGGCGAGAGTTTCCCTATCTAAAACCTTGGAGATGTGCTGTCTAGCGATTACAGGATCTTTTGACAGTTTAAAAATGCTTAATTATTCACCTGTATTGCCACACCGTGTAGTTGGCAGCATTGATTTCAACAGCGTCCTTTGTCAGGTTCATCGCTCGCACTGATTTTTCATTATTTTTTAAAACAGCTCGGAAGTAGTCGTACACATCTTTGACTGAAACATAAAGTTAGCAGTAAAATTAACATTAACAATAAAATTAACGACAGGTTCGTAGACTAGTGGTTAACGCTATGGACTCGTCATTGCAAGGTCGTAGATTTGATTCCCGCGGAGTCTTCTCTAGGCTGGAAATTTACTTTACTATTTAATTAATCTGCTTGCACCAGATTTACCTTTGAAGACTGGTCACCAAAGGTCCATACAGCCTTGCAGCAACTGGGTCTTGCTTGTGTAATTTTAGTTTTCTATATAGTCCTGTCGATAGATCAGTTGGTAGAGTGCTTGCATTGCATGCTGTGAGTTCGGGTTCGAATCCCGCCGAGGGTGTCAGAAATGATTTCCTGTTTCGGTGTTTATTTCAAACCCCAAAATAAAATACCGGCAAGGTTTACTCAGCCTTCACAAGAAATGAAAACCAGCCCCCACTTCAAATGAAGTGGTTGGCGTAAGGCCAGCCCCCTTACCTGTAAAAATAAATAGGTTCCACTCGCCACATGCGAAACACTTCGGGGATAGCGCGGCAAGAAGTTACACTATGTGTGTAGCTTAGTTGCGTTGCGTATAGCAAGAGCCAAGCTAGCTTAGGTGGGATTTACACAAAAACAGCTTTAACAAAATACATCATCCAAATATTTAATGAAAGAGCACAAGAAAAAGAAGCAAGTACCTATTTAAAAATCTGTATTAAAATTGAGAAGCGCCTCTACAACTTTCATACATAATTCGGAATACCTACAACGTAGCGATTAAAGAAATGAAAAACTCGTAGGTACTAATGTATGAAGGAGGTCCGCACATGTATTGGTATACACAATATTCTGACGTCACCCTGCCCGGTTGATAAGGGAAAGGCATACAAACATTCTGTTATTGGTTGTTATTGGCAGTCCCATACAGGACTGATGTTTGCTCTCAGAGAAAAAGTTCAATATTAAAAAATGTTCGGAGTCCATTTCTCTTATAAAGTTGTAAAAAATAAAATTTTATAAGCAGGTCATTAAGAAAGATAGACAATCATAGAGAAAGATAACATTAAAAGTATGGATAAATACATTTTTCAGAATATGCGATGGCGACTATGGGATCGGGTCCGTCATCTTGAGGAACTGGCTTGACGTCGCGCCATTCGGGACGATCTCTGTACAGAACCCAGTTGGAATCATTCGAGTCTTCACAATCTGACATTTTGAAATGTCTTTAAACACTTCAATCACACAATAAATAAGTTATGAAAGTGAGAGCGGAATTTTGACAATCAATAACCTCGAAACGTCAAGTGAGTAATGTTGTTTTCTTCTTCTTTAAATTGAATTTCCTGTAGACGCCTATTAACACATCACAGTGCAATTACCTTTAACTACCTAGTAGGTACCATTTTTTTTTTAAGAAAGATGGATTTATAAAACGATCGATGAAAAATATAAAACTTATAGATAGAAGGAGTGATACAATTTTTTATTACACTTTAATGTTCTGACGACATTTATGGTGAGTAAATTAATAAAATAGAATAAATGGCCGGGCGTCGGTAGTGTTATGTGTGAATAGTAGAATCGCTGGTTTTAAGTATTGCTAGAAAAAAAAATAGTAACGCCCAACTCTCCGGTAGGTATATTGATTTTTTGTTAATCGTGGAAGAAACTGCATTCAAAATATTAAAACACATCGTCATGTGTTTTCTTTTTGAAAATATAATTCTTTCTTACTTTTTTTTTTACCAGAAACATTGACAAAATAGAGAAGACCCAGGCCCGGATTAGAGACGGTTCGAGCGGTGCGGCCAAGCAAGGGCCCCCGCGTCCTAGGGGCCCCCAAGACGTTTTATAAATTTATTCTTAAGTAACTTATACTTTATATTACTGCCGTTGGCCATACTTGTTTTATATTACGCGAGGATGAAGAGGTGAGAGTAAAGGAGAAAGAAATTGGAATCCTTCTTGATTTTTACCGCATCAGGGCCGCATCAGATTAAAATAAGTAAGTGGCTGTCGTATAGAAATGATAAATTAAAACTCTCTCACCATGTGAAATATCAACCGAGCATTCGTTAAGCCACGCCCCCAACCAATCACAGTGAGAGAAAGTCGCTGAGCAAGAGAAAATACTTAAATAGAATCTCGATCGCATTATCAGCAGTCTGTGACGGTATGTCAAAGCAAGTGCGCGTCTTTTTAACGCTCGATTTCGTAAATTTAAAGTTCGCGGTTAAATGTTAATTTTTCACAACGCGTTTTATTCAATTTTATTGTAAAAATATAATCAAATAAACGGGAAATCAGTTTTACACCCTTGGTAGGGTTCAAACCCGAGCTTTCATGCGTGCAGTGCAAACACTCTCTCAACTTATGAAACGGACTTAGTTTAAAAACAAAGTCTCTAATATAACACGTTTGTATTTTTAAAATAAGTATGGCATTAAAAAAAAACAGCAAGTGCACCGTTTCCTTCTTTTTCTTTGTCATTCAACTGAGCACTATCATGAGATAGCCTGCAAAAAATACGATATTAATATTTTTAGTATTAAAATAACACGTAGGGCTATAAAATATTTTATATCCTAAATCAAAGTGATGGAAATTAAGTGCCTAAAAATACGTTCAATGGATCACTTGAAATAAAATAAAGTGCCATGTGTAAGCCAAGATAGGAGCAGCAGCCGGGAAGTTGCGCTAGCACATGTAAATTACTTTTTATTAATACTCGCGTAAAGTATGTAGTGTGTTCCAGGGGCGGTTTCAGAATAATGTAAGTCATTTTGAATTTTTAAATTTTGTATGACATTAAATTTATTCCATTTTATTATGTGTTGACAAAAGCAAAAGGTGTTGCTTGAATTGTTGCTTCTGTCGTGGAACGCTGCAAAGGAGTGGCGATTTATGTTGGTTTTGAATAAAACCGGATTAAATTGAGAAGGTAACACAAAAACTGGTATATCATTTCATTAACGGGTAGTTTGGCCAACTAGTAATTTTGTTAACTCATTTCACTTTCCAGTTCCACCCAAAATAAACCTTAGCACATGAATTTACCTATGTGTGCAGATCTCTTTCTTTGATTTTTTTTGTTTTTTATCAGCAGGGTCCGTCAGTCGTGACTTGATAATAAAAAAAACATTCTGCATTCCGAAAAATTAAATGTGACCAATGCACGTCAAGAAAATTACTTAAATTCCCTTGTACAAAATATTGCGTATATACACTCGACAATCGCGTAAACAGAGTAAAGTATGAAAACTGAAAACACTCACCAGAGGTGCTGTTGTATATTCAATACATTTTTAGATTCACGCGTTTGTTCAGTATTTACTTACGCATTGTTTTATATTTGGAGTACCTACTGAGCATAGATTTGTGAATGGTTTTGAATAAGATAAGTAACCCCGAATATAAATCATTGCATAAACTTCCCTCGATTGCGTAAATATAAAAATGTATGAAAAGTAAATCACTTCCTAGGGGTGCTGTCGTATGTTGCATACATTTTTGATTTACGCCTTTGAGAGGAGTAAATGACAATGTTTTATATTAGGGTTAATGAAATCAAAATGATTGATTTGTACATTAATTTAAGCATGTCATACGCATTGTCTAATTTTAATCATAACATCACGACAATTGCACGATGGTAGTCTAGTGGTTAAAACCTCCGACTACCTATAGAACAAAAAGTAACTAGCTACTGCATTGGAATCGCAAGCAGGGGTCCAAAAATTTAAATCTTAAAACATTATCATAAAAAAATGGAGAAATTATTGATTTTTTTTTTTGCAATTTGGTTTGTTAGCCTTATACTACATCAAAGGCAAATTATAAAAATAAGGTCAAAATGGAATAGAATTAAGAGGCAATAAAATAATCAAATTTTTACATTCTCGAGTCACAAAATGTTTTAAAAAAATAAAGTTGCAATGTAAGTAATGAGCTCCATTCATTAATCCCTCCCCCTCGCATTTCAGAAAAGGAAACTCGTAGTACGACTCTCATTCATCCCTGTGCAGCCGATCTCAAAACTATGAAAACTTGGCGTTTTCATGACTCATTCCTTTGCCAAACTGCTCGTTTATGGAATGATCTACCAGTATCTGTGTTACCTTTTCAATTTAATCCGGTTTTATTTAAAACCAACATCAATCGCCACTTCCTTGCAACGCCTCACGAAAGAAGTAACAACACAAGCAACACCTCTGCGGCGCCCTTCCAGGGTGACATAGACCCCCAAGACTTTCAAGAATTGGGGAGCCTCCTGCACAGGATTCCTTAAAAAAAAACAGCACCCGCTGTGTTTCACTACGCAATTTGATCTTGTTAAATGTATTTATTTCCACAGGTAAAAGAGGCAGCTTTTCGCTACAATCAAGGGAAAATAGAAAGCTGTTAGTAATTTGATTGATATATAAATTCATCTCAGGTGAAATCTACACGTTAAAATCTGTTTAGTATTTTAGTCAAACATAGGGAAAATTATACCTATAGCATATCATGTAGAAAAAATATAACACAGCTTTCAGTTTAAATATGAGTTATTTCAGAAAAAATGTATGCAATAAATCAATTGGTGTTTACAGCCGCTGGTTATTTGCACAAAAATACCTCTCCGAAGGTTTTTGGGTAAGTTAATGATTATTACTCAATACTTCGTATAAGATAAAGGTGCAGTGGTAAACAACCTGAGGACAACGACTGTGGGTGTGGCATTGACTTTATTTTCTCTACAATTAGCTTTAATACTGTAACAAAAAATGTTGAGTACCTACCTAGTACTGAAAGTCGTACCTCGGTTACGAATATGTTTTGACTTACAATACGAATACCTGTTTTTTTTAATCCCCTATAATATAAAATTCAACGGCCTCCCCATACAAAATAATTGTGCGTTAATGGCATTCAAACTGAAGAACTCCTGAACAGATGCACGTCATATTCACAACAAATATTGTTCAGGACTTGGGATGTGCTTCCTCATCGTTAGTAGATTTTAAATTGTTGTTTTTTAAATAAATAAACATGATCGATCACAACACCTTTTTATGTAAAACCCACAGAGGTAAAACCTATGCGAGAAACAAAACTCATTTTGACATTCGAATTTCAAATAAATTGCCAACACTTCAACATAGGCTTCAAAGTTGCCATACAAGTCGATTCTTTTTCTGTTGAATTCCGTTGAGTACCTACCTATATTCTTTATTTATTTCAAAATTATACTTCAACCAGTTATTACATGTATTTTTTAGAAATAATTACGATCAATTAGGTCAACTTTTTATATGGAACCATACTTTTTGCGGCATTTAATCTTTTTAATATTACAATATATATTCTAAATTGCATAGATGCCTTAACATTTATAATTCATATTCAATGCACGCCCCCATGGAGACACGAGTAAGTTCGCGCTTATCAATGCTGCATGTGTAATAACAAATAAAAATTTCAGCCTCTCATAACCATAAGCCCTGCAACTTTTGCCGACCTTTACAGAAACAGGGGGAACATTTGTTAAGTGAACCCATTTATGCGATATGGGTGGTAAGCCTCATAATAACCCTTACTTGAAGGAATTTGAGTTTGAAAAATCCTTAAACAACGGTTATCTTAATTTATAATCTAAAGTTGCACAAAAGAGTTTTGATGATTCAAATATAATGCACACCCACAAGCTGGCAAATGTCATTTCACGCTAACATATAATTGTGGCACTTGATGTTTTTAATATATTAGAATATAAATCTAAGTTGCACAGATACAATAACTTTAATAATTCATATTCGAGACACGAGTGGGTTCGCACTTATAAATGCTGCATGTGAACTTACAAATTAAAATTATGGCCTCTAATGAACATAAGCCCTGCAAATTTTGCCAACCTTTTCAAAAACAGGGGAAACATTTGTCAAGGTAACCATTTTTTGCGATATGGGTATTCAAGCTCATACTTACCTATCCGTCAAGGATTTGAGTTTAAAAAATCCTTTAACAACGTTCAATTTAATTTATAATCTAAAGTTGCAAAAAAAGTTATTTGATGATTCAAATTGAATGCACGCCCACAAACTGGCAAATGTCATTTCACGCTAACATATAGTTGTGGCGCTTGATTTTTTTTAAATATTAGAATATATAATCTAAGTTGCACAGATACAATAACTTTTATAATTCATATTCAATGCATGCCCCCCTGGAGACACGAGTGATAAAAAATTATTGCGAAGACAGACTTACACTGCCCGAAGGGCCTAGCAGACAGCCGTGCGCAGCACGGTCAGTCTGCTAGTGGAACAATAAATTTTCAAGAAAAAGACGCCCGCAATTTGATAAATAAGAATACCAAACTGCCAATCAAAAAGTCTTCAAGAATATTAAGTGTTGATATTTTTCTTCTTTAGGTTTCACTTCTATTTGATATTAACAAAGTAATTTGTACTTTAGATGCTGCCACTCTATGGAGGGGTTTGGTGCTGTTGTTGGAGTATTAACGTAAGTTCTTCAGCGTTCAATATTTTCTGAAATCATAAGAATAACTAAAAATACATCATAAAACAAGTACTTAGCAACTTTACACAAACTAATACTTAAAATATTTAAACATATTATTACGAACCTATGTACTTACGTGACAACAAAACGTATTATTTTTGAAAACCCAAGTGT
This sequence comes from Agapetus fuscipes, assembly GCA_951799405.1. Classification (NCBI taxonomy): domain Eukaryota; kingdom Metazoa; phylum Arthropoda; class Insecta; order Trichoptera; family Glossosomatidae; genus Agapetus; species Agapetus fuscipes. The sequence goes on along the minus strand of OX637342.1, from coordinate 4,550,593 downwards.
TTTGAAATACGAACTAATCGAAAATTGGTTGTTATTGATATAATTACGTTAAACGAGTCCGCTTTACATGAAAATTAAAGCTTACGTAACGAACAGAACTTTGGTATAATTGTCGAGGTACTGTTAAATGATATGTTTTCCTTTTTTTGGCTACAACCAAATATGGGCTGGCTATTATAAGCGAGCTATGTAATTTCTGAATAATGTTCCGTTTAAAACGTCAATTGATTGCACTTGCGTGTAATAATTTAATTATTATTTATTCTACAAGGAGAAAAACATGTTTGCGTAGGAAAATACTTTAGGGCATTTATTTCAGTTAACAATACTCTGAGAGCGAGTAATTTTGGGTGATGTCGAATTCGAAAAATTAAAGAGTGCTTAGGGACTGTCCATATATTACGTCATTCGCATTAAGGGGGGGGGAGTCTGGTCTGCGGATGATGGCAAATGATGTACGAGTACCAAAAGTGACGTCGTTCTTCTAAATACCAATTTCTACAAAATATACAAAATATTATGTAAGTAATATAACATTATTAATTATTAAGCTCATCCATTATTACAGCAAGAGGGGGGAGGGGTCATTAGATAATGACTATAGGATGATTGTAAGGGGGGGGGAGGGGGTCGAAAAGCGGCCAAAATCGATGACGAATTTATGGACGGCCCCTTATCCAATTTCATACAATATAGAAAAATCTAAATTTTCTTATTATTTTCATACGAATTTTGAGCGGCATGTCTTGCAGAGATGTCAATATGTTAAAAACGCTGCTAAGCTACATATATAGTGTTATTTCTTGCCGCGTTTTCCCCGAAGGGGTCGCAGGTGGCAAGTGGAACCTATTTATTTTTACAGTTAAGGGAGTCAGTCTTACGCCAACTACTTCAGTTGAAGTGGGAGTTGCCCAGCTCCCGAGGGGTATGAAACTCATTTCATGTGAAGGCTGAGTAAACCTTGCCGGTATTTTATTTAAGGTTTAAAATAAGCACCGAAACGGGAAATCGTTTCTGACACCCTCGGTGCACTACCAACTGAGCTATCGACCATCCGGTCGATAGACAATATAAAAAATCCTAAAGGTAATATTTACTACTGCTGATTTTTGCGTAGAACTTTAATTTTAAACAAAACTACTACACAAATAAAATAAGACCTTGTCGAACAAACAAAAAATCTATTTATAAACAACGAATGTCCAAAATGACAAAACAAAAAAACAAAAAAATAGATTGCACGTATCAAATTTTTATGGCTGTCTGTTCGCTTTCAAAACTGTATGAAAATAAAAACGCTCTTGCAACTGCTGCTTTACTTTACCTATTTTTTTGTATAACGTTACAGTCGAGTTTAAACGTTACGTTTTGTTCTTGGGTTACATTATATGTGTGAATGTGTCACATCAAAGTGAAAAAAAAACATGAAAAAATATATCCACGTTTCAAACGAAGCTTGAAAATGATATATTTTTTTGGTCCAATAAAAAAATCACCTCGCACTCGATTAATGCAACATTAAGTCCAATTAACTGAACTAAACGAATTATTAAAAGTTCACGTTTTTTCCAGCTAACAGTTTTTTTGCCTGAGGTATCGAATCAGTACAAATCAACGCAGTAACACTTTTTTTGTTGCCTATAAATACATAGAACTACGCATAAAAAATATAAACCTTATTTGAGGCTAAATTTAATGCTGATTAGCGTTGGCAGCGGTTAATCAAGGAAGCCACGATCTATCTCAGGTTGTCGGACCAGTGATGATGACTATCTATAATCTATAACCTATAATCTAAGTTGCAAGGATATATTCATTCAAAGTTCTCAGATGTATGCCCACAAACAAACACGTGTAGTTCGCGCTTACAAATGCTGATTGTGTACTTACAAATAAAATCCAAACTCAAATGAACATAAGCCCTGCAACTCTTGCCGACATTCCCTGAAACAGGGGTGACATTGGCAAAGTGAACCATTTTTTACAGTATGGGTGGTCAGCCTCATACCAACCTATAAGTCAAGGAATACGAGTAATAAATGACATTTAAGTTTACAAAAAAAAAAAAACAACAAAACCTTAAAAATAAATCTACACAAAAAAAGTCAAAAATTTCTTATGCAAAAAATGTAGCAAACTAATAAACCAACATTACAAATCAGCATTGCAGATTAGATTAGCCGGTTTACTATGATGCGGGTTTTTTTAAAAAAGAAAATCAAACGTTATTTCCTCCCAGTGTCCCAAAACAAAGAGTGATCAGATTGAGGAGATTGTGAAAGAAACGTAGGTATATACAAAGTGAATGTTGTCTAATCTAATCTAAGTTGCATCTTGCAAGGATATGTTACATTGGGGATTCACATTATATGCATTCTCACAAGCAGACACGTACAAGTTCGCACTTGCACATGCCGCATGTGAACCTACAACATAAAACCCAAATCTCAAATAGACATACACCCTACAACTCTTGAGTTCCTTCCCTGAAGCAGGGGTGATATTGGCAAAGTGAACATTTTTTTACAGCATGGGTGGTCAGCCGCATACCAACCATAATTTAAAATGAAATCTATTGTCGTTCCTTATGTGGATATGCGGCTGACCATCCATACTGTAGAAAATGGTTCTCTTTACCAATGTCACCACTGTTTCAGGGAAGGTCGGCAAGAGTTTATTTCAGATCTGGGTTATTATGTTGTAGGTTCACATGCGGCATGTGCAAGCGCGAACTTATATAAGTGTCTGTTTGTGAGAATGCATGTAATGTGAACCCCCAATGTTACGTATCTTAGCAACTTAGATTAGATTAAAAAGAGGTATGTAAGGATAAGAAGAAATAGAGTAGCTGTGCAGAGGCTCTGGCCACCTCTAGCAGAATGGCGACACAGTTACAGTTACATCATAATTATTTTAATTGTCTCTGAATTCAATTACTCTTAAATTCGCAGTCGCTATCGTTGCGTGTTCAGCCCGCATTTCTGCTTCAGATTTCGGCACAAGTCTGTTGCGAAACTGCATCTATGAATGACATTATGTACGAGTATGTATAGCAACTCATTCATTGTTTAATCACATGTAACCTTTTATTTAGCGTACAGGTTGAACCCAATACTGAAGTCTATAGTCGAGCCAACTTTTTGAGTTAAAAACTTATTTTTATGGCATTTTAGAAGTTGTGATAATTTGTAGCAGTTTTACTCACATTATGGTAGATCGTGTAAAATATTGCGTATATCGAAAAAAAAAAAAACTTTATCACTCACTAGGAGTAAACGCAACTAATCTACCTATAATGTAACTTCTTACTGCAACATCCCCGGAGGGTTTCGCATGTGGCGAGTGGAACCTATTTCTTTTTACACGTAAGGAGGCAGACTTTACACTAAGCACTTCAGTTGAAGGGGGTTGTGGGGGATTCCCAGGTACTTTTATCTTACATATTATCATTATCTTACATGACAAAAGAGCGCCGCTCTTGTGTGTGTCTCACCTCAAGGGCTCATGTTTAATTTATTTCTAGATTCTAATTAAGTACAAGTTGGTCTTGACTACTTCCTCCGACACAAATAAAACAAAAAATACATATAAATTTTTCGACGACATAAAGTCTAGTTCTTTGCATTTATCAAACATCAATAAAATGTATATAACCTTAAAAAAAGGTAACCGTAATAAATATTAGCATATGTAATACACCTTTAAAACCTGTCTTACAAGAGTATGTGATATGCCGTCGTCCCAGTGCTTGTTTGGCTTATCTACCATTTGATTCAACGATGACCTTTCAATGAAATTGTCTTGAATCACATTCTATACAATCTGAGCTAAGAAAAAAACGTACAACACGATACCTAATGTGAGATTTGTTAGAAATATTTTAAAAATCAATTTCCAGTTTTCAAAAGACATTTTTTTTAAATAGATTTGTGAAGAGGAATGTCATCCACCAACCTATTCTGCCTGGCCAGAAACAGGTATTAATATCATCCATAAATAAAAATAATTATAGGATATTTTAATCTAATCTAATATCTAATATAAGTTGCAAAATATAAGTGACATTAGAGATTCACATTTTATGCATTTTCACAATATTTCACAACATGCCGCATGTAGCCCTTGCAACTCCTGCCGACCTTCCCTGAAACAGGGGTGACATTGGCAAAGTGAACCATTTTCTACAGCATGGGTGGTCAGCCGCATACCAACCTATAAGTCAAGGAGCCCTATAAGTCAAGGAGCGATATTTTAATGAATTATTTATTTAAATTTTTTTTTTTTTTTTGTCAACGACGTTAGCCATGTTGAAAGCACCGGTTCCCATAGATCACCGAAGTTAAGCAACATTGGGCGTGGTCAGTACTTGGATGGGTGACCGCTCAGGTACACCGCGTGTCGTTGGCATCTCGGACCGGTCCGTAGTCCGTAGTGGCAACACTTTGGACTCGTAAATGGAAGGTTGTGGATTCGGATCCCGGCGGAGCACCCAAAAATACCATTAATATTTCGAATGTGCTCTTCGCTGGGTTGAAGAATTCATAAGCCTTTACCAATGACCGGTCACTAAGGGTCCATCCAGCCTTACAGCAACTGGGTCTTGCTTGAGTATTGGCGCTTTGTAGCGACGACCAAGCTCGTACACCTCTGCGGCACTACAACAAGTGTCATAGACCCCTAGAGTCTTCAGAATCTAGGGTGTCTCCCGCACAGGATTTTCTTAAAAAAAAAAAAAAAAAATTACCTAATTATTGTCCTGTCCAACATATTGGTCCTGTACATTTACAGACATTGCTCATTGGACATAAGACAAACAAGAACTGAGGGGACGATACGTGTCTGTTTTTCATTTGATATTATATAAGTACTTAATACGGAGAAAAATATTATTTACCTCAGTTAACCAAGGCTGGACAATCAGTTACATTATTTCGTATTTTTGTTTTCATTTAATTTCTTATCTCGCAAGTGATCAAATATATCAGATGGCTTGGAATGAGTGTTGGCCTTATTCTGAACTGGCCAGTTGTATGCACTTCAACCAGAGAGCTTATTTTGCTCGCATGATTTCAAATGCCATGTAATGCTAATGTATTGTAGTCAAAGATTCTTAAGGCTGTCTATTGTGTATGTAGCTACGATTTTGTATAAAATGATTCAATGAACCCTTTGAAAGTCTTTATCAATATAATATTATGAAATTGACAGGCTTTTGATTTGAATACTAACAAATAAAGTGGATTACAAAGCGCCTATTCTCAAGCAAGACTTAGTTGCTGTAAGGCTGGATGGACATTTGGTGATCCGTCTTTGTTAAAGGTTTCAATGAATTTTTCAACCCAGCGAAAAGCATATTTGGAAATATAAATGGTGTATTTTTGAGTTCTGCCCATAGAGTTGTTCTGCCGGACTTTGAACCCACTACCTCCGTTACTTACTTACTTTGCGTGTGGCCGGCAACTGCAATAAATTAATTGGCCATTGGGCCGCGTTAGAGGTGAAGATCTAAGCCCTTCATCCACTTCACTGCTCGTGGCGTGGCTTCGTGGAGGTCTTTCAGGCCAGGAGGGTGTCTTCTGATGGGGCACTCCTCCACTATGTGCCGGACAGTCTGGTTTTCCACCCCACAGTCACACCCTGGAGATGGAGCTAATCCCCATTTGTGAAGCAAGGAGTTGCAACGGCCTTGCTCTGTGCGCACCCTATTGAAAGTCGTCCACAGTCCTCTCCGAAGATTGAACCCAGGGACCTCCTGGTGTGGTAGAGTGATCAGATCTTGGTTTTTAAACCTTTTTCCCTCCCAAATCAACGGTTAAAAGAAGTAGGGAATAAGCGACAAAAACTAAATTGTTCAGGAGAGCAGCTTAATGTTTGAGATAGCAAAAAAATGGCAAAACTTTTTTATTTTTATCATATCGTTAAAATCAAAACAGCTCAAAAAAATAACAAATAAAGGCATTTATTGGCATTCCTATTAATGTGGCTTTACGATTTTTTTATGTCACAAGCGCCTTTAGGACAAAAAAGGCCGAAATCTTGTCGATTACACCAAAACCATACTTCGAAACGCAGTTGTTTGCTTGGGCACTAACAACAAAAAAATCATCGTTAGTGTTAGTGTATTAGAAAGAGCGGAAAATTTTAAGTAGGATAGCATTCATAAGTCATTTTTGACCAAAACGTCGCTTATGCTTATACTTCCTTTTACAAGTCGATATGGACTTCCAATAGGATGCAACATCCTTACTACGATCGTCGATTTTCCAGATTTTTCTTCCATTTACGATTTTTAAGTGTAAACACAGGACTACAGACCTAGGACATCCCATCCGGGGATGTGTCAGAGGACATGCATCAGAAATAGAGTGAGATGCAAGCGGCAGAAGGCCTTCCCGTGATGCTGCACTGTCTCAAGTGGTACACAAAGCAAAGGCGGCTCAGAAAACGCGAAAAGTAATAGCCAAGTGCAAGACTGTAGAACTGTACCTCGGGTGAGATAGTAGGTACTACACGGTGTGGTATTAATATGCTCATTGACACATTTTCTGAGGCGCATACCCAGGCAGGGATTGAGTCATGCTGCCCGCAGGCACAACTGACGCGTAATACGTTTTGTGGTCCGTATACGAGAGAGGTAATTATTTTACCATTACGTATACTGTATACAGTACGTAGGGCAGTGATGGGCAAAGTACGGCCCGCGGGCCATCTCCGGCCCTTCAACATGAATAGTATATACTGCAACTATAACTGTAACTCTGTTACCATTCCGCTAGGGGTGGCCACAACCTCTGAAGAGTTCCTATCCTCACATACCTCTTTCAATTAATTTATAATTTATATCCATCACCTTTTTCGTGCATTTTGTTCTTTTATTCTCACTTTCTTTATCACATTCTTTCATCTGATCACTCCATACTTTTCTCGGTCGTCCCTTACCTCTTTTTCATTTCACACTTCATTTGTATATATACTTTGTCAGTCTATCATCATTCATTCTTTCCACATGCCCAAACCATCTCATCACATTATTTTGTACCTTAACTTTCACATCTTCTTTCAGCTTACATTCTTTATTAACCAATTCATTCCTAACTCTATCATTCAGAGTTTTTCCTGTCATGCTTCTGTCATGGCCCGCGATAAAATATATTTTGACGGTCAGACTAGCCGCGTAGTTCATGATTCAACTATGAAATTGCGGAAAAACTCAATCAGACACCGACTTACTGATGACCACCTTTTCGCGCTGCTGAAAGGTACTTCGTCACAGCTTGAACCTGCATTCGAAAATATCATGGCAAATCAAAAGCAATTTCATATGTCATACACGCCTACCATGGGCCTTTGAATCAAAGTTAAATTGTAATTTTTAACATTTGTTAAGTGTTAAATGTTGGTATGTTCTTATATGATATAAAATTTGGCACAAAATGCAATTTTTACAATAATTCTGGCCCTCCTCTGAAATTTCTTCAGCTTTTTTGCCCTGTTTGAGAAAATATGGGAGTGTATAAAAATAACATTAGTTCAAAACAGTCAAGTAATTAATCTTCTTCTTCTTCATGGCGAATTTCCACGTACAGCGGGGGCGCCAGTGTCAAGTGGTATTTCAAGTATTTCAATAATAAACACAATGTCTATATTAGAGTGATTTTATGTAATGATAGATAATTTATATTATGGTAGGTAAATAAAAAGATATATGTAGTGAATTTAGCAACCTCAAATTGTTTATGGTCTGACGTCACGACGTTTTGATTGGCCGACACTTTCGATTGGTGGGAATTAGATATTGTTGTCACAAGATTTAGTGAGGTTGGAAGGACGTGATATAAAAGCCATGGTTCTTCCTTTTTGTGTGTTCTTCTCTTGTTCTTCTCTTGTACCAACAGTTCTTCTCTTGTCACCAGTCTTCTTGTAAAAATAAACTCTGTAATAAAGTTCTACATATCAAGCAAAAAAAAACAACTCTTTCACTGCAAGCTTCCATCCATCACCAGCGACCGACAAAATCCCGACCATGCCCCCCATTAAAAAAGTTTTCCCTCCACTGACTTGTAGCACTGAATGGACCGCCCTGGGTGGCGGGCGCAGCCAGAAGGATGTGGAGGACCTTGACATCCACACACAGAATATACAAAATAGTAGATTAGATATATCTAACATAGAAAAAAAACGGGTGAATAATAATTTTAAGATATTATATTCGTGAGGGCTTGGTGGTTCAGACAGTGAAAGTCCATTGTACTTAATTTGATAAAATTCAACTTATTAAAATATGACTGCACATTATAAGTTCACATTTTTTTATTGTGTGGAAAGACGGTTCTTGGATCTTTAATTTACTATGTCTTATTCATTAACAATAAATAATTAAATTATTAATTGATGAAAAGTAGGTACAAGCTTCAAGTACAAGTAAATATGTAAGTATGAACAAATTTTAAACAAATATTAGTCATACCTACTTTAATAAGATCCAAATTAATTATTTCAAAACATAATCAGCTTTCTACAATTAATACCTGTAAAATATGCACCTGGATATTTTTAATGTACACTTTATATCTTGATCTTCTACATATGAGTACATAGTAAGAATTATCAATCAAGATGGAGTAATTATTTGCATGTAGCTTTATATGGAGCAGTCATTGTGGTATGAGCGCTCTAGGCTGTCACTCAAGCGTGCCATATTTGCGTGCGGCTTCCTATTTTTGACAGTTAACAGTTGTTTTTTGAATTGCGAACAAAGAATTCTTCGTTTTGAAAAGATCTTGCTTTGAGATATGAAGCATTTTCCGGATTTCGGATTAACAGCTCTGCAAGAAAGGATCAATACACCAACCGCACCTTCGCGGCACGAGTCTTTGAAATCTAGGAAGTCTCTCGCTCAGGATTCCTTAAAAAATATGTTGAAATTCTCGTCTATAGACAGTATTATTTATCTAATCTAATCTAATCTAAGTTGCAAAGATATGTTACATTGGAGATTTACATTACATGCATTCTCACAACCAGACATGTACAAGTTTGCGCTTGCACATGCCTCATGTGAGCCTACAACATAAAAACCAAATCTCAAATGACCATACACCCTGCAACTCTTGCCGTCCTTCCCTGTAACATTTATGCATTCGGTTAATGAAAAAATAATCGGATAATCATCATCATCATCTTTAGTCCGGTCGATAGCTCAGTTGGTAGAGTGCTTGCATTCCATGCCGTGAGCTCGGGTTCGAATCCCACCAAGGGTGTCAGAAATGATTTCCCGTTTCGGTGTTTATTTCAAACCTCAAAATAAAATACCGGCAAGGTTTACTCAGCCTTCACAAGAAATGAGTACCAGCCCCCTCGGAAGCTGGGAAACCCCCACTTCAACTGAAGTGGTTGGCGTAAGGCCGGCCCCCTTACCTGTAAAAATAAAAAGGTTCAACTCGCCACATGCGACCCCTTCGGGGATAACGCGGCAAGAAGTTACACTATTTGTGTAGCTTAGTTGCGTTTTTTTTTTTTTGCGATCATCTTCTAAAGGAAGCGCCTTGTTGTGTCAGCCATTGCCCATTTGTCTCTGTCTGCTGCCATCCTCTTGAGATGCAAATAGGAGGAGACATCCATGAGCCGCTTCACATCCTTGAAGTATGAAGTTCCTGGGCGACCTCTTGTTCGTCTTACCAAGAATTGGATAATAGACCATTCATATTTTCTTGCTTGTACGAGATCTAAATGTAAAAATGTCACACATCTTATCTTCATCATTTTTCACGCTACTGGTGATCTAGCAACAATCTCACAAGGAGTGCCACCCGAGGTATGCTATTAAATTCAGTAACATCGAACTATTTACTTACTCTGACCTAGAGGTTTTTGTTTTGTCGTGCCGTTGCTTTTACTTCACGGGAAGGCCTTCCGCCACTTGAGAAAATATATGAGGCTATCAGGGCCATAGTGGTGTTATCCACAATTCCGGTTAAGTGGTATTTTGGCGTAATTTTCATTCCTTATTATAGTATCTACCAAATCAGAAGTGGTGTAAGATAGTTTAGCTATTGAAAAGGAGATGGTGCCAGAGACATGGTTTTGTACTATGATAAGGAATGAATAATACACAAAAACGACACTTAACCGGAATTGTGGATTACACCACTATTGCCCTGATAGCCTCATATAGCTTTGTATGAGCGTCCATGTGCTGTGGGTCCTTCTGACACATACATACAGGACATCATTTTGAGGAGCGTTTTGAGCATACATCTGTGACCGTATATAGTGCGCATTATTTATGATGGATTGCATAAAAGAACAATCATTTTTTTAATCAGGCAACATTAGCTGTCGCAAACGTTTGTTCACACTAGCGAGCAACCTTGGCCAAGTGGCGATTATTCTCAAATTTCAATCGACTTTACTATTTGCATTAGGCTGGTGAAAGTTGTTCGAAATGTTGCTTGTATTGCAAACGTCAAAGGGTAAAGTAATATACGAACCGTGTAATGTGTGGGCATAGAATTTTAAACGTTTTATAGCCCAGTCGTACACATATATACTCGTTACATATTTATAATAACGTTATTCTTCTTAAAAAAACGTTTTTGTGTTTCGGGTTTGATCATGTTTTATTTGCAGTTCCTACATCTGCCGACGTTTCGCTTTCACGAGCAGAAAGCATCCTCAAGGCGAGTTATCAAAGCGCCGCGGCGATCTTCGTTGTCTTCGTGGACGCGCGTTGGTGTTAACTTCTTGTTATTCCTCAGACATGTAGCTAGCTTCAGTAGCATCGAACCATTTACTTTTAGAGTCATGGGCACGCCTCTGACCTAGAGGTTCTTGTTTTGTCGTGCCGTTGCTTTCACTTCACGGGAAGGCCTTTCGTCACTTGAGAAAATATATAGCTTTGCATGAGCGTCCATGTGCTGTGGGTCCTTCTGACACATACATACAGGACGGGTACGAGGAGGGTTTGAGCATAATAAGTAAGACAGATATAACGTCTCCGTATTGCTTGTTTGTCTTATCTCCAACCGAAGTAATTTCACATGAGCAATGTTTCTATGTGTACTGGACCAATGTACATATATACAACGCAACTAAAGCTACACATAGTGCAAATTCTTGCCGCGCTATCCCCAAAAGGTTTCGCATGTGGCGAGTGGAACCTATTTATTTTTACAGGTAAGGGGGGCGGCCTTGCGCCAACAACTTCAGCAAACATTACAATAGTACACATTTTTTAAATTAATAAAACAAAAATAATAACGAAGTTTTTCTTGACAAGTTGGTTTTAATATCTTGAGTGCATTAAGTCGCAAAGGTGTATTACATTTAAGATTCATATTCCATGCATTCTAACAAGCAGACACAAGTATATTCGCGCTTTAACATGCCGCATGTGGACTTACAACCTAAAAACCCAATCTCAAATTAACAAAAGCCCTGCAATTATTGTCGACCTTCCATAGGGGTGATAGGTATTGGCAAAGTGTACCAATTTTTACAGTATGGTTGGTCAGTCTCATATCAACTTATAAACCAAAGATCTAAATGAATGCATAATAATCTTTAAAGAATCATAATTATAAAATTTAACGTTTAAGCTCAATCATAATGTTTACCAAAAACTGTACGAAAATTAAAGCAGTGCCTCTATAGAGCGTAACATTTTCTGTAAGCCACCATGTTTGAGTCATTAAACGTAAAGTGTTATACTTGTATTACAGTCATCTTCCTTATGAGTTCTATTATATTCTGATTATATAACAGGTGCTAAAATAATTTTTAAGGCACCTCTATAAAAACAACTTTGGGTATTATCCCTTTCCCCTTATCCCCACAAGTTTCTTTATGGTCAGCTTGGATTCTATTCATTAGAGTTAAGACGAGATATGGCCCTTCTCAAATTTATAATTAACTTACTTCGTCGAAAAATTGATTGCTCGCCCCTGCTGGGACGGACTCTACAGCGTTACGCCCCCAGCAATTATAATAGAGCAAGAAGTCATGATCTTTTCACGATCCCCGTCTGCCGAACCAATGTTCTCTGTCAGTCTTGGGTAGTTCGTGCGCTGTCGCTGCTCAATACTCTGGCCTCCTCAGCCCCACACCTGGATATATTTACAACTGGTGTGGATAGCTTACTATCAGAGTCTGTATGTATATTAGAACGACGTATGGATGCGTAGATTAATGTATCTGTGTATTGTTCTATTATGTCTGCAATGTTATGTGTATTGTGACGTTTTGGTGTTTCACTGTCAGTCCTGTATATACTCGTATTTGTTAAATAAATCTTTAGCTTACGTAATGCTGTTTCATTCAGAGATAGATTTGCAAAAAATAATTGGCAACGTTCCTACGCAAATCTGTTATGACAATGACTTGATGCGATTTGTGCAATTAAAACGTCTACACATTAAACTATAACTCATACGAAACGTTAGGCAATCATTGTTTAATTTTTTTTTCATTCCTAGAACAAGACACTAATAACAATAATCAGTGATCTTTATCTAGAACAATTCTATTAACGTGCTAGACAAAAAACATTAATTAACTTTTGTTTTTAATTAAATGAATTTGATAACGTTATTGTTCATAAAACAAAGCTATTAACTTTTTAGTTATTCATTTTGCTATTCAACAGTTGATGAAATGATATTAAATGAAACAAATTTAAAGGTTATTAATTAATTTATGCAGATACACATGCGGCATGTGTAAGAGCGAACTTATCCGTTTCTGCTTTTAAACATACATTTAATATCTATAATCTAAGTCGCAGAGATAGTTCATGTTAAATGCATGCCCACACACAGACACATGTAAGTTCACACTTACAAATGCGAAATTTGTACGTAGAAATTAAATTCAAACCTTAAAAGAATATAAGCCCTGCAATTTCCCTGAAACAGGGTTGACATTGCAAAAGTGAATCTTTTTTCACAGGATATGTAAGGTCAGCCTCATCTTCTTCTTCTTCCTTAGCCATCTCTCCACTGCTGGATATAGGCCTCTTCCATGTTTCTCCACTCCTTTCTATCCTGTGCCCTCTGAATCCATTTCCGCCCCGCGACTGGAACAATGTCATCTGACCATCTTTTTTGTGGTCTGCCGACGCTTCTTTTATCTTCCCATGGTCGCCACTTGAGGATTTTCGTTGCCCATCGGTTGTCATCTCGTCTTGCCATATGGCCTGCCCATTGCCATTTTAGTTTTGCAATACGATCCATGATGTCTGTGACTTTTGTTAGGTGTCTGATGTCTTCGTTTCTTTTTCTATCTTTAAGACTTATTCCCAACATCCGTCTTTCCATGGATCGTTGTGAGCACTTTAATTTATGGACGCTCACTGCGGTTAGCGAGATGGTTTCTAGGCCATATGTTGTCACAGGGAGGATGCAAGTCTCGTAGATCTTTCTCTTTAGGTTCATTGGGATGTCTTTATTTTCGAGTATGTGCTTTAATTTTCCAAAAGCTGCCCAGCCCAATCCTATTCGTCTGGGTATCTCTGCAGTTTGGTTTTCCTTTCCCATTTTGATCTTGTGTCCAAGGTAGATATATTCATTTACAGCCTCTATGTGTTTGTTGTTGATGTTTAGGCTTTCGTTTGTTGGGCTCATAATTTTTGTTTTACTGATGTTCATTTCAAGACCAATTTTCAGAGAGGTTTCATGCAGTTCTTTGATCATACTCTTCAGCTCTTCGATGTCTTTGCTTATAAGCACTATGTCGTCGGCAAAACGGAGGTGGTTCAGGTAAACTCCATCAATTTTGATCCCTTTGTTGTCCCAATTCATCATTTTAAAAATATTCTCCAGGGCCAGCGTAAACAATTTAGGAGATATAGTGTCCCCTTGTCGAACTCCTCGCTTAATGTTTATTTTATCAGTTCTTGTTTCGTCGTCTAGTTTAATATCCATTGTGGCATGATCATATATAAATTTAATGAGCCTTGAATATCTGGAGTCGATTCTTGCGTCGTTTAGAGCCTGTATGATAGCCCATGGTTCTACAGAATCGAAAGCTTTTTTGTAGTCCACAAAAGCCAGATGAATTGGGATTTTGTATTCAGTTGTCTTCTCAATCAGTAAACGGACAGTCTGGATGTGATCAGTTGTTCCAAAACCCTTTCTAAACCCTGCTTGTTCAACCGGTTGGTACATGTCAAGTTTTTGTGTTAAACGATTTGTTAAGATCTTTGTAAGCAATTTATACAGGTGGGACAGTAAGCTTATTGGTCGATAATTCTCCAAATCTTCCGGATCTCCTTTTTTGAATAATAGTACCACTTCAGCATTTTGCCAGTTTTCTGGTATGGCTTTTAATTCAATGCATTTATTTAGAAGTATTTTCACGGCTTCATTTAATTTTTTGCAGCCCATCTTTAAAATATCATTTGTAATTTTGTCTTCTCCTGGAGCTTTATTTTTCTTCATGTATTTTAGAGCATTTTCCATCTCCTCGTGAGTTATTTCTGGTACATCTTCTGATCCCACGTTAGGTATTACGGTATTTTGTGATTGGTTTATATTTTGTGTTTTAGATGTATATAGGTCAGTGTAGAATTCATGAATCGCTCCAGTGATCTCGGCCTTATCGTTTAATGTCCTGCCATTTTTGTCTTTCACTTTAGTAATATTTTTCTTTCCTTCCGCGTTATTTCTCCTTAAAACCTTCATATTTTTGTTTGACTCTATTGTCTTTGTAATAAGCTCGTTATTAAATTTTCGTAGATCCTTTCTCACCTCTCTTTTGATTGTTTTATTTATTTCTTTATATTCGATGGTGTCTCTGCCCATACTTTTTCTTTTTTCCATAAGTGTTATTGTATTTGCAGATAGTTTGTTAATTTTATTTTTCTGCTTAAATGAAAGAGTCTTTACGACTGTTTGAAAATCTGAAGTAATCTTTTCTGATAAGTCGTTTAATCCCATGTTGTTTAGATTTGTTAGGGGTTCCAATTTGTCTTTCATTTTTGTATTAAATGTTGCCCTTTGGTGCTTGATCATTTCCACTGTGGGTTGTTTTTTGTTCTTTTTATTTACGATATTATATCTCTCAGTCTTAGTGTTTATCTTAAATGTTGCTCTTACTAGTCTATGATCGCTGCCCGTATCAAAACGGTTTAAAACTGATACGTCTTTGCAAGTTTTTAAGTTGTCTGTGAAAATATAATCAATCTCGTTTTTTGTCTTGCCATCTGGGCTCTTCCAAGTCCATTTTCTTTGGTTTTGTTTTTTGAAAAATGTATTTGTACAGTAGAGTTGTTCGCTTTGAAGGTATTCCACGAGAGTTTCTCCTCTCTCATTTCTTTTGCCAAGTCATTCATTCTCTCTCATTTCTTTTGCCAAGTCGAACATTCCGATATATTCTGGGTCTCCTTGTTTTTTCTCTCCAACCTTAGCATTAAAGTCACCCATTAAGATTGTTAACCTAGCCTTTTCCATGTTTTTTGCCCCTGTGATATCTTCATAAAATGTTTCTATTTCTTCATCATCTGCTGTACTTGTGGGAGCATAGGCCTGTATGATTTGTATTTTAAACTTTTTATTTATTTCCAGGACTACGTATAGTACCCTGGGTGATATACTAATCATTTTAGTTATTTTATTCTTAATGTTTTTATTTATCATGATGGCGACTCCTCCAGCCGAGGATTGTGAGTTATTTCTAAACAGTATATGTCCTGATGGAAGTGTTACCGATTCTTCTCCTTTTAGTCTTGTCTCGCTAATTCCCAAGACATCCCATTTGATATGTCTCAATTCTTCCTCCAGTCTTATTTTGTCCTCTTCTTGTCTCATGGTTCTGATATTATATGTCGCTATTTTGATGTCTTTGATGTAACAATTTTTCGACTTTTTGCCTCCCCCAGAATCCTCGAGGCAGACCGGTTTTGCGCCGGTGTGAGATTCTGAGCTACATGCTCTACTCACCTGGGGTACTTGTATTTGAAAATTCGAAGGCATTGGTTGGTTGGTTTTTGGAAGGTTTTTGGCATTAAAACACCACGCTTGCCTAGCGGGTTGGTGAGTTTTGATTTCAGCCGCCCTTAACATAGGAACAGACGCTGTTTGTAGCCGCTCCTAACCTGGAGAACAGACGCTACTACCTTGGGAAATTAGTGCAGTGGTTTCCCGTTGCCTTCTGCACCGCAGTATTCCAGTCGTTGAGGCTGTTGCAGCTGCGCCTGGAATAGTCTGTGAAGTAACCGTTCTGGCATCCATTGCCTCCGCTTACTTCCAGTTGTGATGGATACTGCTGCCCTCCATCAGTGCAGTAGCCCAGCTGACTCGGGCTGTGGACGCCGGCTGTACAGTTTCCTGGCAACCACCATCCTCAGGTACGCGGCCTGCACCGGTACCATCCAGGGAGCTCCTCGCCAGTTCAGTACTGACGCGAGCACCCCAGACCCCCGTCTCCCGTCTGCTCACCTACCCAGGCTTCCAAAGGGGTTGGTTACCGCAATCTCTTCCTGGGTTGCTAGGTTTAACAGGGTTCACCACAGGTAGGTGGGAGTGGAGTTGATGCAGAGAGGCTAATATGTAAAAACTTGCATAATTACATTGTGTTGCGCATCTGCACCCTAGAACCCCAAGGTCAGCCTCATACTAACCTATAATTTAAGGAAATGTTAAAATATCTTTGCAACTTAATATATAAAATATGATTTCATTTCGTTAATACATGTTTATGCCTACATACATTCTAGGTTTTGAATTCGACCAATCATTCATTTTTTTTCAGGAGCCTACGATATAATTCTATAAAAATTTAGGAGAAGAACTTTTTTTAAATCAAAAATAATTGTTACATGTTACCTTTCCGCTAAGGGTGGCTAGTACCTCTCAACATTTACTTTCACTAGGTCATATTTTACTTCTTTTAATTTATTGAAGGAACTCACTTTTTGCTAAAAGTAAATTCTTTAAACGGTCTTTCTTTTCCATTATTGCCTAGATTATTTTCTTTGTGTACCTTTTTCAGTCATTCATCGAGTATCATACTTAAAAATATATGATAACCTGCCCCCTCGGGAGCAGGGAAACCCGTAGCCCAAGTGAAATGGTTGACGTAAGGCCGATCGGAAATAAATAAGATGCACTATTCGTGTAGCATAGTTGCAAAAGTCTTGTTTTTATATTTATCTAAGACCATCTTAATAAAAAAATTCAGCCTACCATGTGAAAGTTCACATAAAGTACCTAAATATATTTGTATACAGGAATATTAAATTATAAAACCCTTCGAAAGGGTCACATTTCTTTTGAGAGAATATTAATAAAATATGGGTTCAAAGAGGTCCGTGAAAGGGTTGGTTGTCATATGGTGATGTCCTGTAATATATATGTGTAAAGGAACTACAACTACGTATTAAGCTCCTTTAATAGGTATTGTTGCGGACGCAGCGAGCTTCAGAGTATTCGTTAAGCAAAAGAAGGTCCTTCTTAGGGCAACCACATAAAATGCGATAATTGCGGCGACCTCGGTATGTGTAATGTGAAATGTGGACCCTTAATAAAGAAACATGTCAACTTCAGGGTTCACTATCACAAATACCGGGGGAGCTCGTGGATTAGCAATTATTGATAAATATGTTGATTTGCCTCGTTTGTGCCGACACTCCCACGCCCCATCCCTAGTTTTCGTTCCCATCCCTATGTGTGAGAATTCCCGTTATCCTTTGTCCCGTTATCCCTTTTGTTTCCTTGAATATAAATATGTGTATGTTCTTCGAAATAAATCACTTGTTCTCCGACTTCCGACTTCTTACTACAACGCTTCGCTTTCTTCAGAACTTCGACCTGCTACTCTTCCTGACCATCTCTTCAGATCTTCGATACAACGACCCGCCGCTTTGCCCCCTGACATCGAGATCTTGAATTATTGGAAAGGCAGCTGCCTTACAACCAGCTGACAGAGGAACAGTGTGAGAAGACGGATCCAGTCCACCCGCGCCTGTAGAGCGTCAGCTACATCTGGTCCTTCGAGCCGGATCCCGTCTTCGACAGCAAGTTCACTTCCTGATGCCTGTTAAGGGATCGTAACACGCTGAGGAAGACGTTTCAAGAAGAAATGGAAGGAGACCGCGTTGAATCTGATTCGCGATCGTCCGAATCTGGGAGGACGACGATGGATTCATCAGTGGAAGAAGTGACAATGCGTATGGTTGTGGAGCTGAAGGAAATGATGGGAGAGTTCTTCACGTTTATGAAGGCTCACTCCATCAAAGCCGGCCACGCTGCGAAAGGAGACAAGTCAACGGAGCAACTCGCCGAGGCGGTTGCTGTGCCGGAGCTGCCCGCACCAGGTCCCACGATTGCCGGGAATGTTTGTGGGGCGGAGCCCGGACAGAAGGAGCGCGCGGTAACTGCGGACACCGCGTCTCCTAATGATTCAGCATCTGGAGATGCTGATGACAAAAGACTCACCGGTGAATGGGTGAGGAGTTCACAAGAACATTCACAGCCCTCGATGGAAACGACGGCCGCGGCCTTCGTAAGGGTGAAGGAGGGCACAGCGCCAAGCGGATTCCAATTAGAATCCAGTAGGCCTGAGGGGAAGGTGAACAGAAATGCGGGTACACAGTGTGCAATGTGCGACGGAGTGCATCGATTAGAGCAGTGTTGTGAGTTCGCAAGGCTTGAGGTACATGCCAAGTGGAAAGTAGCGAGACAACGCCGATTGTGCTTCGGGTGTTTGAGTGGACGTTGTCGTACGTCAAAGTGCCGCGCGCCTAAGTGTAGTGTATATGGCTGCGCGGGCAAACACCATCGATTGCTTCATGTCCCGCGGGACTCCAAGAGTGACTCGGAGGTATTACATGCGATGCGCAGTGAGGGTGGTATGGTGCTCGAAGTCCTGCCAGTTACACTTAGGGAGCCAGAAGGGTCGTTGGATGCGCACGACCTTTTGGACGAAGGCTCTACAGTGACGCTGGTGAAAGAACAGGAAGAAGAGGATGCTACCCACGTAGATGCGCGTCGAGGACCGTGCTCGGGATTACAGACCACGGGAGCAACAGGGATATGCGCGAAGAACGCAGGCTCACGGCGCGTTAGCATATCCATGAAAGGGACCACAAGTGTGTGCCACGAAGCTGTAGGGCACACAGTGACGCAGCTGCGCTTACCAACGCGCGTGGTAAGCGAGCTGACAGCAGAAGCCTCCAGTTCGGCGGAGGTTAAGCCTATGAGTCTTATGGGCTTGGACTGTGGGTGGCTAGTCGTGCCACGCGGACACGTGCAGTTCAGATGGGATGACATGATCGTGAGTGACACTTTGCTGGGCCAAGTGTCTAGATCAACATCTGAAGCTGCAGTGTACGGTGGAAAGATTGTAACGGGTTTCTCACAACGGGTGAGACCGACAGCGTGGGTGATACGCTTCGTAGACCGCTGCCGCCATCATTGGAAGGAGGAGCAGCTGAAGAGGTCCGGAGATTCTTGGGAATTACGAGCTGAGATCACCAACGCTGGAACAACAGGGGTGCGCCTATCCCAGAGGTGCACATTTGGCAACAAGGAGGTCCTGGCACGGGGAGAGCAACTCCCGTCCGGTAGGCGTTGGCGAGCAGTGACGCCGTACGTAGACGGAGTCAACGTCCCGCACTTGGATACGCGCCTGCGGTGGACACAAAATGTTGCACGACCGTTACCAGATGTAACGGGTTTCTCACAACGGGTGAGACCGACAGCGTGGGTGATATGCTTCGGGGACCGCTGCCGCCATTATTGGAAGGAAGAGCAGTTTAGGACGTCCGGAGATTCTTGGGAACTACGAGCTGAGATCACCAACGCTGGAACAACTTGGGTGCGCCTATCCCAGTGGTGCACAGTTGGCAAGAGGATTGAGGTCCTGAGACGGGAAGAGCAACTCCCGCCTGGTAGGCGTTGGCGAGCAGTGACGCCGTACGTAGACGGAGTCAACGTCCTGCACATCGATACGCGCCTGCGGAGGACACAAAATGTTGCACGACCGTTACCAGATGTAACGGGTTTCTCACAACGGGTGAGACCGACTGCGCGGGTGATACGCTTCGTAGACCGCTGCCGCCATCGTTGGAAGGAGGAGCAGCTGAAGAGGTCCGGAGATTCTTGGGAATTGCGAGCTAAGATCACCAACGCTGAAACAACTTGGGTGCGCCTATCCCAGAGGTGCACAGTTGGCAAGAAGATTGAGGTCCTGAGACGGGAAGAGCAACTCCCGCCCGGTAGGCGTTGGCGAGCAGTGACGCCGTACGTAGACGGAGTCAACGTCCTGCACAGGGATACGCGCCTACGGGGGACACAAAATGTTGCACGACCGTTACCAGATGTAACGGGTTTCTCACAACGGGTGAGATTGCTGGTATTGACAGCGTATGTGACACGCTTCATGGACCGCTGCCGCCGTCATAGGAAGACAGGGCAGCCGAAGTGGCCCGGTATTGATTGTGAATCATGGGCTAAAGACATCATCAACGTAGAGGTGATATGGGTGCGCCTATCTCTGAGGCGCACATTTGTCTACGAGATGGAGATCCTAAGACGGGGGGAGCAGCTTCCGCCTGGGGGGCGCTTGCGAGCCGTGACGCCGTACATAGACGGAGACAACGTGCTGCGTATGGACCTGCAGGGGACTCAAAAAGCCGCACCACCGATACTGGATAGAGACGACAAGTACGTGAAGCTGATGCTAACATACGTACATGAAGCTGCTGGACATCCCGGTGTGGAGCGCACCAGAAGTGATGTGAGGGCAAAGTTCTTCGTTCTGAAACTTTGCACAACCTTACGATGCATCATCAAAGGCTGCCGGGCGTGCAAGATTATGCGGTGCACGCCGCAGACACCGCTGATGGGGAAGCTACCAGCTGCAAGGTTGGCCCAAGGAGAACGACCATTTAACCACTGTGGGTTAAACTTCTTTGGACACATGACGGTGAGGATTGGAAGATGCACCGAGAAGCGGCATGGTGCACTCTTCACATGCATGACGACGCGGGCAATGCACATCGAGTTGGCAAGTTCATTGTCCGTGGATCCGGCCATAATGGCCGTGAGAAGGATGGCTGCACGATGTGGCTCCCCTAAAGTTTTGTACTCTGACAATGGGACAAACTTCGTTGGGGCTGACCGTGAAATGAATGCAGCCATCAAAAGCTTGAGGAATGATGCTAAATTCCTGCAATTTACGGCGTTAAAGAGGATAGACTGGAGGTTTATCCCGCCGTCATCACCGCACTTTGGAGGTGCCTGGGAACGGCTTGTTCGTTCAGTGAACAAAGCCTTGACAGCAATGGTGAAGGAGAGGTCTCCGAACGAAGAGACGCTAGTGACAGCGTTAGCGGAGGCAGAAAGCACCATAAATTCACGCCCGATGACTCGCGTATCAGTGGATGTCAAAGATGATGAGCCTTTGACACCGAACCACTTCCTGTTGGGGTCAGCGGGTGGTATGACCTCCCTGGCAAGATACGACCAGGGAGATGAGAAGACCTGCCTGAAGAGACAGTGGAGATTGTCGCAACAAATGGCAGATGTGTTTTGGCGACGGTGGGTACGGGAGTACCTCCCCACACTGGCTCAACGTCCGAAGTGGAGGAGCCCAGCGGAGCCGATTCGAGAAGGCGGTTTAGTGCTGATCGCGGACCCTAAGCTGGTTGGCCGTGTTCGCCTCAGAAGACAGCAGCGTCCGGATTTAGTACAGCAGAGACTGCACGGGGGGAGTGTTGCGGACGCAGCGAGCTTCAGAGTATTCGTTAAGCAAAAGAAGGTCCTTCTTAGGGCAACCACATAAAATGCGATAATTGCGGCGACCTCGGTATGTGTAATGTGAAATGTGGACCCTTAATAAAGAAACATGTCAACTTCAGGGTTCACTATCACAAATACCGGGGGAGCTCGTGGATTAGCAATTATTGATAAATATGTTGATTTGCCTCGTTTGTGCCGACACTCCCACGCCCCATCCCTAGTTTTCGTTCCCATCCCTATGTGTGAGAATTCCCGTTATCCTTTGTCCCGTTATCCCTTTTGTTTCCTTGAATATAAATATGTGTATGTTCTTCGAAATAAATCACTTGTTCTCCGACTTCCGACTTCTTACTACAACGCTTCGCTTTCTTCAGAACTTCGACCTGCTACTCTTCCTGACCATCTCTTCAGATCTTCGATACAACGACCCGCCGCTTTGCCCCCTGACATCGAGATCTTGAATTATTGGAAAGGCAGCTGCCTTACAACCAGCTGACAGAGGAACAGTGTGAGAAGACGGATCCAGTCCACCCGCGCCTGTAGAGCGTCAGCTACAGGTATTCTTGTTTATTTGTAGCGCTCGGTCGGCACTCAGGTATTTACCTACTTTCTGGTGAACAGCCATTAGCCATTTTGCCGGACGGTGCGCGTGCAAGTCGATAAGATTGTAAAAAGAATTAAACGACGTGATTGTAGTTTCCTATAAATAATAAGCAACTTCAACTGTCTTAAATTCTAAACAAATATATGTTTTCATAAAATTAAAGTTATTTAATTTATCTATAAATTACAATCATACAAAACTACAATTTCGATTAAAATGAATAAACTACGGTTTAAATTTGTCGTATTGGGGTCCACGGATGGCAAAACTAATGTGATATGCATAACCTCAATTGAAACACCGATCGGAGGTGTTTTTGAAATCCCAGATGATTTAAAGCCAGTAAGTAAACATACTGCCATATACTCCTCAGATATATTTACAAAAATAAAAAAATCACTAAAAAAAAGGCATGAAGTGCGCTCTATATGGATTCCTGTAAATGCAGAGTTGAGGAAAGTATATCTGGATGACGGAGACAACTTACAATTTGTTGACCAATATTTAAATGAAATTACAGAAGAAACAAAGGCTTCACATACTAACAATGCTATCAAGACGACAGAGGAGAAAAATATAGAAAAAACTGCTGAGAGATTTTTCATGGACAAATTCTCAAATAAAACATGTAATGCGGATCAATGGATAACGAACTTTGAGAACGAGTGTCTAAGGTTTGAAATTAATGATGATGAAGAAAAAATTCAGGTATTAAAATACCTATTAGAAAAAAATTGTCTTGATTGGTACAACAGTATGCTAATAAAAATGACGTTGAGCTCCAAATGGCAAGACTGGAGAGAAAATTTTACTGAAACTTATGGAGGAGAAGGTTGGTGTCGTGTCAAATATGCATTTAGATTTAAATTTCGAGTGGGATCAATGCTGGAATATGCCATAAAGAAAGAGCGGTTGTTATTGGAAATTAATAAAGATATTGATATCAAAACAATGATAAATATGATTGTTATGGGATTACCAGACAACGTAATGGATAAAATTGATAAAAATACTGTAAAAACAACCGCAAGCCTGTACAATGAAATAGGGAAATTGGAACAACTTGTTGAAAACAATAAGGATAATAAAAAAAGTACCATGTATTCTGACACCAGACCCAAACAAATTGAAGAAAAAAAACCATGCCGTATCTGTGTTAACGTGAAAAAAGGGAAACGTTACCACCCTGAGGAGAATTGTTGGTTTAAAGAAAAGAATTTAAAACCAAATTTAAGAACTGTTAATAATTCTAAATTAGAAATTGAATTGAACGATAATAATCAAAAAAACTAGAGGTACCACCATTAATAAAAGTTAATTTGCTATTAAATGATACTTTAAGAGTTTCTGGAATATATGATTCTGGGTCGAATGTTTCATTAATTAATGCAAATTTATTGAAAATACAGCCAAAGGAACTTACAAGTAATATGCAAATAGTAAACTTGAAGACTATTAATGGTGGGAAGAAAACAAAAGGTTTGATAACACTAAAAATAAAAATCTACAATATAGAAAAAAATATGGATGTATTTGTAGTAGATAATGAAAATTTTGATTACGATTTTCTAATTGGTTTGGATTGTATCAAAAATTTCAGATTAATCCAAAACGAAGAATAACAAATTATCCAATCTAACAAATCAGAAGAAGACAAGATGAGCATAAAAGAAGAATCACATATTCTACATTCTGAAGAACAAGAAACAAAACACATACACAAATGTGAAATAAATTTAAATGAACACATAAAAGAAGGGGATTTCAAAGTAAGTAAATTAAACATTGAACAAAAATCAGAAATATACAAACTAATAGATACTTACAAATCAATATTTGCAAAAGATAAATATGACATTGGAACGGTCAGAGAATATGAAGCACGTATTGATCTACTTATGGACAAATATTGCTGTAAAAGGCCCTACAGATGTTCAATTGAAGACAAAAAGGAAATAGAAGAACAATTGGCAAAGTTACTAGACAAAAAGCTTATAGAGGAATCTTATAGTCCATTTGCGGCACCAGTAACGTTAGCTTTCAAAAAAGAAGACAACAAAAAATCAAGATTATGCATAGATTTTAGAGATTTAAACAAAATAGTGGTACCTCAAGCGCAACCATTCCCACTGATCGACGACTTAGTGATTAAGACAAGAAACTCATCATATTTTACAACGCTAGACATCAATTCAGCCTTTTGGTCAATCCCGCTGAAAATTGAAGACAGGAAAAAAACTGCATTTGTGACGCAGGACGGGCATTATCAATGGACGTGTTTACCTTTTGGGTTAAAAACATCACCAGCTATTTTTCAAAGGATACTAGGTAACATTTTAAGAAAATATAAGCTTACTGATTATGCAGTTAACTACATAGATGATATCCTAGTATTTTCCAAGACTTTTTCCGAGCACATTATCCATCTCACACAATTGTTAGAAGCTATAAAAAGTGAAGGCTTTAGATTAAAATTTACAAAGTGTACATTTGCTGCAGACTCAGTAAAATATCTCGGTCACATAATACACAATAATACAGTACGACCAATAAGAGATAATCTTGTTTCTATAAAAGAATTCCCCACACCGAAAACTCAGAAAAATGATATCGTTACAGATCAGAAAAACAATGAACATGTACAAAAAAATAAAACAAAACTATTATTAAAACACAATGTTTACTATAAAAATCTTAGAAAATGTGAAAAAATTATTTTATCAGAGAATTTCAGTAAAAAACTTATTAAAAATGTACACGAAAACATGTGTCATTTAGGAGAAAAACAAATGCAAAACAAAATTAGTACAGTTTATACAGCAAAAAATTTAACAATAAATATTAGAAGACATTGTAAAAGCTGTGAGATATGTATAAAGAATAAAAAGAGAGGGCAAAACAAGTATGGTCTGATGTCACATTTAGGCCCTGCCACAAAACCTTTTGAAATAGTGTCAATAGACACGATTGGAGGTTTTGGAGGCTCACGATCAACTAAAAGATATTTACATCTTCTAGTAGACCATTTTACACGATACGCTTATATTGTTACCTCTAAAACACAAAATGCTAATGATTTTATTAAACTAGTCAATAATGTAATAGATTCGAATACAATTGGAATGCTCCTTACCGACCAATATCCGGGTATAAACTCGAAAGAAAAAAAAATTTTGTAATAAAAATTCAATAACAATGATTTTTACTGCAGTGAACGCCCCGTTTTCTAACGGTTTAAATGAAAGACTCAATCAAACATTAGTCAACAAAATCAGATGTAAAATCAATGAAAAAAGTCAAAGAACAGCATGGACAACCATAGCTCATCGATGTGTAGATAAATATAATATGACAGAACATACAGTTACGGGGTTTGCACCAAAATACCTCATGGATGGTACAGATGTTTCACTTTTGCCAAATGAACTTAAAATAAATAAAACAAAAGATGATTGGATTAGGGATAGAAAAATAGCATTAAACAATTCTATAAAGTCACATAATTACAATACACAGATTTTTAATAAAAATAGAACTCAATTTAATTTTGATGAAGGGGATATGGTGTATGTAGAGAATGGGAACCAATTAAATAGAAATAAATTAGATGAGCTGAGAGTTGGTCCATTTCAAATAACTCAGAAGATTTCAAATTCAATTTATGAAATAAATACAGGACATAAAAAAATGGAGTCAAATCTCTTCCATATTACAAAACTCATACCAATTCTCCAACAACTTATACTTTACTTATATACAATAACTAAACAATTTATACATATTTAAGTTATATTACTCTGTTACTTATGTTTGCTTAAGAGAAAATTTTGAGGAAAATTTTCTTTTGAAGGAGGGAGATGTAAAGGAACTACAACTACGTATTAAGCTCCTTTAATAGGTATTCTTGTTTATTTGTAGCGCTCGGTCGGCACTCAGGTATTTACCTACTTTCTGGTGAACAGCCATTAGCCATTTTGCCGGACGGTGCGCGTGCAAGTCGATAAGATTGTAAAAAGAATTAAACGACGTGATTGTAGTTTCCTATAAATAATAAGCAACTTCAACTGTCTTAAATTCTAAACAAATATATGTTTTCATAAAATTAAAGTTATTTAATTTATCTATAAATTACAATCTTACATATGTACTTATGTATTAAGCCTATGTATGTACTTTTATCTTTACTTCATACAAGAACTAATCTAATAGACAGATTCGTGTCACGACAAAATGTCTATTGGCAGAATGTCTACCGACACAATGCCCATTGACAAAATGCCCATGCAAAAAAATGTCCAAGCGACAGAATGTCTACCGATAGAATGTCCACGGACAGAATGTCCACCAACAGAGTGTCCACGCATCATAATGTCCACGCAACCAAATGTCTATGCGACAAAATGTCCATCCGACAAAATGTCCACGCGACATAATTTTCACGCGAAATAATGTCTACTGACAAAAAATATGTCGAAGTAATGACTACATAATTTTTTTTGGTATTCTTATTTAAATATGATACACGATTCAAGTATTTTATGATTTTTAATACATTTTTTCGGTGGACATTATGTCGGTAGATATTCTGTCGGTGGGCATTTTGTCGCGTGAACATTTCCCGTGGACATTTTGTGGGTGGAAATTTTGTGGGTGGACATTTTGTGGGTGGACATTTTGTGGGTGGACATTTTGTGGGTGGATATTTTGTGGGTGGATATTTTGTCTGTGAACTAATGCCCATCGACATAATTTTCGATGGGCATTTTGTCGCGTGAATATTTTGTCGGTGGACATTACGTCGATGAGCTTTTGTAACGTAGACATTTTGTCGTGTAGACATTATATCAGTGGACACTTAGTCGATGGACATTATGTCGGTAGAAATTTTGTAGCGTGGACATTTCACATTATGTCGGTAGACGTTTTGTCGCATGGAAATTTTGTCGCGTGGACATTTTGTCTGTGGACACTGTGTAATTGGACCTTCTTACTATGGACATTTCTCGAGGAACCATAAAAATAAAATGATGAAGAAACGTCCTTTATTTAAAATTTAACCTCACTGAGCAACAACAACGCATGCCAGGGTACAGCTAGTTAAACAAACAATAAAAGAAAAAATCTTTAAACTACTCTACAATAATTAAAATTTAAAAGTTCAGTCATTAACATTACACATTAACCGCCATTTATTTCTTCCCTATCATTCACCATTCCCATGGTATGGAACAATTATTATCTTTCTTTTGGAAAAAAAAATAATAATTCGAAAATTTTAAATTGCCCTTGCAACGTTGCAGACCTCGATGATAAAAACTGCATTGTAAATGTTGCGTAAAAGTGGAGCGAAAAAATTGCAAATTTACGGCATTGCAAAACAAAAGGAATGAAACCGACGCATTATGTAAAACTGCGTTTAAGATAAATGGGTTTTGGGAACGGTCCGCATTTCGCAACCTATTTATTTATACAATTGTATAATACGCGTGCTCTTTTTGCATGGCTCGTGTGTCTTTTTTTAACTGAAATAAATCAAAAACAGATTTATTATAATGTCATAAAATGACAATGAATGCGTTCTGCAGAATAAGTCTTAGATATTTGATCTACAGATCATCCGCGGATCATTGTTTTTTTTTAAGTAAAGAATCACATTAGACAGCGGATGAACCACAAATTTTATTACAAGAATAACTTTAATTGTCTAAATGTCAATGAGTCATTTGTCAAAACAAGATTACACTCATACAATGTTATTAAGAAATAGTTCAAAATAAGCTTTCGTTTACATCTCATTTTTCTTACCATTTTTTAAACCAAGTATCACTTGGGAACCAAAGTTGTTTGTGTTCTCCTTTCATGATATTTTTATTTTACAAAGTATTACTATTCTTAAAAAAATAGTTCTACAAGCTTCTTTGAATCAAGCTTTACTCATCATCTTGAGCTCTACAGCCCTGGGTGGGCTTTGGCTGAATCCAGGATTCTCCTCCACTTCCGCCTGTCCATCATCTTTGCTCTCCAGCTACGAATGTCTGCTTGGCTGCATCTGCATTAACACGGTCCATCCATCGCAGTTTTGACCTTTAATGAAACAAGCTTTACGTTTTCTTAATTTAAAATCTTGAAACCAAATTCGACTAGAGTTTATTTTGCTTTATTAAAAAAAACATAAACAAAGCTCCATCCAGCCTTACAGCAACTGGGTTTTGCTAGAGAATTGGCGCTTTGAAGCGACGAGCAAGCTCTTAAAAAGTCCAGTCGATAGATCAGTTGGTACGAGTATAACGCTTGCATTCCATGCGAGGGCAAGGGTTCGATCGCCACCGAGGGTGTCAGAAATGATTTCCCGTTTCGGTGTTTAATTCAAACTTAAAAATAAATACCGGCAAGGTTTACTCAGCCTTAATGAACACCAGCCCCTCAGGAACTACTTTAACTGAAGTGGATGGTGTAAAGTCGGCCGCCTTACCCGTAAAAAGAAATAATTCCAGAATCGCCACATGAGACCCATTCGGGGATAACGCAGGCAAGAATTTACACTTTATGTGTAGCTTAGCTGCATGTAAACAAAATGAAGTACTCCTTCCTTTACTTACCAAAAAAATAAAATCTTAGATTATTTACATACATTTGAATAAACATTTATGCCTACCGTGTAAGCAATTTATTTCTACATACAAATCAACTATTGAGTCAATAAATAATTTACCGCAGTAGGAAAAGGGTTACACCTCCAATTTAACATTATCACAAGGTAAGAATAATCTCATTTTCATTGCCCTATGATTACCGTTTACTATCGAGGTATAATATAAGTGGATCCGAAGGAAGCTTACGACATTGAGGCATGTAGTGGGGCATACCTGTCAGCCAGACTTGTCAAACGTAGATCTGTCTTACAGATATGCTGAGAGTCAATAATGAGAAATTATCTACATCTCTCACATTTGCCAGTTAATAATGAAATCACACATTTTTGTATGAATGGCAAGAGCATTTTGAGAGTTTGGTTAGCAATTCTCAAGCAAAACCAGTTGCTGTAAGGCAATATGAGTCTGTGTTAACTGGTCTTTGGTAAAGGTAGATAGACGAATTTTTCATGCAAGCGAGGTAATATTTGAAAAAAATGTATGTATCTACACGCTTAAGGTAAAACTGAATAAGTATATGGGTTTTCTCAGATAAATGAACCTATTTTCTGCGAGAGAAAACATTACAAAAGTGTGAGAATCCTGCAGTTTAGATGTTTGCCATGAGTATTTCCTTATATTATAAATAGTTCATTTAAGTACTACAAGAAGTAAAACCCAATAAAAGGTTTGATACGCGATTTCTAAAATCAGTGAGTCAGCACTTATTCAGTTTTACCTTTAAGGTGGCGATATATAGCTTTGTTGAGAATTCAACCCACTACCTTTCAAGTGCGAGTGCATAGCATAAACGACTAATACAGCATACTAACAAAAGCAGGAGAATGTAATCCAAGCGAAAAGTAAAGATTTTTCCCCCTATTTTCCGGGTACCTACAAGTCATAAGCGTTAACCTTTTGACTACGGACCGGCCAATATAATATGCTACCGACTACAGTTTATTATTAAAGGATAATTTATTTCATAGTACACATAATAAGAGAGCTCCGTTTTTGTGTGTGTCACACCTCAAGCGGCCTTTCAAATCACGGATAAGACTTATTGAAAATATAGGTTTTCAGTGAGCCCCGAAATAAGGTTACCATGCAAAACCGATTGCCGATTACCAATCATCTATCTATAATCTAAGTTGCAAGGATATATTAATTAAAAGTTCTCAAATGCATGCCCACAAACAAACACGTGTAGTTCGCGCTCACAAATGCTGAATGTGTACTTACAAATAAAATCTAAGCTTTAAATGAACATAAGCCCTACAACTTTTGCCGACCTCCCTGACACAGGGGTCACATTGGCAAAGTGAACCATTTTTTACATCAATTATTATGATTTAATCATCGATTATCAGAAAACGATTATCGATCACTACAAACAGATAACCGATTATCGATTACCATAAGATTTGAGGTAACGCTGATGCTGAGGTAACTTCCAGAACGTTACGGCATTTCTTATTTAACCATACCCTACGTTTCAAGTGTAACGTCTTAACTCAACCATAGCGCTTACAAAATAAATATGGAAACTAAAATACCGCCGCCAGTGAGCGTTGAAGCTTCCACAAGATTGTTACCTGGGGTCTATAAGATACAAAGTCAACAGCCGCTTGCTACCAGTAGACCTTGACCCCGTTTTCACTGGCGGTACCTCATACATATGTGGAGTATTTATTGATGTGGTATTTTATTGTATTGCGCCCCCAGGCATCTGATACTCTTCAAACTGTGGGACCGGATAAGACTAGAAAAATATATTATTCTTTACCTGTGTACCTTATAAAGAAAAATTAATATTAAATCGTTACGCCTTTTCCACACGGCACAGTATTCCTTGACTTATAGGTTGGTATAAAGCTGATCACCCATGCTGTAAAAAATGGTTTACTTTGTCAATGTCACCCCTGTTTCAGGTCGTCAAGAGTTGCAGGGCTTATTTTCATTTGACATTGAGTTTTAAATTGTAGGTTCACATGGAGAAAGTTTAAACGCGAATTTATACGTGTCTATAATAATCTATAATCTAAGCTGCAAGGATATATTCATTTAAAGCTCTCAGATGTATGCCCATAAACCAACACGTGTAGTTCGCGCTTACAACTGCTGAATTTGTACTTACAAATAGAATCCAAACCTCAAATGAACATAAGCCCCACAACTTTTGCGGACCTTCCCTGACACAGGGGTGACATTGGCAAAGTGAACCATTTTTTACAGTATGGGTGGTCAGCCTCATACCAACCTTACAGTATGCTTGTGGGAATACATTCAAAATAAATCCTAAATGTAATATATCTTTGCAACTTAGATAATAGATTATAGATTATTGTAGACGGACTGCTGCCGGATCAGTAGTCTAGTACTGTATGGGGATGTGTGAAAGCTTTCGTGTGTTTTTTTGGCATTTCTGTACATCCTGTACATACATCTTGTACATGTCCTCTTGATATTGATGTGATAAAATCGAAAGCGCTCGAGGAAATAAATCAGCTCTCTAAAAAAAACTTTGTGTTATATTTCTACATTATTAATTTAAAATGTATCTTCACAATGTAAAAACACAACTCAATTATTAATTTAACACCAGTTGCGGTGTTAGAAAACTCGGATGTCCAAGCGGTGGGAAGATAATATCGAAACCACCGTGGCAATCCTAGGAGTAAGGGTACCATGGTCGGTAGGGACACAAGACAAAGAGTCCTGAAGCGCAATTCAGCTAAATTCCTTACGACCTTAAGGCTACGAGATAGCGATTTGTGTCTAAAAATAAGGTGTACTGTGATTTCTTATCTACGGACTTCTTTCGCAAGCGCTAGCAAGCTCCGACTTGGATTGATATCCAAAGTGTAAGAAATTTAGCAGAATACTGCAGGGGCGTGCATCCCATACAGGCACATGTGCCTAATAGGTAGGCAATATTTGATGTTGAGATTTAACATTCAAAATTAAAATTCGACTGGAGCCATAGCTAGCACTTCAGTCAATTTAAAATGAGTTGTTTTAAAGGAATGGGAGAAAATATTTATTCTGAAATGTATTTGCCTATTCCCTATGCACGCGCTTGCAGAATAGCGGTTCTGAAAGACTGTTGGACGTGTGAGAGTCCAGTACCCTTAGTACGAGTTGCAAAACTTCAGTAAAGTAAAGTTTACGGAAAGTTTTAAAGAGGGATTTTCCCCAAAATCTGCCGTTTTTGTTTCTTACACTTTATGGTCTTAGCAAAAGAGTTACAGTGATGAAGAAAATCAAGTTCAAACAAACAAAAACGGCAGATTTTGGGGAAAACCCGCTCTTTAATACTTTCCGTAAACTTAACTTTACTCAAGTTTTGCAACTCGTACTCAGGGTACTGAGCTTTCAAATCTTTGGAGCCGAAGAAAGAAAGTAAGTATTGATTGTGCCCCTATGATACTGTTTGGGAACAACTGAAACAATTTGTTAAAAACCTCTCATACGAGCTCGCTACACTTTTACAAGGCTGTTCCGATTTCCAGTCGGCTTTTTACTGTCCCCACCTTTGATACACATTAAATATTATGTCCTGAACTGGGCGTGCCCGCTTTACACTGGCGCAAACCTGCCATCCTGCTCACTCCAACAGTTGCTGATTTCTGCAGACAGGGAGGGAGGATGCTGCTTTAGACTGCAGCCAGGACATGTGGTGGAGGAGCAGGCATGGACGCATATAAGGACAGATCTTGGGGCTGGATGATCAGATCATTTGTGATTTCCAAGCATTGTACTGTAGTACTAAACACAATCAACAAAATGGCAATCAAAGTGAGTCTAGAAAACAGTTAAATAATTTTATAAGTGCACCAAGAAATTAATCCCATTTTTTTACTATCTTCTCCAACTTCCTTATCGTATTCATCGTTTTAAACAAAATCCTAGTCGTTTTTTATTATAATGATTTTTGTCGTATCTAACCAATGACAGCAATCTAGATTGTTTTTTTCCGGAAATGATATTCCTTGATTTTAGGGTTGGTATGTGGCTTACCGTCAATTTGGGGTAAATTAGTTCACTTTATTATTCTTGTTTTTTTTTCAGGGTTGAAATTCATTTGAGATAGGCTTTCGATTTTTTAAGTAGGTACACATTCTTACATGATATTGTTTGTGGGAATGTATTTCATATAAGTTTTAATATTTACAGTTTTTTTTATAATTAATATATGAACGATTTATTGAAATGATTAAACTTCATAAAATTTAATGTAGATAATAATAAGCACACTAGTAATTTTCTTCCTACGAATTGATATTATATATTTTAAGTTTATTGCAATACAATATTTACTATAAATCCATTAAATAACAGCATGCTTGTATATTTAATATGAGTTACCTACTTTTTCAAACAATTGATCGTAGGTGTACCTAATACCTATATTTATAATCTTAGTTTCAAACATTTATAAACATGTAATTTTCATAGATTGAAATAAAAATTGCTTTGTTTTAATTCACATGAGTTTATTTTTGTACACGACCAGTTGTGTTGCTTCTCTCGAAACTGGTCGTGTACAAAAATAAACTCATGTGAATTAAAACAAAGCAATTTTTATTTTAATCTATTAAAATGCACTTTCACGAAGTTACTGCTGAAAATCTACATAATGTAATTTTCACATGAAACGCACGTCTACAAGTAAATACATGTAAGTTCGCGCTAAAACATGATGTACATGTCGCACGTTTAATAATAAAGAGAAATAACTCGAAAATTGGGAAAATCGAGATTTTGTAATAAAACGCAAGAACAATGCGAGAAGAATAGGTAGAATGCGACAGCCGTTCAATTTGGACGAATGTGACCGAGATAAGACATCGGACGACTTTTTCATCCCATACAAGTTGTACTGGTTGTCTAAACTTCAAACGTGATTTCCCAACATTCACGTTTTTTGAGTTATTGCTCTTTATTATTAAACGTGCGATGTGTACTTAGAACAAAAAAATAGCTTCAATTAATGATCATCAACTCTGTTATTTTGCCTTATTTTCCTGTTAACGAGTTTGAACCTCATACTAAACTACAAGTCAAAGAATCTTTATACCAAGTAAAATAAAAATAAAATATGAAAAACGAATTTTCGCTCTTTTTATGCATTTATTACTAGCTTTATTGAAAGCAATTAAATTTCCATTTTTCTTTTGTTTTTTATGAAATAAGAATTTAATTATGTAAGAATTTTTAATGTTAACGAATATATATAAAATATCTTGATTAGTTTTCTCATTTTTGGATAGTCCCGAGAATTTTTGAATTACGTGCTTTTCGTCACCCCTTCAAAAATGAAGTTATTTGCAACAAGCTGCAAAGTATGCAATCTAAACGGGCACATGGTGAAAATCTTCATTTTAAAATTTCGCTAAAAAGTTTCCACACATGAACAAGCACTGCATTTTTTCGCATATCTGAAATGCGTTTATAATTTATTACGCTATTTACTTTTTTCCTTCACGTAAGAATCGAATCAGTTTTAAATATTTTGATGCACTTGCATGTAGTGTAAATCTTAAATTAAAAATAAAACACAAAGATGTTCTTCACGAGTTGATTTATTTTCTGGATCGCTTTCGATGTTATCACACCATATTTTACATCATTAATTTAAATGAATCTTCACAATGTCAATACACAAACACTTATACTTCTAAATCTTAAATCCCATTTTTGCAACTAAGATTAAGAACCGATTATTGATCAGATAATATTTCATCTCCTGCGATAACTTCTTACGTGTTTTAGACCTCCAAATTTTCTCTCATATATGTAGGATTGTCTACACAGGCTTTTTGAAAAAAGTAAAATCCTTACCATTATTTGATAATGAGTCGTAACATATTTCAAATACCTCTAAGGGAGTTACGTCAGTGGTCTAGGTGGCGAGTCTTTACGTAAAAAAAACTAAAATTAAGGTTAGTTCTTTCGTTGGCAACCCGACCAGGTGATGTCCCATTTTCCCTCCCTTTATTGTGTTGACTCCATGTTTCATATAGTGAAAAGACACATAAAAATCTATGATAACATTTTTTTGAGTTATTCCGGACTACGCCATGTTCTATTTGCAGATTTTCCGTCTAACGACGTTTCGCTTTCACGAGCAGAAAGCATTTTAAAGGCTGGTTATTTACAACGAAACGTTGGCAAATGGAATAACTGCAAACAGAACATGGTCTAACCCGTACTCATCTAGTACTTACAACGAATTTGAAAGTCTCAAACTTTATAAAAACTTTATATTTCAGTTCATCGTTCTCTGCGGGCTGGTCGCCGTTGCCCAGGCTGGTTTCTTGGCTGCCCCAACCATCACCTCCGAGAACCAGAACGTCATCAGGAGCTACGGAAACCTTGGCCAGGTCTCCACCTTCTCAAAGACCATCGACACCCCTTACTCCAGCGTCAGCAAGCACGACGTCCGCGTTAGCAACCCAGGAATTGCTTACGCCGCTGCCCCAGCTTATGCCGCTCATGGTTATGCCGCCCCAGCTTATGCCGCGCATGGCTATGCCGCCCCAGCTTATGCCGCTCCAGCTTATGCCGCTCCAGCTTATGCCGCTCATGGTTATGCCGCACCAGCTTATGCCGCTCCTGCTTATGCCGCTCACGGTTATGCCGCCCCAGTAGCTAAGATTGCTGCTCCTCTGGCTTATGCCGCTCCCGCCTACCACGCTCCAGCTGTCGTTGCTAAGGTAGCCGCTCCAGCTTATGCCGCCCCAGCTTATGCCGCTCATGGTTATGCCGCACCAGCTTATGCCGCCCCTGCTTATGCCGCTCACGGATATGCCGCCCCAGCCGTTGCCAAGGTCGCCGCTGTCCCCGCCCTCCTCGGAGTGGCATATTCTGCTGCCCCAGCTGTCTCTCACATGACTTATTCCAACGGAGTCGGTCTGGCTTACTCGTGGTAAACAATTCCTCAAAAATAACAATAAAAGAAATCACCACAAAACAATACTTTCTTTTGGGCCCTCTGTGGTCACAAGAAAGTAAAAATCAACAATTTCCTATTTAAACAAATACTCTTTTTTCTGTCTCTGACTGTTTCTTCTTTCTTCTCTCTTCCTGTACACTTTCTTTCTAAGACTTTTGTGCCTTTCTTGTTACGAAAGCGTTGTTTTTAAGTTATTTATTATTCTTTCTACTGTTACAAGTTATTTATTTATTTTCTAATAAAAGAAAGCAAGAAATCTAAACAATTTATTTTATTTCTTACAATATACAATTTATTTTATACAGAATTGAATCGTCTGAACAAATTGGACCCACAAAATTCGAGGTGATACAGTTATATAAGATTCCACGGTCCTTAGCAACTAATAAAAAATATAATAGTTTGTATTTTTACTAGCAACCCGGTCACATTTTTTTTTATTTCATTGCCACTCTGCAGTTTACCAATTTTTGCTGCTAGTTGCTTGAGACCCAGCCACTTAGACCTATAACGTCACCCTATAGATAGAAAAAATAAATTTGATCATTTTTCAGACTCCATTTCATTTTCAAGCCTCTATCCTTTTGCATGTATGAAACATGCTCGTATAATAAAGTAACTGAGAGTGCTATTCACAAAAACATTTTCTTCATGGCTGATCTACGGGCCATCGTTTTATTGTATGGAAAATTCACTGTGAGCTGCGGATGAGCCATGGCTTTGCTCTTTGAGGTTTACACCGTATAAAATTGTATGAACTAATGAAAAGTTATTGCTTCCGGTTTATGAAAAAGGCAAGAGTGTAATATCAGTTTTTCAGTATTTTACCGGAAAAATTCTACGCTGCGAGTTTAGTATGGAAAAAAATCTTAATACATTTTAACAACCTTTTATAACTTACTCATATGTATGTAATACGTTATATTGATAATTCACATAGTAATTAAAAATGACGCTTTTTTTTTTCAATTAAAAATTAAAAATCAACTTAACGAAAATACGTTCTTAAGTTAATGGTTTACAATTTTGCACATTTCTTCAAGGTTGAAATATAATTTACAATTTTATTTAAACGCAATTATGTTTGGTTATGATTGCAAAACCACACGATTTGATTGAAATTTAATTTTTCTAAAGATATCAATGATAGACTGAAATTTGCGGAAAATAAATGTAAATTGGTAACAAAGATTCATACTTATTTTGTGGTAATTGTACCTACTCAAATTATTGCAGGATTTTAAAATAAAGCGTTTTTAAAAAAAACATATGATAAGATCCGGTTAATTTATTGATAAAATGTCAAAACGTTTCGTGGGATTCAAATTTGAAAAACGATCATTTGACATATTTTTAAAAATACATATAAAACGTCAGTCTGCGTTTTTGGGTTTGACAACTTTTTCAAGAGAATCTTTGCTACTTAATATGCAAGAAATAATTCAATGTCCTCTTCATCAAATCTTTAGCATTCTGTTGACTCAAGAACTACCTTATAACAACTAAATTTTAATTTTTCATTAGAATAAAATAAAACAACAAAACTAAATTGACACTCGAGATTATTTAAATAAATTACATGTCTACATGGTAGGTATTTTAGAATAAATAAGTTTTATTTAATTAACTTTTGGGGATGCTAGGCTAGATATTTTATTCAAGAAGACGATGGACTCAGTGATGGCGTCTTCTTTGTAATTTTCATCAGCACTCTCCCTCTCGAACGACGGCATAATCTGAAAAAAGAAGAAGAATATTTGAAAAAAAAAATAGATAACCACGTTTTATTTTAGATCTTTACCCTTAGTACCAGTTGCACAACATGAGTAAAATAAAGTTTACGGAAAGTATTTTAAAGAGTGATTTTCCACAAAATCTGCCGTTTTTGTTTCTTACACTTTATATATATATATATATATATCAGGCTTATTTATTTTTAATTGCACATGATAAGAGAGCGCTGTTTTTGTGTGTGTCACACCTCAAGGGCCCTCTCCGATCACGGATAAGACTTTTTGAAAAGGTGCGTCTTAAGAGCTCCGCGAAATAATTTATGGTCTTAGCAAAAGAGTTAGAGTGTTGAAGAAAATCATGTTCAAACAAACAAAAACGTCAGATTTTGGGGAAAATCACTCTTTAATACTTTCCGTAAACTTTACTTCACTCAAGTTTTGCAACTCGTACTCAGGGTACTGTGCATAGAAGCTTATTGACGACCCAATGCTAACAGACAACCTGCAAAAATCCTTCGAGCATGGAAAAAGGGTAAGAATTCTCGTCTCTTTGATTATTAGTAACACGGTGCTGGTACAGAAAAAATATCCCCTGAATTTTGCAAATAACTCTGAAGAAAAAAATACTCTTCGTTTAAAACGCTGCTTTTTTTTCATAATTGTTGTAAATATTGCAAATTAAAAAGGTTTTCGGTCCTTATAACACCATCACGTAAACGACACCAAGCTTTCATGTTTCGGCCCATAGATAAGTATACTATAATACTATGTTTCGACCTCTACAAAATTTAGGAATTATTTAGTAGTAATTATTAGGTTGTACAAAGGAACCTGTAATCCCTAGGTAACGTGTTAATGTTATCAAGGTGGATATTGATGGGGTTGCGTAGAAGGTAGGAATGCAATTAAATAGTTCTCGCAGACCAACAGGTAGGCATCAACCCATTTGCGAAACATCGTGACTTATTGCCAACTCTCTTCAACTTAACATCGTAATGATAATTAAAAAAAAAAGACGAAACCACATATTGAAAAACCTGGAGAAGATTGGAGGAGACTTACGGAAGTTCAAAGAAGAAGAAATTTACTTCAAATGTTTTATCAAAAAATGTGTTTAATAAAAAATATTTTGTGTCATTTTGTATGGCCATGAGTATTTTTTCCTAGAAAACAATTTAGGACACTTAACAAAAACAATTCATTAATAGATATTCTTGGAAAAGACACAAAAACAAACGATCAAATTGAAATCCTGTGCGGGAGACTCCCTAGATTCTAGAGACTCTAGGGGTCTATGACACTTGTTGTAGTGCCGCAGAGGTGTACGAGCTTGGTCGTCGCTACATAGCGCCAATACTCAAGCAAGACCCAGTAGCTGTAAGGCTGGATGGACCTTTGGTGACCGGTCATTGGTAACGGTTTATGAATTTTTCAACCCAGCGAAGAGCAAATTTGAAAATATAAATGGTATATTTTTTGTGCTCCGCCGGGATTCGAACCCACAACCTTCCCATTCAGAGTCCGCAGTGTTACCACTGAGCTACGGACCGGTCAGATTACAGTTTTGTATAAATAAATCTATAAGTGAAGAGGTTCTGAAACATTTTGTTTAATCGTTCGTATATTTGTGATACCGTCCTTGGATAAAACAAAATAAACTTGATGAAGTAGAGGGCCTACACAAAAATCTCCTATTTCCTCGTGTCAAATGCTCAACCCCCTTCATATTCATGCCTAATGAATGTATCAGAAGAACCCATAGTACGTTGATGCTACTTCAAAGCTGTATTTTTAAGTAGGCTTTTCATGAAGCTTAAAGCAAAACGTGCTAAAACAAACACGCCTAGGTCAGAGTTTTGTCCGTAATTTTAAAAGTAAATCAATGTTACTGAAGGTAATAGAAAATTGCAGGTATCTAATATAATCGAATCTTAGTTGCAAAGATATGTAACATTGGGGATTCACATAATAATATGCATTCTCACAAGCACAAACACTTATAAGTTCGAACTTGCACATGCCGCATGTGAACCTACAACATGAAAACCCAAATTTTGAATGAACATACACCCTGCAACTCTTGCCAACCTTCTCTGTAACAGGGGTGACATTATCAAACTGAAAAATCTTCTACAGCATGGGTGGCCAGCCTCATACCAACGTATAAGTCAAGGGAGCTTGAAGAATATAAAAAAAAAAATGAAAAAAAAAACTAAGGATAGATGATGATAAGTTGATGATTTCTTAATAGCGCCGTTTCGTGATGTAATCTAATCTAATCTAAGCTGCAAAGATATATATCATTTAAGATTTATATTAAATGCATTCCCACAAGCAGACATGTATAATACGCGCTAACACAATATGCCGCATGTGGACCTACAATATAAAAACCCAATCTCAAATGAACATAAGCCCTGCAACTCTTGCCGGCCTTCCCTGAAACAGGGATGACATTGGCAAAGTGAACCATTTTTTTACAGTATGGGTGGTCAGCCGCATACCAACCTATAAGTCAAGGAACATTGTAGTCATTCCAAAGGCGCTTGTGCAAATGATGCCAGAAATTTGGTTGTCTTCAGCGCTTTCCGGAACTTTCCATGGTCCTCTAGCTCTCTCACATGATGTGGCAGGTGGTTCCAGGCCAGAGGATCAGCAACTGCAAATGCACGCTCTCCAAGCATTGTGTTAATCATCTTATCTTAACTATTCTTCAATCTTTGATTTGGCTCCAGTTTCAGCCAATTATAATATAAAGATAGGATTACTGTGAATCCGCTGTGAATGCAGCTTGCCAAAAATAAGTATAAAGATAGAAGTAAAGGTCATTCTTACAAGTGCTCTCCATGCAGGAGGTCATGACCAGGTGGCAGAGGCTGCTGAAGGTCCGCGCCTGCCCGGAGGCGTCCACCCCGCACAGTGGACCATCAGGGGCGTCGGAGCAGGCCACGCGGGGGCAGGGGGCCGTGACCACGTAGCCGGGGACGCTGTCCAGGACTGCGGCGGAGCGGCAGGGCCAAGCCAGCAGGAGTAACCCTGGAAAACATGGTGGAAGATGGTCAATTGGATGTGAGAAAGAAAGAACCGTTAGCCTAAAAGACTCCAAGACAGCTTAGATATACTAATTCCTTATCTTGTAGGTTGGTATGCGGCTGACCGTATATGCTGTACAAAATGGTTCACTTGTCACCCGTGTTTCAGGGAAGGTCGGCAAAAGTTGAAAGTTGTTTTTGTTTTTAAGAAATCCTGTGCGGGAGACTCTAGGGGTCTATGACACTTGTTGTAGTGCCGCAGAGATGTTTACGAACTTGGTCGTCGCTACAAAGAGCCAATTTACTCATGGAATACCCAGTTGTGACCCAGTTGCTGTAAGGCTGGATGGACCTTTAGTGATCGGTCTTTGGTAGAGGCTGTATGAATTTTTCATCCCAGCAAAGAGCATATTTGAAATTATAAATGTTAATTTGAGATTTCGTTTAAATTTGTAGGTTAATAAGAATTTAAATTTTTGATACTTTTTATTGCAGCTTCACAAGAAATGAGAACCAACCCCCCCGGGAGCTGGGAAACCCCCACTTCAACTGAAAGCGGTTGGTGTGAGGCCGGCCCCCTTACCCGTAAAAATAACTCATTTGAAAATGAGTGAAGTGGTAACGATGGCTCCAATCGAACTTAAATTTTGAATTTTAAATCAGAATAACAAGCTTGCAATTTTTTTGTACCATATATTACCTACCTCTTATGCCATGTGCCTGTATGGGATGCACGCCCCTCGTTGATAACAATGTTTTTCTTCACTTAATCTTATCTTAGTTGCAAAAATGCATTATATTGACATTTCAAGTTGACAGTTATCCTTAGATAAACAAACAGGCGCATGGATATTTATGGCAACCCAATAATAACAATAATATCAACACAATTTATTCTTTGAGTTATGTTTTTTGTATAAATCACACATCAAGAGCCCTCTGCCAGCATGGTTGTCACAATAAAAGCTCCAAGTCTCAAGCAAACCTAGGTGATGTGAAATTGATACTTCAGTGGCGGGTCTTGTAGATGAAACTTACAAGCACACAAAGAGCATTTTTGAAATTAAAAATATATTTTTTTACGCTCCGCTCGGAATCCTTTAAATTACAAGTCTGAAGTGTTAACCACTGGACTACGGTACATAATTATAGATGTGAAAAAAGCATACTGAATAAATGTGTGTAAAAAATGCAATTAAAATTTTTGTTCCAGTCCATAGCTCAGTTGGTAGAGTGCTTGCATTCCAAACCGAGAGCTCGGGTTTGAACCCCACCGAGGATGTCAGATATGAATTCCCGTTTCGATGTTTATTTCAAGCCCATAATAAAATACCGACAAGTTTAACTCGGCCTTTACAAGAAATGAGTACCTCGCGAGGGGTCAGGAGCTGGGAAATCTTCACTTCAAATAAAGTGGTTGGCGTAAGGCCGACCCCTTTAACTGTAAAAATAACTCAGCACATGCAACCCCTTCGAGGAGAATTCAGCTTTAGATATTTTTCATGGAACATCTACAATCTAAGTTGCAAAGATATTTTAAATTTAAGATTTATACTACATGCATTTCCATAAGCAGACACGTATAAATTCGCATTCACACATGCCACATGTGGATTAATTAATAAAAAACCCAATCTTAAATGAACATAAGCCCTGCAGCTCTTTCTGATCTTCCCTCAAAACATCCCTATTTCAGGGAAGGTGGCAGTGTCAAATTGAACCGTTTTTACAGTATGGGTGGTCAGTTTCATACCAATCTTTTAGTCAAGGAACGACAATCATAATGTCGACATTATTATTTATATCCATCAATTCACAACTCGACAGCTTAGAAAATCAAAGCTATTTCTATGAATTTCTGATAACGATATCTCTGTGTCTAAATAAATCATCATGTACTGTCGCTTTATGGTTTTATTTTTAGCAATACCGCTTAGAAATCATCCATTTTACTAAATGATCATTAAAATTACTAAATAATTATTTAGATGCTCTTTTAATGAACATTTAATAAAAGTAGGACTCTAAAATTTATTTTTAAAAATGGGCGTTATCAAGACGCGACTCTTACCCACTACAGATAATATTAATTAAAATATTTACAATAAATTAATTAAAATTTGTCTTCACAAAGAAGTACTAAATGTTTAATTTTACTTATCTTCTTACAAGCCAGTGGCGAAACTTGAAAATTCCTTCAAAGGCAATTATACAAAAAGGCGTTGAATTCAGAAGGTTTTTGTTGTTGTCATTTTTTACTTTGTAAAAATATGCACAAAAATATATTTTTGTTTTCCAAGAACCGATCAAAGAAAAGTCTATCTCGATCTATTTTATAAAATAAAGAAGTATGAAAAAAAAACCACTTTTAATATAAAATGTTTTCAGAAAAATCCATAGAAGTGTTTTTCATAAAATTCAATAACAAAAGGCAAATAAACTTGAAAAATTATTTCAAAACATTTTATTTTGTAAATACAACATAAGAATATTTATCAGTAAAACATTCCAGATTTTCATGGAATGAAAAATGAAAAAAATGAAATATAAAGATGTATAAAATCACATTTATTTGAATCTTTCAAGCGAAATTCAGCTTTCTAGAATTGCTCATAAATGTTATTTTTTCAAATCACTTTGTTAGATCTTCAAATATTTCGCCTTTCCATCGCAATTGTATTGTCTACGTGATTTCTAACATACACATTATCAGACTTGATAAAATGTTGTTTTTTTAAGGCACGTCAATGGCAAAGTATTTTTTTTTCATGATAATTTATTAAATTATCTTTTTTTGCAAAAACACATTTTACGTTAATAAATAAATCATCAAAACAATAATAAAATCGCACGCTTCTTTTTGATATTGATAAAAATGTGCGCATTACATTTTTTTCTCATTTAATATTTTTATTTTACACATTTTTAATCGTTACAAACAGGATATCAAAACTTCAACTATCCTAATCGTGTTGTTTTAATAACAAAAGGCTTTAAGCTTTTGTGCATTTCAAATTTAAATGTATTTAAAATGCATAGGTTTGAAATTTACTTTCTTTTTCATTCAATAAATATTTTTGAAAAGGATATAAATAATATCACACATTTGCCATGAAAAATGTTTGAAGATATTTAAAACAAATTGAATGACATTAATTGCCTTATTTTGTGATAGATATTTAAAAAATATGATGATTTTAGTTACTTAATAATGTAATCACACTTTTCAAAGGTCAAAAATTAAAGACGATAAGC
The DNA here is from genome assembly GCA_951799405.1 of Agapetus fuscipes. NCBI lineage: Eukaryota > Metazoa > Arthropoda > Insecta > Trichoptera > Glossosomatidae > Agapetus > Agapetus fuscipes. The sequence goes on along the minus strand of OX637342.1, from coordinate 4,506,642 downwards.
CTAAATGTATTTTCTTGAATGATGCAATTTGGTAAAATTGATAAATGTATACATAGTATGATTCTTTTGACATAAATTTCATGACATTATACCTCATAAAAAGAATATCGAAATGCATTGAAAATAAAATGTTTTATTCACTAACTACATAAAAAATAATTTCATCGCCACTGCATATTTAATCAATGTAAAAAACATAGATTTTAAGTGAAATGCTATTAATCCTGAAAATAAAAATGAGTAACAAGATTTAAGCAATTTTATTATTGTGTCAATTATTTCTAAAATATATATCAAAATAAGATGAAGGCATTTAAATGATCAGAGACAATTTTTATTTTAACCTTTTGTTAAAAAAATTTAATAACTTACCAAATATTAAAATAAAACACAATTTCATCTTGCTCATGGTGAACCACAAAAAAAGGAGAAAAAACAACACTTATTTAAATTAAAGAAATACAAATATCACACAGTTTCTCGGAATTCTTGTCCAATTATTCAAAAAAATACAATCACCGTTTTTATTTTTTTATATTCAAATTATCGTTTTTGAATTCATAATAAAAACTCAATTAAAATGTACTTGCACTAAACAATGATTACTAAATTCCGACGTAAACCGTTGAATTACTTTTTATTGCTTCAGATATATTGTATGATATATTTTTAAGATCTATTTTCTTTATTTAATGAAATAATTTATATTGTAGAATTTCTCACAATTAGCTTAATGTCTAATTTAGTGATTTATTTTGTGGTTAGGTTATCTTTTAATTACTTTATTGGTTAGCTTAATGATTTATTTTGTAGTTAGCAATTGCAATCGCATCTAAGTTTACTCGACCGCTGTGCACTGTGCTTCGGGCGATTTGAACTGTGCGTGGATTCGAACCGACACCACCCAGTTGGCACCAGTAAATGGTTCACTTCCGTATCCTGGAGATAAGGCTTCTGAGTTCTGTGGGCCAGGCCGTGAGAGCCTAAATTGTTTTTTTGCTGACACACCAGTTGTGACTAAATTAACGCGATACGCAGGAGGAGAAAAAAATGTACTTATTTTTGGAATGCTAACCCCGCGGTGACCAACAAAAATCGCATTCAAAATATTATTTACATTTCAGACAACGCGGTTTCTTTTCCATCTAGCCTTGCAGCAACTGGGTACTTGTGAAAATCATCCCGTACACAATAAGGCCGGAACATTTTTGAATTCGGAACTTATGAGATATTTTCATACATTCAATAACAATAGTAACAAATTCTGTTGCCATGGTGATTTTATGGTTTCTATGGTAATAAGTACAAAGCTTTAAGATGGAGTTGAGACACTTTGCTTTCATAGTAAACGAGAAAATAATTTCATATGTTTTGAGCGAGACAGCACTATCAACAATGTATGGTGTCAAAGACGGTGCATTATTTCGATTGGAACTTAATCACATTCATAGCCCCTCCGTTGAATTACTACCTCCATGTTAGCTTCATTATTTTTTCTATTGATTGAATATTGTCTAACACTAAGCCCTAATGGATTACATCGATTCTATTACCTAAAGCCATAAATCTGTCTAAAATTCATTTTGGGGTCTTTGAAGCCCTGCTAGCGTCGCGTCGCACAATTGGAAATCGGACCCCTCTGGTTGGCTGGGGCTGGACCTTGTAAGCCGCGCTGTAGCGGTTCCCAGGCGTCTGCCTGCTCTGGCGATAACGAGGCGATAAGGAGTGAACTGTTGAACGGAAGCTGATAATATTACAATGGTACCCTCCGTACTCGGCACAGAATGGGCTTCACAATTCCGATACAAATTGAGTGTGAAGGGAATTTGATTTACAGCAAGTTCAACGTTTATAGCACATGCACGCTCGGCTGAAACTGGAGCCAAAGCAAGGATTGAAGAACCTATAAGAAGAGTTAACACAATGTTTGGAGAGCGTGCATTTGCAGTTGCTGGTCCTCTGGCCTGGAACCACCTGCCACATCATGTGAGAGAGCTAGAGGACCATGGAAAGTTCCGGAATGCACTGAAGACAAGCAAATTTCTGGCATCGTTTGCACAAGCGCCCTTGGAGTGATTACATCACGAAACGGCGCTATAAAGAAATCATCAACTCATCATCATCATCATCATCATTGTTGAGGTGACAAACTAACATTGCTTTTCATAAAATAATATCGTTTTAAAAGGTGTTATTCACACACAGAAAATCCATTGCTCAACAGCCACCTAACATCAATTTTACAAACAAAAACACTATAATTCATGCATCAGCTACAGATCAAAAGTGTTGTGAATAACCCTGAAAGAGTTTTAAAAAAAACAGGTTATTCTTACTAGAAGCACTGTTTATTTTCACTTTTTTATGTATAAAATTTCAAATGTTTTTGGTCTTCGACCGATCATTTCGTATTTCCTCTTACATAGTAAGCAGTGTTAAAAGAGTAACAATAAAAAATAACTTGTTCTTGCCTTTAAATTCCTTTCAAATTATAATGATTTTTTTCAGTTTACACAAAGCATTACAAAAATAGAAAAACTATTGATTTATCTGCTTCAAAACAAGCTTAGAATATTCAAAAACTCTATGCAGTTAAGGTTTTTTGTCACATGTAAGAAAATCGAGAAACTATTAAATACCCACTACTTCGATGCGCTTACACAGAAAGCTCCCTAGAAGTGACAAAGATCACAAAATTACGCTTTGTTTATTTCACCAAAATAATTATTATCATCATCACATGGGTCCAGCCTAACGCCAACCACTTAAATTGAAGTGGAAGTTTCCTTACACTCGAGGGGGAAATACATATCGAAACTGGGAATAATTTCTGACACCTATGGAGGGGCTTGAACCCTAGCTCTTTAGAAAACGCATGGAAAGCAAGCATTTTACCAACTGGGCTGTCGATTGGTTCTGTTATACGCCACTTAAAAAAGAAGGTATCGCTTTATACGACACTGTTTATTATGTGTGCGTGGTTTGAAACCTTTATGAAACATGGAACTAAGCTGGGACCATAGATATGTAAGTATACTATAATACTATGGCTGAGACATGAAGCAGGGCGCAAACTTGCCCTGGGATACTTTATGTATGTACTAATCTCTGATAAGTTATTCCATGCAAACAACAAGTCCATAGAAATGTTGTGTCTGATACTGCGCATAATTATTGTGTTGATGTAGAAATCAAGGAGAGAACTGAAAGACACGTCATAAGATAAGTGTAACGAATTCTTTCAAACATTTTTTTTTTGTTTCTGGTGACCGATCTTTGGTAAAGGTAGATTTATTTTTTGAGCCCAGCGAAGAGCAAATTTGAACAATGAAATATTTTTTTTGCTCCGCCGGGATTCAAACCAACTACCTTCCAATCACGAGTCTGAAGTGTTTACCACTAGACTACGGACCGGTCATACCCCTTATACAAAGCATCGCATAAATTCTCCGCTATGAGTCATGACGTAAATCGAAAAATGTATTAAAGATACAAAAGGACAACTAGTTAATTGATTGAGTTTTCATACGCTACGCTACTAACGCTACGCTACTAACGCTACGCTACTAACGCTACGCTACTAACGCTACGCTACTAACGCTACGCTACTAACGCTACGCTACTAACGCTACGCTACTAACGCTACGCTACTAACGCTACGCTACTAACGCTACGCTACTAACGCTACGTTACTAACGCTACTAAGCTAAACATATAGTTTTAACTTCTTGTCCCGTTTTTTCCGGAGGGGTCACATGTGTAGAGTAGAACCTATTTATTTTTACATATTAGGGGACTGGCCTTACGCCAACCACTTCAGTGAAGGGGGGGCTTCCAGCTCCCAAGCTCCCGAGGGTGTCAATGTCAAAGGTAAGCGTGTGAATGGATTCAGACAAGAAAAAGACAAAGAAATGCATGAAGAGAAGACGGAATATGAAGATAATGTACAAGAACAGAACAAAATCAGACTGAGGACGTATTCTCTACCCCTAGCGTAATGGGGGTTTGATACAAGCACAAGAATGTAGGAAGTAAGTACCTATTCAGCATTAACTTACTTCTAATGAAATTTAAGCATCCACAATAACAGCTAATGTTTATCATGCGAGTGTTTAGTTCACAAATAGCGCTGATTCAGTGTTGATTATTCTAGGTTCAATTCAACATGTAGGTATCTGTACAAATAAGATAATGTTTGAATCAACTTCCATATAATGATGTCATCGAACAGTGGTTATAATATTATTATGTCACGTAAGCAACTAAAATAATTATCTAAAGGGAACAATAATACTGATAGAGAATTTTTTCTAGCTAAATTTTCTTATTTTAAAGACCATAAAACAGGAGTAAGTACTGCCTCAGTAGTTGTCATTTAGAATCCACTTATTATCTATAACTAAGTTGAAAAGAAAAAAACGCAACGCAACTAAGCTACACATATAGTGTAACTTCTTGCCTGCGTTATCCCCGAAGGGGTCGCATGTGGCGCTTAGGGACCTATTTATTTTCACAGGTAAGGGGGCCGGCCTCACACCAACCACTTAAGTTGAAGTGGGGGTTTCCTAGCTCCCGGGAGGGCTGGTTCTCATTTCTTGTGAAGGCTGAGTAAACTTTTGAGATCGAACCCTTGCTCTCGGCATGGAATGCAAGCATTCTACCAATTGAGCTATCGACTTGTTTACGAGCTTGATCGTCGTCGCTACAAAGCGCCAATTCTCAAGCAAGACCCAGTTTCTGTAAGGCTGGATGGACCTTTGGTGACCGGTCATTGGTAAAGGTTTTATGAATTTTTCAACCCGGCGAAGAGCAAATTTGAAATATAAATGGTATATTTTTTGTGCTCCGCCGGGAATCGAACCCACAACCTTCCCATTCAGAGTCCGCAGTGTTACCACTGAGCTACGGACCGGTCAAAAGAGATATATATATATATATATATATAACATTTGAAATTCATTTTAAATGCATGCCCACAAACAGGCACGCGTAAGTTCGCGCCCACAAATGCGGCATGTGTACACACAAATTAAAATCCAAACCTCAAATGAACACTACAACTTTTGCCGACCTTTCTTGAAACAGGGAGGACACTGGCAAAGTGAACCATTTTTATAGTAGGTATGGTTGGGCTTCCGTTTGAATTTACCCAAGATTTTCTTTTACAGTTGATCAGAATATTTTCTCGTAGCGTTTCGTGAAAAGAAAACATTTGGTTTGGTCTGTTGGCTCATTCGTAATAATGTATTGAAGAAATATATGGAGGTCACAGTTCAGGAGATTGTAAATATATTATTATGAGACAAAAATAATTATAATGATAATGTATATTATAGGTTGCTATCACTGAAGGCGCATTCTTATATTATAGAGGTGATTACAATGAATTATTATTGTTTTAAAGTATAAAAAATAATTTGTTAATTGTCGGATATCTTCAAACAAAAAATGTAATCTTCTGTAACAGTATCTTCTCATTTTACGTGTATAATATTGTTTTTTTCTATGCATTTTTATGTACGAGTATGTTTCCCATAGACTCATTACCTAGTCTACTAATTTTATTAAAATTTTCAGGGAACATGTAAAATATTCTCGGAGTGGATCGAATGAAGTTCGATCAGATAACATAAAAAAAAAATGTTCGTCTTTTTTCATATTCAATGCATGAAAAAAAATGTTCTGGATGCCTAGCTAAGCTGATGCATATGTATATTTAACATTTTTTACAGAAAACGTGTAAAATAACTGCCCTAAAAATATAATGAAAACATTATTTTGGCCCAGTATTGCGTGGCTGCTCCCATTACATGTGGAAATACATTTATTTCATATGCCCAAATGGCGTAGTGAAACCCGCCGGGTACTTCTACTTGTGAGATATATTGTAAAAAATACTCATGATGCAGATGATACACTGAGAAAGTGTTGGTCTAGAAGAGATTTGAAGAGAAAAAAAAGAGACCTAGAAATGTATGAGTTGATCAAATTGGTGAAATAATCAAAATTAAGAGGGGATTTACAAAAAAGAAATGAACGACAAATTTGATGGATATGAATGAAATAAATAAGGTATGCAATTATTTGAAGAAAGAGAGGCAAAGCTGCAGAGGCTCTGTCCCCCTCAAAGGGAATGACGACACAGTTACAGTTGCAGCAAGTAATGAATGTAACTGTGACAAAAGTAAACTAAAAATATATTTTACCCCAGAAGTGGGAACCTGTGAATTCTCATGAATTATTTATGAAACTTGCAAGACACAAATTTTTATTCATATTTTCTTTCAGACTTATATGGAAAAGTTCAAGTATAAAATACCCATTTCGGATTGCTTTAAAACTATCTATAATCTGAGTTGCAAGGATAAATTAACATTTAAGGTTCATATTTGATGCTCGTAGAAAAGGAGCCACGTGTAAATTTTACGCGCTTACACATGCCACATGTGGATTTATAACGTAAAAACCAAATTACAAGCTTTGCAACTCTAAGCGACCTTTCCTGAAACAGGGGTGACATTGCCAAAGGGGTGATAACCAATTTTTTTTTAGTATGATTCCTTGCCTTATAGGTTGGTATGAGGCTGACCACCCGTACTGTAAAAAATGGTTCACTTTGCCAATGTCACCCCTGTTTCAGGGAAGGTCGGTAAGGTCGCAGGGCATATGTTCATTTGAGATTGGGTTTTTTTATATTGTAGGTCCACATGCGGCATGTGTGAGCGCAAAATTATGCGTGTCTACTTGTGGGAATGCATTTAATATGAATCTCAAATGATACATATCTTTGCAACTTAGATTTAGATTACAATCTGTAAGTCAAGGAAGAAAACTGAATAAAAATAAAAATAAACTTCTAGCATTAAAATTTAAAGCGAAAATAGCAAATCAACCGCCATTTCTTTTGGTCCTTGCATCCCATGCTTGACCATCCATGCTGAAAAAAAAGGTTCACTTTGCCAATGTCACCACTGTTTCAGGGAAGGACGGCAGGGTGTATGTCCACTTGAGATTGTGTTTTTATGTTGTAGGTTCACATGCGGCATGTGCAAGCGCGAACTTGTACGTGTCTGCTTGTGAGAATGCATTTAATGTGAATCCCCAATGTAACATATCTTTGCAACTTAGGTTATATTAGATTAGATAAGCATCGTTACTTCTTTCATTTCATTCAGAATCATAATCGTAATATCCGTGGTAAAATATATTTTAAAAAGTTTTGTTCACCACAGGAAGATGGCACTTTATTTTTTTAATTTAATTACAATCAAATTACAAAGTACATACTTATAATATTGCAAAAATAATCCTGGTAAGATATAAAATATTAATATTAGCTTTCATTATATTTATACAGATGTCGTTTTCATTATTAAGAAATATATAGAAGTAATCACTCACAGTAAATTTTCATTTTATTTTATGTGAGGGTGCTTGTAACGTTCGTCCCGCAATTATGAAAATGGAAGTCTGAGAGGTTTTTATTATTTTCAGCCCCCCGAGATGTTCTAGAAATTTATATTTTCATAAATTTAATACTTAAACTCATATTTTACAGGAAAATAAATTTTCCCCCGGTGGTATATTTTCTTAAATTGTAGATTATAGTTTCTTATATCATAGTCACTTACGATGACGATTTGTAGAGCGCCGTTTCGTGAATACTCTCACTGCAAGGGTGCTTTCAGGCTTGACGCGGCGGTGAAGAAATGGGTTTTCCTTCCCTTCTTGAAGCTCTGGATCCCTTACTTGGCGCGCACTTCTGGGGGCAGCTGGTTCAAAGTGGACGGTCCCGCAACGGCGAAGGCGCGGTCTCCGTACACTGTGCTTCTTTTTCTGCATTGTGTTCTGACAGAGGTAAGATCCTTGACAAATGGCTTGGTATAAGGCTGACCAGTGACGACCCAAATCGTAATAAAATAGTTCACTTTGGCAATGTCTTCTCTGTGTTGCAGGGCTTATGTTGATTTGAAATTTGTTTTTATTATTATCTTGTAAGTAAACATGTGCCATATGATGCAGCATGTGTATATTTAAAATATTTATTGTTATTTGTTAAAAATATATTCAATGTTGCACAAAGAAAAATAAAGTTTTTCATCACGAGTTGGTTTATTGTCTCGAGCGCTTTCGGAGTGTTATCACACAGTTATCAAGATGACATGTGTATATACTCTGAGAGTGCTCGTTCTTGGACTTTTGTACCCTCGTTTTTTATTTTCCTTGACTTATAAGTTGGTATGAGGCTGACCACCCATACTGTAAAAGATGGTTCACTTTTCCAATGTCACCCCTGTGTCAGTGAAGGTCGGTAAAAGTTGTAGGACTTATGTTCATTTGAGGTTTGGATTTTATTTGTGAGTACTCATTCAGCATTTGTAAGCGCGAACTACACGTGTTTGTTTTTGGGCATGCATTTGAGAACTTTAAATGAATATATCCTTGCAACCTAGATTATTATTATCATCCCCTCAAATACAGGCCACAGACATTTCTGTCGTATTGCAAGTCCTATCCATTCAGCACACCTTTGGGTTAGGGATTCAAGAAGCTGCCTTCTTCCTTAGATTCTTTTGTAGAACCTCTTTGTTTATCAAATCGCCACCTTAAAGGTTAAACTAAGATTAACTGATTTGAGAAATCTTGGATTAAACCTTATATTGAGTGAAGCTTATCATAGTACCTAAGTAAACTAATTATAAGGAAAAACTCATGAAAAACTTATTTATTCATCTTCTTTTCGGATTTTCACACTTTGAAACCATCAAATCTAATCTAATATAAGCTGTAAGGATATATATCATTTAAGATTTATATTAAATGCATTCCCACAAGCAGACATGTATAATTTCGCGCTAACACATGCCGCATGTGGACCTACATTATAAAAACCCAATCTCAAATGAACATAAGCCCTGCAACTCTTGCCGTCCTTCCCTGAAACAGGGGTGACATTGGAAAAGTGAACCATTTTTTACAGTATGGGTGGTCAGCCGCATACCAACCTATAAGTCAAGGAACACACTTGACAAATTACATTTTTTAAATCAATAAATAATAATATATACATGGACATAAAAAAAAGTAAAACATAAAACCAATTTCACTTTAACAAACCCTAGCCGCCAACATTACAGATCAACCGCCATTTCTTTCTATCCTTACATACTTCTTTCATTTCCTCCAGAGTCATAACCTTCTTCATACCAGCTCTTCTTTTATTATGACTCTGGATAAACCATGTTAGCTTAATATGTCACTTACTCAATTTTAGCTTTTTAAGTGTTAATTTGTTATTTGAATATTATTAAGTATGAATCATAAAAGCTACAAACCTTTCGTGTAAGTTTTAATTAGCGACACTTACATTAGTTGTTTACATATGAACATGATTATATACTAAAACTTGTTTTCAAGGAAAAACATGTGAGTGACAATGAACATGTGTAAGACATTAATTAATTTAAAAGCATAAAAGTATACAGTGTTCTTTTATTTTTTATTTATTTTTATGTAACACAATTTCCAGCATAATCTTTTATTGAAACAACCAGTCGTTGCTTGCTATATAAATGTATAAATGAAAAGGGTTAAAAATTAAGATATCTTAGAATAATATAAAAAGCAACAAATATCATTTTTTTAAGGTTTGTGTCTGGCAATCTGAAAATTCATTGAATAAAATATATTTTTTTCATCACGAGCTGGTTTAATTAATCGATCGCTTTTGGAGTATTTCGGAGGTACCGGCCACCCCTAGTGGAACGGCGGCAGGATATAGTAACAGTAACAGTCACGTGTCCTCTTGATAACGGTGTGATAACACTCTTAAATATTAAAAAAAAACAATGTCCAGTTTTCATAGGACACATTGGTCCAGTACACATACAACCATTGATCATGTGAAATTACCTCTGATGGACATAAGACAAACAAACACTAAGGAGACGATATGTGGTACTTGGCAACCAATAACAAAATATTAGTTATCCTTTTTTCTAGCTGCCCTGCCGTATAACGACGCAACTTTGTTGACTATATGAAATACGCGTATTCCATCTAAGTTATAATGCAAGCAACCGGAGAAGAATAACAAGGTAAATAATGAAGTAGAAAATGCACTAAAGAAACAAGATAATGGGATTTCCATATTTTCTAAGAATCATAATAAAAATGGTAGTATCTCGGGGATTCCCTGCCTAACAAATGTACACACTAAACTAACAGTAGGTTAGTGCTTAGTAGGTAAGTAAGTAACTTACGGAGGCAACTTGGAAGCTGAATAAAAAACAAATAAATACTGATAACCCGTTTTGTTTATAGTGTTGTGCCGAGGAACTGAACACTTTATTATATTCATACGTATAATATTAGGTTTGCATAGTTTTGTGTCCTTATGGACTCCTTGGAATCCTTATGGACTTCTTAACTACTCAACCGATTTTAATCAATTTTTCAGGCAATCTGTAAAATAAATTTGGAATTGATCCTATGAAGTTTGGTGCTAAAAAATAATTTTGGTGTTAATCGAATAATAAAGAATTCTCTATACTTTCTATATTTTCTAGCAACTCGGTTGGTAAGCTCTGAAACCACCCAAGAGAAGAAAACCATATTAACATCAAGATGAATATTGAATATTTTGGGATGGTTTGTTCATAATGATGAAATGATGAAGCAACGTCATTTATTTTGCATTTTTAACCAGACTGAGCGACAGCAGCGCGTGGCAGCTGGTTACATTTATCAAGTTTTATAAGCAACTTTCAAAAGTGTTTTCCCTGAAATCCTATCACCATTTTTGCTATTTTTTTTTTATGAAGAGAAAAAAAGTACTTACCATAACAAAGATTTTTTTAGTAGTAGAATGAAATTTGATCCATTTATTTGAGATTCGGGATCTAATTTCAGTTCTATTGAGAGAGAAAAGATATTTGTAGTAAAATCAATATAGTAATAAGTATTACATACTCTATGACGAGTAACATATTTTATGCGTGATATTTTTTCTAGATTGTAGGTTATTTTGGGTCTGCTTTTTGGCTAGTTTATAATCGCATAAAAACTTATTTTACCGTATATCTGTGACACTTCTTCATCTTCTTTTTGTACCACTTCTGTCGAAGATCGGCGATCATCATGGCTATTTTGACTTTAGATGCTGCGGCTCGAAACAGGGACTTGGTGCTTCTGCTGAACCACTGTCGCAGGTTTATCAGCCACGATGTCCTTCGGCGTCTCTGAGATCTTCTCCCCTCAATCTAAACCCTGAATGATAAGATGAAGGAGACGGTACTTCTCATTTCTCATAATGTGACCGAAGTACATAAGCTTTCTCTGCTTAATGGTAGGCAGGAGCTCATTTGTAGTGCGCATTCTGTGACACTGCTAACACAATTAATTTATTGTAAGATGTATTTAAGTTTTACTTTCACTGCTTACAATTTCGCAACATGATAATTTCTTTTTATCAGTGACTTGCGTGACTGGTGACGCAGCGTCTTGCCCATCACTAGAGTACAATCTTGACCTGAGAAAATTCTTCGATGTCACCAATAATCTATACTACAACATATAAAAAAAATACTATTTATAAAGCCTGGGCTACGTGCTTTTTGCTGTATTTGTTGACTGAAATAGTGTTGTATAAAAGGCCGGGTGGGAAGGTTGTGGATTGATATTGTGTTACAAAAGTGAACTTTACCTGTGATACGTATTTTTTAATTTATAAAGTAAAAATGGCAAAGTCAACATTCACTTTCTTTTTATGTGGTGAGTCTATGCATTTGTTATTTAGATTATTTTTGTTGTTGAAATGTCAAAGCTAATTGTCTCGTCTTTAATGCAGGTAAAAAAAATGTGCGTACACTTAAATAATTAAATACTTGAACAACGTAAGTACTTAAGGGGTTTTAATATATTTTTGTGTGTTTTACTCTAGGTATCATGTACTATTTTTTGTTAGAAAGAGTGAACCACAGTCAATACGTCCAAAGCCTTTATGAATACAAGATTATACAAAATTATTAATAAAATTGTTCCAACTTAAAAATTACTGCACAAATGTAGGTACTCTAGAGCTAAGGATTTATAAGTGCCTATTCTACTGTAAACATTTGAAGTAAATTCTACTTTTTAAAAATATCGACGTTTAAAAGGCAGTAGGGCATAAGCGACATAAACTAAATTGTCAGGAGAGCAGTTTAAAGTTTGAGATTGCAGAAAAATGGCATAATTTTATCATATCGTTAAAATCAAAACAGCTCTAAAATAAAAAAAAAGCATTTATCGGCATTGCTATTAATGTGGTTTTACGATTTTTTTATGTCACAAGCGTCTTTAGGACAAAAAATGCCAAAATCTTGTCGGTTACGCCAAAACCATACTTCGAAAACGCAGTTGTTTGCTTGGGCATACACAACACAAAAATATCGTAGAGCTATGGGAGTTAGCGCATTAAAAGAGCGGAAATTTCAAGTAGGATAAAATTCATAACTAATTTTTGACCAAAATGTCGCTTATTGCTTACTACCTTTTAACCGTCGATATCTTTAATAATCATCTGTCTCCACATTTTTTTGCATGCCTTCTTTTTGTATGCCTTAAACGACGAAACCCAACATATTTTTTACGATTTCAAAAATACAAAGATGCTCATAGAGAAAATGCAACTTAAATCAATATTTGCTGTATTTATTCCAACATCAAAAATGCATAAAAGTAACCACAAGGTCATTCAAAATTAATATAAATTAACTGTTACCAAGTAACAATTGAATTTAAGCTGGAATACCGGTATTCTAACATGTTTATTGTGTAGGAATAACTTTAAACTAATTAAAACAACGGATATTTAATAATCCATGATAGGATCGGTCCGTAGTCCAAGTGGTAGCACTTTGGACTCGTAACTGGAAGGTTGTGGGTTCGAATCCCGGCGGGGCACAAAAAAGACCATTTATATTTGTAAATTTGCTCTTCGCTGGGTTGAAAAATTCATACACCTTTACCAAAGACCGGTCATCAAAAGGTCCATCCAGCCTTCCAACAACTGGGTCTTGCTTGAGAATTGGCGCTTTCTACAGCGACGACCAAGCTTGCAGAGGGCTCTTGAGGTGTGATACACACAAAAACAGCCCTCACCAAATAAATCAGCCTAATTTTTTTTTTTTTTTTTTAGGAGTAGGTACTTTCATTATTACTATCGTATACTCGAATTTCGTTGAAGTCTATAATATACAACAGAGGTGTTTTATGAATATGTTGTCTACGACGCTTACAAAACGTTGAGAACAATTTACGTCTCCCTTTCAATGGAATGTCAAATATACGAAATGCCAAATAATTTGTTTTACCAACTTATAAAAGTGATCATTTCATATATATGTTTTAAAGTTCTCTACAAATATTTAACAACAAAAAATTGGAATATTCTCTTTTTTCCTTGCAAATATAATACCTTTCTAAGCTCGTTCTTCTGGTAGGTACATACTTCATTCTTTTTCTTCTTTTCAGCTTTTTTATTAGTCCAATTTGTGGACCAATCATGGAGTCTTCCAAGTGGTCACAAAAGAATAGTCAGACAAGATCAAGTAGCATTCCCCGAAGATCAAGGAGCCCCGGAAGGTGAAGTGGATGTGGACAACAGATTCTCCTTGGGTTGGATCTTTGGACAAGGCGGCCAGCAGAACAATAACAACCAAGGTCGCCCAAATAATGGTCGTCCAAACAATCCCAACTTCAACAACGGACGACCAAACAATGGACAGAATTTCCCAAATAATAATGGACAGAATCGTCCGGGACAGAATGGAAACCAACAATTTCCAGGAAATGGGCAGAATGGGAATCAACAATTTCCAGGAAATGGGCAGAACGGGAATCAACAATTTCCAGGAAATGGACAGAACGGGAATCAACAATTTCCAGGAAATGGACAGAATGGAAATCAACAATATCCAGGAAATGGACAGAACGGAAATCAACAGGGTCAAGGAAATGGACAAAACAGACCTGGACAGAATCAGCAACAGCAACAAAGGTTAGTTTATTTTTTGTTTTAGTGTAAAAGTTTTTTTTCTTAAATATAGTTTTAAAAATGTAATTTGTCGTGTATGTTCCTTGACTTATAGGTTGGTATGCGGCTGACCACCCATGCTGTAAAAATGGTTCACTTTGCCAATGTCACCCCTGTTTCAGGGAAGGACGGCAAGAGTTGCAGGGTGTATGTCCATTTGAGATTTGGTGTTTGAGGTTTATGTTGTAGGTTCACATGCGGCATGTGCAAGCTCGAACTTGTACGTGTCTGCTTGTGAAAATGCATGTAATGTGAATCTCCAATGTAACATATCTTTGCAACGTAGATTAGATTAGATTAGATTAGATTAGAAATATGTATAATCCAAATGCTCAAAATTGTACACACCGATGAATATGTATCATTATGTTAGAAACTGTCACTGTTCCTAAGTCGCCATTCCGCTGGAGTTGAACAAAGCGTTGGCAAAGTCGTCCACATTTCTTCCTATCCTCGCATCCTCGAACCACTCTCGACTCAAGTTTTCCATTGAATTTATTTCTGTAAAATTCATTACGTTGATCCCATTTTTTAACAATTTCACCAATCTTATAACGTCATCCTTTTCCTTGGTTTCCCAATTCTCTTTTTACTTTTTACATTTCCTCTGCAAATTCCCTTCATTACTCCTTCGTCATCCATTTTTTCTATATTCACATCAAAATATTTTGTACCTTTTCTTTCACATCTTCTGTCAGCTTCTAATTTTCTTTTAACCATTTTGTCAAAGATGTAGGTATATTTTATTTAAAAAAATAAGTATTTAGATACTTTTTAATTTTATTCAAATTGCAGACATCATATTACCGATACCTACATTTTTTTCCAGATGGTTGAAAAAAAATATAGAAATTTAGCCAAAAAAATTACAATATAAATACTGAAATTATGTAGGCTAGTTGAACAATAACTTTAAAACAAGTCTTGGCTTTATAGTCAGATATAAATAAAGTTTTATTTAAAAAATCTGCATCTTCTATATTTTAAAAATATTGTGACTTTGTATATCTGACTTTTCGATGTCATTTGATTATTGTCCAATATCAATTCATAAGGAAAATTTGTTAAAATATTGATTTCTGACCACACGTGATACTTTATTTTGATGGTTAATTTTATATTACATGATTTCCTACAATCGGTACCAAATCTGCCTTTGGCTATATTTTGTTGATTTAGCAGCCTTATTCAAAATTGATGCTATGAGAATTCACAGCACTTAATTCTTATCCCATTCTACGCGTTTATTCGTTGTACAAAGTTTACGCATAGCATGAGAGGTTTCATAGCGCGGTTTCTAAATCACGATTTTAAGCAATTTTCGTACTTGACCTCCATTATGACCCGAGATTTCACTTGACCCAAAATAATAATGTGTTAAATGTGATAAACAGACCGACTCATGCTAATTTAATAAAACAAACTCATTAAATACAATTAGGTGAAACATAAGACGAAGAGCCCGTTCCAACTTGTCGGGTGTCGGATCCGTATTGTAACGAAATACACTGGTAGATGTTTATTGGTGTACGTGTGTTTTGAGAGAATGTTCTGGCCCAGACGATTGTAATTGTAAGGTGTGTATGTAGGTAGGAAATGGACTCTTCATGAAATAAATATGTCCAGAATCGTCTATACAACTGTGGTAGTGGAAGTTTCTAGGGCAGGCTGGAATGGCCCCTAGGTTCCGCTATAAGAAGGGCGACAATGGGCTGAAGCGAGTCAGTCTTCGAAGCACTCACACAGAGGAGTATCTAGTTACTAGGGCGACCAAAATGGTGTAAAAATAAATGTAATCTGTACGAAATAAATAAGTGTGTTAAAATAAATCTGTTAGAATAAGTCTGTTAAAAATAAATCTATTGTAAGAAAGTCTGTGTAAATAAACTGTATGGCTAACTTGTGTTAAACTTGTGTTTTAATTAAAAGAACCCAGGAAAAACGTAACAATGGTGTCGGTGTGAAGTTTAAAACCAAGTACCAAGTAAAAACTGTGCTTGAGACTTTTGAAAAATATATGTGGACAACATAATAAAAACTGATGAATAAAAAAAAAAAAGTTTTAAATAAAACTGATTAAACTTGAATTAAAAACGATCGTGTGGTTACCCGCTAAAAATTTGATTGAAGTGTGGATAGATAACGTGTTAATAATATTGCGTTAGTGTTTGTAAATACTCATTAGCCGATGACGAAGCAAAGTAAATAATCATTATCTAATATCATTATTTGAAATTTAAAAATATTTTTTGTGTAAAATAATTTGTTTTGAAGTAAATTTAAATTTTTGTTAAAATAAAAAAAATGGCTAAGGTGAACATCAAGGACCTCAAAGTCTCGGAGCTTAAAAATGAGCTTCTGGAGAGGGACCTGGAGACCTCAGGAGGGAAGGCAGCCTTACAAGCACGCCTCATGGAGGCCTTGGAACAGTCAGGCGAAGACCCGGCATATTTTGTCATGGCGTCTGGAGTGGACCGCGAGCGAGCCGTGGAAGAGTTTAAAACAAAGATGGCTGCCAACTTCAAGAGCTTGAGGGAAGACCTAGCTGGTTGGAAGGAGGAGATGGCTAAAAACCTAGCCTTAAAAATGTCGGTGGACACTGATAGTGTAAAATTAAGTGATAATCAGGATGACAAAAAGGCCGATATGTCAACTGAGGATGAGTCATCTCAGAAGTTGGGGAAGGGAGACCTGAAGGCCAAAAACAACGGCCAGCTCAAGGCTGAGGACGCAGCTGACAGCAAAGATGACAAAGATGATGTCAAGTCGGCTGAAAACGGCAAGAGTGACTCGGCCGAGGTGAAGGCTGACAAGGATGCGAAGGAGGAGACGGACGCCAAGGAGGAGGATGAGGACGCCAAGGACAAGAAGGGCAAGGCCAAGAAGGCCAACAGTGTGAAGAAGAAGCCCGCGCCCAAGAAGAAGGCGGAGGAGGCCGTGGAGGAGGCTCCCAAGAAGAAGAAGGCCGTGGAGCCACCGGTGCCCGTGCCCGCGGGCCGGGGCATCCCCATCGACCACATCCCCGACGTGGAGGTGGCCATCTCCAGGTTCAAGATGGAGGACCTCAAGTTCCTGTACAATCAATTGTGCCGCACGAACCTCATCAAGCGCAACAAAAAGAAGTTCAAGGGCTACGAGTTTGAGAAGGACACGCCTGAGCACAAGGCCAAGCTGGAGGAGGTGCAGAAGCTGGAGCCCAAGCAGCTGCGGACGCTGTGCGAGAAGCTGGGCTTGGACAAGAGGGGCGCGCCCACGGAGCTGGCCAGCAGGGTGGTGGGCTTCCTGCTGCTGCCAAAGCAGGCCTCCTCGCACGCCAGGGGGCTGATGAAGGAGAGGCCGGTGACTGACCGCGGCGAGGCCACGGGAGGCAGGCCCAGAAGGTCCGCTGCTGCTATTGTCAAGAGAGGTTACTCTAACGAGGAGTATGAAACAGATCCGGAAACCAAAGTGCGGGGACCCAAAGTCAGCAGGGATGAATTAGGGGATTCAGATGGCTCGTACAACCCGAGTGGCTCCGGACAGGAGGCGGACTCTGACTTTGACCCGTCAGTGGGGGAGGGGAGCGCTCCCTCCCGCAGGCGCCGCGCCCCCGCCCGCAGGGGCTCAGCCAAGCAGAGCAAGCAGAAGGGACGACCCAAGCATGGCGCGGCAGGAAGCCACTCAGCGAGTCAGAGGACGAGAGCAAGAGTGAGAACTCCGCTTCCGAGCAGGAGAGCGGCTCCGACAACCAAGGATTCTGATCCTTTGACGCAGGAGCCGGCGAGCAAGCGGAGCCGAGGAGCGGTGGCTGACCGGGGACGCAAGGCGGCGCCCCCAACCAAGGAAAGGCGCCCATGCCGGCCGCCAAGAGGAAAGCACCCCCCCCCACACCAGCCAGCAATGACGGGCAAAACCCTAAGGGGAAAATTCCGTGGAACGTCATTTTTCCTGACCACTGGATGCAACTGTGGGTCAAACTGCCCGTACCTTCTTAAAGAAAAGACTGTTCCGGGGCGGAACAGCCTAAGGGGGGGATAATGTAACGAAATACACTGGTAGATGTTTATTGGTGTACGTGTGTTTTGAGAGAATGTTCTGGCCCAGACGATTGTAATTGTAAGGTGTGTATGTAGGTAGGAAATGGACTCTTCATGAAATAAATATGTCCAGAATCGTCTATACAACTGTGGTAGTGGAAGTTTCTAGGGCAGGCTGGAATGGCCCCTAGGTTCCGCTATAAGAAGGGCGACAATGGGCTGAAGCGAGTCAGTCTTCGAAGCACTCACACAGAGGAGTATCTAGTTACTAGGGCGACCAAAATGGTGTAAAAATAAATGTAATCTGTACGAAATAAATAAGTGTGTTAAAATAAATCTGTTAGAATAAGTCTGTTAAAAATAAATCTATTGTAAGAAAGTCTGTGTAAATAAACTGTATGGCTAACTTGTGTTAAACTTGTGTTTTAATTAAAAGAACCCAGGAAAAACGTAACAGTATATTCATCGGAGGTTCCAGTTGCAGAACATTTCGGACAAAATCGGTTTCCGACAAGTGTGAATAGCTTCATACATAATGTTCTGCTACTGGAACTTCCGATTAATATCCGGATCCGACACCTGACAAGTGGGAACGGGCTCTTAAGGTTTCTACAAAATAAGTAGTTAACAGTATCAAAGGCGGAAATCTATGATTTTTTCGGTAATTAAAATGTATTTAGCGTACACAGTGTACTGAATACACTCCTTGTACCATATCGCTGCCCCCAGTGCTTGTTTGGCTTATCTACCATTTGATTCAAAGATCATTCTACGCAATCTGAGCTGAGAGAAAAAGGTGAATCACGATAATGAGAGAGGTGTTAAAAAAAGCAGTTTTCATAAAACACATTGGTACAGTACACATACCAACATTGCTCACGTGAATTACCTCTGATGGACATAAGACTAACAAGCACTAAGGGGACGCTATGCTAGGTATGTGTCAGAAAAACCCATAGCACATGGATGCACTTACGAAGCTATATATTTTTTAAAGTGGCGGACGTGTAAGGAAAGATGACACTCAGCGTGTTTCCATACACTTCAAACTCAATCCTCAATACTCAAAAACAAAGACCCCCGCGTTTGGTTCTATACGAGTACAACTAAAATACAATGTATGGCACTTGAATTTATACACCTTTTCTAAGCATCTCAAATGATGAACGACGCACATTCAAAGCTATATTTTTTAAAGGCAATAAATTTTCTCAAGATTATGTATGTACCTACCATGATTCTCATGAACAAAAAGGACTTGTACTTAGAATTTAAAGTATATACAGTAAATACAAATACAAATACATAAGCTCCCAACGATCGTGTGATTAAAAAATATCCGTAATATATGACAGCGCTACTAGTGAGTGATTTACTCTTTAAACATTTTTTCAACTTACGCAATCGAGAGGAGTTAACGCAATGTTTTATACTCAAGGTCAGGATACTGAAGTTATTGATACCAAAGTATCTCCAGAGGTTTTTGCTACCCCTATCGGAATGGCGACAGTGTTACAGTTACAGTATGCTTCATATTTTATAATCCCAGTGTTGTTAGTAAATAAACTGATTCTCTGCTAGATTCATCAGAATTTTTCTTCAAAAAAATTTTTTTTGGACGCGCATACAGAGTTATATTTTTCCCTGATTGCAGCACCCCCGCCGCGCCGACCACCGCCGCCCCCGTCATCAGCCCCGAGTGCGTGCAGCGATGCGCAAAGACTCCAGAATACAACCCCGTCTGCGCAACCAACAGGCAGCAGTTCAACAACAGAAGCGTGCTGGAGTGCAACAGGAGATGTGGACTGAGTAAGCGATTTCTTCTATTAAGTTCACTTTGCCAATGTCACCCCTGTTACAGCGAAGGCTGGCAAAAAATGCAGGGTTAGAGGGCTCTGGATTGAATCCTATCGAGGTTGTCAGAAATTATTTCCTGTTTCGATGTTTATCCCAAAAATAAAATACCGGCAATGATTACTCAGCCTTCACCCTCGGAAGCCGGGAAACAGGCCTCCTTACCTGTAAAAATAAATAGGTTACACTCGCCACATGAGAAATCATTTGGGGATAACGCGGCAAGAAGTTGCACTTTATGTGTAGCTTAGTTGCGTTGCGTTCCATAATATGACGCCCATTATGTAGGTGTGACGTACAATTTTTTTATTTTTTATTTTAAATAGATTTGTGAAGAGGAATGCAATTGACCAACCTATTCTGCCTGGCAGAAACAGGTGTTGATATCATCAATTAATAATTCATTATTGTTTATTTTTAATGATTTATCAATCAATAATTACCCAATAACATCTGTTGAACCAGGGTCAAAGTTATGGTCAAATGACCCAAGCGGGGATAGAACCAACGTTATTCCATTCCAAACACGCTAGAACGATCGGCCCACTTGGCCCCCTTGGCCTTTTACACCGACGAAAGACTCCAGTAATCCAATTTGTCACATACCTACACAAAAAAGTATTATTACTTTTTAGTGACATTCTCAATGCAATAAAAATAAACATATTGTGGATAACTGTTCAAGAGCTTTCTGCAATGTAAGAAAGCAACACAAAAGGTTTATGAGAATGAAACTCCAGCCACCACAAGCACCAGAACAGCAACTCTGCGATCAGCAGCATCATGTCGCAGTCGGAAAGAGTTTCCAAGAAGGAAAAATAAGACCGTTTTTGGAGATCGAGCCTTCAAGGTGGCTGCTCCAACGATATGGAACGGCCTCCCAGATGACCTGCGCGAAATGGATCTGGAGAGTACTTTTAGAAAGGGGTTGAAGACCCACCTGTTCGCGCGCTCATATGAGCAAGCGCCTTTGGGATGACCAAGAGTCATGAAAAGGCGCTATAAAAATACTGTATTATTATTATTATTACTATTAGAAAAATGAAAAAAAAACATCGAATTTTATTTTCACAATTAGAGCATTTATTTCACCTCGAGTGACCCAAGAAATGATTTTGGTAGAGAAGAATGTGGTGTAAGAGAAAGTATAGATTAAAAGAAGTTTATTAAGATGGTTTAGGCATATGGAGAGAATGAATGATGAAAGACTGACGAAGAAAGTATATGTTGCAAGAATTGATGAATGTCGCGGTAGAGGAAGACCGAGAAGGGTATGGATGGATCAAATTTCCGAAATTGCGAATGAATGGAATATCCAGAGTCATAATAAAAGGAGAGCCTGTATGAAGAAGGTTATGACTCTGGAGGAAATGAAAGAAGTGTGTAAGGATAGAAAGAAATGGCGGTTAATCAGTGATGTTGGCTGCTAGGGTTTTTTAAATTTAAATTTAAATTTAAATTTCTTTTCTGTTAGTTTTTGATGTCCATACATATTATAATTTGTTGATTTTAAAAATGTAATTTGTTGTGTATGTTCCTAGACTTATAGGTTGGTATGCGGCTGACCACCCATGCTGTAGAAAATGGTTCACTTTGCCAATGTCACCCCTGTTTCAGGGAAGGTCGGCAGGAGTTGCAGGGTGTATGTTCATTTGAGATTCGGGTTTTTATATTGTAGGACTACATGCGGCATGCTTAAGCGCGAACTTAAACATGTCTGTTTTGTGAAAAAACATATAATGTGAATCTCTAATGTTACTTATATTTTGCAACTTAGATTACTAGATTAGACTTGCTTACGTCATTTTCAAGAGGACACTTACAAGAGGTTTATCTTAAGTGTGTTTTTTTTTTAAATATACATTTTTGTACGAATGTTTCTTGTTTTTCACTCAAAAGGAATTCTGAAACCCCCAGTCATACTAATGACGCAAATTAAAACTGCCTTGAGACCTTAAATTTTTCTTAAAGTAAAGCATAATGTCACTGTATTCCAAGTATCAACTTTTACGTTCAAACTCGACCATAGCGTTTTCTACAACAAATAAAATGTACGGAGACTTAAACTCTCTTTAGAGGCACTGTGCTTCTATCCATATATTTTAAGTTACTCATTATGGTTGGGCTAACACTTAAAGTTTTAAACTTGGGTTACTGCCTGCTGACATTTTGTCCCATTAGTGCTTGTTTGTCTTTTTTTCAACAGAGGTAATTTCACATGAGAAATTTTTGTATGTGTACTGAACCAATGTGTCTTATTTAAATCTAAATCTAAGCTGCAAATATATATTTCATTTAAGATTCATATTAAACGAATTCCCACAAGCAGACATTTTATTCAGACAGTTCGCGCTA
Source organism: Agapetus fuscipes (assembly GCA_951799405.1). Classification (NCBI taxonomy): domain Eukaryota; kingdom Metazoa; phylum Arthropoda; class Insecta; order Trichoptera; family Glossosomatidae; genus Agapetus; species Agapetus fuscipes. The sequence goes on along the minus strand of OX637342.1, from coordinate 4,484,340 downwards.
ACACGTGGACCTACAATATAAAGACCCAATCTCAAATGAACATAAGCCCTACAAAACTGCAAATTCTGTTAATCTAATCTAACACGTACTGACTAATCTGACACGTATAAGTGCGCGCTTCAACATGCCGCATGTGGACCTACAATATAAAAAACCCAATCTCAAATGAACATAAGCCCTGCAACTCTTGCCGACCTTCCCTGAAACAGGGGTGACATTGGCAAAGTGAATAATTTTTTACAGTTAGGGTGGTCAACCTCATACCAACCTATAAGTCAAGGAATTTTTATATCAACCTGTAAGTCAAGGAAGAACTTATGAAGACTGGAATTTTATTTTAAAAATATTTGAAACAACTCTCACATTATCGTATTCAACGTTTGTTCTTTTAGTCAAATTGTGTAGAATGTGTAGAATGCGTAGTAGAAATTATGTAGAATGTAATTCTTAAGACAATATTATTGAAAGGTCATCTTTTAATCAAATTGTAAATAAACCAAACAAGCGAATGGGGGGACGATTTGACAAAGCATTTTCGAAAAGTGATGTAAGATATTTGTTGTTGCAGATGCGCAGTACCTTCGGGATGGAGCTTGCAGGCCAGCTGCTCCTGAAACTGAAGAATAACTCATCATCATCATCACACTTGTAATTTGTAACCATTGATGTAATTTTAATAAAATATTATACGTACATATTTAATCATGTAATAGACTTTTTAAGGTATGCGAGATTCCATATTATTTTTAATGAAATAAAAAATATGAAAACTTTGACCAATTACAAATCATATATTTAAGCAAATATTTTTTTTTATGTAGTAACAATTACTGTCGGTATTTTAGGTATTATAATCTATAATCTAAGTAGCGCGGATATTATTTAATGCGTGCTCACAAGCATCACATATATATAAGTCTTTGCTTAAGCATGCTACACGAGTAGGTGCTTACAAAATTAAAGAACGTAACGAAAATAAGCTACACATATGTTGTAACTTCTTGCCGCGTTTTACCCGAAGCATGTGGTAAGTGGAACCTATTTATTTTACAGGTAAAGGAGCCGGCCTCACGCCAACCACTTCAGTTGAAGTGGGGATTTTTTCCTCGAAGTATCTGCTATAGTCTCTACGCCGCATGTGGGACAGGTTTTGTAAATACTAACTTTACTTTCTAAATTCACAACACTTTCAAATGGATACATTTTATTCTTGATTTTAGTAACATAAAATAGCAAAAAAAAGTACATAGGCACTTAATTTTTTTGTACATTTATTTTCTCGCGACTTCAAGTGGGAAGCTGATGACAAAGAAATGTGTTTTCCTTTTGAGAAAGCCGTAGAACGGCAATTATTTTAAAAGCGTTTTGTTTGGAGATTTCAGTGCAAAGTAAAAAAGTGTTGTGTGTCGGGCGTTTGTAAGGACACGCCACGTGTTGGGGCTAAAAGCTCTGTAGCAGTGAAGAACACTCTTGGTTAGTGGTAAGGGGGAATGGTAAGTGGATAGTAGGTAAAGGTTAGTGATAGCTGTTGCCTAAAGTATCCAGGAATAGACTGAACCTTAAACCTACAATGTTCACTTATTATTATTATTAGGATGATTTATTTGGTGAGCGCTGTTTTTGTGTGAATCACACGTCGAGAGCCCTCTGCGAGCTTGATCGCCGCAACATAAAGCGCCAGTTCTCAAGCAAGACTCAGCTGCTGTAAGTCTTTTTTTCCAATGAGAGGGGAAAACCTTCAATAGGTTCCTGCCATTGTTTCCGCCGGCAGGATATGTGAGATTTTTACTCACTAAAAACCCCCCTCTGCATCTTGCCACACCCTGGAACTGCCGTCAAGCATTACTTCAGAGTGTGGTGTGCCTTTACATGCACAGCATAACTTCACATGCCAGCTGCGTCAATTGGCAAAACTACACTTACTACATTTTCTACATTTTGGCGGGTCGTGTTCATCCTTCGCCTCTCGCGCTCGGCATCCTCCTTCTTTCCGATCACGCGGGAGTCAAAAGTATCCCAGGCCTATCGACCTCAATGGAGGTCATTAATGATCTTTTGTAGTTGCTGTAAGGCTGGCTGGACCTTTAGTGACTACTAATCTAATCTAATCTTATCTAATCTAAGCTGCAAGGATATATACCATTTAAGATTTACATCAAATGCATACCCACAAGCGGACATGTATAATTTCGCGCTAACACATGCCGCATGTGGACCTACATTATAAGAACCCATCTCAAATGAACATAAGCCCAGCAACTCTTGCCGTCCTTCCCTGAGACAGGGGTGACATTGGCAAAGTGAACCATTTTTTCACAGTATGGGTGGTCAGCCGCATACCAACCTATAAGTCAAGGAACTGGTCTTCTACTGGTCTATGATAATGGTATATGAATTGTTCAACGCAGCGAAGAGCATATTGGAACATATAAATGTTAATTTTTTTGTGCTCCGCCGGGGTTCGAACCCACGACCTTCTATCTTACGAGTCCAAAGTGTAACAACTAGACTACGCACCGGTCATGGTGATATGGCCACACCACACTTCATGTTGTATAATGATGACACAATTTACATTCCTCAAAAATGGAACATTATGTTGTGTATTTGTACTTAACTAAACTACTGTTCACTTTATACTGTTCTCAAGTAAACAGACTGTCACGTTTTTCTTTTCATTACATCACCTAACGAGCAATTGACTCCAAAGCGAAAACCCACCTTGTATTTTTTTTACTCAGTGTATTAGCGAACCGGCTGCTTTAAATAAAATATCAAATGAAAATAAATACCCCTCTTGAGCGAAAAAATAAATAATTAAATTGTGCAAAGAAGAAAAAAGCGTCTCTTGGTAACAGTGATTGTTAGGCAACTCCGGAAGTTGCGTAATAAGAAGAATAACGTAAAAAGGATGAAATAATGTGATAGGAGAAATTTTTGATGTACGAAAGATAGGAAAGACGACCTTGAATAATGTAACGGCTATTTTCTATTATATATGTAGTTAGTTTTATCTTACGACAGTCCTCATCCAGAAGAAAATGATTCCTCACACGGGTTCATACGTTTTTTTTTAATTCCACCACTTTATTAAATAACTTAAACACTTTATACATAATACTTCTTCTTTATTTGAACTTATTATTTGTTACAAACACACCCACATATAATTATTTTTACGATTTAATAATTTTAATACGACGGCTTGCAATTCCGTCTATACATACCTCCACGATTCCGTCCATAGATAAGTATACTATAAGGCTGGTTTTAGTGTCGCGCTGACAACGCGCTGACCGTCAGCGCTGACCGTTCAAAATATATGAACTTGTAGGAACCGTTTTAGAATGGCGCGTAGCTGTCAGCGCGACAAGTTCATATATTTGGCTGTCAGCGCTGACGGTCAGCGCGACACTAAAACCAGCCTTATACTACGTATATATGATTCTGTCTCCCTTCTTTCTCTATCTTTTTTTTAACCCCCTTTTCTGCGTTCCTTTGTTTTTTAAATTCAAATTTAAATTCAATTTTTTTACGTATTCCATTCTACCTACATAATCTATTCATCTCGTTACAATAACCAACCTATTTCAAGAAGATGAAAAGAAATATATATATTATCCTTATAATTTTGCTGGGTTCAATTTAATAAATTTATTTAGCGCAATTTATTTTAAGATACGGCTCACATACAAGTACACAGAGTGGCTTTTGAACTGTTAAGCTCGACGGTTCAGATACAAGTCTTCTGCAGAGGATCTCAGTCTAAGTTTATAGGTGTATAATAATTATTCTCGAAACATTGGCGACTGGCACATGCGTGACAGAATATCCTATTTAGAATATTTAAGTCAGCACTAACACAATATCGAACAAATACAAGTACAATAACTCAAGTAACCACATCTAAAGACCTCACAAAATTGACCAAGCCTCACATGAACATAACTTTCCCCTGAAACTGGGGAGACATTGACAAAAGAGAACCAAATTTTTACAGCATGGGGGGTTAACCTTATACCAACCTATTAGTCAAAGAAGGATTTAATAAAATTTTCAAGTAAAGGAAATGTGTAATTTATTAGAATTCTTATAACATCGGTGAATGTTTCCTTTCCGTTAGCAGCATTTCCACTGGCCATGTTAATATATAACTTTACCGTTTTCAATTCTCCAGAGAGTTTCACGCAACGAAATATTTACTGGCAAATGAACAAAATTATTATTTTCAAACAGAGTAAATAAAACCCTTCACGTCAAGTAAAAAACAAAACGCTTAAAATAAACCATACCGTTCTACCAAAAATGTTTGATACCTCAAACGTTCTGTAGAGGCGTTGCTTTAATTTTTATGCGTTTTTGCAAAACGCAATATTTGAGTTGGAATGTGGAGATTTATACTTGAGGTAAAGCTGTGTAATATCATTGGAGCGTTTGGAGGCTCAAATCTACAGAGAATTGAATCGTATGGAATCAAAGCCGGCAATCTAGGATGTTTTTAAAAAATCTGGAAATCTAGACAATCAAGTTCTGATCATATGTATACATTTATCACATTTTTACAAAAACCCTAGATTGCCGTGTTTGATTCTTTACGACTTAATTGAGCCACTTCCGGGGTCGTTAGAAATTTAAATGTCAAAAAATGACAGGACTGTGTTATACGAAGTAAATATATAACACTAGGGAATAAAGTGACAGAGCTATCATTTTTAAATTATTTTTTTTATTTTTGGAAATTAAAATATTTGCTTATTCGAACGAGAACTGTTCTATTTTCAATTTTTTTTTTTTTAAATTTAATAATTAAAAAACTTTTTTATTTAAAAAACACATAGTTTTTATTTTCACATATGAGTTATGATGCCTAAGCGCTGTCGAACCTGCTCGGTTCGTCATCAGAGGCTAACTGAAGTTTTTAAAATAAAAATACAAGGGTTAGAACAAATACATTTTGGGAAGAGAAAGTGGGTTTTTTAAGTAGGTAGGTATTGTTAGAAAGGAATGCGTATTTATTTAGAGAGGAGAAAGTGGGTGGGTTTTTTTAAAGGTGGGCTTTGTTAGAAGAGGAGAAGGAGTAGGTATTTGTTCATTAACAACATGGCTCAAATGTTTTTGAATTTCTAGAGTTTCAAGAGCCATTTTTCTTTTGTTGTCACTTTTATCAAAGATTGGCAATCTAAATGTAAATCTTAATCTAAGCTGCAAAGATATGTATCATTTGAGATTCATATTGAATGCGTTCCCACAAGCAGACACGCATAATTTCGCGCTCACACATGCCGCATGTGGACCAACAATATAAAAAAAACAATCTCAAATGAACAAAAACAACAACATTCTTGCAACTCTTGCCGACCTTCCCTGAAACAGGGGAGACATTGGCAAAGTGAACCATTTTTTACAGTATGGGTGGTCAACCTCATACAAACCTATCAATCAAGGAAATGCAATGCATGAAAGTGCATGGCGATCATCGTGGCTATTTTGACCTTGGAAGCTGCGGCTCGAAACAGGGGCTTGGTGTTTTTGTTGAACCATTGTTATTTACTTGACTTATAGGTTGGTATGAGGCTGACCACCCATACTGTAAAAAATGGTTCACTTTGCCAATGTCACCCCTGTTTCAGGGAATGTCGGCAAGAGTTGCAGGGCTTATGTTCATTTGTGGTTTGTATTTTATTTGTAAGTACACAACAGCATTTGTAAGCGCGAACTACACGTGTTTGTTTGTGGGCATACATCTGAGAGCTTTGAATGAATATATCCTTGAAACTTAGATTATAGATTGTCACCAAAAACGGTTGTGAGGTGTGGCTCTCAAAAAAACAGCGCTAATCAAATAAATCATCCTGATATTGTTGTTATTATTATTATTAAATAATTTCGAGAAGTCTTCTGCAGGACTACATTTCGAAAGCCACCAGTCCTCTTTTTTATCTTTCAGAAAGGCACAAAAATTAGGGCTGCTTAAAATGCCTTCTGTGAGTAGAATATTTATAATACCAGTTCATACCTACAAGGCTTACTCAGCCTTCACAAGAAATGACAACGAGACCTTCGGGAGCTGAGAAACCCCTTTTTCAAGATTTCAAGCAAAGTGGTTAGCGTAGAGCCGGCCCCCTTTCCTGTAAATAAAAAAAAATCCACTTCCATTCGGGGAAAACACGCTAGTAAATTGTTCTATATGTACAGCTCAGTTACATTATAATATAATCTATAAATATAAATGTATAAAAAAAATCCACTTCAATTCGGGGACAACACGCTAGCAAATTGTTCTATATGTACAGCTCAGTCAACGACGTTAACATGTTGAAAGCACCGGTCCCCATAGATCACCGAAGTTAAGCAACATTGGGCGCGGACAGCACTTGGATGGGTTACCGCTCAGGTACACCGCGCGTCGTTGGCATCTTGGACCGGTCCGTAGTCCGTAGTGGCAACACTTCGGAATTAATATGAATGAACTGTTACCAAGTAAGAATTGAATTTTAAGCTGGATTACCGGTTTTCTAACATGTTTATTGTATAGAAATAACTTTAAACTAATTAAAACAACGGATATTTGATAATCCATGATAGGATCGGTCCGTAGTCCAAGTGGTAACACTTCGGACTCGTAAATGGAAGGTTGTGGATTCGGATACCGGCGGAGCACAAAAATATACCATTTATATTTCGAATGTGCTCTTCGCTGGGTTGAAAAATTCATAAACCTTTACCAAAGACCGGTCACTGAAAGGTCCATCCAACCTTACAACAACTGGGTCTTGCTTGAGAATTGGCGCTTTCTACAGCGACGACCAAGCTCGCAGAGGGCTCTTGAGAGGTGATACACACAAAAACAGCGCTCACCAAATAAATCATCCTTCTTCTTCTTCTTCCTTAGCCATCTCTTCACTGCTGGATATAGGCCTCTTCCATGTTTCTCCACTCCTTTCTATCCTGTGCCCTCTGAATCCATTTCCGCCCCGCGACTGGAACAATGTCATCTGACCATCTTTTTTGTGGTCTGCCGACGCTTCTTTTATCTTCCCATGGTCGCCACTTGAGGATTTTCGTTGCCCATCGGTTGTCATCTCGTCTTGCCATATGGCCTGCCCATTGCCATTTTAGTTTTGCAATACGATCCATGATGTCTGTGACTTTTGTTAGGTGTCTGATGTCTTCGTTTCTTTTTCTATCTTTAAGACTTATTCCCAACATCCGTCTTTCCATGGATCGTTGTGAGCACTTTAATTTATGGACGCTCACTGCGGTTAGCGAGATGGTTTCTAGGCCATATGTTGTCACAGGGAGGATGCAAGTCTCGTAGATCTTTTTCTTTAGGTTCATTGGGATGTCTTTATTTTCGAGTATGTGCTTTAATTTTCCAAAAGCTGCCCAGCCCAATCCTATCCGTCTGGGTATCTCTGCAGTTTGGTTTTCCTTTCCCATTTTGATCTTGTGTCCAAGGTAGATATATTCGTTTACAGCCTCTATGTGTTTGTTGTTGATGTTTAGGCTTTCGTTTGTTGGGCTCATAATTTTTGTTTTACTGATGTTCATTTCAAGACCAATTTTCAGAGAGGTTTCATGCAGTTCTTTGATCATACTCTTCAGCTCTTCGATGTCTTTGCTTATAAGCACTATGTCGTCGGCAAAACGGAGGTGGAAAAAAAGGAAAATCATCCTATTATTATTATTATTATAGCTCAGATACATTACATTGTAAAATATTTGGTTTACGTACCTACGTCAACAGCAGTGCTACACATCTGTCTATTGCATTTTCGATTCCGAGGGGATTCGAACACAATAGCTTCGGCGTAGCATGTCAAAGCCGCTTCCATAGTATTGTAACGAGACCGGCAAGGTTTACATAAGCGATACGGGCCCACGCTACATAAAGCATAAAGTAAAGTCAAAAAAAGAAGCGAAAACGTCAGAAATATGGATGACAGGGGAGGAGTGGCGGAATATATGACTTTTAAAAGTCTGAGGACATAAAACTGAATTTAACTTTATCACGCGATCCGTCAGCTGTTTTTTCTTGTCCTCGGATTCTATGCCGATAGCTTGGGTTCGAATCCAGGCGCGTAAATAGGGTAAAGGGCATAGTCAACTACATTTCAGAAGAAATATTTTCTCCCATTCCTTTAAAACAGCTCATTTGAAATTGACTAAAGAGGTAACGATGCCTCCAATCGAGATTAAAATTTTAATTTTACATCTGCATATCAAGCTTAAATGGGTTTTTACTAAAAATTGCCTACCTACTAGGCGCATATGGCTGTATGGCATACACGCCCCTGTTCGAATCCCACCAAAGTCAACTCTTCTCACCCAACCCAAACTCAGAGTTTTCACCTTTGCACTGTTGAAGCCCATCGCAGTCATGGGCGAAACTTCTGGACACTCCAGCTCCTAAAGACCACGGCAACAGATCCCGGAAAGCAATTCTTCAATAATATCACCCCTTGAATGTCAACCATCGACCGTCAATACTTGTATCTATTTCAATGTATTATCGAATCATTATCGAATATGGCAGCCATCTCTGGTGTGGTATGTCCAAGAAGTTGAGTGACCAACTTGATTCTGTGCAAAGGAGGGCAGTGAGGTTGATCAATGATCCTTCTCTGACATCCGATCTGCAACCGCTCCAGCACAGAAGAAAGGTTGGAATGCTCAGTCTTTTTTATCGATATTACCACGGAGCTTGTTCTAATGAGCTCCATTCATTAATCCCTCCCCCTCTCATTTCAGAAAGGGAAACTCGTAGTACGACTCTCATTCATCCCTTTGCAGTCGATCTCAAAACTATGAGAACTTGGCGTTTTCATGACTCATTCCTTTGCCAAACTGCCCGCTTATGGAATGGTCTACCAGTATCTGTGTTCCCTTCCCAATTTAATCCGGTTTTATTCAAAACCAACATCAATCACCACTTCCTTGCAGCGCCTCACGACAGAACCAAGAACTCAAGCAACACCTCTGCGGCACCCTTCCAGGGTGACATAGACCCCCAAGACTCTCAAGAATTGGGGAGCCTCCCGCACAGGATTCCTTAAAAAAAAAAAAAAAAATGAAATTTTTTGCTTTTGAGTTTTAAATTGCCAAGTTTGGTATTATATTTCTCAGCAAACACAAGTAAGCTACGCATATAGTGTTAAATCTTGCCTGCGTTATCGCCGAAGGGGTCGTATGTGGCGATTTAGGACCTTTTTTTTCGGGTAAGGGGGCCGGCTTCCCGCCAACCACTTCAATTGAAGTTATTGGAAATGAAATTAATAATTTTAAAATGTTATTTATTCAATAAAGGTGTTAAAAGCCTTAGGTTCCTTTGTATGTTGCAGTGGCAAAGAGTGCCATACAAGCCGGTTTCCATCGGTTTCCTGTCTAAAATGAGGCAGAAATGATAATAAAGTAGACTGCATGGTTTCAATGGGGGAAAAATACGTATTGTTTTTTTGGTTTTAAATGTATTTTTTTAACTTGTGCCTATATTTTTTAACTACTTTGTTACATCATTTTAAAAAAGAAGCCGGTGGGAACCGGCTTGTATGGCACGCTTTGCCACTGATGCGTTGCAATGAAAAACTAAACAATTTTACACTCTGTGTAGTGTGTACAAAGACTTTCGTCTTGTCCTCTTCTATAAAAGTCAACGGGGGGAATTTTTCTGAATCCATTATTTATTATCATCTGACGTTTTTCAAAATTAAATGTTACACTCGCTAGATGGTTGACGTGACGGACGGCGATGGGATACTCAAGAAAATCAGTACACCAAGGCATAGAAAACTGTATTTGAAGCACACAATGCATTGAAAATAAAACGCGCAATAGAAGCGCTGCTTTAGTTTCCGTACTTTTTTCAGTAAGAGCTAATGCTGAGTTAAAAGGCTTCGTCAAACAGGACTCGTTTTTAGCGCGCGTCAAGGCGGTAGCGCTTAAAAGCCGTAACGTTGCGTACTTTATATTTGAATGACTTCAACGCTTGTCAGTCGACCTCACTGGTCACGACGTTCCACGACTCAGATGAAGATGAGTTATTGCTTCTTTACGCGCTGTGAAGTAAAAACTTATTTCCTTGGAACATTTTTAAGAGAATTGTCTCTTGTATAGAATCACCGGTGTTTTTTTTAACCCATTCAATCAATTTCTTCGTAAAAATAAATAATTTTGACGTAAAATACGCCTGGCGTAAAATAAAGTACAACGTGACGTCGCGTACTCGTAACGCGTTTGATATGTCTGACAGCTTGTTTGGCTTATATCCATCAGAGGTAATTTCACATGATCAATGTTTGTATGTGAACTGGACTTATGTGTTTTATGAAAACTATAAATTGACTTTAAAAATATTTAAAACAAGTATCACATGATGGTGTTTTACGTTTTTTTTTTTGCTCAGTTTGTGTAGAATGTGATTCTTAAGACGATTTCATTGCAAGGTCATCTTTGCATCAAATGGTGGATAAGCCAAACAAGCACTGGGGGGGATGAATTGCTGTAGGCATGTGCAGTACAACACGTCATGCAGATTTTACGCCGCGTTCGCCTTGACGCGCGTTAAAAACGCTTCCCGTTGAAGAAGCCTTTAAAGCGTTATGCTTTTTACTTTGGATACAGAGTTTTATTCTTGTGTGAGGTAATGCATGAAGAGATTGAATTTCAAAATAAAAGATTTCTTCATGAATTTGAAGGCTTAAAAAATGAAAATGTATTTTTCTTAAACAAAAAAAAAATGGTAAACTTAAAATGTGGAAAAATAGGTTGAAAAGAGTTGTACAAAAAATATAAATTTTGAAATTTCACTTTAGTTGATTATTTTTCAGGTTGTCTTCTTAAAACCTTAGAGGGAATTTTAAATGAAAAGTGCTTTTTTTTATTCTTGTTTAATCAATTTATAATCATGAAATATTTGTAACCATCCCGCATTTGAATGTATAAATAAGACTCACAGCATATCGGCGCTCATTAAAAGCTACACATTTTTTTAGTGGTGGAAAACCTTGGAAAACTTTTGGAAAAGGCAAAACCCTCCAGGGATGGAAGTCTCGACGACGTCGATAGTTCTTACCATAGCTTTAGAAGATAGGACGAAATAAAACATGGCGGCGTATCAGCAGCTGATCCAATTTATACCGAACAACGATCAGCTGTTCAAGAACAGCCATATTTTATTCCTCAACTTCAAATAGGCACGGTAAGATCTAGCTACGGCCGTCGAGACTTCTACCCCAGGTCAGAGATATGTAATATATATTTTTGAAAAAATTAACTGTATATGTATTGATTTTTCACTTAAGGTGGCTAGAATCTCTAAATAGTCACATTACAAAAAGCTAAGCCACAGCTTCAAAGTATGTGCTATGACATGAAAGGCCACCTTACCAACATGAAGACTTCTGCGGCACTCTCACAGGTGTCATAGACCTCTCTCTGAAAACTGGGATAGCTTTTCTGCAGCATTACTGTCATTAGTCCGGTCGATAGCTCAGTTGGTAGAGTGCTCGCATTCTACCCCGTGAGCTCGGGTTCGAATCCCACCGAGGAGGGTGTCAGAAATGATTACTTATTTCGGTGTTTATTTCAAACCCCATAATAAAAATACCGCAAGGTTTACTCAGCCTTCACAAGAAATGAGTACCAGCCCCCCCGGGAGCTGGGAAGCTCCCACTTCAACTGAAATGGTTAGCGTAAGGCCGGCCCCCTTACCTGTAAAAATAAATAGGTGCAACTCGCCACATGCGACCCCTTCGGGAATAACGCGGCAAGAAGTTACACTATATGTGTAGCTTAGTTGTTGCTTGTTGTTTATTACTGTAAAAAACCATATTCAATTAATGTCCTCGTTCAAGTATGTTCCAATAATATTTATTCAAAATAATGATACGTATATTTTGGTGAGTTCTTTATTGACTCCAAATGTACATCAAAACCAGTTTTTCTTTTTACACCTTTCTTTACAAGTTTATATTTACACCTGAAGATGGGAGGTACTGCTTCTCCCGAAACTGGTCGTGTCCAAAAATAAACTTATGTGAATTAAAACAAAGCAATTTTTATTTTATTGTAAGTTTTTCTTTTGTTAATTAAATCAAAACATTTAAATTATTCCTCTGATAAAATAAAAATCAGTCAATTTTACAAATATTGTTCATGATTTAATATTATATAAAACTTCTTTTTTTATTTTCTCTTGCATGTATAATTTACTTAAGTTTTCTAGTTTTTTAGTTCCAAACTTTTTATACTCTTGTTTATACTGTTGATTTTAACTCTAACATGTACAATGTACATATATATTATTTTTTTGTGAAATTGGCATACTGCCGTAAATAAAGAAAAGTAAAAATAAAATAAAACAGATCATTTTATCATTTCTAGCTTGAGTTCTATTATTTTATTTATTCAAATTACAGGCTCTGATTATAAAAGCACTCTAACTGAGCGCGCTTATAAAGAGCGTTCAAAATAACAAGCGCTTAACAAAAGAAGAAATTCTTATTTAAGTGAATTATTCTTTTAATTGTTTTCTTAAGACCCCATAGAGCGAATACGTCCAAAACGGTGTTCCGGGTTTTAAATGTCCATAATGTTTACTTTTTTTTTTAAATCTTTTACTGTCAGAATACAATAAAGAAATGTATAAACTACAGATTGACCGTTTCCAAAAATGATAGAAGTTATTTGAATTCTGTCAAAATGAACACAAACTAATGAAATATTACGAAATAATGCTATCTGGGTTCAATGAATAACTTGAATTTTTTGAATGGAAGGATACAAAAAATATGTATAAATGGTAAGTTTATTAATCAAACTCAAAATTGATCGCATTTTTTTTTCGTAATAATGCATGTAAATTGTACAAAATAAAATAAACAAAACAGCTTCAAAAATCCCATACTAATTTTGTAGGGAAACAATTTGACAGAAAAACGCAGTGGTTTGCTCGGCGTTCCCGCCAGTCTGGAGCAAACTGTGAAGGCGAGAGGACGTCTGTTCGCTCCGCATGAATTCTAGCGCGCAGAAAAAAGAATACAGGCTTCAAATAAAAAAACCCGATTAGTATATAAAAATATTTTCTTCACGTAAAATATTATTTGTAAATAAATGTGTGTCAATTAATCAAAAATGTCTTTCGTTTTTTTTTTTAGAAAATATGGGAGTACGAAAACAAAAATACTATAATGAAAAAGTAATCGAAGATTGTTTAGAAAAAAAAAGGTAAATTTTTCTACTTCCATATGATAATAATAATATAATATAATAATATTAGGATGATTTATTTGGTGAGCGCTGTTTTTGTGTGTATCACACCTCAAGAGCCCTCTGCGAGCTTGGTCGTCGCTGTAGAAAGCGCCAATTCTCAAGCAAGACCCAGTTGTTGTAAGGTTGGATGGACCTTTCAGTGACCGGTCTTTGGTAAAGGTTTATGAATTTTTCAACTCAGCGAGAGCACATTCGAAATATAAATGGTATATTTTTGTGCTCCGCCGAGATCCGAATCCACAACCTTCCATTTACGAGTTCGAAGTGTTTCCACTACGGACTACGGACCGGTCCAAGATGCCAACGACGCGCGGTGTACGTGAGCGGTCACCCATCCAAGTACTGTCCGCGCCCAATGTTGCTTGATCATTCCCATGTTTTTTTTTGCATTATTGAACTATACACGGATGCATAAATGAACGTGATTACTTTTTTAAAATACAAAAATGTATTTACATAATGGCGCTGAAAATGCTCATAGCAGATATAATAATAGGATGATTTATTTGGTGAGCGCTGTTTTTATGTGTATCACGCAGATCACGGTCAAAACTTCCCAACTCTTGAAGCTTCAGTTACCATAGATCATGGCAGCAGTACCCCGAGTGTAACTTGTGTAAACTTATCTCGATTGTCTAAATCGAAAAAAAAAAAAAACAAAATCAAGACGTGCCGTCGTATATTTCATTCATTTTCGATTTACGCAATCGAAGGGAGTTTATATTATTATATACTCGAGGTCGAGGCTGCTCCAGTGAGATACATATTATAATTCACGCAAGCCCTACGCTACGGACAACGGAATTATTATTATTGCTGATGTCAAGCAGTCAGTTCAATGATACGAGTATAATATTATGACAATCAGGTACGGCTCGTAGCATACCGTGCAAGGTAGGCTTTATTCTCAAAAATATTTTAATTTGTATAAAAGGTTGGTATGAGGCTGACCACCCATACTGTAAATAATAGTTCACTTTACGAATGTCACCCCTGTTCTAGGGAAGGTCGGCAAGAGTTGCAGAGCTTATGTTATTTTGAGATTGGGTTTTTATGTTGTCCTTATACATGTCTGCTTGTGGAAATGCATGTTATAGGAGTTTTCAAATGTAAAATATCTTTGCAACTAAGATTCAAATTTGGATGAAATTTGATTAATGCCTTACATTGTATTTGCCCGTCTGAAAGATAGTACTAATAACAAATATAAAAAACCATTTGTGCAGATATTAAGACAAAACAATTGAAAATACATTCAAGGTTTTTTTATTTAAAAATTGTGGAATGCCACATTACTAAAGCATTCA